>CM074187.1:15447449-16647449 GCA_037179385.1 Holothuria scabra | reverse complement strand
GTCACACCATGCTTCGTAGTCACACCATGCTGTGTAGTCACACCATGCTACGTAGTCACACCAAGCTATGTAGTCACACCATTCTATGTAGTCACACCATGCTACGTAGTCACACCATGCTATGAAGTCACACCATGCTATGCAGTCACACCATGCTTTTATGAAGTCACACCATGTTTTTACATTATCACACCATGTGTTTACGAAGTCACACCATGTGTTTACGAAGTCACACCATGTGTTTACGAAGTCACACCATGTTTTTACGTAGTCACACCATGTTTTTACGTAGTCACATCATGTTATTACCTTCCCCTCCGATGTGGTCACATGATACTTGCAGATTTCGCGTTCCATAATGCACAGCTCTTGCGCAAGGGTCACTATCATCAGATTATATGTTCTGGAAGGTGCAGAAATGCTTCTATACGTGAGAATTACTTTGCAGTCTTTCGCGGCACAATGCTCAAAATGGTCGAACATTTCAAACATTAGCATGGAAAGTAAAAACGTGTCATAGTCAGCGGGTCAGGGTAACATTTTTATTCAAAACTAAGACGGTAAAAAGAAAATTTGCGACACATTTCAAATTTTACCCGTTCCGCACATTTGCCGAGAATCATGTACGCAGTTAAACCATAAGCCTACCTAATAGAAATTCATCAAAGGCTTTTAAACATTTTTATGGTGAAATTTGTATTGTGTTACCGACTTGTAGCCTTCAACCATTCTACCCAGGTAGCCTGCTCAGTAAGTTATTTAATTATTACTCTCCTGATGGCACTGGCGTAGCCAGAATTTTTGATTGGAGGGGGTAAAATGACCGGGTATGATCGCCGGCTTGGGAGAGGGGTCTAACGAGAGTGGTGTCCCCTTCCCTTTCAGAAATTTTTGAATATTTTAGTACCCTCAGATACATTTTGGTGCAACATTTAGCATCGTTTGAAGTCCGCCTAGGATGGGCCTAGATTAACTTGAACAAATATAAGGCCTAGGCTGGGTTGGTGAGACGATTTTAGAATAACACGCAAATGTTAATAGATTCGCTGAAGAAGACATTCATTCGTCCGTAGTAGCGTAGCTAGACATTTTCCAGGGCGACAAGCATCCAAATATTCCGATTTTATTGAGTGTGAACACCAATGTATGATGGGCGAAATGTGCGGCGAGTGAAGCGCGTCGAAATTTTTGCCCTTTAAGGAAGTGTTTGAAAATATGTGGCTTTTGGTGCAGACAAATTTGGATTCTGGGTTTCCGGTAAGGAAAATTAAAAAGTTGGGGTATTGCTGACGAATCTTCATTCCTAATGGCAAATCTGAGATCGCACGGCGACCAAAGAAAGTTGTTGCTACATAATCTAGAATTTACACAACACTGTGTAATTTATACACATGTTGTGCAAATTTTTTACACGACCATGTGTACTTTCTACACATTTGTTGATTGGTGGACTTGTCCCGCAATGTTGTGCAAATTCTACACAACATTTTTTAGAGTGAAAGGCCTAGGAATTGAGGCTCTCCGACGACATTTTAAAATTCAAGAGCTTATATTGGAGAAATTTTGAATTTGGTGGAAAAAATATGAAAATAGCACTGTAGTTTGCGGATGTCACTTGATAATCTGGTGTCCCATGTGGCAAATTTCAGATTTTGTCATTTCCAGAACTCGGAAAACATTTACCGAACTGATTTAATTTGGGAATTCTAATTTGCGGCCCGCGAAACAAATAATTTCAAATATGGAACTTTTGTAGGAAGAGAATTCGGAATTTCACGAAAGAAGAGTCGGGAAAACCAGTTTGTAGTTGGCTAGTGTCACAAATGAAATTTTTCCGAATTTTTCATGTGTCAGAGCACCCTGTAGCTACGTCACTGCTTTAACATTTCGGAAACACTTCTGTGGGCGGGATAATCATTATAACAAAGCTATCAGCCCTACGTTGAAATTTTTCAATTTTATTAAACAAAGAGGTAGTGTAAGGATCCCAGACAGAAGAAGAATACTCTAATAAGGGTAGAACAACTGTACGTGAGATGGACATTAGCTTTGATATTCCTTGGGCAGGAGTACAGTTTTTTTCACAAAGCCTTAGGACCTATTAGCTGATGAGGTAATACGGTTGATATGCTTGTTCGAAGAAAGGTTGCTTGAGATATCAACTCCAACATTAGAATGGCAGTAAGTACAATCAAGGTTATCACCACCTAGAGAGTAGTTGTAAAGAGTATAGAACAGCTAGCTTGGAAAGTTCTCGTGAGTGGGACAATTGACGACAGCACTCTTGCCAAATTCAGAGAAATAAGTCATAAATCGAATAAATTTCCATATGATTTTTGGGGGGATGGGAGGGGGTTCACTCTCAAGGGACTTAAGTAGTAAGGATTTGCACTTTTTTCAGGTGTGTATGTGTAAAAACGTATAAAAGCATCTTTTCGGAATTCGGTTGGGGACCATGGTCCCTGGACCCCCTCTGGCTACACCAATGCCTGATGAAAATAGCTAACTTCTCTTTCGGGGTGACGGACTCCCTCAAATGTGTATCTTGCTGGCGAATTTCGGGGCCTACAAGTCTCAAAAAAAATACGCCATCTGGTCTAACTTCAACTGTTTTAGCAAACGGTGATATTCACCGTCCATTTTGGGCCTTCCAAAACCTGATGAAACCACCATCTACGAGCATTTTCCGATTGATTGCTTTCCTTCACTTCCAGTATGTTTCTAATATTTCTTCTATCTCCAGATTGTCCTACCCTCATTTCATCGCATGCGAATAGCATTAAAACCATCGCCGTAAAGTTCGCTAAATATAAAGAACGTGTCCGAATATATCCATTATTACGTGCGCACTTAAATGATAGGTGTGTTCGCAAATTGTTGAGTGCGAATTAGAGAGGCGCACGCACACGTTTAAAACGGACCTCCAAAAACGGATAGGTGTGTGTCGCCCTTAGAAGTGTAGGGATAAGAGTTTGGAATCTACGTTTATAAAATTTTGGGGTCCATCGGCCTTAAATCGTCTTCACTATTGTCTATAATTTCAACCCTTAAGGCGGAAACACACCTATCCGTTTTTTTGCGTCCGAACTCCAGTCCGAATGCGTGCGCGTCATTCCTTCGGTGCACGCACAATTCAAATATAATAAATTAAGTAAGCGCATAACACACCTATCCGAATACTGTCCGTCGTCCGTTTTTGCGTCCGAAAAATTCGCTTCAAGAGCGATTTTTTTTTCGGATGACTGATAGGCGCGTTCAATGAAGCTTTGAAAAGTAGTCTTTGCAAGCGACCAGTTAATTCACTCAAGCAAAAACAATCAATGGCGGAAATTTTTAACATGGAAAAATAATTATGCTCGAAAGTAAGCTAGAGGTTTTATTCAATGTAAACACCAAAATAACAAAGATGCCGAGTTGACGAAGAATATTTGGAAGTCAATTGGAGACGTTTTGGGGGGGGTGTTGTAGGTAATATCTGTGGCCACCTGCCTGGACTGTACACCACATGTATGCATGGTGCCTTGAAGTGATCATAGCAATTAAAGTTTTAAGAAGTTTGGACTGAAATAATTTTAGCGTGTTCGATTGATTCCGTCACGAGTAGAAAGTTTGTCTTGGCCTAGTGAGGCCTATATTCACCTTTGAAAAATCCGTACTAAAATACGTACGTAAATTACGTACGTGATCTTCAGTTGAAATTCTTTGGAATCTTACAAATTTTTGAATGGTATTCGCGAAAATTTTCAGTCACCCTCCGTATAGACTATGAGTTTGTAGATTAACATCGCAATGCACAGCTCTCGCGCAAGGATCACAAATGTGTATCTTGCTTGCGGATTTTCGGACCTTCAGGTCTCAAAATGTACTCCATCTGGTCGGAAGACATTCTGAAATATTGGTGATATCTATGAGCGTCTAGCTTCAACTCTCTTACCAAACGGAGATATTCACCTGTAGTTTTCCGGCCTGCCAAAACCTGATCATGAACCCCCCCCCCCCCCCCCCCACCCATGATAAGTTTTCCGACTGATCGTTTTCTTCCACTTCCAGTATATTCCTAGTATTTTTCTTCCCTTCAAATTATCTGACCCCATTTCATAGTACGTGAATAGCATTGAAACCAACGTGATAACGGCGTAACGGCCTCTTGCATTGACGACACACTGACGTCACTCTTCGTTGCCAAACGATGGAACACCGCATGCATAAAAAATTTCGCCGACACGTGTGGCAGACTATGCGCGCATTCGACTGGTTGACGAATAAGCTGCTAGCATTTGTCTGTGTTGCATTGTTTTGCCCCCAAAGGAGGGCGTAGCCTTCTTCATGCCATTGTGACATCATTTGTTCAAGGTCTATAAGAAACGTGTCCGAACTCATCCGATATTACGCGCGAACTAAAATGATAGTTGTGTTCACAAATTTCCGAGTGCTAACTGAAGACGCGTACGCGCACGTTTTAAACGGACCGCAAAAAAAGGGAAAGGTGTGTGTCGCCCTTTAGGCCTATATTCAGGGAAATTGAGGAAATCATGGTGCAATGCAGTATACAACCATCCATGATGCATGTAATCAAGGAAATCGAAAGATTAAAAGGTGATAGACACCAGATATGGCCGACTGAAATCAGACCATCACTTGCTGTCCGTATTTTTCTGTAGTACACGATATACATATAAAAGAGTGAAAATGTATTGACCTTCACTAATGTGATATGATGTACCTAAAGTCTAGAATTTTAAAAATATGTATTATGTAGGTTGAAAATGAATTTTATTCACCCAACTCCCATTGTCATAGCTTATTATGTTGATGAGATTTTAAATGTTAGTTTATTCTATTGCGCAAAAGCCTGTGAGCCAGAACTGGAAAAAAGGCCGTGGCGGGCTCGACTTGAACCAATTGGTTGGACTGTTGGAAACTAGGCCGTAAAGCTCCATCTAACCTAACTAAACCATTGCGCAAAAAATTGTGACTTACTTTTTGTACAACTTACATTACCTTTTTTGCTTCCTCCTAGTAATTAAAAATATCTCATGACTTTGAAAACTTCCTGTTTTCTTGCACCGAGAAGGCTTAATTAATTACATCACCCTGTAAGAGTGCTATCACATCTTGGTACAAGGTGCAGTAACTTTCAGCAAAACAGAAAACAAAGATTGTAATTTAAGTAGTACCACAATGACATCACAAACTATTGCGCAATGTACCATTTTAAACCTGGGGTCAGTCAATAAACTTGAAGATTTTATATCTCGCCTCCAGAATATGGTAACATATCGTAACACATAGCAACATCAATGCAAAAAAATTTCAAGGCAATTCTTGTTTGCGTCACAAAGACCTATTCGAGGGCTTAATTTTCGCACACAATGAATGGTTCGGAAAAATTTCACTTAAGCACACATTTATTCCTGTAGTCCCGTTTCTGGAGTGCCAATTAATTCAATCACTCGCAGATTAAAAGTCTTATCATATTGAATTTACAAGTGCAAGAAATTCATTTCATTGTTCTAATAACAACTTGCTCTAAAGTTGACTGGAACTAAGAATATGTCATTGTGTTTGATTGTAATTTTTATATTCTTTAGACTACTGCACAGGTCATCTCTATTCATATCCCGTTTGTGCCTACCGTTGACGGTGAACTCATCACAAACAATCCTCAAGTTCTTTTAGACCAGGGAAAGTTCAAGCAGTGTAGTATTATGACTGGCGCAACGAAAGATGACGGTACCCTCGTGGGCCTCCTTCCATTTTTGCCTCAAGTTTTTGTCAGTGAACCATACGCCAATTACACCCAATTTCAAAGTTTTCTGACAGACTACACGTTCGTTTACGATACTCCAGAAGTGACCAGGGCTATAGAACAGGAGTACGTCGATTGGGCTCATGTTGACAACAAGTCCGCCAACTACTTTGATACTTTCATCGAACTGGCCACAGATGAAGCATTCTATTGCCCGTGTGACGAAGTATCAAGAACATTCAGACAGCGAGGCAACACCGTTTACAAATACTTGTTTAATCATATACCTTCGAGAAGCATCTTTGAAGTCTTACCCCCATCAAATCGAACAATCTGGGAATGGAGAGGAGTGGGGCATGCCGAGGATATACCATTCTTATTCGGATGTCCTTTCCGTCCTAACTGGCCTCACGACTACACAGATGAGGAGAAGATTCTATCCCTAGATATGATGAGATACTTTACAAACTTTGCAAAGGAAGGGTAAGTTATACTCTATCCAAACTTGTTTATAATCCTCGTGTTCTAGTATTGCGTCAGAACGGTCAGGTGACCGTGTGTAACCAAGCAATAAACTGTCGACAATTCCTCAAAGAAGATATCTCTGGCTGCTCCATTTCACTGGAGGTTTGTGCTGTTTTTTATATGGTTGATTACAAACAATTTTATTTCTTTTCCTTCATTTTATAAAGTAGATTAATACAGTATATGAATGAACAAGGTTCGAACAACTGCGTCCTAGTAGCCTGCATCCCTTGCACTAATCCTCCGACCGCGCATCATCCTATGTTAATAGACGAACCCGACCAGCGCTTTTGCTTAGTGACTATAGGCAGCTGTTGGTGGGGTTCATCGTCTTCATTTATCGTCTACATGAATTTCAAACCCTCGTATTCAGTGCAATTGAAGGAATCAGGGTACAATGTAGTGTACAACCATCCACGGTACAGGTTATCAAGGAAATTGAAAGATTTAAAGTTGATAGACCCCAGTTATGTACGACTGAAGTCAGAAAATCATTTGCTGTCCGGATTCGTCTACACCAGTGGTTCTCAATCTTTTTCAAAATACCGCCCCATAAGGCATCCATGACTGATCCAACGCCCCCTCCCACTCAACATGCTATCATATTTATATAAGTTTTTGAATTTGAGCTTTCGACTTTCAATTTCCAGCACCAAAATGACCCAGATAAGTTTTATATTGGGTAAATTTTTATCAGTAGTAGCTAAACCTTTCGGAGAAGACAGCCTGTGTCAACCACTCTGCAACCTCCTAGGTTCCTTTATTGCACGAATGTATGAGAATCTTCAGGGACCCCCTAGTCAATGCCAACGCCCCCCCCCCTATTGCTTGCAAACTCCTCAGCGCCCCTTGAAACTTTTCAACGCCTCCAGGGGACGGTAGGGACCACTTTGAGAACCACTGGTCTACACGGTTCCATCGTTGTTTAACCCATAACTGCGGTATGGCCTTTGACAAACAATTTGGTAACATCTTTTTAAAGGGAAAATGCAGCATCCCGTCTTAAAGACGCGCAGTGACACTATCCTTTTCCATGATTGGCCCTTGAGAGTCATGTGACAGTAATTTTTCCTCCTCAAATGTGATGTTTCATAGTAGTTACTGCTTGGTTTACCTGACTATGCAATATTGAAGTCCTAAAATATTATAAAGGATACCTTGAAACAAAGAAGAAAGAGATTGTGAGATTTAGGTTAGCTGTTAATCCAAAATAGGTTTGTGTAGAGTGTTCCTCCCCTTTAAGGTAAAAGAAATAGCTCGTCTTTCAGAATTTACCTATACTTTGGATTCCAAATCTTTTGGGGCGGAGTGCGGAGTTGACTTTCTGATTATCTCGCTATGTGCCTAGTGGCTACCTGATTCCTATTAGAGATTAATATGAAAGTGCATGTAATGTTTTCTGGGTTTCAATGGCATGGAAGATCCTTGTCTGTCTTTGAGATTATGTCAGATATAATATCAGCTTTGTAATAGTCCTGCTCTTTAACATTCTCTTGATGACTTGCAAACCTTAAACTATGAAAAAGAGAGTAGGACGAATGCCCCATGCGACATGGGTTTGGGTTGCAGCAGCTTCTCTCGAAGCAATTTAGTATGTTGTACGGCTATACCAGTTGAAAATGCGGGGAAGATGATTATTACAACACGAGCGGCCCTGGTGGCGTACAAGGTTTTGAGCTTTATTTATATCTATACCAATACCAAAACTATAGCTCCTTAATACAGCTTCTTTTCATAAATCAAAGCTCAGTGTTGATATATGTGAAAATATTTATACACTAAAAAAGTAACAATTGAACAAGTGCAAGAGCAAAGCGTATCTACCTAAACATTTATTGATTTGTGTTGCTTATTGAACATAAATAATCCTGCCTCTGCATGAGGATTTGGAAAAACTAAAATCGAATTCTAAACAAATTTAGGCTTAAGCCCCTACCACTAAGTACAAAATTTGCAACTCTCACGAGCACGTCCTCTGCACATAAAGGGGAAGTTTGAGCAAAAATTAATTTTCATTTATGAAACAGGAACTAGATCTACACCGTGTGGGGAAAGTTCCATTCGAATCGGATATGTATTTTTCGAGATATCAGTAAATGAATTCAGTAGATTTGTGTTTTAAAATGAGTTTGAGGGCAGCAGAGCTTATATCACTTCCTCACGTTGACAAAAAATGTCTCAGTAATTAACCTGCTGGAGAGAATTTCTTAAAAGAAGGGTTTAAGGTCACAACAGGATTTGGTATGTTAGGGGGGTGCTTATTCTATGCTTTTGGTGAAGTTTTCATTGAAATCCGATGTGTGGTTCCCAAGTTATGGGTATGTAAAGTTTTCCCATTTTCAACAAAGGGTGAACTTGAAGCAAACACATATGACATTATATCCCCCACATTAGCGAACAGTCTTTTGTTTTTCTTTAAACTTTAGAGTCCATTTTTCCCTCAAAAATCCAATATTATTAAAATGTGATTGCATGAGTGGCATGAGAACTTTGCATCCCCTACAAGGAGGTCCTATTCCTATTAATTTTAAGGTCAACACCTCAGTCTGATAAAACAAAGGAAAGAAAGCATTTCCCTGGGAGAATCAAGTTAAAGAGTGCACTGGCTTTACTCTCTGGCAAGATAAGTGCATTAAGTCTACACCAAGATTAAGAACAAGTTCAGAATTGCATAAGCTCCAGTTAGTTACATTATTACAACTGATGTTCAGAAGAGTTCAAAGGTCAATTGGTGTTGATCAGCCTCAAATGTGTGGTTGTTTGTTGCAAAGTGGTGACCAACTACATTTGCAACTTTATTGGTGAACATCTTTTGCTATGCAGAGCAGATGGAGGCCAACTTTGAGACACACGGTTATACGGTAACTACCTTGAAAACTTCAGTTACCAATAACTACAATTTGGGATGTACCAAGCTTTATCATACCTCGTCATCAAGTCACCAACGGGATATTCCTCGGGAAATTCTTGTACTCGTATCTTCTCAGATTTTTGGTAAACAGTAACCTTTCTGATTATCTTAATTACTAATCACATCGTCCGGGGTTAGCATGCAAGATGTTTGTAAATAAACCTGAAAAGTTCGATGAACTTGAAAGGGCTTAGGGAGAGATTTGACGGAACCCAATGAAATAAGGTAAAACCTGCTACCTATCTGTAATGGGGAGAGGTTTATCAAAAAGATAGTGTGAACCGCCATGGAACTCCGGTTCATCCTTATCCCGGACTAGAATTTGATCTTTTTTCAAGCCAGCTCCAGTTTGGTGTCACCGAAGGTAATGCAAGGAAAGGGAGGGAGCTCACTTGAAAAGTTCGAAAAATGAAAACACTGCACATGTTTTGGTCCTTTTTCTTTTCTTTTCTTTTCTTTTCTTTTCTTTTCTGCGCTTTTCTTTTCTGCGCTTTTCTTTTCTTTTCTGCGCTTTTCTTTTCTTTTCTTTTCTGCGCTTTTTTTTTTCTTTTCTGCGCTTTTCTTTTCTGCGCTTTTCTTTTCTTTTCTGCGCTTTTCGTTTATTTTAGTAACACTATATGATTTGAGATAATATGATTGATTTCCATGTTAAGGTAACCTCCTTTTCGAAATATGTTTGCGATAAGGCAAAATTTTGACTCGAAGATCACTTTTCACAGGAATCCTAATCTTGGGGGTGACAACGACGGGATTCCAAATGGGGAAGTTAACTGGGACGAATTTGATTTCCCAGATTTGAAGCTAATGGAAATTAAACCGTTATCAGAAATGATAGAGGGATATCATGCAGATGAATGCCACTTCTGGAACGATTACGTACTAAAACTAGTGACATTTACTGGTAAGTAACAGCGCAGGTTGGTTCAGTCGGTTTATAGAGTGCTTTCATTGACGTCACAAGCCCAGCCCCTTTAGACGGCAAACATTGTTAAATACCACTAACTAGTGTAGCGAGCTAAAAAGCAGCTGGCGACCCACGTGCTGAATGTTGATATGAAACACTGTTGATTTTTGCTCGGCAGTAGACGTGGTTTACCGATTGTGATGGATGTCACATGAAAGCTCTCTATATAGTTTTCTCTAGAAAAGAGGGGAGAGCATGTCTAAGGAAGAGACAATGTTTACCAGGTTGTATTAGGAATCTGTTTCTAACATCTCCCTGGTTTTATATTTCAACACTTCTAGCATTATGCAACCTCTTTCGGTTCTTCACGTCTAACCAACCATTCAGACATACTTTGGCACAGTGTACCCTTATCCAAGGTCTTGTCGCTTTGAGCCCAAACTTTACGATGAACAAAATGTATTCTCTCGCCATTCAGACGTGACGTCATAGGAGCTTTTCACGTGGAGTATGTTTGAGGGTAAACCCGTTATGTGCGCACATCCTTGAGGTCGGTTGTTTACCCCCACTTCAGACGTCAATGAGGATCTATGGAGTGCCGCATTGATGGCAAAAAACTGTAGTGTAGTGTAGTGGCGTGGAGTGTGGCTCGCTGAGAAGCACCTGACGACGTAACGATAGAGGTTTTGCTAGTAGTGGGCGTCAGTGGCGTAGCTACTGGGGGGGCAGGGGGAAAAATCCCCCCCCCCTGGAAAAATTTTTGGGGAAATTTGATGAATTTTCTTATTCTTACAAAAATTTCTCAAAATCTTTGGTAGAATAAGAAATTGTGAGACATTTTTCATACGTAATTCGTATTTTCATGCAACAAATTAACTCAGATTTCGTCAGTGTCGCATGAACCGGCCCTACTCGTGTTCCACAGAAATGTCCTCACCGCGTAGCAGATTGAATGTTCTCTTGTATACGCACTGGGGTTATGATCAGTGCATTTCAGTGCACACATTCAGGTATTTAACAACAGCTGATACAGTGCAACTACCACTGAAAGACTGTAATCCCGAACTTATCCCTTTGTACACAGTCTCTGTGTTGTGCACTTTGGCAATTCAGTGAAAGTATGTGAAAACTGACAAGTCACTACCATAGACCCCCGGGGTTATTATGTTGTTCTACAAGCTATTAGTAGCTACGCCGATTTTACTCTGTGTTCGTAACGATGGATGGGGCTGAAACGATCCATGGCCAACGATAAACTTAAAGTTAGTCTAGAAATTAGAATGAAAGGGATAAATTGGCATACTTAGATTTTGTTACTTAGCCTAATCCTTGGAGGCTTACAGTCTAGTTCGGGAAAAAAGCTTTCTGCTCACTTGGGGTGTAACAATAAACGGGTCAATGAGTACCTTGAAGCCTTCTACACTTAACAGACTGCTGTTCTAACAGGATATCCTGTGTGATTGAGCCACTATTAGGCCTCCTTAGTGGCGTGCGAAGGGCATACCATTGGGCCGTGCCTCCCTCACAGATGCCACTTTTTCTTTGTTCTTAAAAATACGTAGTCTAACTTTAGTAACACAGATTTTATTCAAAAGATAGCATAAGTGGCACCAGATTGCTTATAAGGACACCCAATTTTTCAAGAATTTTCAAAGGGTAAGGATTGTCTCTGCGAGGTCCTTCAGTGATGCCATTTTTTTTTTAATTCCTATAAATAGACCTAGGCAAATTCTGTCAAATTCCAATTTTTACCTAAATGGTAGTCTCTGTTTCCCACTGGTGGCATCGATAAAAAAAAAAAGACAACATGTTTAGATTCTCTTTAAAAACATGAATACGCTATTTTTGGCCATCTGAGGGGTCTGATTTTCGAAATTTTCTCTACGCTCCGCGCCAACTAATGGTGGCGCTCCGCTTAGATAATCTTTATGATAAAATAACGTTTTGTGGCCAAGAAAACCCACAATCCTGTACCGATCAATGCTCTTTTATTTTGACTTCTAGAAGTGTGCAAATTTAATAACAAGTTTTACTTCGTAAGGTAGCATAAATGGCATAAGAATGCATGTAATTAAGACACAAAAGTTTCAGTTTTATCCTCATGAACCACCACGATTAACTTTTAACACTGTTCCTGTCAAAGTCGAAAATCTTGCACCATTTTGCATCTAGGCTCCTTAAAAACGTCAAAAAATTTCCGGACATCCCCTCCCCTTAGACCATACTGCATGCCCCCTTCAGAGAAATTCTGCGTACGCCACTACGTTACTACACTCAAATAAACCAGATATTGTTTACCGAAATAATATACTTTGTCATTTCCGGTTGCTCTATGTTATACTTTAAGATTAAAATGCAGGTAACATTACAAAATGGCATGGTAATGTTGTTATACTTGTAAATTTGCATATTTTATATGAAATACATACACATTGACCGGGAACGGTTTTGGGGAAATTTCATACCTTTGCCCCCCCCCCCCCTGGAAAAAATCCTAGCTACGCCACTGGTGGGCGTAGCTAACCAAACCGTGACGTTACGTGAAAATACTTTGTTATCTCCTATTTCATGTTTGCTTGAAGGGCAAACGATATGCATTCATTCCATTTTTGCCATTTCAACCAAGTAATATCGTAGCTGAGCCCATTAGGTCTGTTTTAATGCACGTTCTTACCTTTTCGTATCCCTTACAATCACTGGAAAGGGCATTTGATTATCTCAATAGACAAAGTGTCAGGATGAGTTTACTGTCATCTGTTTTCCGATAGTTATTCTGCAGAAATTGAGCCGAAAGTCGTAAAAGTTCATTGGTGGTTGCCGAAAGCGTTTTTACAGTCCCACCAGAATTGGCTATAAAGAGTCATGGGACACTAATTTTCTCGATATATCATAAAAATAACACATTGGTTTACCATGTACATGCAATGTTTTAGTCATGAAATATGAAAGTTACTAAGAACGAAATATGTAATCTGTGGGAGTTTGAGTATAAATTTTGTTTCAAACAAGTTTGGGCGACTGCATTTTGCCCTGTAAGCCATTGAGCCGTCACCTCAACAACAATTTTGCCCTACATGTATAGCAAAATTCGCACTTGCCACAGTCCTTTAAATTGCATCAAATTTGGAAATTTAAGAGCCGCTCACACCTTACAGCATGCACTGAGAGTGTTCTGACTACACATGATCCGAGTGTAAGCTCACCAGGGTATACCCGTGAGATATAAACTTAAACGTTGTGGTTGGATACGGATGAGTTTTAGACAGGGGGCCACAAATTAGCAGTGTTGAGGGCGCTGTTTAATTAGTTTTTTGATTGGCTGTTGACTTTATATTTCATCAATTGTATTCTTTGTCAGGGATAGGAATAAGGTTAGTAATTGGGGCTATCGTTAGCCAGTTGGGGAATTTCTTGTTTTACAGTGGACATCGCCCCAATGAGAAGGTTGGAAGAATTGGATCCGTCTACCATGGGATGATTAATACCTGTCTTTAAGTAGTTAAAACGGAGAAATATGGCGACTTACTTACGGCTCCTCGCTGTATTTTTTTTTCAGCCGGTGTTGAAAAGGTTCAGCAAGAGTGGCAAGAGGAATTTGACGGGTGGAAAACCGATGACGTCGTCGAATGGAAACGTTCCTACGAACAGTACGCGAAAACAAGTCAAGAATATTGCAACACAGCGTAGAAAGAATTAGCTTGTTGCCAGTTTGTTGCACACATGTTGTTTAAGTAAGGCCTTTTCTGGAATGACTGAGCTCTATCAGTCAAACCATAATAAAAAATCGTTCACATCTACGATTCAGCATTAACACAGAGTTTAAATTTAGGCCTATAGAGGCTTTGCAATTGCGTCACGGAACCGCCATGCTGGAGGACATTCATGCCAAATACACGCGGCTTTGTGCCGAACGCACTGCACAGTGTGCACTGTGATATGCATGGTGTGTACAAATTCAACGAGAAAGCGCGTCCCGTGTGGTTCGCTATGTAGTTACATGTACTCCAACATGGCCGACGGAGAGTATTATGACGTCATGTGAAAAGCCTCTATAGAAGAATAAGCAGTGTTACTTATGCTTATTTTGAAGTTCGAATATTGTTTCAAATAATGCTGACGATTTGCGAAATATGAGTTTGCAATTTGCTTTCCGGTGAAGATCGCTCTAGTCCATTAAAAAAATGCGGTTATTCTAATTTGAATCAGTGCAACTCCTTTATTAACTCGTGATTGAGTGCCTCATACGTGACAATATTTTTGTTACTACAAAGAGCAATCTATACAGAATTACTGCTTCGTTTACTTCAAAGTTTCAGCATTAATTATAGTACTGATTGCACAGCCTCGTGAAAGATTCTTGTACATTTATTAATTTCTTGTAAATTTGGAATTAAATGAGATGTTATAAGCTGGTAAGTTTTGTTTTCAAATGAACATGCTCTTTTCCTTAAATGTCAAGACAGAAGGTAACTTAAAGCAAATAATCTCATTATTTTTTAACCTTATAAAGGGAAGCGACGATCATTTTAAGTAGTAGGATGCTGTCATCGTCAACTAAACAGTCTAAAATTGTCATTTGATATACGAGAGATGGATTAGAATGTATACGCAACACTGAAAACAAAACCTTAGTCAGAATGGTGCCTCTACTGAGTTATATGACTGACTCGATTAGAAATTAGTAAATTAGTCGGTTGACTTTTTGATGTTCACAAACTAGTCAATGGATTAGTCCGTGTGGTCTCAGCGAATCGATTGACTAGTTTGTAATTAATGAATAATTCACAGTTATATTTTAGCCAATCAAATTAGTCAGTAGAGGCAATATCACCTGACTGGTTTTTATTTTTAGTGAAAACTACAGTAGTATTTATAATTATTTAAAAGATGGCCTTTCATCAGGGTATGTACATTTTGAACCTGAAGAATAAAATATATTCATTCATTTAATAATCTTAAAAGACGACTGGAGAAGTGTTTTGTTTTCTCCATGGAACAAGTGATATGCCAAATAGCTTATCCCTAATTGGACAGTCAACTGTACTTTCAAACGATCCCGTCACCGATACGCGATGATCCTGGGGACAGGGGACCTGATTCCTTTGATTCGATAGATATGAAAAGATCTCCCTCCCATTTTTTGCACAAAGGGAAAAATCATAGCACCACTTTGCATCTATGACCTTCAAACAGCAGACCTTCAAGACAAAAAGAAATCAAAGGGGGCGAGGATAATTCGTGGGGATGACGTAATCACAGAAGGAGACGAAGCTTCCACCAGAAGGCTCCTCCCTTCCAAGTTGAAAGAAGATACTGTGAAATGATTTTTTAAATTTTGGAAAATCAATATGTATGGAACCCTAGGTCTTTTCGTTTCATACTATTCATAAATACTTATACATGTGTATAAAAGGGTATGCGGTGTAATTACTTCTTGGGGGAGACGTCACACCCGACGAACCCATCCCTCGACCTGATTGTTCCTTTCCCATATCCCATGAAATATTTTGATATTATTGGCTGTTAGAATCGATTTTCTGAGAGTGTACGCAAACCAGCTCTTTTGTTTCGGAACGTTTCATTGTTCTACAGTTTGGCTATGCCTACTGTAACTTGGAAAAGATTAGTTAATTCTTCCATAAATCTGAAAAGAAACGGGGGTCCTTCCAGAGAAAAAGTTTCCAATAAAATGCTAGAAATGTACCTCGGATGAGATGCAGTCCCTTACAACAAAAGAATGAACTCTAGTCACTCTCTAATAAGGTAAAAATAAGTGTGAATTTACTTCAGTAAAGCCAATTAATTCACTGTAAGGATAAAGAAGTTCGTTCCGAGATGAGTGAAATTCGCTCTTTAACTAGTGCCTATATAGGTATCACTTTCTTTAAAGAGTGGTCCTTGTGCACCGGAACTCAGACTCCATTGAGGGTGAAACTTCGCTTTTCTGGAGTGAATTTCCACTCTCTTGGAGGGCGTACTTGTCCATTTGGGACGTTAAGCTCCTTAAGGGAGCAGAACTCCTCCGGGAGTAATCGTTTGGTTTTCGCCCCTTGGCTCTTCGCCAGAGTGTCGTGGGGACTTTTAGAAAAAAGCTTTCCACTCTCTTGAGGTGAATTTTATAACTTTAACTCTTCTTCAAGTAGGATTATACTCTTTTGATTCCCAAAATGTAAGGCAAAGACTCTGCTATTCCAGTTGATGTTTACAAACTTGCGCTTGATTGAGTAAAGCAAATCTGATTTCTGAAAACAAGCCAGTGAGCCACAACTGGAAAAAGGCCGTGGTCGGCTCTACTTGAACCAATAGGTTGGAAGGTAAAACTCCATCTGACTAACCTAAAAATACATTGCTCTAGCCACATGTTGACCAAAGAAAACGGTAACTTTAGTTCATAAGAAAAACGCAAAAGGAGAGGGCGAATGTGCCGCAGAATGTTAGGAGCACTAACTTACTCATAAACCTAATACCTAACCCTAGCACTAAGCCCCAAAACCCAATTCTAATGCATATACAAACCCACACTGATCCCCCCCACCCCCACACGCTTTAACCAAAAGTTTGTTGGACACCTAGGTAGCCAGTGTTGGTCAAACGTTTGCTCAAATTTTCAAGAGTGTAACAGAATCCTATGAAAAGATCCTCTCTCCAAAACGGACCCGTGAATGATGAGATGGAGATGAGTTTATTTTTTTAATTTTTCAGATTAATTTAAAGGAAAGTGTGAAATATTTGTATTGTAATGCTGCCTTTTAAAAGGCTGTATGTAGTACTTCCGCCCGAGAGCCTTTACTTCGTTCATTTGTCTTTTGCCTGCGTGGCGCCTCTCTGACTGCCGCCCCTCGGTTGGTTTTTCGTAGCTATGAGCTGAACTAAAAGACTTCGTCCGTTCCGCTGGCTAATTTGTCTTCAGCTCTGGTATGAGTTTCTGCATCCACTAGTGTGCCATTTCAATTGTTTTGCCGTGATAAGCAACCATATAAATGTAAGGGAAGCCCAGATAGTTACTTTAAAATCATTTATTTTACAATGTCAATACGCATACAGGGGTTTCCCTTAAATTTTTTTCACTCGGCGGCCGGGCTAGTTGAAAAATGTTTTGGGTAGTCCGCCAGCAGCTTGACTAGCCCGCATTACTTCAGGGTTTTTCGCTTGATAAAATGGTATTGCAATGCACAAATCATGACAAAACATATGGGTACACTTTTGCCTTATGAAAGTCTTATTTTAATTTAAGGGTCCCTTCTGCACGATCGCCGTCTTTTGTTTTTCTCATAATCTTTGTCTTTCTCGTGATCCCCTTTGGGGCCAGATTTTGATGACCCCGCACTGGTTTTGAGCTCCAGCAACGAAACGCCACATATTCTGTCCCTAAGTTAGGCTGGAATCGTGATGGTCCCAGTATTCCACTCTTGCGACAGTCAGAAGAGATCGAATCGAAAACATTCCCCTACGAGCGGCCCAGAGCTGTTTTACCTCTATACCAATAAACCCAATGAGGAAATGAAACCATGGGCCAGTACCAGGGGCGCAAATCTCTGTTTGAGAGTGGGAGTGAAAATCCTTATGATGTGCCCATGAGCATTAAACTGGGCATGTGTGGCGGGCACCGCGATCGCGAAGCACGAAGCCCCAAAGGGCTTCTGGTGGGATCCAGGGGCAAGGCCACTGTTAGTGGCGTAGCCAGGACGACATTTTTTTTTGGGGGGGGGCCTAGGTAACAAGAGGGGCGTCTGGTACCTCGGAGGGTCAGGCACGGCAAGACTATCTAAGCGGAGCGTACAAGAGAATTTTGGGCTTTTAAACCCCTCCAGATGGCCGGAAACGGCACTTCCCATGTGCTTTAAGCTGGATGTACCCAGCCTTGAAATACGAATCTCATGTCTGCGACTTCTCGAAAAATGAGAATAAAAAATCAATCTATGAAAAATGGTAATACATACACTTTTTAGGGACCCCAAAACTGGGCACTTCTGACCTGTGGCCTAAGGAATGAGACTAGAGTGAACCGGTATCTCCCTTTCCCTTGAAAAAAAATTGTTAACTTCAGAAGGACGTAGATCGCAAATGCGGAAATATTTGAATCTAAGAGGATTCCATCAGTCGGCGCGGAGCGTACAAGAAAATTTTGGACTTTAAAACCCCTCCAGATGGCCGGAAACGGCACTTCCCACGTGTTTTAAACTGGCTGTACCCATCCGCAAATGCGGCAATATTTGAATGGATTTCATCTTACCTAAGGCAGTACCTTACCCTTTAACAGGAAAACCAAAAGTAGTTGTGTCCCCCTCTGAGAAACATTCTTTGCGTTAGATTTCCTATATGCAAAATGGTGTTATGTTTGGCAAAACTTTGAATTGATTATAGGCCTAAGTTTTAGGATTTTCCCTTTTGGGGGAGCATGAAAAATACAAAAATATTTTTAGTTTTTGTAGAGATTTTACGAGAGACATACATACTACCAAAGAAACAATGTGCAAAATGGTGCAGTATTTGTTCATCGGTACACTACGTAGTCAAAATTAAAATACTCTGAAGAAATCTCTCAAAATAAGTGAACCGCAAAGCAGGTTCATGGATCATGTGCGAAACACATGAAATCCGGACCTTGTGGACATTTTACAAATCCCCCGGACGCCATTGCCAACTAGCAAAAAGAGGACTTGTCGACAAAAACCCTCCTACAGTGGCACTTGTCATGGGCAGGAGTGGGGCACGACATAGGCCTACTTGTTAAGGATGGAGGGAAGAATTATCCGAAGGCAGTACCTTACCCGCTTACGGCATATTTTGTGTATGATAAAGTACAGAAATGGTCGTGTAACAGTGGTCTCCAGTGTATGATTGCCTTATTTTCGAGACTTTCGTTTCATCTTCGAAGTGAAATGCAATAAACGACAGTGCAGATCACAAAAGGTATCTAATTAAGTGAGAGTAAGCATTTTGAAGATATTACTTGATTTCATACGTGCGCACAAAATGTGTTTTGCGCACAAAATGTGTTTTACACACATTCATCCATGATTTTTTTTTTTAATTTTTTACACATTTTATTTATTTACTCTTTTGAAGGAAATACTTCAAAGTTTATTTCCGTTCAAACATTTTATTTTTTCGATTACTTTATCAGGACACAAAAAATCTGGGGGGGGGGGCTGAAAAAATCTGGGGCCTAACCCCCCCACCCCCCCCCCCCGTGGTTATGCCACTGGCCCCTGTTGGGGTCCAGGGGACGAAGCCTCGGAAGTTCTTGTGTTCTAGTATTTCCGAAGCTTCAGAAAAACTGTTTCGAACGAAAAGAGAAAACGAAAAAAGGTGACTATATTTTTAGGTCTACTCAAATTTTGGGTGGGCAAAATTACGATTTGGCCACCCCCCCCCACTTTTTCACTTGAGGGGACGAAGGACCCCCTTGCCCCCCTGGATTTGCGCCCCTGGCCAGTACCCTGATCTTCGTCGTTGTGACAACTATTGTATGATGAATCGACAATGACTCAATTCTCGTAGGATGTTTCAATACATTTCGACCCTGGAACGACACATTTTCGCCGTGACAGTTTCGCGAATTCTTCCGATTGTTCGATCAGAGAGATTCCAAAACAGACTCCACCCAGCACACAAAGTCAGCTAGAGAGTTGGACTGACTTGGCTACATGCCGGGCGTATCGCTACACTAAATTCCCATAGACCGTGTCACGCTGGCTGATTGGCTAGATCACAAACTTATAAGCTTCCACTTTCCCGAGAATTTTGGGGAGGGCTCACAGATTTTTTACAGCATACGGGGTAGGATTTTGAATCAACGGCGAACTTAAGCGGATATTCGATTACAAAATGTAGGGACATAGAAGAAGGCTGACCAAATTTATTCATGGCACTGCAGTGCCTGCATTTTTATTGTGTATCAGAGACCAAGTAATTCGAACAGCCGGTGACACCTCGCGGCCGCTTGTGTAATCGTCACGTGTATAAATATATTTTCTTGATAAGAAAAGTGATATTCAATTTGCCCTGGGAACCTTGGTCCGACGGGGTCTGGACTTGGTGCAGAAACTTTTGGTTGAAAGTCTGATAGTATTTTGGGTAAAGGTCCTACACCTGTGGTAATTGGTGACATTTCTTTAGTCGCCCGTCGGGCTACAGAGGAAGGGATCTTCACTCGTCCGAGGCTGTTTTCAGTCGCAAATGGCGACCGGGGAGCGCTAAATTCGAACTCTGGCATATGGTCTGTAGGAATTGTCGTTTCATACTAAGACGACTAGACGGAAGTATTTACCCTATTCCAAAGAAAGTAAACATTTTATTACAAGGAAAAATAGGATTGCTTGGATTCCACTTACAAGCCCTGGATATGCTGTTTGAGGCTATAAGAAGGGTCACACCTTTACCAAATGTTCCATACGATGGGCGGCAACTGATGGCGCTCCTCTTATATGGTCTTTGGGGGCAGGATAGCATATTCCCCAAATGCTTATGTGGTTTCCCACGTCATCCCATTTGAAATTCGATCTGTGCTCATGACTTTATTGCAGGGTAGAGTTCAAGTTGAAATGATACAAAGGTTAAATAGACCGTGCCGGATTGCGGCAATAAGCGTCATAAGGCAAGCTCAATTTTACTGTCTAGGTATTACATGACTGGTCGGTTGTTGCTTAACAGAAAACTCAGACAGAGAGAGGTTAATGAAGATTAAACACAGTGCATGCCATATACTGAAGATAGTTCTGTTTTAGAACTTAAAGGCAGGACTACAATTAAACTGGTTGAATTAATTTTACTATCCGGGGTGAGATTAGAGAACCCGTGAGTCCGAACAATATCTGCCGAGTGCAAAACATGTTTTGACCAACTTTGCCAGTCCGACAAGGTCGGATTGCAAACACAGTTGTAGTAAACGTGCATCTGACGTAGATCCTCACCGTAACTTGACGTCGATTTGGGGGAAAAGTCGTATTGGTCCAGGAAACTGTCATTTGAATAAAAGTTCCCTGATTAGATCCTCAAAAGAGCTCAACTTGACCAGGGAGTTGTCAGGGCAACTCCCTGACAACTTCCTGACTTGACTTCCAAAAATGCAAGCCGCACTTGATATGCAGAAGAGGCAGAGACGTTTGGAAGTTTGAAAAGATGACGCCCTTTCACTACTCATAAACTACAATGAAAAATTGTGACAGCTGTTACCAGGTTTACATCCTCGTGAAGGTGACATAGACATTGAAGAAAGGAGGACAATAATAAACGTTTTCCTCCGTCGGCTGGAGCAATATAACTTGACTCGTTGATTGCTCTGAGAGAAGTGGTGGTCCATGATGCGCCGCATTTATACTGTCAACATAGTCCATTTCGAGAGATTTGCATCGATTTACAGCATTCTCTGTAAGACTACCGTAGTGGATACGGATCAAATCGTCCAGCCATAATTTCCCCTTATACTTCAGTATAAGTCGGTGTTAACCCACCAAGTAACCCACAAAAATGCATCTCACATATTTGTAGCATGCCACATCTTTATGCGATGGAAGCACGGACTTGTATACATGGACAGAGCATGTAACGTGTACGTCCTATCCGTAGATGGTCGCCACCGACTGGGACAAAAAAGGCGCACCAAGATAGCCGCCCTGAAGCTATAAATCGTCTGATTTGACGACTACTCTGTTATATTTTACGCAAAAGTTAATCTTTAATGAGAAACAATATCATATTCCTGCGATTTGTACAGTGATTTTGACCTTACCTTGCCAAATTTAAAAATATTTCAACTTTCTTGCAAAACATGGTGGTATATTGGAGCAAGTCCAAACTTCCACACAAAACTATGGCAGACGGCCATCTTGGTGCGCTTTTTTTTACACGTACGTTAGCGACAGTCTACCGTGCAGTATGCTCTGTCCATGTATAGGAAGTCCGTGGATGGAAGTAATAATCATGTCTGTCTGTCGGTCAGTGAAGCGCCAAAATTACCGCTGTATTTTCGAAATTAGGCAGTCGTACGGCAAAGCGGACACATTAATGCCGCAATGTCTGAAGAGTATGCGCTGTTGTGCAAGCTGCCCAAAATATAACGCAAATAAAAATTAAAGAAAAAAAAACATCTGACAAATTCAGGGCAAGAGCAGTCCCCAAACTTATTATAAAGCAACAGTTAAACATGACAATGTTCTTCTTATTTCTCTTCAAAGTATTTTTCATCATATTTTTTGACTTCAATATTGCAAATTCATGGTAAACCAAGCAGTAAATTTTACATTTGAAGGGAAACAACGTTGTCACGTGACTCAAAACTGTCAATCATGTCACAGGACAGTCTACTGCTTTACTTCAAGTTGGAGTGACTGCTCTTGCCCCTTTAAGAAAGAGAGGGAGGATCTATTTCCAGTGTAGATCGCTCCTGTCTTTTTTATTCACCTTGTAATCGCAATTGACATAGACTTGGCCAAGTCTCTCGCGAGTGTTCCCCGGGGAGCTGACAACACTAACTCTACACAAATCCAGTGCTTAATTAGCACAGTACAGCATACCGTATTTGCCTTTTTTCTAATACGCCCTCTATCGGTCTATAAAGGTATCGCTTCTCAACGAGAGACTTGGGACAATTGGTTTCTATGACGTCACAATTTTTATGTTTTCCCTTTATTTTATTCATCCCTCATTAGGATGCCAAGATTTTGGCTTGTGTCCCTCCCCAACTAAGGTCAGTTAAGAATTAAGTACACAGAAAAAATAAATAATATATACCTCTTCAGATCTAATTTTTCATACTGAGATATATCCTTGCAAGCTTTTGGGTTTTTGCCCCCTGGAAGTGGACATGCCTACCTCCAGCCAGAATGGGAATGAATGCTTTGGGATCTGTATTCTGTTTGGAGTTGCGTCCAAAATTCTTGCCCCCAACATTATCCTGTGCCCTTTATTTGTCCCCACCCCATCCAGTTTTGACAGTCTGGCACCACCGCTGTCAGTGCATGGCATAGCCACGGGGGGGGGGGGGGAACCTTGCAATGCAAAAAACACCTAAAATAGCGGTTTTTTCTCCCTATTCTTCCCTCATTTAGTGCCCCAAGACACCAACCCCCTCCCCTACAGTAGTATCAAGGATGGGGGACCATTGACAGGGAAGTAAAGAGATGAGACTAAAGACATATCCGCTTAGGTTTGACAGCATAATTATCCTTCATCCAGGAAATAACGGCATATTCTTCTCCTACCCAGTGACTTATCTGTCTGTAATCTCGTAATCTCAGTTGAGTATTTTTTCGGATTCAGACGGTTTCGTTCGTTGCAATACTGTTTTTTTTTTTTTTTTTTTTTTTTTTTTTTTTTTTGTGGCCTACAATCTGACAATAACAGTACAATGATTAGTGTCTGTAATCAATTCGCATAATTGCTTCAAGTACTAATTCAATGTGTTACGTCGCTTTAAACTCCGATGTCGTGCCCGCTGGATAGAGCGAATTGTCACATACTGTACATTGTAGCACTTATTTTACATCATGCGAATTTCCCATTTTAGAAGTATTCCACAATGCATGGTACTGGCTCAAAAACATTACGTTTTCTGCTACGCCTCAATGGAAGACGATACTACTTTTCAAGGTTATAAAGAACGATTCTATTTACCACGAGAGATATCAATTTAATTACTCCCTATACGCTTAATTATATTGAAGAAAGGATTGTTTAAGATATGACGTCAAAGAAACCAATTGTCCCAAGTCTCTCGTTGAGAAACGATAGAATTAATAGACCGATAGAGGGCGTATTAGATAAAAGGAAAATACGATATGCTGTACTATGCTGCAGTAGGGAGATTTTGAAGAGAAAGTTGTCAACTCCGAGCGGAACACTCACGAGAGACTTGGCCAAGTCTACAATTGACAACAAACGAACACGGGGTTGATTGTCAATTTGCTTCTGTTGTGAAAGTTGCAACATCTGTCGGACACATACGTCTCATTTCATAGAATTATATCAACAAAGATATGACAGGATAAGGTAACATCACTTACGTAAAACATCCAATAGGCCCGTGTATTATGAATGAAACCGTTGGAAATTGTATTGCCCGAGATTATCCAGTAGTAAAGTGTTCAAAGTTCTTATTTGTTAAGGTCGACAAAAATTAACACGTTGGCAGATTTTACGTTTACCCCTTTTATCAATAACCTCTTAGGTATACTTAATATATAATTGATAGTGTCCACCATAAGGAATTTATAATAACTTGTTTCTCCATTCGGGGGATATCGGAGTACAATGGCTTGGCGATTCTTTGTCATTTTGCTATGCGTGTGGTGGTTTGATTCATTTTTACTCGTCCAAAGTAACCTCGAAATTGTCGAAGTCGACACGAATGTAGGACCTATCGCGGGTTTTCGCTACAAATATGATGTAGACAGTAGTGGTGTTCAGTTCTCCAAAAATATCAACACATTTTTGGGAATTCCATTTGCCGAGGCACCGGTTGCGGACCTTCGCTTTAAGAAACCTGTGGGGAAGACAAGTTGGACGGAGCCTTGGAACGCCACCTTCGACCGACCCATGTGTTGGCAGCTTCCTGTAGATTTGTCCAAATATCCACCTCAAGATGAAGACTGTCTTTATCTTAACATATGGAGTCCCGATGTGGAGGTTAGTTTAATAAATTGTAAAATAAATATCTAAATTGAGAGTCTTCCAGTTTACTTTACTCATAAGCAGAGAAGGTCACGGTCAGTAATGAAAATAACAAACACAGTTTGGTGTTCCTTGAGGTTTAATCACCTCTATAATAATTCGTCGGCAGATTTCATTTTAAAAATTATAATAGATGCATTCCTTAACCGGTCTGACATGATGATGCCCCTTCCCTTCTGAGGACAGGACAACCCCTTCCCCCACAACCGCCCTCTCTCACACGAACGTCAACATTTATGTGGGACAACGCAAAATACGAACTCTTTAGCTCTAAGGGCGAAAATATTAAAATTCAGAGCAAAATCATGTTTTGTAAAAGCAGTTTATCTCAATTCTAAGTTCAGGGTAGTGGCGGGGATTATCCGACGCAGTCCGGTGTCTTGGAGTTGCTCCTAACGAATGGCACTCAAACATCAACCCAAATATATATTTTTGGTTGGGAGACATCAAAACTCCCAATTGCTTAATGAGCAAGTTGGCATCAGAGGCAAAAGATGCAGGGTAGCTGACATTAGTGAACAAGCACAGAAAGTTCACTGATTACATGTTATAGGTTTTGGGACGAGCTAGAAATAAGTTAGTTGAGGAATTTGATCAGTGCTTCTCAACCTTAATGATCCACTTCCCCACTTGGGAAAAAAATTCCGCGATTCACCCCTAGTACTGTAAAACATCAAATTACTTAAAACTAGAACATGCTATAGTTAGGTTTTGTTTCAAACTTATATCTTAAGAACACAGGCTACAGATTTACACATAAGCATACAACTATAGAGAGCTAGAGAGCTGGTGTTTAGAATATCTCTCTAAACACCAACTATGTACAGTTATAAACGCTATATTCTTAGTGATGGCTACCGGTCAGATGAAGCTATGAATTTTCAGTTCTGAGTAAGAAAACTCAGTTCATGCAAATTTTCCCCTATTCACAAAATTCCCCCCTTTGTGTATATTTCACCCTTGATTCCCCAATTTTCCAAATTTCACCCCGAGCATTTCAAATTCACTCCTGGGGGTGCACTTGGACCCCGGTTGAGAAGCACTACTCTAGATGATATTTTAAGTCCTGCTTAAAGTTCAGAGCCAAATTGGACAACTTAGATTAAATGATGGCACTCTTTTCGAGCAGTTCTCGTAATAGTTGAACCATCTAAGTACATAATTAGCAGCGGTAAAGTTTTCCAGCCAAGTCGGGCACAGATTGAACGATTTTTAGGTCAAGATTCATCCCTCTTCGTGTACAAAATCCTTCAAATATAAACACCGTAACTACCATCTGAAGTAAGGCCTGGTTCTGACTAGCTGGACTTGTTTTAGATGACATTTAAAGTCCTGCTTAAAGGTCAGAGCCAACTTGGACAATTATGACTAGAAGATGAGAGTGTTCGCGCGCTTGCCACATTGTGGCGCCATGAGTCGCCGTCTTGAGATACCATCCCCCTTGATTCCCGCAGACTGGTGTTTTTACACAGTGGCACTACTTACACACTACAAACACATACCTTCTTCGATGCCCTTGGGTGGTGCCGGTGACCCCCCCCCCCCCCCCGATATCAGATTAGTCTTATTACGTGCCATTCTTTCGTGCATATGGTGAATATGCCCCTAAGATCTGAAATGATCACTGTTGAATTGTTGGGCAAATCCTGGCACAAACGCCGACAATTCAATGAATGACTTTCAGTTATATTCTCGCATTTGTTTTGGCCTACTAATTGAGAACATTTTCAGTTATGATATTTGTTCATTGACAATGCTATTTGTAGAAAGTTGAAAACGTCCTTTAAATGACCACAACTTCGAGTTTATTGAGTTTGATACAAGTATACGAAAATCTTTAAACCTTCCTTTTGCAAGACGTCCAGCTTTTTCAGCTTTTCTTTGAAAATTGCATTCTTAAAAGTTAGCATCCAGTTTACAATCACGTGTCATTGGAAACCTTTCATCGGAGGTCATTTTACAAATAGGGAGCATGATTTTCTCACGGATGCACCAGAACAGCCACAAAACCCTTTAACTTAGTAGAAGATTGCCCCATCAATCCCTCCCCTGGCTTACCTTTCGCGCTCGTGGTATAAAGGTAGCGCAAAAAATGGATTTTAGAGACTTTACTCAAAGTAAAATTCATGGAAAATAAAAATTATAAGAAAGATTTGCGCCACACCTTTAGTTTTTTCTCGTCACTTTCATACCGTAGTCTTGCAAATGAACCAAAATTGATAAAATATTCTGGCGAAGGTTGAAAAAGTGCTGGGGAGGTTTCAATTGCAAAGTAATTTACACGAACGAACTAAATTACACGGACGGACGAACGAGAGGATGTTAAGGTGCGGTGTCCAATAGTTTGCCATTTACCATTCAAAAGTAGTAAAATAATTTAAAGTCGGGAGTTCGGACAGTCACATTTCATCAACTCAGAACATCTTGAATTTAGCCCATAGTCGCAAAAGACTGATAGAGAAACATTAGTTTATTTCAGGTCCGTTGTAGAGTTTTTATTACTGCAAACGAAAGCTCACATTCTGCTCACATGCTCGGAAAAAAGCCATTCCGGACATCTAAAGTGTGACGTTAAAGTTCAAAATTTTCCATGCACTCCGAGCCAACTAATGATAACGTTCCCCTGAGATAGTCTTTCGGGCAGACTAATTACATTTTGCTGGCAAAGCATTGTTTAATATCCTTCTGGTCCCATTGACTTTGCTAATTTATTTCCAAGTGAACATTTTATTGTTACCGAAAAGTTCAAAATGGCGGTTGTTTAGATTCTACTTACAATACTGGAATATGGGTTTGGGGCGATTTTTCAGAAATTTCTGTACGCTCCTCGCCATTGGTACCAACGGAGGGTGGCGTCCGCTTAAATACCGTAGTCTTCCGGGCGAGTTACATATTTCGATAAAAAATAACTTCCGCATGCATCAAAATTAAAATTCTCCTGTACGCCTATGATCCAAACAGTAATACAATTTTCTGTCTGAAGGTTCAAAGTAAACTGTAAAATAAACATATACATAACATCAGTTTGCATCCAGTTATTAATTAGGTTTTTTTTTTCTTCCATCATTTATTCAATTTCAAAAACAAAAGCAATACATACAATCAAGAGAAACAAATTTCCTGAACTCAACCATTCAGTTACTATGTACAAAACAGTTACTAATTAGGTTATTCTTTTCTCCATAATTCTCTTTCATTTTCCAAAACAAGAGGCTTCAAATACAAGATATGCTAAGAATAGCTCTTTTCATGGACAAAGATCCTGGTGGGGACAGCAGGACCAATTGGTTAGAAACAGAGCGGTTAAATCTAATGTAACTCTAGCATTCCCCTTTCCAAGATAAGTCTGCGCCTAATGATAATACTAACGGCAATGAGTAACGTTTCCTACCAACCCCCTTCTTAAAACAGAGGACAAACCTACCTGGACTACCTGTGATGGTATGGATACACGGCGGTGCTTTTGTCACTGGTACTGGGTCTGGTCCTTATTATGATGGATTGTCATTGGCTGCATTTAATGACGTAGTCGTTGTCACGTTAAATTATCGTCTGAGTGCCTTCGGGTTTCTTTACGCAGGTAAGACGTCACTTATTTACATTTTGGTGCATAATGGTTAAAACGTTGCCTCGCAATTTCACATTGAAATGTATTACACTTAAGTGGAATTCAATTTCACTGAAGTGGAGGTAAATGTTGAAACTGCTTGTCATAGCATCCGAAATTTGTCAAGAAATGGTTGACCCTAAAATGAAACTGTCTCAAAAGAAAGGGGTCAACTGTTCAAAACTCAATATGGAATTTGACGGGGTAAAACTTTTTTTTATTTTATTCCTGTTTTCACGTTAACTTTAGTAATGCAGGAAAAGGGTAGCACATCATTCATCCAAAACATAGGCCTGTTTGATTCTGAGCGCCGTCCTTGAAGTGAGGTTCTGTTAAGACACTTTTTCATTATGAAACAAGCACAGCAAGGTTTCCTATAACGTCACTTCAGTATAAACTATTCAGCTTTTAAATACAATTCAGATGAGATGACCGTTAGCAAATCCGGGCCAAGTGATGGTGTGAATTAAGTCAGACGTAACTAGGGACCATCACCTTTAATCTTTCAACTTTAGCTTACCCTGCTTACCTGTAGTAAGTGGATGATTGAACACTAGATTAGCTCTTGGTTCCCTCAGTTCCACTGAATATGGTTTAGAATTGCATGAAGAAACTGAAATAAAGACGATTCAAGGCTGATGAATGTCACTACTGCCCGACTTCACCAGCTGCTCGGATTCAACTATATGTAGGGTTTTACTTTTGACATTGCTTTCTTACTTTGCAGTCTAAATATGTCCTAGTCAAATTTGAATAGAATCTTATCAATAAGGGCTCGAACCGGAATCTTGTCAAACGTTTGTCTAGCATCATTTTTTAAACCATTTCTAGTCCAATTTTGAAACATTTTGTCAATATTCTCGAAAGATCTCCTTATTGACTAGATGTTTTTAGAGTGTAAAGAATGGGTCAACAAAACGTCATTATCATTTGTTTGATTGAAAGTTAAATTTTCCTTAAGTTATTAAACAAGCTGTTTTTGGTTCTTTGGGAAATGTTACCTCAAATATTGTAAAACGATGCTCCACCAAGGGGACATTTTGTAATTCTCATATAATTGTTGTAATTCCATACACTCTAAAAAAAATCCAGTCAAATGGGACACGCACCGGAATCTTGTCTATATTTGAAAAGATTCGTTTCAAAATTGACTAGAAATGGTTAAAAACTGAACTGGAACTATTCGTTTTATATATTATAGTCGATAGGCCTACTAGTAAAAAATTTGCCAAGATTCGGGTTCGTGTCCCAATTGATAGATTCTGTTCAAATTTAACTAGGAATTTAGTGAATACGATGTAGTAAAAGACCCCTTTCATCCCTCTTAAATTCAAGGTCTATCTTTTCCTTAATCCTTAAGTTATTATTGCGCCATTTTTCATTTTTCCTTAATGCTCATGTACTCACCCACTTCTATAATGTGTCATACTTGTTAAAGGTAATGCGTCCAAAGGAAACTACGGTATCTGGGATCAGAATCTAGCTCTAAAATGGGTCAAAAACAATATCGAAGGTAAGTCCTTTTATATTTCACAGCATTGATTGATGGACCACATACTGACCCTAGTACAACACCTACTTAGTCCCAGGACTCGTTTTCAAGCGCTAATTTTCACAATTCAGTATAAAAACCAGGCCTGTAGCCAAGCAAGGTATAGAGAAGGGGAAATAGTTTCCAGAAGAGAAAATATTTTCAAGGATGAAATATGAAGTTTCTCAGTGAATATTTGTAGAGACCGCATTTCCCTGCGCCCACCGCCCTAGGCTAAGTAGGCCTACTAGCCAAATTTGAACACATAGACACGGAAGAGATGGTACAGCTGAATCAAACACTGCAGTTATACGTACGCCTTCATCAAAATTAATGAAATTTCCATCTGTTTTGAAGATGGAGCTGTTTAAAGCGTCATTCACTGAATACAATTAGAATCAGACCTCAGACACACATAATATGGCCCAGACGGTCAGAAATCTACAAGGTACACACATTCTCAATGCAAACAGTTTTAATACCTAACTGTAACAGTAGTAATTAACACTCATGGGCATAACCAGATGGGAGACCAAGAGACCAATTAAAAGGGGGTGTCAACTGCATTGAATTCCAAAAATGTTGTTAAGTAATGGAGGAACATATTATTGACCTAAATTGGTGGTAAATATTGCACCAAGTTGTACCTAATGATACTGAAATATTCATATGGAAACCTTCGGCCCACAACTGGTCTTAATTTTGAGAAATAAATGTTGCTGTACACACAAGGATCTTTGCGGTTTTCATTGTGTCCGAAATTGCTGTGAGAAAGTTTATTGAAGCTTTTAGGCCGCTGAAGCAATACATCCGAGTGTGGTGTAGAGGAAGGCTTGATTTTGCAAATTTCTATCAACAAATTTGATTTGCTAGGACAACGTACGTGCCTTCACATGAGCCAATCAACTTGAATCTTTTGTCATTAGAGAGAAAAGTCAACTAGCTTTCATTTGGCGCAAGAAAGAAGTTGATCGTGCAATCAGACTATAAGATATAGTCATTTTTGTTAGGCGGAGAACAAGTAGATTTTAAAATCTACACTGCTTTTTGGAGTGTTTTTTTCTTTTTTTCAGGATAAAAATATGGAACTTACTAAATATACATACGACACAAATGCACATCATTGTAAAGAGAATAAACTTATCTTTCAATTCATATATGAAAGAAATTTCTAGGTGCTGTGCTTAAAAAGATATGAGATGGTAAAGTGCAAAATATGCTCATTTTGCAGGAAATTTTGATTGTTTACAAATAGGTTTGCCCCGAGTCATGCAAAAATTCCACATGCAAGAATTTCTCCAAGGAGAGTGAGCCCCACCCCTAAAATCAACCCCCAAGGTAGGCGATCAAGTCCTGATGGTCACAACAGACACAAATCTTGGCTTACCCATTTTACGCGCTCCTGTAGGGCCAGGGGGTTTGATAATGATAAGGTATATAAGTGCAGTTTGAGTGTTTGGTCATATAACTTTTGTGCCCCCTGTAGGCTGGGGGTTGAAGAATATGCCCACGGTATTTCCTGCCTGAAGGAAAGGGCGACTAAAGGGAAACCAGGTTTGAACTTGAACCATCCTGGAAAATAAATTTTAACTTTGAACTTTTTTAGTTGACTGACACTGTACAGTACATTCATGTTGGTGTGTCTTCGAATCTCATCTAACTAACCAACTACATATGACTCTTGCCTTTTTTGTTTGTTTGTTTGTTTGTTTATTTGTTTGCTTGTTTGTTTTTTGTTTTTGTTTTTGTTTTTGTTTTTTTTTTGCAGGGGGGTTGCAATTTTCTTTTACTTAATTTGATCTGTTATAATGTATTTTGAGTCACATAGATCAAGAGGAAATCCGTTTCAGACATATCAGAGTTAAACATGAAACTTTCTTTTTAAATTGTTTAATTTGCAGAATTTGGAGGCGATTCCAATAACATCACTATCTTTGGCCAGAGTGCTGGTGGGGTCAGTGTTGGATTACATCTTCTGGCAGAACAGAGTCAAGACCTGTTTGACAGAGCAATACTCATGGTAAAGCACCTTTGTATAGTTACAATAGGAAGCATGTAAATGACGTCACAGACAAGAGAGGTTTCCAGGTAGTTTGAAGCGGGCGCTGCCGGAAACCTCAAGGTATTACAACTCACACCAACTCAAATAGAAAAGGCAGAACATGAGTTACGCCCCTTCTCTACGTATATATGATCAAGACAAACCAAGGGGAATTATACCAGCATCACGTAACTTAGGGTTATCTAACCAGCTGCATGTCTTAAAAAAAGTGACCAACTCAATGCATAGGCATCTTACAAAAAGTAATTCCCTCAAGTTAAATGTATGAGTTTCTGAACATTCAGAGTCCTGGACAAAATTCTATGAACTCAAAGAGTCCCTGCACTCCTCCTCAATATTGTTTTGAAGGAAAATGCCAGTAGCGCCCTCTTATAACATTTATGCCTGAAGATGGGTTGCATTGAGGAGGAAACATCCCAAAATTATCTCGCAAAACACAAAAATGCCCCCAAAATTTTGTAAAGGTTAGGTCGGAAAAAAAAAATTACATGTTCAAAAACGTCTAGTTAACTTCGTCTTAGACTGAAGTTCCGTAAACTATTTGTAACTCTAGAAAACTCTTCGCTTCTATCAGTTTCTTTAACTCATTTGCTTTTCTTTTTTTATTTAGGAAAGACACGAAAGATATCGCTGAACATATGCAAATAGGCCTATGCGTCACATATTGTTCGTACAACATATCTTATTTTGTTTGAATGATATCTAGGTAACAATTGCATAAATTTTGAGTAAGAGACAAAAAAAAATGACAACAATCCTCAAACAAAATTTGTAATTTTCTTTAGAGCGGTTCAATGCTCCACCCATGGGGCGTGGAACTTGACAAGGAGAAGGCTCTTAGCGATGCCTATAAAGTCGCCGGTAATACAATTTGCAGAAACGTAGAAAACGATGATCAATTGGTGGACTGTTTCCGAGGTCTACCGGCTAGGATTTTGATCAACGCTGCCCTAACGGTAAGTTGGTTGCAGTTCTTAGGTGTTGCCCGCTAAGCGGACGTATATTACTACAGCACCTGTATTAGATGATATCGTATACATGATCAATATGGAGGTTATTACAAAGTATAACTGTTCGGTCACGAATTTTAAGAGTTAGTTTGTCGGTGAGAGAGGCGGTAAGAAGTTTCTCTTTCCAAATGTCAAGGTTCTCATTATTCCATATGCTTTGCCATTTGTCTGTTTGTAAGATCCTTATCTGGGACTGTGATTGGTGATCCATTTCTATGTAATAGTTCAACCATATAAAAAATTTTTACCTTCTATGCGTATTAACTGAATGTACGTATATGTTACAGAATTGACACTGGTGCATGTTTCTTTCTAGCACATAAATTATGTCCAAAAACGTTTGGGGTTGGTGATCACTTCGTCTGTTTCGTTTTCGTCGAAAAAACGTGTTAAAAACGTTTGCAGAACTATGCATTTTTCAGTCTTGAAAAGGACATGCTATAAATTATGTAAAGACGTAAAAATATACCGTCTACATAAAACTTTGCAGAAAGGTTTTTCTTACCAAAATGTGAAGTCCTTAAATAGTTTTTGTTTGGTTCCTTTTTTCATACGTTCCTCTTTTCCAAAATAAATTTAAAGAACGAATGAAAAAACCACAAAGAACTACGTTTATGATGAAATGTTTTCAAAAGATCCAAGGACGTTTTTGAAACGCACGTTTTTGTGTTCGCTGAGCTGATTAGAAAAATATTAATGAGATTTAGATCACACGACGCGGACATCATCTGTAACGTAATGACGGCACTCCTCCGTTGCCTCTGACATTTAACAACTTGGTGTAGCGTTGCACCTAGCCTTTGTCAAAGCTTTTCGGCTAAATATTATCTCGCTCATTTAATTTACATTGTACCCTAGTACGGTAATAGGCTCGGTTCTCCCAACCTTCGTATCGAATCTGCGCAGCCTTGCATACTGGCCCCTATTAGATCTTCCCCTCCTTCCAGGGAGTGTAACACAAAGGATAACAGCCAGTGTGTTTCCAGAGGGAGGGATGGAAGTTGAGCGAAATACACCGGAGAGACTAGACAGAGGCTACGTTGCACCCGAAACGGGCGTGGACACATGACGTCATTTTATGGTAGACGCATACGCATCACTGTAATGACGTTATCTGGAACTTCCGCAATATAAGTGAATCTACAATAACATGCCTTATGTTCTGTCACATGAAATTTTGTTGAAATCAGAGAATGAATATAGGATGTAATTGAAATTGATGATTTTCACAACAACTTCACTTTTTTTTCAAAATTTTGCACTAGAGCAATGTGCCATTCTTACCGGTCGTCGACAATGAGCTGCTCACCGACGACCCTAAAACACTCTTGCAGCAGGGCAAATTTAAGCAATGCCCAATCATGACTGGGGCTACAAAAGATGATGGATCCTATTGGGGTCTTATACCATTTGCATCACAGATAGCAGTGAGCAACCCGTACATCAACTACACCGAATTTCAGCACGTCGTGTCAGAATACACCTTTGTCCACAACACTCCACAAGTTTCAAGGGCCATCGAACAGGAGTACGTCGATTGGTCTCATGCCGATGACGTATCGGCAAACTATTTTGATACATATATCCAGTTGATAACAGACGAGGCTTTGTATTGTCCAGTTGACGAAGTAGCCAGGATATTCAGGAAACAGGGAAATATCGTTTACAAATATTTGTTCAACCATGTTCCGTCGAGAAGTATTTACTCTTTGGTGACACTACCAACTTCAATTTGGGAATGGAGAGGGGTCGCACATGCAGAAGATGTAGCCTTCGTGTTCGGCTGTCCCTTCTTCCCTAACTGGTTCCACAACTACACCGACGAAGAAAAAGTTTTATCTCTGGACATGATGAGATATTATACAAACTTTGCAAAGACTGGGTAAGATATCAAACAATTGTGTACTATCTGTACATGGTTTATCATTAGGGTTATACATTATGGAAGTATATATAGAACTGCATGTAGCCTACGTATGGTTCTTTTCTGCTTGTACTCTAGAAGCGATCTCATATTTCCGTTTTTTATCTGATCGCACCGTGAGGAGGATGAGATATTTTAGGCACTTTGCCTATGGGGCTATATATGGTAATGCCAGCTTAAATCGCAATGGTTACCATGGTAACGGTAAATTTTCCCAATTTACTAGTCTCAAGGTCTAACCTTTGGTGAGGTACCCTGGGGTGACTGAAGATCCAGGGATGAGACGGGTGTCAAAACCTGTCCGTGTGTGTGTGTGTCCAATTTTGTTTTCCTAATATCTTGTAAATTATCGGCTGGTCCGATTTTCTTCAAACTTGGAATGATGGTATCTTAGGTGGAACAATTGCATTTTAATACACGACCGGAAGTGAAGGTCGAAGGTTACAGGTTACTGGTCAAAGGTCAAATTTAGTGAAATCACCTTTTCTGCTATATTTCCAAAAGGAAACGTCTTCCTGAAACGAAACTTCACACATATGATGATTGCACTTAGATCTACTAAAATATGTGATTGCCATAGCAGCAGAGGTCAAAGGTCAAGTGGTAGAGTGGAACAAAAATTTTTCAAGTGATAATTTGTTCGTAAAACAACCTTTGTGTCTTTTAAAACTCCTCCTAGTGGGCTGAACCGATTCTTTTCAAAATTGGTAGGTAAGTACACCAGGGTAGGAACTTATGTCCCCCAGACTCTCGGAAGTAAATGTCAAAGTTCAGAGGTCAGAAGTCACATTTTGCAAAAGACCGCTTTTATACTATTTTGTACTAAAACTTCAAAAGAAAACATTCATTTTACATGAAACTTCACAAGTATAATAGGGTAGATTAGTTCTACCAAAATACGTAGTTTCCATGGCAATCAAGGTCAAAGGTCACGTGACAGGTGGTCCAATACTTCTTTTGCATTTACTATAACTCCCACAAAGCATCCCACAAATCTGAAAGTTTAAGTGTAATAGCCTAGGCATTACAAGTTGTACCGATATGTGTGGTTGTCATGGCAACCAAGGACATAGTTCACGTTACAGATGGTCAAAGGTTAATGTTTTGTAACTAGCCTATTTTTCATCAATTAATAATTAATATAAATAAGCTAGACTGAGCGTCAGGCCTAGTCTAGTACTTCGTAGTAGCAGTCTCGTTTTCACTAGCTTGTATGCTGCAGTGAGATTTTTAAGTTCCTGCTCGCACTTCACTTTGATAGCCCTTATATCTAGAGTGTTCCCATATGGTCTATGCAGACGGTTGTTTTCACTCCAAAGTTGCTGTAACTGTAGGCCTATAGTATGAAAGTTAAAGTGTAACCTAGGGCTCGACTTGAAATCTGAAGCTGGTTAACGATATGTAGGCTAGGTCTGGTGCTTAGGCATGGCTAGACCTACGCCATTCATAGGTTTGAGCTATAACCCAAGATATGAAACTGTGGGTGACTAACATTAGGTTAGACATAGGGCCTACCTATCTTACATATTAGTGCCCTTAAAACTTGGCGGTTCTGAAGCATCGCCAAAGAAACGTACGTGACAATTTCCTTGCCACGGGCTAGGATTCGCCACAGGTCAGCACGCAGAAAATGTTTGTGCGTCGGCCGGAAATCTTCTAACGCCACGCGTTCAACATGGCGCACACGCACATTTTCTTAATTGAGACGCACTTGATGTGCGTATCAGCTCAACACACATGAAATTTGCCGTCACGTCAAAATGGAGAATACACCCAGCTAGATCGTGAATAATAACAATTATGCACCTGTCTAAAGTGTCCCCGAAAGCGTCTTACTTTATAATCGTTGCGACCATATCCATGGAGTGGGTGGAGATGCTCGGTGGTTTGAGCGTACTGCCTTGCATACTGAAGGTCCCCGGATGAAATCCCGGTGGAACCACTTGGAAATTTTCCGGGGTCTAAAAATTAGCTTGTTCAGCATAGCTGTTCACAGTGATGCTGAGGGGGTTTAAAATTGGTGAATTACAAAATTGGGTATTTGGTTGTCCGTTTCAGGAAGTTGTCCGTTTCAGGAAGTTGTCCTACTCAGGAAGTTGTCCGCTTGCTCAGTTCAGCTGTTGAGCGGTGCAGAGCAAGTATAACCTCCACCCCCTCCAGCCTTTGGGAAAGTGGCTAAAGACTGGGGATACGCTCACGTCCGTCGGATGGGGACGTTAAATTGCGGTCCCGGGAGCAGGATTGGGAGCTATTAGTACACGCCTGCCTCGTTACCTCTGAGCACTAGTCGAAAAGAGAAGGCGAAGTTCGCCGGTGTTCATCCACACTCACTCTGGCATTGGATCTTCGAAGAGTTAAATGATTAGGGCCTGGACTTCAGGGCATCTTATGGGGCTTTGGCCCTCCTTTGCCCTTCAACCTGTTATGTTATGTTATATCAGTTTAGTGAGCCATCCCTTCCGATCATGTTAACTTCTAACTTACAAACTTACTGAAGGATCTGAGCTTTCCTATATCCGATACTTTTTACAGTTCTATAACCAACTTGCGCACATGTTAGCGATGAGATATGCAAGTGTTTTCACTCAGACTAGTTTAAAAGAAACCAACATTTTAAGATTCAAACAATCTTTTCCCCCATTGCATGTGGCAATGTTTTTCTGCCATTTGTAGTATTGCTATGCCTACGCTTCCTTTGTCTAGCGCATCCTTGACTTTCTAACGAAGAGCCAACTAGGTGAAACTAAATGTTTACTGTCTGAAAGGAACGATGTATCCCCCCCCCCCCCCAATTAGTTGGCCAAATTCCCACTCTTTAGATCTTTTTTTTTTTTTTTGTTTTTTGTTTTTTTTTTTCAAAAGTCCCCCCCCCCCCGTGTCTCAATACATCTGCTGTCTGTAACCGTCTTCTTCGTCGTAAATGTGTCAGCCGAAATTCTTCGACGTCGCTTAAAACAAAGCTACTATGGGATAGATCCATCATATGACATAACAGAGGGTTCCCCCTTCACAACTTTTAGCACAACAGCTGATTGTGCAACTTAAGGATATTCCTCTTTGAATAAAGAGTCTGAACCGTTCGCTGTATTGCGGTTTCTGCCTCCAAATTGACGTCGCGTATCATGTGTACGATCTTCTTGTCTAAATGTTAAATGCAAATGTGTCACTTTAAATTGCAGTGGAAGCAACATTCACATTGGTTTTCATGTACAGAGAAGTCAATTTTGTTTTGAATGTGGAGCGGATGTTTCAACTATATGTTAATTACATTCAAACGGTTTCATTTTTTTTTTATTTATTTATTTATTTATTTTTTTTTTGTGATCCTTGGCACATTTTATTCAAGCGCCCTCTCTTAATGATTAAATGTCAAAAATTTTATCTTATTACAGTGACCCGAACCTGGGAGGCGACAACGGCGGAAGTCCAGGTCAAGAGGTCAATTGGGATGAGTTCAATTTTCCCGAGCTGAAACTGATGGAACTAAAACCGTCATCAGAGGTTATTATGGGATACAACGCTGATCAATGTCATTTTTGGAGGGAGTATGTTCCTGGACTAGTGACGTGCACCGGCAAGTAGAAATGGCCAATCAAAGAGTTTCAAAGTAACCCCTGTCCATAATACCTAAATACAGCCTTTCCACCCCCCCCCCCCCCCCGTGCACCCTATACAGTATGGTAATCTTTATTTCACGATAGCTCTCGAGAATCATGCAACAGCATTTGTGAGTTGTGAAATTTAACTCCTTGCACTCTAAAAAACGTGTTAAGGAATAAAACACACTTTTGATTCCTTTTTAGAAATATATTGCAAAGCTAACCAATCATGTTAACCCCTAAACATTGTGTTTTTAATCCCAAAACATTAGGACTAAATCTTCTCAGAGTGTAAACGTGTTACTAAGGTGGGGGCAAAAAGTACTTAGAAAAGATTTTAATTTCAACACTGTTTTTACAGGGTTGTTTACCTTGACAGTGCAACATTCCAGTCAGTTAAAAATCGTGAAAAATACTTGGTAGAGAAGAACTAACAGATTTTAGAAATTTGATCGTTGTTTCAAAATAAGTTTGAGACAGCTGCCTTTTTTGTCTTTTAATTAAGAAAACCCTGATACTCCAAAAGAATGTGTGACTGTGATTGACATTCACTCAAAGAATATAGACGAATCCGACCAACGCTTGTGTTTAGTAAATGTAAGCGGCCATTTAGTGGGGTCCATCAGTCTTAAATCGTCTTCATTTATTGTTTAAATGTAATTTCAAACCTTAATTTACAGTGAAATTGAGAGAATCAAGGAGCATTACCGTCAACAGTCACCCATGGTACCAGTAAGGAAACAAATTGATAGATTTAGATTAAAAGGTGATAGACCACAGTTATGGTCCATTAAAATCAGACCATCACTTGCTGTCCGAATTCATCTATAGTGATTATGCTCGTGACATACGTCAGCCCGTTTCAATTTGACATACTGGATAGTATTGATCATGCGAAGTACGTGTGTTACCAATACGCGCGCACTACAGCACCTTAGTAACTATTATTGTTGAACAAAGGGCGCCTGGATGGAAAAAATAGCAAGACGCGCAACGCAGTGACGTTGGTGCATAACTTCTATAGCTAGCTCAACTCTGATGGTTTCACGATTGAGCAGCCGTGCAGTTATGTTTCCAGTCTAAGGGCATTCAGAGTTCGACAGGACCCTTTGTTCCAATAGATCGTTTTCCCTTCTGAACTGATTATTTATCTTTTATTTTATATAGTTTGGTTTTCTGGCTTATTACAACGATTTTATGCATAATTTGAAAACCTGCCTGGTCACAAATGTTTTAAAAGCGAATTGAACCTCATTTTAAACGCAGGATATGGAAAATGTCTTAAGTTTGACCGCATGTAATTGAAAAAAAAATCAACACCAAAACAACAGCAAAATTGAGGATAGTTGTGAGGTTGAATTACAGGATTCATTTAAACAACATGCAGATTAGATACACTCAATTGTCAGTAGATATCTAAACATGAAATATGCAATTTTTCAAGCTCTGCAAGACAGATTGTGTACGAGGGGCGCTGCCACTGCGGTTGACATGAAGCGTAAAGAAAATTTTGAAAAAAAGGGACCCACAGATAGTCGGAAATGATATTTCGCAGGCTTGAAAATGGGATACAAGCAGTCGCTGGGGAGAGGGGACGTTTGCAATAAAGCTCTCCGATCTGCCCGAAAAATGGCATCGCTGCTCTCAAAAAAAAGAAAGAAAGAAAGAAAAAGAACAATTGACGTAGGAGGGATCCCGCCCCGGTTTATAGGCCAACGGTATAGTAGGGTTATATGGATGCATTTTAAGGTAGATCGTGATTCTTTTAATCTTTTCAGCTGACGTACAGTACGTACAGAAAGAATGGCAACAGGAATTCAACAGCTGGAAAAGTGTTGATGTCGTCGGGTGGCGAGGTGCCTTTGACCAGCACTTGAAAGAAACAGAAGGATGCGGTGACAGTGTTAATTAAAAGACATAAACCATAGTTTATTCACCAATGTACATGTGAATGGGAATTAAATCCTCAGTAACTGAAATCAATAAAGTGTTTTTGTTCGTGCGATTGTTTGTTAGTTTTTTTTTTTTTTTTTTTTGAGCTATAAAAAAGTATCGTTTAGATGCAATATAGCAATAAAAATTTACTACGTGGTCAAATGTAATAAGGTTAATATTCCATGGAATTCCTCGTATGTCTCTCGTATGTCTACATAATTACAATGCTCTTGAGTGTGGTGAGGTACAGCTGCTCCAAATTCGTTCTTTCAATATTGTTACATCTCTCAATGATTGCCTTAGTTCTGTAGTACACTCCTCTTTAGAAGAGTAAAAATCGAAAAGTTCACTCCAAACAGCCAAAAAAGCTGACCTTTACTCCAAGAAGAGTGAAATTCACTCCAAAATTGCGAAGTATCACTCTTGATGGAGTGCCCTCAGCACCAACAGTGAACACGTGTGGCACTCGTTGAAGAGTGAATTTTACTGTTCTTGGGATGAGTTTCACTCTTTTTGGAGTGAGTTTTACTTATTCTTGAAATGAACGAATACTCTACTGGAGTGAATTCACACTTCTCATTTTATTTAAGAGGGACTATATTCACTCTTTGGCTTTTAGAGTGTAGTTTTTCTATGAAGCAGATTCTACTTTTGTTTCGTCGAAAATGCCAGGTATTCATTAAAAGACGGCACACTGTACTCTGACCAAGATAATCAAGAAAGTCTTTGCAAGAAAGCTATTTCAAGAGAATCATGGCAAAAAAAATCATTGCAAAATTGGAATAGCAGGATAGTCACACAGACATTAGGCGCGTTCGATTTAGCGGCATGAGCCTGCTTAACTGGCTCAGCTGGCGATCGATCTTTCGGAAAGGTGATCTTAACGTCTTCAAAACGTCACAACTTAAGCCGGCCAAAACGACCAGCCCTCCGAAGTGGTCTAGTTGAGCCGTGAGACATATTTTACGTCAGATTTCGTCCAGTCAAGAAACTGGTTGAGCCAGTTGAGCCGGCTATAAGGACAAAATGTCTCATATACGAAACACCATATTTTCATACATTTCCAAAGTACACGAAAAATGAATTAAGAGCAAATAACTTCGTTTCTTATTTTTTCTGGAAAAATTATCCTTCCATTTTAAAATGTCAACTCGAAATGCTTTCCTGACACTACTGTGGCCTAACCACTGAAATGATTTCGCTTGTTTTCTGTATAAGCAATACTCCATTCAGCCAATGTCAGTCCTGGTGGTGTTATTTAGTCATATGCGAGAGAATGTTCTCTTTCGGAGGGTGAAAACTACATCTCAATAGCAAATAGCATTCAGACGATGCTAATTTTAAATACAACGCATTTTTTCTTAGATTTAGTTGCATTATGGGAAATCTGTGTGTTGTCATCCGGGCACGTTAATTTAACATTTCATTCAGTTTCATGATATTTTTGATACCACAGCTGGCAAGAGTGAACAACATTGTCGGTTATACCACACATATGGTACATGGTAATGCTACAGTCGGAAGCCTATACAAATGTATATGAAGAAGTTTTCGGTCTTGGGCAACGTCATGACAGTTGGTGAATAAAAGTTGTGTATTTTGAAGGGAGTGATTCGATGACAAATGTCACGATGTTAGCAATATTAAGAACAATTGCTGCATGACAAGACAATAAAAGTGGCTTTTAAATTGGCTATTTCAGAGGGAAGAAATGTAACGCATTACGGACTTTTGTCCATACTCGGTCTTTCTAATTAGGACAGGGAAGTGATCAAAATAAGTTACCCATGGGTGGTTTAACAAAATTTTGTCATTTATCTATTCAGAAGACCCGTTGCCGCAGGGTACCAAAAGGGGGGGGGGGAGGTAGTTTTCAAGCGAGAAATATTTCTTGGGGAGGGACAGACCAAAACAACCTTCAGGGGAGGGGTAAAACAAATTTACTAGATAAATTATAGGCCAAAGGCTTTTTAAATTTCTGAAACCGAAATGCTACAAAAAGCCCCGAAAGTGGGTTTTATAATGTTTGATTTATTCATTATCCCAATGTAGAACTCGTCACTGCTCCCTATTACTTAGAATATTTAATTAGCGCCACGGTTTACCGTTGACCTCACCACGATTAACCATTGACCTCCACACTATTTCAATGTATGTCGAGGGTTAATCGTGCAAATAGAAGATCTCTCTATTTATAGGAAACTTTCATTGTGCAAAAATGGTTAACCGTTTCAATTTCGAGGAGTCTTTACCTAAATTGTCACGTTCACCACCCCTACTGCTTACATATAATTTCGTCTTTAACCAGATTGTAGTTTGAATCATCATTCAATGTGTAGAGATTCGAAAATAGAGAGAAGTTTGTGGTTAACCGTTGGGTAGATCGTGAAATATGTTACCCCCACCCCCTAACACGAAAAATAAGATGGAAAAATTTTTTTGTTTTTCCCCATAACAGTACATTAAATTTTAAAGTAAATTAAATCCCTAACCACCCAGAGTACTATTTTCCCCTCCCCTTCCCCCTTCCTTGTATGAGCTACTTGAGGACGACAAAATTTTATTCGAGCACCCAGCGGTAATCTGACACGCCAATAAACTGGTCGAACAAATTCAACTGTTACTATTTTCCTGTAGCTTGAAAAATAAAATGACAACCTGCTCGTTTCAAAATTCGGAAATTCCTAAACCTTTCTACAGGCTTCCGACAATCCTCGACAAAAATACATCGGACAAACCCCGCTCCCCGTATCAATGTTGAAGTTTCAGGACGCCTTGGGCTGCCGCAACATTGAATGGGGGAGTGGGGGACAGTGATCCGTTCATTGTTTGTTTTGCTTTTCTCCCATCATTTTTGTCAAGGATTGTAGATCTACAGAAGAACGTATCCAAACACTCCAACAGTATCAAATTCCAAAGACAAACAAAATATTTAATTATAAAGAAAAAAGGAAGTCTGACACAATGTGCTCACATCACTTAGCTTTCTCTGCCTATATTGAAAAATGTAGGTATTTTTTAACAAAATAACTAAATCTTACAGTGAGATAAATTGAGTCAGGGAAAGGTGTTGCGGCAGGGTTTGGGCGATATCGTCTGGAATATGTTTGTCTTTCATGAAAGACCTTAATGAAAACCCGCTGAAATATGCCTTTGGCCAGTCAACACTCCCTGAAGAAGGAGGGTGAAACCCCCCTCCTTTCAAATTTCAATGAAAAAAAAAAGTATCTTGGTTTCTTACTTAGGAAGAGGTATCTTTGTATCAACTTACATAAATAAATGACCTCTAAAACCCTTCGGATTGCTTCTTTAAAGCGTTCTTGAAGCAATTAACGCTGCCAAGGTCAGCATTAATTTGGACTTTGGGTTTGTCAGTAATAAATCCCCTTCCCCTCTCTGAGTTTCTGAACTTTCTGTATACTTATAAACTATCGATGCGGTGATGGTGCAATTTTACTACACAGTGGCTCACGGCACACTCTAAAACAATTCACTCTAAAAAATATTTAAACGATTTTGTTTAAAAATTAGGATACTCACGAAGATGAGTATTTCTACTCGAAATAAGTGAGTACTTCAACTGAATTTGTGCAAAAGTTTACACAAATTGCTGAATTTGTGCAAAATTTTACACAAATTGAGTTGAAGTACTCACTTATTTCGAGTAGAAATACTCATTTTCGTGAGTATCCTAATTTTTAAACAAAATCGTTTAAATATTTTTTAGAGTGAAAACTACTGAAATGAACTCCAAAAAGAGTATGATTATCGAACACCACTCCTATATAGTATGCGTGAATGTCACATAGAGTAAATTGAAAATACTTCCAAAATGAGCGATAGGCCTATTTCATTCAAAGTGTAGTATGAAATATTGCCCTTTTTGAAGTGAAATTTTATTACATTTCAGGTAAAATTCATTGCCTCTCAGCATGCGCTTTATGAGGTGAATTTCACTCCTCTGCTTGAAGGGTGAACAATTTTGAAATTGTGGAAGAACCTAAATGAATAGCGCTGTAAAGCTATGAAAGTTGAACTTTGTTCATATGTCTGCAACTAGCTTGTTTAGCAAGAGATGGTTCTTACCCAACCAACATGCCCAGTTGGGCCCCGAATGGGCTCCTGCTGAGCTATTTCCTGTGCCCCAGCTGGGATCGATTCATGTTTTCCAGGTGTACCAACACAAGGCCCAACTGGGCTAGCCTTTACTATAGCTGGGCTTTGGCTGTTTAAGTTGGTCTTCGGTGGGATTCAGCTGGGCTTCAACTGTCAAAGGCCAGCCCAGTTTGGTCCAACGTGGGAACACCTGAACACTCGAATGGGTTTCAGCTGGCGCCCAGCAGGTAGTCCAACATGAGCTCATTTGGGGCCCAACTGGGAATGTTGGCTGGGTATAGCTTTAAAGCCCTTAAAAATTGGAAATAGAGACCCGTCTCTCAGCCTGTTTTAAGCTTCTCGATAGGTATAAAATTCTTCCAATAGTTTTGTTGAACATCCTCAGTTTGAGCTAGTATTCTATCTATAACTATAAATAGCTGAATTAAAAACTTAAAAAGTTAAAAAAAATGCAAAAGATAAAAACCAAAAACATAGAACAGAAGTGTGGCTACTAGGAACTAATTGTGCATTATTTGAAATTTTGAGCTTGTGTTTGATTCAAGAAATCAGTCTTGCGCTTCCTATACTTAAATCTTATTCCTTCAGAATTTCTCTTTTGAAAATAAAATCTCACCCTACATTATTTTAAAGGAAAAGAGCAGTGTCCCAAAACTTACTTTATAGCAAAATATTCTGAGTTCTGATTTCTCCGCAAGTGTTTTCATGATATTTTAGGACTTCGGTGTTTCATGAAAAGGTAAACCAATCAGACAGTTACCCCTTGTAACTTTAACTTTTGTGGAAAAAAAATAATATTGTCACATGACTCTCAAAGCCAATCATTAAACAAGACAGTACACTGCATATTTTGAAGTTGGGGTGACTGCTTTTCCCTTTTAAATTACATTTCGTCAATTTTTATATGATCTGGATCTGGGTGAATTCTGTGCAACACTCGAGGTGGAGTCAAATGCACAGGGGATGGTGTGCTGTTAGTTAATTAGGTGAGGTTACACGGTTCAGTTTCTAAAGTGGTTTAAGTCTGGCCGGTCACTGCCTTTTTCCAGTTGTAGCTCTCCATATAGTTTGTTTTCCTTACTCCCCTAACTATGCTGAGCACCAAGCACAGTGTCAGAAGGTTCCATTTTTACTAGTTGTCGGTATGATCCGACCAGGAGTCGGAACTCAAGGCCACTCGGCTGAAAGTCGGGTGATGTGATCTTATTTACAGATTATAGAGTTTTAAGATTGTGAACATTTTACGTGCCACAAATTAAGGCACCCATGTTTCGTATCATGCTATCATTTTATAAGGTGAAGTAATGTTTGGCTGGCTTGGTATAGGCTTACCGGGTCCTTACCCGGTCATATGCCCCTGTTTTCCATGTTTTTTCTTATTCCTGGCCGGGTTATACCAAAGATTTTAAAAATGGTATACCTACGGCCGTTGTGCTTGGTGCTCAGTATAAACAATGAAATAGTGAAAACAAGCCAGTGAGCCACAACTGAAAAAAGGCCTTCGCCGCCTCGACTTGAACATATTGGTTGGAAATTGGGCTTTAAAACTCCATCTAACTAACTAGCTTGTATTTCAGACGAGTCACTATGAGACCGTTAGTGCAACATATCTTGTCCTTCGGTTGTGACTAACTGACCTGTTTTCCTCACTCCATTGCTTCACCGCTGAACAACAAACCAATGACAGTAGGCCCCTTTGTTCCATTTTTAAAGTCTTTGGTATGTCCGGCTAGGACTCGAACTCCAGACCAGTAATCGTCAGTGTAGTAACAAGTCACGACTCGAGTCACTTCTTCTCAAAATGATAGTGACTCGATAGAATTCAGGAGTAATTTCCCCCTGAAATAGTACAGTGACTCGAGTCAATGACTCGACTCGAGTCACTTAAAAGTTTGAAAACTGGTGACTCGAGTCACTAATCTAGTGACTCGATTACAACACTGGTAATCGTATGAAGCTACTCTCAAACGAGATTCGCAAAACTGAGTTGAAGTTTCGACATTCGACAAGAACTGGTATACGTTCTCACAAGTCAGCAATCATGTGTTCTTACATAGTCAAGTGGTTAGAGTATCCGTGTTGTGGCTGGGACCTAGGCAGCACACAGAAAGAAAATGTCCTACAGATGTTGGACAAAGACAGTGATATAAACTGAACGATTTCTATCTCGCTTGCATGAAGAATATTATTCTTCCTTTTAATAATGCACTATGTCAATTTGAAAGACATCAGGTGTTGGATTAGAAAGAAAGCTATAACTTGAGTCTTTTAGCAATTTAGGTTGTACAAAACACTTGTGGACAGTTCCTTTCAGAATATACTCCTTTTCGAATTCTAGTTGTTCTTTTGAATTTATGTCCCATTGGTTTGAGTTCAATTTGACTGCATTTAAATGAGAGTGCCTCTTAACTCTGAAAAGTTTTCGTAGGCTAATGATGGTTGGAGACTCTTTAGTAGCGAACTGTTGATGACGTGGTGTACAGCCATTTCGCTGAACGGCTTCTTCTGTGTCGTCTAAGGACAAGCATATGATGTAACCATCCATTTCTGGATTTGACCGTAAGCATGTTTCTTTAGCAAAAGTACAACACCGATTAACTTTTGGACGATATTCCACACCGTTACAACTTTCTTCAGTTTTCTTTGATGTCAGGATACTGAGAAAGATGGTTCGCCCGGTGGCGATTACCGCTATGAAAACAAAGATGGCTGCTAGTACGTTTAACATGACTCACAGTTGAATGACACTGCTGAGAAAATACAAATATCAAACGTTAAAAGTTAATTTGATGCTAAACAGTTCTTTTGCTACTGTAATTTGTTGACGATGGTACCGTTATTCATTCTTGAATTAGATGAAAAAAATTTAAACTTATACTTCGAATCATAGATGTCACCACTACTGGAACAAATGATTCAAAAGAAATGCTCCTCCGACCTTCATACTGTATTTATCAAGATAGAAAAACTATTTTTAAAACACCACCATCAAGTCGTTGTCCAAGGTGTTCATAATAAAGCTGAGTCCATTCAGGGGCCGAGCTGACCACGTGGTAGCTCCGCCGGTAACTTTTTAGGTTTCTAACACCCTGTATTAACGCGCCCCTGCAAGACATTCTCGCCTCCTCTGACCAAATTTCTTAGCTCCGCCAATGAGCCTATAGTTGTGAGGAGATTTGAATTAATGTTATGTTGAGTTTTTAAAGTTTGAGTTCGTTCGTGGAATTCAGCTATTTAAAAAAATGTCTGTCAAGTATTCTTCACAATTACGAATGATCAAACTTGGACGACGTTCATACCCTACATACTGTCTTACACTAATTACTTATCCTTACACAAGCCTAGTTTATTGTTTCAGACGCTAATGTGTGATCAATACACTGTCAGTACATGATATGTAGTATGAGCTACTCTGCAATTTCTGCAGATCTGCCCCAGTTTAGGGAAATGATGGACAATTCAATTTTTCGAATTTTGGGAACGCTGTTACAAGTCAGGCTACAAAATTAACAAATTAAAAAAAAATATGTAATTGTTTGCGCAACTTTCGGAAGAAGCAATTTTTTGAAATATTTATGCTTAAAGTAAGCAGAGGGGTGTTTAGTACACCCCTGCACACTCGTAAAGTCACCAGTGTTAACTCAATATACTCCTTTAACTTGACCAAGTATTATTCACCAACAGCAAAATTGAGCAATTACAATCTTGTCCTTTTATATGGCAATTTACTAAGTTGTTACTGTTAAGAGTATTTACGATTGAAATACACGATTTTGGTCGTACTGGAGAAAATAATATTTCTTTTTTTTAATTTAAAAAATTATTGAATTTGACCCCCCCCCCCATCCCCCCTACAGACTGCATGGTGAAGTGGTTAGAGCATCAGGCTTGCAGTCGGGAGTTCCACTCATGGCCGGGGCATACCGAAGACTTTGAAAAGGAACCTACTGTCATTGTGCTTGGTGTACAGCATAAGCAATGGAGTAGGAAAAACAAGCCAGCGAGCCACAACTGGAAAAAGGGCGGTGGTCGGCTCGACTTGAACCAGTTGGTTGGAAACTGGGCCGTAAAACTCCATCTAACCCCAGCCTACAGCCCCACCCCTCCGCCAGGCCTCGTTTGATCCCCTGCAGCCTGTACTGACAGGAATGAAGTGGGAAAAAAATTGGTGGTTTGTCCCAAAGGAAAGTACTCTTAAGAGAAATGTATGTTTTTACAATTGCTCAGGGACCGCGGATGGGGGGGGGGGGGTGGTCGGTTTATTCCCCTCCCACTTTTTGGCCGTAGGTATTTTGGGCCTCCTCAAATTACTATTATACTTGTTGAACATATTGGACCGCTTTGGTGCATAGGCCCCATTTCAAAACTTGTTCCGCGGCCCCTTTTCAAGTCTCCACTAATAAGACAAATGTTTTCTAGTTTTTGCTTCGTAATTCCTTTTCGTCGAAATGCGAGAAGAACCCACCTTGCTCACTTGTTTTCTAGTACAAAAACCAAGTTTGAAACTTTTTGTAAAATAGACTTTTCTGTAACCAATAGATTTGATCTAAATTTGTACACCCAACTTGGAATGAGTCTAAATTAGTATGAGGCTAAGGCATAAAGGGTGGAAACTATCTTTAGGTAAATGTTAATTACCAGATATCGGGGGGAAAAACCGTATGGCTATAGCAGTAACACCGCCCTCACCATAATTCACTCCAATCATTATGATCAAGGAAAGAAACCAAAGCTTACCTGATAGTTTGAAAGACTGCATTTAGGTTCCTTTTCGTAAAACAAAGAAATCACCGAAACGCGTTTCTCTTAACGATTTCAATTATCGCTGAATGCAGTGTTTTGCACTGATTTTCAAAGCTAGAATTTTCAATTTCCAGGGTCTTTTTTTACAACGGAACCGTTTAAATCCGACCACTGATTTGATCCAACCCAACAATAAAGAGACAAATGAGTGCAGCCAGCATGTTTCACGTTATACCCAGAAGATATTAATTGATCACATGGTTGAATCCTGCGAACTTTGCTGAGAGTACATTCAACCATTATTTATTTTTCCTAAGTCCTCCCGACCCTCTGGCAAAGAGCGGTTCGGCGAAACCAAAGTATGAAACTGCTTCCCAATGAAGCTACGTCCACCAAAGGACAACATTTAACTGACCAGCCAATCATCAATTATTGGTGAAGTACGGTACCATACCGCAGACAAGAGTACTTTTTGAGTAGTCCTTCCAACTCTCTGGCAAAGAGCCGTTGGGCGAAACAAGATTGTGCGGCAGGCAAGAGTGTAATGCACTTCAGAACGCTGCTGTATCATGGAAGTATAAACTACCTATACCTCCATGGTTGTGTACAGTCAAAAACAAAGTAAAAGGCTACCAAAATGTTTTGATCGATGCAAAAGGCCTCAGGTATTGTACTTATGCAATAGATCTCGAAAGGAATGTTGTGTCTTTCAGGAAGAGGAAAAATACGATAATGTTGGTTCAAACGTGGAAATACTACCATTCAAATAAGTTTACGTCCCTCATGTTATCTTTGGCCAATACTTACTTTGCAGACACGCGCAGATCTCTGTATCAGAGATACAAAAGTTTATTCATAACGACTACCCCCCCCCCCCCATAATAGTGTGACTGGAATGTCGAAAGGGGGGTTGGGCCTCTAGCCATGCCAATTAACGATCTGCAACCGGTCTGGCCAGTCTTCAACTGTTCAAGGCATCGTCATTTAAACAGCTGCATAAATATACCAACCAACATGGGGACTGCGCTACAAATAGAGTTTCTGTCCCCGAACCTTCAGAGACTGAAACTTACTCCCAAAATGTTACGCGGCGACTTATCCTACGTGCACACACGCTATCTTTGACTACAACAGGAGCGTTGTGCAGTTTCCTTCCAGATCCAGGTCAGATTGAAAAAAATCGACGTTATTGTGAAAGTGTACATTCCTTTCCATATAGGACATTGTTCCTATCTTGGCAACTCTTATCATATCGACACACCAAAACTGCCGAAGGATTGTATTCTATTGTTGCCGCACGGCACGGTAACTTTGCGTAGCCTGGCGGGGCTGGGGATGCGGGAATGCCTCCCAAGTGATTTCTGAAAAAAAAACATGTTGTAATGGAACTGTTGAACAATTGGCCAAAATGATGCGATTTTCAACTGCACCAGATTGATTATCTGAGCTGAGGGGAAATAAAACATCATCAATTAACACCCTCCACCCAGCTCGGCCCTCCAGTTGACTTCCTGACCAGAATGGTGCATACACTGAATAAATATAGTAACACCATAAATTTGACAACCATTGTCAACTTGACATTCTTTTTAATTCTCAAAATCGGGAGGCTATGACTGGTCCTGTCTCTTTCTTTTTTCCATTTTTTTTTTCTTGTAGAAAACAAAAAAGTTCCCTTTCCTTCAGGTGCTGGGTCTTTTTAATCTAAGCTATGAGTATGACCTTTGAAGGAAAGTGCGAATAGAATTTGAAAGACAATTAAAGGATTCAAAGTCCAGATAAAAGACACCCGATGCTTCAAGTAGTCATGAAATTGTGAGTCACTTACGTATGCGGTCAATTAACCAACCGACGGCTTGGTCAAGTGGTTAGAGTATTCGTTGTAGCCAGGAGGTCTGGAGTTCGATTCTTGCCCGGGTAATACCAAAGACTTTAAAAATGGAACCTACTGTCACTATGCTTGGTGCACAGCAAAAGCAATGGAGGGGGGGGGGGAGCAAGTGAGCCACAACTGGAAAAGACTGTGGCCGGCCCGACTTAAAAGAATAGTCTAGCCTAGTGCCGAATTTATTTTATTTTTGATGTGTTATAGAGGAAAACATTCTAAGCGTTCTGGTGAAATGTTCATTTATTTCCCATGTTCGGTTCTCGAGATATTAGCTATTGAATGTGGCGAATTCTCTTCATAGAATAAACTTGGAGCAAGCAGGCGTGATATCATGGATTCACATTGTTGGTTACTGTTTTGTTTTCGTTTATTATTTATGTTTTTATTTATAATTTACCACCAACTTTATCCAACTAAATTTTGATATAGTGATACCATAGGTGCATCCTGAGCAATGGAATTTTAAACATTTTATATGCCTTAGGAGCAAGATAGCATTACTAATCATAGTAATCAATTCAAGGTCAAGATAGTAGGATGAAAAACAAAACATCGACCACAAAATGTGAATCAATGACATCACACCTGCTTGCTTCAAGTTTACTTTTTATTGAAAATGTGTCAACTTCAGTTGCTAATATCTCGAGAAACAAACATTGGAAATGAATGAAACTTCAGAGGGCACCGGAACGCTTGGAATATGTTCCTCTTTAACGTATTAGACATAAATTTGACGCTGCACTATTCTTTAAACCAATGTTCGGAAACAATTGATTTAAGTCGTAAAACCACATCTAACTGGCTCACAATTTACCAACCAATTGAAAAAGAACATTGTCAGTGTAATTACAGCGGTTAAAGGGGAAGTTTAAGCAAAAAAAAAATAATTTTCACATGTAAGAGAAAAACCAAATCAACACAATGTGGTGAAACATTTCCATTCCAATCGGACATGTACTTCTCAAGATATCAGTAACTGAAGTTACTAGATTTGTGTTGTATGTAAATGTTTTGTTTCCATTTGTTTTTTCTGTCTGTTGTGTTGGCCTTGAAGTTAATAGGACAGTGACCTCACTGTGGGGAATGCAAAGCTTGTCAGTGAAGTCCCCATGCTACTCATGCAATCGCATTCTAACTATAGCCTATGTGACTGTTTCGGAGAAAATATGCTGTAAACTTTGAAGAAAAAGAAAAGACTATCCATTGATGTGTGAATATGATGCCATATATGCTTGCTCCAAGTTCATTTCTTGCTGAAAATGTGACAACTTTACTTGCTCAGATCTTGAAAACCCCACATCGGATTTCAATGCAAATGTCACCAAATTGCTTAAAATGAGTGCTCTTCTAACATATCGACACTTCATATTACCTTACACCCTTCTTTTAAGTTGCTTTAATGGGGTCACTATTTCAATCGCACCGGACAACCACAGGCTCCCTTTACAATGTTGTATATACATAGTGTGTGGTGTATATACCAAATTGTAGAAGGCGCCTGTGCGGAGAACCACCGAAGTAACGAGATCTTCTATACTTTTATACCCTCTGAATGGTTAGCCCTGAAACCATTGATTGTGATGAAGTTGCTGAAAGATTTTTAAGTCCTCGATCATCGTGCAGTCTCGTGAAACACTCAGTAAACTTTTGCTGGGAGCATACATGGAGTTTAGTTTTCTTTCTGACCATTTACTGCGACTTAAAATGGCCGGTAATAATTTTTGTTAGAAGAAAGTGTAATGACTTTTGGGCTCTCCTTCAAGGCTTCCACTCCATGAAAATACGTAGTACTGTGTTTACTTTATATTATAGAGTGCTTTCACTGACGTCACAAGCTCATTTCTGAGCATGACGTTAAACTGCATCCAGGTTGTGGCTTCTGTTCCGTTCAGCCAGTCTAGAGCAGGATCACTCAGTGTTTGCCCTTTGGAGGGCGTACTTGTCCATTTGGGACGTTAAGCTCCTTAAGGGAGCAGAACTCCTCCGGGAGTAATCGTTTGGTTTTCGCCCCTTGGCTCTTCGCCAGAGAGTCGTGGGGACTTATAGAAAAAAGCTCATTTCTTGTTTGTCTGGCAAAACTGTACCGTAGAACGTCTGAAAGTGAAAAACAGCTGACTACAGATGTAATGACTGCTGGCTTTTTGCCCGGCAGTGGGAGTGGCTAACCAATAATGACGTCACGCGAAAACACTTTACTCGATTATTTAATCCTCTCTCAGCTACGTGAGTCACTTCTAAATCCTCCAACAATTATCTATTCAAGTAGTTTGTTTTCAATATTGGGAGACATCTGATTCCCAGAATAATTACCGCATAGGTGAAAATCATGGTCATTAGAAAACTTCTCAAATATTGGTAAACTTGTCTCCTTGTTTTCCCTTTCTCCGGCAGGTCGCTGCTTTTGCCCGATCCTGCGTAATGAGAACTACTCTATTTTGGCAGTAGCCAGAGGGCATTGGGTCACCAACCCTCCTTCAGTAAGTGATACCCTTTGCTAGTAGCTCATAAAATTGCATAAGATATTGAGGCACAGACTCTACTTTCAAAAGATAGCATTTGTCTCCTCGGACTGGCATCGCAACATACTGCTGTATGGCCCACTTGAGAGAAATCATTGCTACGTCATGCACTTGTTTTTGGATTAAAAGTTAACCAAACAGCCACCAATGTCGAAATTTGCTTTCACCAAACCAAACTGATGATGACGGGTGGACTCATTATTTTGGGGCATGATTTTAACCGTTTTAGGTGAAGGTGTGTCATACAGACACGAAAAAAGGTGCTCCCTTTAATACTAGAGGGCAGAAAGGCAAAGTGATTTCTTTCCGAAGTGAAGAATTCTGTTACGTCGAGGTTGATCACTAAAACATCCTTTTTAAGGCATCATATTGTACGACATTCACATTTTCACCCCTGGTGACCTCTCGGTTTTTGAACTACCTGGAAATTAAAATAACCACACCAAAGGTGGAAACATAAAGTGTCATGAATCGCTGGCATATAGTGAGGGGTTACTGGTGGTCGTCTGCCCTTACCCCATATGAGCTTTCTGGTATATTTTGTCAGTACAATGGTTCATTTTGTGGAAACGCCCAAACCATAGTTGGACTGTGGCAAACGACTCTGAAGGGCATACCACATATTTAATGATCGTCCAAGCTAATAACCAAAGAGAAATACAAAAAAATCAGTGACAGCTTGATTAAAGGTTACGACCGTTTTAGATATATATATGTCGGTTGCACTGGTAAAGGTTTCACTATTAGGATAGCCTGTTCTTTCATGCACATAATTTTAAAGAAACACAATTTGAAATCGAGAAGAAGTTTTATTACCTTTTTGCTACAGTGTGAAAGGTTCACTACACATATCTAACACATTTTATTTGGAAAGTTAAGTGTCTCAGGGCGTAAGCAATGTAACAGGATATGCAAACGTACTCATGGCATTTTCGGCGCTAAGAACAACTAGTTATGGAAGTTGAAATTGCTGGGATGAGAATTAGGAACGTTGTTTCATAAAACCCAAACCCAACTTCTCTTAACACGAACTAGTTATTTTTCTTTTTTTCCACAGAAGCCTACATTTTTCGGCGTGCTTCTCGCGTCCAAATTTTGCGATCGACATTCTTTAGGCAAACCGCCTTTTCTGATGGGCTTCGGATTGCTCAGCAGGAATCCCTAAGCTTGGCCTCCTAGTCTTGTAAGAAGCAACGTCAAGATTACAGCCTGGTTCCGTTCTCTTTTGAAGAATTTTTATCGCGAAATACTTCAAAAACTCTGTAGTGCGAATTAAAGGAGTGATTCCAACCAGAATAGCGGCATTTTGCGCGCATGTGTGCATCTACTGCCGATGCCGGTTCAGCTGTCAGTGGAAGACTTGGGAATGTGGTTAAATAATGTACTACATGGTGGTACTTTTGACGAACTGACGGTACACATAGCACTTTTCGGTGCCGCCCTTGCGGTGCCGGTACAAACCATCTATATAAGATTTCTCGCTTACGTAACTGTCAAGGTAAATTGAGGGGGTGGGGTGATGGCCACACGGATACGAGGGTAACTTGTCAACATGGGCGTCCGCAGGTATGGACAAGGGGGCACTTTCCTCCCCCCCCCCCCTGAAAAATCAACAATTTGAAAAAACGTACAAAAATCAAAGCAAAAACCCGAACAAAACATGATTTCCAAGTTTCTATGCGAAAAATATGCTTAAGAAATGCCATTTCCGGCGATCTGGGAGGCATTTGGGGCTGAAATTTTCGCATGCTTTGTGTCAATTCATGGTGACTTGGAGTTGTTGCCCCTCCCTAGAAATCTTGTCCCCCCTGACTTTTTTCTGCGGACGCCCATGCTTGTCAAGTGACATCCCTTTGACAAATGTTGGTACATTGACTATCTGCCGTGGGTACTTTCATCCCCACCCTTCACATTTAACACCACGGTTACGTTGCTGTCATGAATGGAACTAGACTTGACCAAGTCCCCTGTGGGTGTTCCCGTAAGGAGCCGACGACTACCTCCATGTTAAATACGACGGTGCAGTAATGGCAGCTTACCATATTTACCCCATGTCGGTTTATTAATTAATATATCTGTAATTCAAGCTCGACCAGCGTCTTAGATCTAACATCAGTGGCAATGAGGACGTCCTAAATGACAAACAACCTGTGAGCTAAACAATTTACCGCGTCGTTATAGCGACTGACAATCAGTATTATACTTCGTATAAAAAAACGAGTTCGGTCAATACCGGCACAAAATAAAACCACCTAGGCCTAGCTGTGGTGGCCCTCCGTTAGCTAAAATTGTCCTTCTTTTCTGTCACTAGAGAATGATCACCACTCACAAGCCGAAATTTCGTTTGTCAAGCCAAGCACATTAATGAAATACAGTTTTTTCAAATTGAAATTTTAATTGTCACAGCAGTTACAAATTGCCCGGTTTCAATTGCGTTGCCTTTAAGACGTACGCTGTATGCCTATGGGCGGCCATCAGGGCAAAAAAGACAACACCGCGAAACAGAAAAGACATATGTCAAAAGGAATAAACAACGCCGAAAGGAGCAATCAAACGTCTAAAGAAAAAGACAAACGTCAAAAGGAGAAAGAAAACCGAGGGGATAAGACAGAGCCAGCGGGAAAAGTTAAAACCCAAAAGAAAAAGACTAACGTAAAAGTGGAAAACAACAAACGCCAAAAGGAGAAGACAACGCCGAAAGGAAAGGACAACTTCCAAAGGAAAGAACAAATGCAAAAGGAAAAGTTAGAAAACCCAAAAGGAAAAGACTAACGTAAAAGTGGAAAACAACAAACGCCAAAAGGAGAAGACAACGCCGAAAGGAAAGGACAACTTCCAAAGGAAAGAACAAATGCAAAAGGAAAAGTTAGAAAACCCAAAAGGAAAAGACTAACGTGATAGTGGAAAACAACAAACGTCAAAAGGAGAAGACAACGCCGAAAGGAAAGGACAACGTCCAAAGGAAAGAACAAATGCAAAAGGAAAAGTTAGAAAACCCAAAAGGAAAAGACTAACGTGATAGTGGAAAACAACAAACGCCAAAAGGAGAAGACAACGCCGAAAGGAAAGGACAACGTCCAAAGGAAAGAACAAATGCAAAAGGAAAAGTTAGAAAACCCAAAAGGAAAAGACTAACGTGATAGTGGAAAACAACAAACGCCAAAAGGAGAAGACAACGCCGAAAGGAAAGGACAACGCCGAAAGAATAGGACAACGCCGGAAGGAAAGGTCAAACGCTCCAAGGCAAAGACAAACAGGCAAAAAAGACAACACAGCAAAACAGGGAAGACAAACGCTTAAAGCTAAAGATGAAAGTCAAAATAAAGACCAAAGTCAAAAGAAAAAGACAGTGGCGTAAGAAGGGGGCATTGGGCCATGCCCCCCCCCCCCCCGTCCCCGCCTCACGGATGCCCTCTCCTATAAAATACGTACCCATACTTTAGTAACACAGATTTTACTTCAAAAGATAGCATGTGTGGCACCAGATTGCATGTTAGGAACACTCAATTTTTCAAGTTTCAAAGGGGAAGAATTGTCTCTGCAAGACCCCTCATTGATGCCATTTCTTCCTTTTTTTAATTCCTAAAAGTAGGCATATTTTGTCAAATTCCAAATTTTACTTAAAAATCCCGCTGGTGGCACCGATTAGCTCTAAAGACACCTACCTTTTTTAAGAATTTTCAAAAGGGAGCGGCCCATCCCTTTCCCGGCCTGCATAGACGCGTACGAGACGGGGGCAGGGAGGGGAGGGTGTTCATGTGCGTTGGGAAATAGTTTGCCATTTATCACGCAAGAGATGTTAAGGGTAAAATCATTAACAGACGGGAGTTCGAGGAATCACAGAAAGTTTCATCAATTGAGCGGATCTGTAATTTAACCAAACTTGTGAGAGTCACAATAGAGAAGCATTAGCATATTTTCAATTCCGTTTTATAGTTTCCCCGGAAAGAATAAAGATAATTTAATGTAATAGCTGTAGTACATTTTACCTGGTAATTTTCTGATCACTTAGCATGTTCCTGATTTTATCCTAATTGCAAACAAAAGCTAAACATAAAGACTGTATGTTTAGATTCTCTTTAAAGAATAAAAACGCAACTTTCGGCCATCTGAGGGGTCGCGATTATTTCCTAATGGTGGCGCTCCACTTAGATAGTCCTTGGGGCAAAATTACATTTTTGGGGTCAAAGTAGCTCTTAAAGGGCCAAACCTCTCACCCTAAACTACAATTTTGGTACGGGGGTACCGAAATTCTCAATTGGCTCAGCTCTTTGATTGACAGCTAATTCAAGCAATGCAGAGTACCAAAGCTTATATTACACAGCATGAACGGTACTTAGAGTGTTTTGATTTTATAAATTGAGTTTTTCTTCACTCACCTTGAAGCAATAAACTGAGATTGTATCTGGATGAGCATGAATTTCAGACGATTGGGGGAGGGGCTTATAGTAAGAAGGTTAGGAGAATTGGTACTGTTTGGGGTGAGAGAACTGGGTCTTTAATAACTCTCTGATCACTTTCCAGTTTGTGAACATATTTTGAAGTGAGCATTTTATTGCAGACGACCAAAGAAGATAGCTGGTGTTGCGTTTTTGAACAACTAAAAGAAAGAAACGACAGGACACGACTTTTTGTTTCTTCTCGCTCCTGTTCCGTCCTTTTTCTTTCAATTCTTTTAACGTTCTGTTTCAAAAAATAATTTTTTACACGGCGCATGCAGAAAAACAACGTATTCCATGCGCACACTTTGGATTAATCATCAAGGAATTCCCTACTTAATTATTACGTCATAGACGCAGACAGCTAGCCAACTAAGCGTCAAAATACAATTGCAGGCGAGCGCGCGCCGTACAGCAGTATGTACAGTGGCCGCCTGGCCTGAACGCGCAATACAGTATACAACGTAAATCATCTCTTTAGAATCAGAACGTTCAAGTGCACCACTTAGTCGTAGCTAGCTGTCTAGACCTACGTCATAATATTCTACTACAGGCTTCTTCTAAACAATAGCGACTTTTTAGATTCTTCATATAAGTCTGGTAAATGTTATCTCCGGCCATCTGAGTGGTCTGACTTTTCGAAATTTCTCTAAGCTCCGCGCCAACCAATGGTGGCGCCCCGTTTCGATAATATTTATGACAGAATAAAGTTTTGTGGCCAAGAAAAAAAACTCAAACTAAAATGCTCCCGTTCGCCTATACCGATCGATGCTCTTTTTTTGACTCCTAGAAGTATGCAAACTGGATGACAAGTTTTACTTTGAAAGTTAGGGTAAATTGCATAAGATTGCATGTAAAGACACAAAAGTTTCAGTTTTATCCTCATGAACCACCACAATTCAACTTTTAACACTGTTCCTGTCAAAGTCGAAAATCTAAGCTCCTGGAAAACGCCAAAAATGTTCCCATCCTTTTGGCCAGCGATCACTCATACTGCATCCCCCTCCCCCTTCATAGAAATCCTTTGTACGCCTCTGAAGTCAAAAGGAAAAAAAAGACGACCGTCGAAAGAAAAAGGCAAATGCCAATGAAAAAGTCTACAAATATTAAAAGAGAAGGTAGAGCGCAGGAAATTTCCTGCGCTCGAAAAGAAAATCTCAAGAAAGACTTAGCCAGTCACACTGTTCGATGTGTTTATTGTCAGTTCCTAACAAATATTAAATGTTATTGTGTTAATGTTCCACTTAAAAGTTACATACGCAGCCTAACTTTAACACTATGCACACTGTGGCCTAGTATAACTTTAAGCCTAACTTCAGTTCGCGCGAAACGAATGCTTGTGCATACAGTAATTCCACATTTCAGGATTAATTTTACAAAGTGAGAATAAATTTCATGAAATCCGGTGATCATTTTCCACAATTTACCGGTTTTCAGATCTAGTAACTGTCGGATATGTAAAAGCACGTTTCTCATGATAACTTGAAGCATCTCAGATATTTCCTGAATCTGTTTAAAATTGCCAAAATGTCCCATACCTGTAGAGAGCTTTCGGATAGGTGGAAACAGTGTTTCATGACACCCAGTGTGGCTTAGTATCACGGAATTCCTATACATAGACAAAGTACACTGCACGTTAGATTGTCACGGTACGTGTGAGTATAGGCGTAGCGAGATGGCTGTCTGCTATGGTTTTGTGTGTGAAAGTTTGGACTTGCTGAAGTAGCTAGAATCAACAGATTTTGCAAAAAAAAAATTGAAATATTTTCGGAATAATGCAAGGTAGGTCAATATCATTACATGTATTGCATGAACATGATATTGTTCCTCATTCAAGTTAAACTTCTGTTTAAAATATTACAGAGTTGTCCTCAAATCATACAAATTATAGCTTTACGGCGGCCATCTTGGTGCGACTTTTTTGTCCTAGTCGGTGGCGACAGTCTACGGATAGGACATACGCGTTACATGCTCTGTCTATGTATATAGGAAGTCCGTGGTTAGTACCCGCTTTCTCTTCTCCTTTTGATGTTGTCTTGTCCTTTTGACGTTACTTTGTCTTTTCCTTTGCTCGTTGTCTTTGTCACATTACGTTAGTCGATCGTTTCCTCTTCACTTTTGCCTTTTCCTTTGACTTTGGTCTTATTCTTTACACGGTTGTCATTTCCTTTTGTCTTGTGTACTTTCCTTTCCGCGTTTGTGTTTTTCTTCCTGTGCTTGTCCTTTCCTTTTGGCTTTGTCTTTTCCTTTAAGCATTCGCTTTCCCGCTTTGCTCTGTTGTATTTTTTGCCTGTTTGTTTTTTCCTTCTGGCGTTTGACCTTTCCTTCCAGCGTTGTCCTTTCCTTTCGGCGTTGTCTTCTCCTTTTGGCGTTTGTTGTTTTCCACTTTTACGTTAGTCTTTTCCTTTTGGGTTTTAACTTTTCCTTTTGTCTCTGTCTTTTCCTTTCGGGTTTTTTTCTCCTTTGGACGTTTGTCTTTTTCTTTAGACGTTTGAATGTTCCTTCCGGCGTTGTTTTTTCCTTTTGACGTTTGTCTTTTCTGTTTCGCGGTGTTGTCTTTTTTGCCCTGATGGCCGCCCATATATGCCCGCTACTGCTAAATTTGCTACATAATACGGTAGTACCGCAATAACCTGGAGAACACAGCTGTAGTCCAGTACGCACTCGTAATTTCAGAATTTAAAGAACTCGACCACAGAGGTTTGTTTACAGGGACTAGAGTCCGGAATTAAAAGTAGAAAATTGCCGGACTCGTGACTCGGACTCTCCGGACTCGACTACAGCACTGCTGGAAAATAAGACGAAATAAAGCAAGTATCCGTCGGGGAATTGACCTTTTCCCGAATAGTAATTACAAGGGACTGTGACATTAACTTTGTTGTTCGTCATTTTCCCCCAAATTAAATATTTCGAAAAATTGCGCACACCAAAAGTCCAACCCACAATTGTTTACAATATTTAGAAAAAGATATATCCACCGTTTGCGCCTTTGGTTTTTTGAAGTCCTCCCGACACTCTGGCAAAGGACCGGTCGGCGATACCAAATTTTAAACTGCTTCCCGAAGAAGCTGTTACGTCCACTGAAGGACAACACTTGACCAACCTCACGGCCCTCAGACCATTAACATCATTGATCTGTCATGTATGGCTCCATTCTAGGCTGGCTGAAAAGAACAGATACTACACATGATCTTAGCCAAAAGGCCTGGAAGCGTTTCCACCACTGGTTTTCTTCCATCGAAAACCTAAATCTTGATGTATCATTGTTTTCTCTCCCCACCAAGACATAAAGTGCAGGCCTAGTGTACAGCTAGCTGTGAAGCAGCTGTGACGACCGCCAAGATGATGATTTTTTCCCCGGTAGTGAGCGTGGCTAACCTTTAATAACATCACGTGAAAACACCTATCCGTCCCCCCCCCCCCGGCCCCATACACACACAATATCATTCCCATATTTTCGACTTATCTGACCAAAAAAGGCAATGCCGGTACTTCACAATTCGAGCCACCCCATTTTGGCATCCTCATACCTTTCTTCATAGGACACATACAAAACCATGTCCATTCACTACTTCGGAGCAAAATGTTCACTTTTTCAAAAGGGATTCGCTCTTTCCCCATCCCCCATCCATACTTTCTCATCAAAAAGATTGCATCGATTTTATCGGGATTTTCAGTTCACAAATTTCCATTAATGATGTGGTACACTTTAGAGGTGTATGATTTTTGAGGCGTGGCCGCCGAATTTTGCATTGTTGCAGAGTATTATATTTACATATAGACTACTATCATATAACATCACAATTGGTAAACCACGCCCACTGTCCGACAAAGAGTCAACAGTTTTAGTGCAATAGTCACACACGGGCAGTCAGCTGCTTCTCAGCTCGCTACGCTAGCCAGTACATACTACCAGTGGCGTAGCTACTGGGGGGGCAGGGGGGGCAAATTGCCCCCCCTGGAAAAATTTTTGGGGAAATTTGATGAAAATGGGGAAATTTGATGAATCTTTTTATTATTACAAAAATTTCTCAAAATTTTTGTTAGAATAAGAAATTGTGAGACATTTCTCATACATAATTCGTATTTTCATGCAACAAATTAACTCAGATTTCGTCAGTGTCGCATGAACCGGCCCAATTCGCGTTCCACAGAAATGTCCTCGCCGTGTAGCAGATTGAATGTTATCTTGTGCTTGTATACGCACGGGGGTTATGATCAGAGCATTTCAGTGCACAGGAAGCTGTTATTCAGGTGATGCTTTGGGAATTCAGTAAAAGGATGTGAAAACTGACAAGTCACAACCGTGGACCTCGAGGTTGTAATGTTCTTCTACAAGCTGGCAGTAGCTGTACGATTTTACTCTGTGTACATAACGATGGATGGGGATGAAACAATCCATGGCCAACGATAAACTTAAAGTTAATCTAGAAATTAGAATTAACGGGATCCTCCGTTGGCACACTTAGAGTTTGTTACTTAGCCTAATCCTTGGAGGCTTACAAGCTAGTTCGGGAAAATAGCTTTCTACTCACTTTGAGTGTAACAATAAATGGACAATGAGTACCTTGTAGCCTTCTACACTTAATAGACTGCTTTTCTCACAGGATATCCTGTGTGATCGAGCCGCTATTAGGTCTCCTTAGTGGCGTGCGAAGGGGAGACCATTGGGTCATGCCCCCTCACAAATGCCATTTTTTCTTTGTTCTTAAAAATACGTAGTCTAACTTTATCAACACAGATTTTATTTCAAAAGATAGCATATGTGGCACCAGATTGCTTATAAGGACACCCAATTTTTTAAAAATTTTCAAAGGGGAAGGATTGTTCCTGCAAGGTCTTTCAGTGATGCCAATTTTTTTTTTATTCCTACAAATAGACATGGCAAATTCTGTCAAATTCAAATTTTTACTTAAAAAGGTAATTGACTGTTTCCCACTGGTGGCATCGATGAAAAGACTACATGTTTAGATTTTCTTTACAAGCATAAATACGCTATTTTGACCATCTGAGGGGTCTGATTTTTCGAAATTTTCTTTACGCTTAGCGTCAACCAATGGTGGCGCTTCGCTCGGTCTTTTGGGCAAAAAAACATATTTGGGGTAAAATTAGCTCTTAACTCTCTGATCACTTTGCAGTTTGCGAACATATTTTGAAGTGAGCATTTTATTGCAAACGACAAAAGAAGAAAGCGACTGGCTAGATTCTTCGTATTAGCCTGGAAAATGCTATTTCCGGCCATCTAAGGGGTCTGATTTTTCCAAATTTTAGTCCAACCAATGGTGGCGCTCCGCTTAGGTAATCTTTATGACAAAATAACATTTTGTGGCCAAGAAAAACCACAAATACCGATCAATGCTCTTTTATTTTGACTCCTAAAAGTGTGCAAATTTAATGACAAGTTTTTCTTCGTAAGGTAGCATAAATGGCATAAAAAGAAATGCATGTCAAGACACAAAAGTTTCAGTTTTATCCTCATGAACCACCACGATTCAACTTTTAACACTGTTCCTGTCAAAGTCGAAAATCTTGCACCATTTTGCATGTAGGCTCCTTGAAAACGTCAAAAAATTCCCGGACACCCCTCCCCTTAGACCATACTGCATGCCCCTCCCACTTCAGAGAAATCCTGCGTACGACACTGCGTTAGTGCATACAAATAAACCAGATATTGTTTACCAAAATAATATACTTTGTTATTTCCGATTGCTCTATGTTATACTTTAAGATTAAAATGCAGGTAATATTACAAAATGACATGGTAATGTTGTTATACTTGTAAGTTTGTGCATATTTTACATGAAATACATACACATTGACCGGGAAAAGTTTTGGGGAAATTTCATACCTTTGCCCCCCCTGGAAAAAATCCTAGCTACTCCACTGCATACTACACCACTTTTTGCCCATCAAAAGGGGCGGGGCTTCGGTGAAAGCACTCTATAGTCCGATTACGCCCGATATATTCTCGTGTAACATGGAAAGACAAAAAGTAAGAGGCTGCTTTCAGCTTTTATTTCATTTTATTCAGGTTTCGCTGAAGCATAAGTTAAAGTGTCATGACTGTTTTACGGGAAAATATTTCAAAAGAGGAAAGGAGCAACACTCTTATGTTAAAACAACTTTGGCAATTACGTAATGGCTTCAGTATCAGTTGAATAGAAAGGTCCAGAAGGGAAACACAATAATACATAAATTACAGATGAACAATAATATGTGACATTTCTATTTACTCCGTTTGAAGTAAATTTAGATCCATGTAACCATTATATGCCTTTTCTTTTTGAAACGCATGTTATACAAGCACCAATGCCTGCAAAAACCACCTGACACCTTCATAATACACTGGCAACAATATCCCAAATTAAAATATATTCCGACACCACTCAACATATTATTAAACCCTAGTCTAAATTGAAAAAATCAGAAATATGTCACCTGGCAATGACTTATACATAATGTGGCAAATTCATAAGCAATTAATGCAATTTTCATTGCTAATTATTACTAATCTCAGTTTTTTCTCATTTACACTAGGGTTTTCACACATTTGAAATACTGAAATTTAAGAACTTCTCCAGATTTTTTAAAGACCAAAGAATAATGAAATGAATTAAATCTGCACACAAAATGGCATTCATTTTACATGATTATCCAGCATGTGTACCATATCAGACATGATCGAAAGAATGAGGATACAAAATTCTAACCAAATAACAATTTTTTCCAGACCAAACACTGAGATTCAAGAACTTTAATTAAAGACCATGTTAAAATTCCATACCTTTTCTAGACTTTCCTGATTTTTCCAACTGCACGGAAACCCTATGTCAGATGCTTGCTTATATCACCAAGGACTAAGAATGTGACATGTAGGAATGTTTGACAAGCTGACTGAGTAATTCGTGGTCATCGAATTGTCACAGTCAGCAGCTATATGCCGTTGTTGATGAAAAAAAGAGTTGATGACATTAACTTCCCAAACTGTTAACATCTGAATTGTCAGAATATAACTTTCCCAAACAGTTACACTTCTGCTTCTGTTTCTACTACATGTTTATGTAGTTAGTAAGATGATATTAAATGACAGACTAACATCAATGTGTTATAAAGAGTAAACTAATAGAGAAGGTCAAGTTGAAATAAAGTTTCAAATATCGTTCAAGTTCGGTTGCAAACAGTTCAAATACCGTGCAAATCATTATTCCCATTGAAGTCAACTCTAACCACTTACGACAGGCAGGAAACACCATAAGCACAATCAACCACCCCAAACCCACAAGACGGATAACCATGGAGGGCTTTGCTCCGTTTCGTGGCACCAGCAAATTAACTGGCAGTCATGGGATGAGTAATAACACTGTGTAACAATTAGAAGAGCTGAAATGATGATCATCACATAAAACCATGTAGCAAGGAACCAATGCGGGGCCATGGATGACCTCAAACTAGCAAACCAACAACGCATTTCAGCCAGTCAGCTCTTCCCTATAAAAAATTACCCATTACAAGGAAACCATCTACATTCTTGGGCCACTCCAACAAAAAAAAAAAAAATCATGTGGTCCCCATTCACTCCAGTATGATTACATGATTTTTGACATTATTTATTTCAATGGATTTCCATCTCACATTTGCGACAGGCCAAATATGTGAAAATGTCTTGCAAATTCGGCAAAATTTTTCACTTTCATTGTTACCAATTTCTTCAACAATACTACCTTTTGTTTTCAAAGATAAACTAAGATCCTTGTAGAAGAAAACACTATAGTAATCAACTATATGCAGCAAAATAAGCATTTGTATAAAAAAGGAATGTTGGCCGCAAAATTTTGCCTAATATATAAACACTTTTGATCAACTTTTTCATCTACTCTACAATTTCTACCTTTCCATGAAAAAGAACTGTGGATGATCTTGTACTTAAGGCATTAAGCAGAGAACTGGCCTATTTTCATCATATCAACTAGACAGAATTTTAAAGTATCCAATATATGTATAACTTGCAACATTCAAATGAATGGCTAAACTTGAGGCATACTGACAATTCCATAAACAGAACCAGATCTCTAAAATAAGCATAAAGTAAATATTGCTTCACTTGAGCAAATACTGTGAATTCTATTTCCAATACTTTTTAAAATATTTTGTCTTTAAATTATTCATCTTTTAACTATTTTCTCTACTCCAATAATTTCACACACTCTTTAAACAATCTTTGCATCTGGCTACACTGCATATCCTGTTATCATTTAACTGTCCATTAATTCACAATCTTCACAAGTGTTGTAACCATAGCAACATATAGAGCTATCACATTCATAGCACAATTAACAGATGACAAACGACAAGATTCACTTCACAGTAGCAGCATTATTAACAAAGTCCAGCATTCTATTACTTGAACAAAATTTAAAGCCCATTATTTTTTTTTAATTTAACCCTGTTTACCTTATCATAATACAAGTTGAACAACATTCATAAGTCCTTTTTTCTTCTCTTCTCTTCTCAGTTTTTAGTTGGAAAGGGATGACACCCTGTTCCTTAGTCCTTCATGATATATGTTTATGATATGATTACTTTGAGTAGAGCTCACAAGTATTTACTTTCAAGAGGATATGAATATCTTTCCCTATACTTTGCAAAATACAAACTCTTTTTTATTCCAGAACTGAGCACTTTTTTCCACCATGGTTATTTCTCTTTTAAGGCCAACACAAACATTTGGTTGGCAAGCACAATGTGAAAAATGCATTTAATATTTGTGTTAACAAATAAATTCATTAACACCCTCCCCCACCATTCTCAGACAGAGTATTCAAGATACAATACTGCAGTTTCTCTGAATTATTTTCAAACCTTCATGAAGAAAAAACTTGCACTTTGTCAAAAATAAACACACATACACACACAAACACACACACACAAAAGTAGGAAGATGTTAAACGCAATCTGCTTAACTTGGTTACCGACATTTTCAACTCCTTTTTATGTACATTTGCAATATACTGTTACTGCTCTTGGCCTATTTCCAAACTAAAGCACTTTTTGGCAAGGAATAAAAAAACAAAAGGAAAGGACAAACATGACATCAACATTTGCCATAACCTAAAACAGCACTCTTTTAAATTGTTCAATACAGGCAGCAAGGCAAGAAAATGATTTAGAAACAATATCATCTGGGAAGATGTGGTACATATATGACACCATTCCATTATTCTTCCCTATTTCTTTTAAAAGCCTCATTAAGGTATAACAAATAAACCCAAAAGTAGCAAGGACACAATTGGACAATCTATTCACTGAAATTGTTATCCAAGCACTAAATTACATCCCTTTTATCCACCTGGCCAACAGATGCCATTTTTTTTTTTTTGCTAAACTGTAGTATGCCTTTATTTTCATTTTTCCCATATATTTTTTTGTTTGTTTTTGTTTGTTTTTTTTGTTTTTGTTTTTTTGTTTTCTTTTGGTCTTCTTTGACAGTCAGTTGATGACTTTCAAAGATGCGAGGATGTATACAAGGTACGCAAATGATAACTTCCAAAAACATCAAAACCAGCATCTGCTGAAAGAGTTTTATCAAACACCTGTCATTTACATATAGTCTGCATTACTGGTTCCAGCTCTTTGAACAACCATTTTACACGACTTTTTCTTTAGTTTTTATTTTCACAATTTACAAGCATATTTGAAAGTTGAGATGTCTGAATATACCACATGAAATTTATTTACACCAAACTGTCAGTGATATAGGCAAGTCTATAGAGTTTTCATATCTTGAGTTTGGCAATTTTGCAACTTTCAAAGACTGGAGTCCCTATACTTTCACAATAAGGAAAATCAACCCTCAGGCCGAGTCCTATAAATTCTGAAATCAGAAATCCAAGTCTGGACTCAACTACATCACTGCAAAATACTAAAGTGTTCCCATCCGAGTGGTCTCTGTGAAATACTAAGAATTTTTTGTTAGCTAAATGGCAATCTCAATGCCACGGGTGTACGTATCACATAGGGCAGTAGTAAAAATCCAACACTACAAGTGAAATTAAGCAGTAGCAATGCAACATGGCACCCCAACCTCATCCCCAACCTCACCCCCCCCCCTCCCCTGTAAACATTGAACAACTTTAGAATTCAACCATACAGGATCTCCTTTTAATAGACAAATCTTTGAAAACTACATTCACAGCACACTTGTTTCAATCTTTTTTGACGAGAGGAAAGAGAATAATTTTTATGGGCAAATAACAGGCACTGACATTAACCATAAGAAGGTATACAGGTCATGAATTATGATGTCAGAGAGAGAGAGAGAGAGGCTGAGTGAGCCTTATGATGTCATCCTGGGCAGTAAATTATTGTAACAGGTGAATGATTCAGGCTTTTGTTTTTATTTCCCAGTCAATCACTCATTCCATCCATACTGACATCCACACAAAGTCTTTCTTGAGCAGGAGAACTTTGTGAAGAGTCAGATTATGATAGCAGCAAAAACAAAAAGTTTATTTTCATCATGGTTTTGAGATATGAAAAGCCATTCTTTGTGGTTAATGTACAGCAAAGAGAAATTCACCATCCATTGATGACAGAGCAGCAGCTGCAGTGTGGCATAACAAAGGATGACTTTGCATGCACCATCTCTATACCCCCAGCCCCAAAAGGAAACTAATAAGTGGAGGACTTCTGTTTCCTCCGGAATGTTTTTCATTGTGAAATAAATACCTTATGGAGAAAGTAAACAATCAACAAGATAAGACTTGCCCAAGCCTCATTGATGTTACGTTTTGCTCCAGAATAGCCCATTGTGCTTTGACAAAATTTTGTACAAAAAATAGAAAAAAATATGAAAATTAGTGCTTTCCATGCTAATAACACATCTTTGGAGCAGAATTATGAAAAAACTCTGTACTGGTGACAGCCAAATATCTCATAGTTATGCATTTATCAATTGTAATGTGCTCTGACCTCAGAGCAAGTTCCACCAATTTTTTTTTACGATGGCCAAACACTTGTGTGTATTGACCATTCCTCCATCATTCAATTGACCAACAGTTCAAAGACTAATCTGACACAGGCTTTCAGTGGAATTTGATTTACCTATATCACATTTACTAAGTTTCATCGAATCAACATTTTGCATCAGCCTTATATACAACTCAAACCAACATGACACACATTTGGTTCACCACTAGTCGGGATGTCAGATGGTGCATCTCCCAAATGAAGAGTGCATTATTTTCAGGCTGTCTGACAAACTAAGCACCACAAAACCAATACAGAGTCAAATGATTCTGAAAAAGTCCAATTATCACAATTTTAACTTAGAGATATTGCACTCAGAAGAATTAATTGAAATGTACATATATATATAGATATTTTACTCCTTACTATTGCAATGTCAGCTGAGCTGTTTAACACCTATCTGGCACCTTAGATGAGGTATCAACGAATAACTTGGCACAAAGAATATTCAACAACACTGCTTGCTGCAAACACCATCACAAACTTGACAAAAAAAAAAAAACAAAGGTGGAAAAAAATACAAAATGGAAGCATCAATTTTGCAAGATTTTGGCATCAGGCAAGGCCGCAACACTGATACATGGACATCACAGAGGGCAGTATAACACACATCCTCATCATGGTTTCACACTCTTTGGAAATATCTTCATTGTTATGTAATCTTCTACTACCTGCAAAGAGAATGAAGGAAAAGGGGTCTCAAATTCATCCATACTTGGTAGAAACCCTCAACTTCTATTGGTTCATTTCAGTCATGTGACCTTGCATTTTCCAAAGATAAACTCATGGTAATGCATAAAGCACTCATCTTGCCGCTCCATTTTACTGCTTTTTTAAAGGTAGTGTGACATGTCAGCAAAATGACCTGACTTCACTTGGCAGTTATGAATAATAATAATAATATACGAGTTCTTACATAGCGCCTTAAATAAGAAGTCTCAAAGCGCTAAAACTAAACAACAGGCGGTCAATAGGACAAAGTAAATAAATTAGTTTTCAAGTTAGTTTTAAATTGTCCAACAGTGGAAGAGTTCTTGACAAAAGATGAAAGGTCATTCCACAGTTTTGCAGATACTGTTGAAAAAGCATGATCACCATAAGAATGGGCAACAGATGACGGCACATTTAAAAGAGATTGAGAGCTGGAACGTAGTTCACGTAAAGGCTTGTAATTAGATATAAGATCCTTTAGATATAATGGAGCAAAACCATGGATGAAGCGAACTTCCGTTGGAATTATTTCAATATCTCTTACAGTTCTCCAGATATGCTTCATCAAAGTTTGAATGTTTCTGAAGCAATTTGTTGCTTATGCAAAAATAATGATGTGGAGTGTTGCACAGTGTAGACATTTCTTTTGTTAGCGCTATATTAATTATCTCTTAATTACTCAGCAGATAGTTTATGGTTTGGTAATTGATACTGATGATTTTCAGAGGCATAATTTAACTTTCAAAATAAAACCCTTTGGACATACTAATGTTACAACTGTCCTTGAAATAAAGATGGTATAAAAAAAGGATAACATTAGCCATATATGGTATGTCCCTCCCATGACATCATAAAAATTTGCATATTGAGTTCATATTTTTTAATGATGAAGTACAAAATAGGAATTGCCCTGTAAAATGGTCAATTTTTGACGGATTTTGATGGAAATTGTGGCCATTTTCTTGGATTTTAACGCTGTTTACATCAAATACCCAATTTTGTCATTTTCATGTCACACAACCTTTAATGTGGTTATGTAGTGTGTTCCATCAAAATATCTGTTTTGTTTTCATCTTTTAAATCAAGAAATTGTTGTGCATGAATGAACAAAACCAAACAACACTGAACCTGTACAATAATAAAGTATAATGCACATAAACAGGTTGACTAACAGGCTATTGCTGAATGAGTCCTACAAAAAAATGTCCCGATTTGATGCACAAATACAGGTGGAATCAAAATGCTGGTCAAGAATGTTCACTTACCTCTTTAAGACTTTGCTCACGAACCTCTGGATGTACTAATTCAAAGCCAAGTTTCTCCAATTTGGAGCCATCAAGACGTAGGTGTTTATTATAAAGTAATTCCTAGAAGAAAGGAAGTCACATGTGAAACTCCAGGCACTGTATCACCATTGTAATATACAAAACATCCCATCTGTCATCATTCTGACGATGCACACAATATTTAATGAGACAAGATTTCCAAGGATTCCTAAATTGAAGGGGTTATTAACTGCTGCGCTGGCAAATCCACTTCGTGATAAAGCCACCTGCTGTGCTCAGCAATGCTGAGCTTGCAACCATATATTGCACTAAAGTGAGGCATACAAAACAGGTGTTTGATGACAACTGCTGTTCTCATGTGATGAATAGTTTGCCCTATTTCCTCACATGAAAAATTTACAGCAATGAGAAAGCAATATTTAAGCAACTACAATGATGCTGTATTTCCTTGACACTTCCGAAAGATTTAAAGCTATAGTCTGGTGACTTTTCACCTGAGTCTTGTAAGAAAAATGAAAAAAATTCCACACCACATCCTTCAAACCCTTCCCAATACCCCTTTCCTTACTCAAGATATCTTTCTTAATGGGTTATTTTTGTTAAACAATATCTTTACTTTCTAACAAAGTCACAGAAAGTAATGTAATGTGAACACATTGCCTCCGAGTCCCTTCGTTTTTCTTTACAATTAAACACCCTGTTTGACTGTGAAATTTAATACTGTTGGGATGTTTGAATATCTTTTCCTGTAGATCTAGCATTACCCTTCACCATATGTAGAGTACAACCAACAATGTTGCTTAATATTGCCTTAAGCAGCATCCAAATTATTTACAAATTGAATGTAATGTCAAAATAATAAGCCACGATGATGTCACAGACTTACCATGATGCACCAAATCTCAAGAAAAAAATTACATTACTTTAAAAATTTGTATCTTCCAAACCCTATATGCTAATAAGATGAAGTTTTCACCTCCTAAAAGAGAAACATTTTCTGTATATTTTGAAGTTAAAGTGTACCTCAAGTCAAAAAATTCAAAAACATATATTGAAGTGCATGAAAAATGAATTCATCAGTCCAACTCCCATTTCATAGGGCATTCCTGAGCTGAGATATAAAATGTTGTAAATAATTCACTCAACTTAAAATGGTACATTATGCAATAATTTGTGATGTAATTGCTGTACTACTTAAATTACAATCTATGTATTTCTTTGTTTTTCAGAAAGTTACTACACCTTGTATGAAGGTGAAATAGCAATCTTACTCTAATGGGGTGATGTAATTAATTAAGCCAGATCGGCGCAACACGCTATCCAGACAAATAGGAAGTGTCCAAGGACTTAAAAACATTTTTAATTTTAAAAGGAAAACAATGCAGATAGTGTGAGTTGTACAACAAGAAAGTCACACATTGTTGCACAATGGATAAATTTGTTTTAATGAATAAACTTCAACATTTTATATCTCAGCTTAGGAATGTCCTACGAAGATAGGAGTTGGACTGTTAGAAATCATTTTTCATGCTCCTTAATATATATTTTTGAATTTTTTGACTTGAGGTACACTTTAAGAATTTTGTCTCCAGATTGTGCCTTTTCATGCTTATCATATAAAGACTAGAGAGCAGCTAGGTTGCAGAATCTCAGTACTTTAGTAAATGTATGATCAATGGTAATCTTGAAGCAATGGAACTATGCATTTAAGATTTTAAAGATAAAACAGAAAAGGAAAAACATTGTTTCACTGATCTTTCCCCGACATCTAGGGCGACATGCAAACCTCTTCCTTAATCTGCTGAAAACACTCTTGCTTCACTCTTATTCAAAAAAATGCAGATTAATTATGTTGTAAGAACTCCCAATCTTTTGATGCAAACAGGTATAAACTATACACAGTTAAAAAGGCTTTGTGACTACAAAGTGGCGGAGTGAACAACTGACTATGCATACGCAAACAGGATCTCACATTATCTTGACTATATTAAAAAGTATAACTAGATTCCCTACTACCTTTCACTCTCTTTGCTCAAGACCACCCTCTCTAATCACATACAGTCTCATCGAAACCTCTTGGTGAAGAATGAGAGCTAACATCCTGTTAGAAACTCAATCAACTGTAAATGAACTTCTCCATCACAAGACAGTGGGTGGGCAAACATGTTGGTCAAACCAGACAAGATCACTAACTAACAAATACCTTATGCTTGATTTAGCAGAGGTATGAAGTCAATGAAAGCAAAACATACCTAATACACACAATGCATTTTGGGAAAAAGACTATATGCAATGAGCTGCAATGGCTCCGTTTGGGTTTTCACAATGTTTCACCACTTTTCAGCCAAAATAACTACAGTACTTCAAAAAATTATCAATTTTAATTCTGAGAGACTCATATCATTCCATGGCAAAGAGCTACAAGATTTTATGATGAAAATGTAAAATCTTCCTAACATGGTAATGCTGAACAAAATATTAAGCTCCAGCTATTAAACAGCTAGTGTGACATCTCAATACATGTCATGTACTCAGATAATAAGTGAAGGAAAAAAAATTCTCTTTGCTATCATTGATATACAAACAGTTTTCAAGGCCAATCAAGGATTGATAGCCTACCTGGTCAAGATAAGGACTAAGCGGTGTATGCTGAATATCTTCCCGTTTACAGAGTTCTGACCAAGGACCAGTGTGTTTGTCATTAGATTCTTCTACAGCATCACTTAAATTCAGCTAAAGAGGTGGAAGTCAGAAGAAAATCTTGCTAAAGAAAGTACTGTCTTCTAACATCTATCAAAAAGTGATGCAAATATAATCCTTCTGTAGTTTTTCCCCTTCTCAAACATGAAACACAGATAATTTGCAACTGGTCAACCTTAACTTCAGTAAATATGGACAGAAAAATGCAACCATTTCCTCATCAAAGAGACTCATCCAAAAATAAGCCTTGCCCAGCTCACGCAACCTTCGTACTGCTTCATATTCATTTAAGAAGAGTAGTTACGAGAGGTCTTCTGGTCATATTACATTCACTACCCAATACAACTGACCACTGATCTATCACCTTACATTGTTCGTACCGGTGAGAGGTGAGAGGTGAGGTGAGATATGTTACAATACACCCAGAAAGATATAGTTCATTTACTGGTTCACCGTGTCATTACAGTAAAGCAGGAGGTTAGGATGTAAAGGTTAATGCAGCGGTCAATCATAATCTTCACCTTAACCCCTCAAGCGTTCACCTTTTTTTCACCTTTTGTGGAAAATAACTAGTTCAAGATTAACCTCTGTATTGAAATTTGTAAGGTGCAAGTTCACCAATCACTATAAATCTTTTAGATGAGGATTCACTTTTATTTTGTTTAGGTAAAGATTCACCAGTGTGAAAATAATTGTCAATTCAAGATTCACCACTGAATAAAAATTTGGTTTACAAAGCTTTACAAGATGAGTAGCCCTATGTAGTAAAAGTTCATTGGAACTGATGATTTAGGTTTTTTAATGGCAGATCTAACATGGCCTTTTTTCACGTATGGGTAGGCCTAGACCTAGGCTAGGTTATTCTTGCGATGATTCGTAGAGGCAGTTTCATTTTATTATAGCCAAAGGTCATTTACAGTTTCAGTCTCTTTCTTTTTATAAATGTTAGCACATTTTTCTTTAAAAATACATGAACAGTCTTACCTTCCATGCTAGCTCTATTACAAACAGTATGTTGCTAACTTTGATCCTCGCGGCAAATAGCTCACGTTCAGCCGTACCGTCTCATTGTACTGTAACATTGTGATACCATGAGTCAATCAATTAATGAGTGTCTGGCACTGTGTATAAGCCATACATTTTGTCCCCAGTGACCAATTCAAGGTACTAACAGACTCAAGATGCCTTCACTATACCTGACGATATTCGTGATCACTACCCACCATCCAAAAGTATTGCAGGATAAGTACATACGAGCTTGCATTTGGCGTAAGGGTTACTTGCCGATACCAAAGCATGCGATCAATTTCCCACATTTCAGAACAGAATTTTCCTGAAATGTTTAAGAGAAATTGTGCAGACATTCGACGCAATTTCAACCATCACAAAATTATTTTCACCATAATTATAGAAATTGTTTGTTGAAGATTTGATGCTTTAAACATTTGTAACACATCAAGTTTCACTCTGCCATGAAAAATGTTTAGGTCAAGTTTCACCAATTTTAATTTTTTGAGATTTGGAGACTCAATGTTGACTCCATGTCGAATCTGGAACAAACCTTGAGGGGGTTTAGGTGAAGATTAAAATTGACGGCTGCATAGATGGAGTTTTATGGCCCAGTTTCCAACCAATTGGTCGAAGTTGAGCCGGCCATGTTGTTGTTTGAGGGTAAATGATAAAAATGATTTGATTAGTGGATTTTGAATCAGGAGGAACAAAGGTTAGATTTTGCATTCATGGTTGTTTGAGGGAACAAATTTGTCAGTTGTAACCCAAAGATTAATTACTTGTTAATTATTACTCATCAGGCAGAAACTTTTTAGTAGTTACCTCTTTTTCATCAAACTGCATCCAATTGCATATAAATTAGGTTAGATTTAAAAAAAAAGTCTTATACAAATGGAATATTTCCCTTTAATAAGATGTGTCTCTGAAAATACCTTCAGAAAAATAAAATTGACAGCATTAACTGCTCTAGGCCCTGCTTCTACCTATAAAGTATGAATAAGCATTGATTAGGAACATGGCTTAATTAAAGTGCACCTCAAGTCAAAAAATTTTAACATATAAATTATAAATTAAAGAGCATAAAAAATGGATTCTAACAGTCCAATTCCCATCTTTATAGGACATTCATGGGCTGAGAAATAAAATGTTAAGGCTTCTTCACTCAAATTAAAATGGTGTATTGCCCTACTTGTTATACACTCCTTGATTTTCAATAAAGTCCCACTGTTATCCCCATATATACGTAATATGTATTTACAGTGTTTTTGCATTAAGTGTGTGACTTAAGCATTTCTGAAATATAAGCATGATTTCCAGTGTTTTGCAACATGGTTTTCATTTGGAAAATCACTTTAATTTCCTTACAGACATTCACTGCTTTTAGACGGAGATTAAAGGTTAATGTTCTTTGAAAGCCTGTATACTCGACTGTCCATGTAATAGAGACAGCTGTCAACAAAGTTAGTTTCTTCTTTCGCTTTCAGGGTGACTCTATTTTAGTTAAAAGTGCTATTTATTTCATTCAAACAGCCTCAAAAGTACTTTCACATTCAGAAGCACCTGTTTTGAGAAGCAACTCAATCAGCAGTGTTCAGTGCTCATGAGGGATTCTCACCAGACGCAAGGTTCACTACATGGCAAGTCCGCTTCACATTTCAGTAAACATTTGATTAAGGAACCTTCAGTCTACCAAACCTTAGATCCACTGAATATTGTTCCATTCAATGAACATTTCTTCTAATTAATTTTCAATATAATGAATCTTCAACTTATGAAACCAAGTGAAACTATTCTTTATCAGAAACTTTTATTTGCCCCCTACCCTAGTGCCTCTAGCAACTGCAGAAACTCTGTGAGCACTGCCACATTAAACCAGAAGTTGTAGCATAAAACTCCAATAAATTCCATCAAATCTATCATCAGTATTTGAATTGTACACCATACCTTAGCCAGGTTAGACAATACACTCCCAAAGTAGTCATGTTCTATGTGGAATATACTACACACCAGTTCTGTAATGGAACCCTGTGCTGTAAAGTAAAAAAAATAAAAAAAATACTTTGAAAGAAACTAGCAGCACAAAAAGTCTATACAACACACAGCAGCTAGGGGTTTTCTCTTCCTTTCAGCTTGAAAATTTTGCATTGAATATTCATGTTCCCTTAATTGTACATGATGAAGAAAAAAGCTCGAGGTTAAAGTTCCAAACTCAGGCAAAATTAGTTAATCGATTCCAGCTAAAGAGCCAGCCAAGGAAATGAATTAGGCAACTTGCAACATGAAACTTTGCAACTTGGTCCAAAATTTTAAATTCAGGCAAAAAATCCTCCTCCCCCCCAGTTTCCCCGATGCACACCCCCAGGAATACTGACCCCTCTATTCCTATGCAAGTTCCCTTTTCCTTGCAATTGCGATAGATACATAGCAGTTCACTGGTAAAAGCCCATATGGAGCTCTTGGCAGCAACTTAAAGAAGTATTGAATCTTCAACGCTCCTTTTTGACACCAAAGTTATACAAAGACTAGGGTAATACAACCAGACTTTGATTTCAACATATTAACCATAACATCTATTCATTGACATATACTTTTAACAGGAGGGCAATATACTTGCTACACTATGGGATATCTCAAATACAATGACATTCAGTTCTTGAAACAGTTCTGTTACTTGTAGCTGCGCTGACATGGAACAACACATAGATACTCATTTAATCATGTGAGGGGGGGGGGGTGAAGGGCTGTAAACATGTAGCCATTAATTGCTCAATGATCACATGTGGAATAAACGTTTAGTACAGAGCTACAAGCGATTTATCGCAAAAAAAGTTTTTGAGAAATTTTTATCCACTTGTATACTCTGATGATCCCTGGTTAGAGTTAAATGGAACATTCTGGGCACATTTGGACCTTGAAGGCTTCAAAGTTTCAGAATAATTTGATTCTACCATGTAAGGTAACAACTATTTATTATTTCTGCATTAAATTCAGTATCAATCTCTACATACTGAAATTAGTTTTTTTTTTGTGATAAGGTAATCGCCATTAATCGCTAAACGATGGCAAATTTTTTAGGTTAAACGTTTAATTATTTTGCTAAACCTTCACAGCCCTAGGGGGTGTAGAATGTGGGGTGGGGTTTGCAGAATATACCAAATATATTCCCTACCAGTTGTAAGAGGAGACTAAAAGGGAGACTTGAAACAGATTTGAACCATATTTGAAACAAACTTGAACTTTATTTCAAACCATATTTGAAATTGACTTTTATATCTAGTTGACACCATACAAATCTCATTTAACTAATCAGCCTTCTTGATAAGACTGAAGTATACAAAATCATTGCAAATACCACCACTTTTTTAACTAAAGCAAGGAGGGGGTGTACAATACCTGTACTTGCCAATGGGATCCATGGAATCAACAAGGATCCAAAACTTTATTTACTATTACTTTAAATTTATATTCACTTTTCTCTGCAACTTACTGTAATATGATGTTTATGCACATAAATTTCACAGTGATGTTAATTTATCTGTAGCTCATACATATTCATATATATGCAGATTGTATTCTATCACATGGGTCTTTCAACCAATCCCGTTACGAGTTCATGTTAATATAAAAGGAATGCACGTGGTGCAACGTCACTTCTCATTCCTGAAAGTTGCCAACAAGGAGGCAACCATTTCTTTTAGTTATGTTTTTATAATATACTTTACTTGATCCAGAACTGTGTTTTCTTTTTCTTTTTGGACTCTTTGAGTTCATCCCACAACACTTTCTGAAGCATCATTCAATTTCCACTCTTTCAAAAACTTAACTACCATTTTCCTTGTTCAAAAACATGACTCCACCATAATTGTTTTGTGAGAAAATGTTTAAAGGCTGATTCAAACTATCCTGAGATAAAGCAACACCTTTCTTCAAATTGCTCAAAGATCAAAAGGTTATGTAAATTGTGCTTGCTTTATGTATGTACCGCCTCCCTCGATCACTTCCTCTTTCAATTACCTCCTCTTTCAATCAAAATAAAATCTAAACCGGTAACACGCAAATAACTTTAGAGGACTAGTCTTCTCATCCTAGGCTGTTCCAGTTTTCTTGCACCGAGTCACTTCTAGCCACTACGACAATTGTTTTTAAATTGTCTTTATCCTGTCCTTACCCTGTGGGTTGCGGTTATAGAATATCCCCACGTTATTTTCCGCCTGTCGTAACAGGTGACTAAAGGGAAACTAATCATAAACTTGAACAATAGTTGAACATAAATTTGAACTTGGAACTTTTTGTCAGGTTGACTAACACCATATCACACATTTGTGTTGGTGTGATGTTAAATGTCATCTAACTATATAACAAATTTATCCTCTCCTTAAGCATATTTAAACCTAGCCTTATGCACATTAAAACCTAGTTTATTGCCCAGGGCAATGTTTTGGTAAGCTTCAGATGTGTGTAATGGTAACCTCAACAAATCTGTGCCTGCTATATGGTGTGAACTACTACTTTACCCCTTCTAAAATTTCAAACTTTGATGTCAATCAAAGAGCAGACACAAACTGGTAATTTCTTAATGATACCCCTTACCAAAAATGTGATTGACATGACTTTTGTTTGTCTATAATACTCTTTCTTAGGCTTGGAATTGACTAATGGTCTAAAAATTGCACATCTAGGATTATAAAACAAACATATTTCAGAAATGTAAACCTACATATCCTGTGTTCGATAATACGAGACTTACGACAAATGATCTAACAAAGTAAATATCAAGTTTGGTTTCAGTTTTCTTTGCTTCATTTCAATTGGAAGCATGTGCTTAAAGGACAAGTGCAGTCCCCCCAACTTGAAGTAGTGTTTGTAGACTCTCCTGTGTTATGATTTGCTCTTGAGAGTCATGTGACAACATTTTATCTCCTGAAATGTGAAATTTACTAGAAGTAACTGCTTGGTTTACCTTGAATATGCAAGATGAAAGTAAAACAAAACACTTATAAAAGATTTTTTCAAGAGTAAAAAGAAAACAATTGTGAGATTTAGCTGGTGTTTCAAAATAAGTTTGGGGCAAATGCTCTTTCCCTTTAAGGTTGCAACCATTACACTAATTAAAGAATGCTACTTGATTACTATTTTTAAGGACATTTGTTTATCTGAATGCTAAGTCATTCCATGAAACTCCACCTAAGTGCCATTGAAAGTGAAAGTATGAACCATTAATACTGAATGAGACAAACAGCTTTGCACTTACTGGACTGAGATTTGTCTACTACGTTGTAGACCTCTCGCAACTGTCCATGATTGATAACAAACCAGATGGCTCGACATACGTCTTCCACATGGACGGTGTGCATGTTTAAATCAGCTGTCCAGAGTAACTGCACATGAAAAAAAAAGCAGCAGATTATCACTCATGAAAAACCTTAATGCCAATTAGAACTGGCTCTCAAATTAAAGCTAGACCAAAAAGTACCTTTAAACAATTTTTCAATAGGACTGAAAGGAAAATTTTGGCACTTAATTGATGTACTTCAGGTAGACTGTAAACACACATTACATGCAATCCAGTGTCAACAAGGATATGTTAACTATTTGCACTCCTCAAATGTTAAAAAACTAAAATACAAATCTATAATGGACAAGGTTCACTAATGAAGAATATGACATCTGATATTCATTTTGTTCTGTTCCAACAAAATCCACTCCACCACAAATTGTAAGATGATTTACTGACTAAAGGTTCAATGATGGTATCCTGAGTCAGTATTTATCTGAGCTGCATACACTTCCAAAATTTGGAGCAGCTTATTGCAGCTTTTGGGGCTTACAATCAAACATTTCCTTGTCAGAAAATCAGGAAACTTAATGACAACAGCTCAAAGGAAAAAATATTTTTTTTATACTTTCGCCGAAGAAATTGCTTTAAAATTAGTGTCAGCACACATTGCTTTTGCATTTTCTCCAACAAAGTTCACATAAGAATTTGCAAACTGTGCCCAAATTGTAACAAAATTTTTGCAAGTATTTGAAAAGTAACTGTTGAAAAAAAGATGTGAAAATTTAAAAGGGTACAAGTCAAAAAGACAAAAGTCTTAGGGAGGTAGTACACAATTGAGCTACTAAATTCCTTTTTGAACTTTACTTTTGTGCATTCATAACCGTCTGTTTAATGTTTAATAATGGAATGTAGCACAGAAGCCATTGCATAACAGAGAAGTTAGTTAGTTAGTTAGGAGTTTTACAGCCCAGTTTCCAACCTATTGGTTTAAGTCGGGCCGGCCATAGCCTTTTTCCAGTTTTGGCCCACTGGCTTGTCTTCCCCACTCCATTTCTTATGCGGAGCATCAAGCACAACGGCAGTAGGTTCCTTTGTTAAAGTCTTTGGTATGACTCGACCTAGGAAGCGAACCTGGGCCTTCTGCTTGAGAGGTGGGTGCTGTACCTTTAGACCAAACACGTGGTCAATAACAGAGAAGCATCAGAGTCACAAAGTAGCACAATAGAGTAGCAAAAGTGGGGACTAGTCAGGCCTGATAGGTATCATCCCTCCCAAAGGCGAATGAGCGAGGGCGAGTTTCCGGTGAGCAAGTTTATGAAGGGACTTTTAGAAGCATGACCTGATTAACAGCCGTAGTAGCAAAAGACATTTACAAAGAGGGAAGAAATTTAATTCATATATAAGAAAATGGCAGACGGTAAAGAAAAATAGCATGGAGAAAAAGGAACCAAATAGCAGAGAACTGCAACCAGGAATAGTGCCAGCTTCGTCAAGGGCAGAGGGGGGTAGCCCCATGTCAGGGAAATGATCAATTGTGTAGGGAAGCCTTTCCTCCAATTAACTTCAACCCCAAACCCCTGCCCTGCCCTAGACATCTTGATTTTGCTCACAAAAAAGCAGATTCTTCAATTATAACTCTTCCTTTTATTAAATTTTTCTTTTCAAAAAACCCAATTGTCTTTTTTCAAAATAAATTGTCTCTTCTATAAGCTTGATAGTTTCAAATATTTGTTTAAAAAAGGAAAAAAATTCAACCCACTTCACACACCACAAATTGTGCCTCCTATCCTATCCACAACTCATGACATTTTGCCTGGGTTTCAAGATGCCCCAACCCCCTTCTAGTTAGCTTGGCCCCTGTCAGACAAATCCTGGCACAGCCTCTGATTGCAACTAACTGGTAGAACATTACTATTACACTTACTTTCATCTTTTCTTGTAGTTCTCTATACACAGCACCAATTACTAATCTTGGAGCTGCCAAAAGATTGGAAGGAATAATTATATTAAAAACACTACAATTCATACAAGCAGTTGTTTCCCTTAAAGGAGCTCATTGAGTTGGTTAAAAAAATTCAACAAATTTTTCCAAACCTGTTTTCTTCACACACCAATGACAAATGGTCAAACTTAGACAATTCCTGTATCATATATACAAATAACAGTTTGTACCTAATGGAGTAATGGTACAATTCAATGTTCAAAAATTCCTTGCCAGACACTTTTTTCAAATTATGCACTAAACAGTTACAATGTGGTAGTGACCCTTTAACACTCTCATTAAGTTATCCATATCAACTCAATGGGCCTCATTAATGCTTACCATTTTTATATAAGAATCTATTTAGTTAGCAAGTGTGTACTAGATTGTGGAAACTCCTTGAAGTGCAGTGACACAGACTCTTTTAATATTTAATGAGTAAGCCAATTATCTCTCACATACACCTCTTTACATGAGAAAGTATTGTATTTATCTAAAATGCAGGATTTGGACCAGTTTTCAGTTCTACCACATCATGACTTCATTAATACTTTACTCAAAGCAGAAACTACCCCTATGGGTTGGGGTTCTAGCATACCCCACAGTTATTCCCTGCTTGTTGTAATAGGCCCTCTTCATTTAATTTTTCATTCCATTTATTTGTTTTATCACAACAGTAAATGAACAAGATAATATAAGCACATAAGAAGTTACAAAAGACAATAGTTGTGAATGGAAGTACTCTTAAAACCCCTTTGGGCTTGAGAAACAAAAGCACTCCCAAAGAGAGTGGACACAAAATAAACAGAAGATCAACATAAATCCCCCTGTAACCAGGGGCGCAATCCCGGGGGGGGGGGCAAGGGGGCCTTCGCCCCCTCAAGTGAAAAATTGGGGGGCCAAATCGTAATTTGGCCCCCACAAAATTTGAGTAGACCAAAAAATATGGTCACCTTTTTTCAGTTTTTTTCGTTCAGTTTAATACTCATGGGCACATCATAAGCATTTTTGCCCCCCACTCTCAAACAGAGATTTGCACCCCTGCCTGTACCCTCTCCCCCTACACTCCTCACCCACCAACCTACCATACCTGAGGAACACTAATAAGTACTGCAAAAATATTTTGATAAACCTTTCCTCAAAGAAGCAACTGACGGGCTAAGCTGATGATTCTGGGTAAGTATGTTCAGGTATTTGAAACCAAACATGAACTTGAAACGTGTTCAAGGTAATGTTTGATCTTTAACCACTTTCTCTACAGAAGCTGGCCCTGTATGCTTGTTATCATGAATTTGATAAACAGCTAAATTCTTTGAACAATGTAACAATCTATTTATCATGTGAAATAATGTCATGACTGTTTAACTTACTCAAACCTGTCTTGTCACCGATGCCATAAACCATTGCAGGTCTAAGAATGATGTAGTTTAAGCTGCAAGAGTTGAACAGAAAAATATGGCAAACTGATGCCTATTAATTGTGACAGGATTTGAATTACAGACTGTGTAAACATGAGAAGACATATGTAGGTGAAGATTTGTAAGTGGATTCTAGTAACAATACACAGTACTTTCCGAAACAATAAAATTGAGATACAAATATAACTGTATAATTCTGACCTTGACTATTTGTCGTTAAATACTAATGAATGAAAATTTACAGTGCTGCCAGAGGCATTTTTAGATGCTCTTGAAAGTAGACATTGAGAACATTGAGAAACCTACTGAAGCACAATACTTTCCTTAAAAACTGTTGGAGCAGGATCTCCACAGTGATTCCTTACCAATAGTTGCATATTAAAAAACTGCATTTACTAGAAATTTTTTAAGTTTTTGCTGTGTCATCTACACAGACCTCATGTCACCTTTGACCTCCTAAATAAGAATTCAAAAATGCTCTCAGCTTCCATAGTACAGTACAAGCTATAATACATATAAGATGGCCATTCCCCAAACACAGAAAGGACTACACCCTTGACTATTAGGAGGAGTGCCGTTATGAGTTGGTGCGTAGTATATCAGAAATTTTGGGGCTTTACAAACCCCCTCAGATAGCTGAAACAGTCCTTCCCAATGTTTTAATCTGTATGGTTAGAGTCAATAACTTGAGATGTTATGTCAGAAAATGAAATCAATTTTGAAAATAAAGTTGAAGAATATCAAAAGCCCAGGGCAGTGTGAATCCAAAGAGAGGACAACATGCTTTAAAGCAGATTTTTTGGCAAAAAAGGACAAATGGCCACCGTAATATCAAATAATACCATGATAACCCACTCCCCTTCCAGTTTATACTGGTTACATGCTCTCTCAATGTCTTGAAAAACTAGTACTTTTGGTGTTCATATTCGATATTGGAAATTCTTGGGAAAATCTCTCGTTAACCCAAATGACAATCTTGGGAACTCTTGGAAAATTTTGTTTTGTGACTTCTGGTCACCCTGGTTGACATTCTTTCTTTGAAATTCTTGTCTCTAGTATCAAACTATCAAAAGTAACCCTGCGCTAGCATGTTGCTTGGGATGTTTAATTACCATTTAGTACATCTTAAGTTCACAAAATTTGGTCACCCCGAATCTACAATGCAATCCCAACAGCCAAGCTTCACACAGTATAATGTTATTTAAAAAAACAGTTAGTAATAAAACAGGCAACAAAAAGCCCTTCAGTACAGTGTTCATGTGATCTTTTTGTGCTATTAAACTGCATCAAGCACCCACAGGGTTTTCTTTTTTCCCATCATTCATTCTGTGAATAAAGGTTGAAGCAGCCCTTCATATAGCAATTATGGACATACAATTAAAATAAACTCAGCATTTACCATGCACTTCTTTAGTATAATATGGTGCTTCTTGCCAGCTATATACAAGTAATGACTTTTCAATTGAGTGCAAAGTCTAAAATTATGAGGCGGCTTTATGTCTGTTTATGTGATCTTTTTGTGGCAATAAAGCAGCAGTTTGCTTTCACTATCTAGCAGTTAACATTAAAAGCTTTTTTGAGATGTGCACATGGAAAATACAAGTCATTTGCAATTGAGTAAAACATGATGCTTAAATGTAATATTTCTCTCCAAAGTGAATTATTTTGATATTTCAAGGCACACAATAAATGCAGATTAATGTAGAACTTATTAAGAGCCAAAAATGGCAAATACAGGTCCCTACTTCCTTGCTGACACAGCCATCTCACTAACAAAACATGCAGCTGATGATTCACTGTTGGCAGCACATATAGTGCAGTGAGAGTGCAAAAGTGCTCACCCCATTGGGTGGAGTCAAGGGGGTGACAGTCTTCTTTTTCTCTCCAAAAATTCACAATACTAATGGTAATAACTTTGAAGGGGAATACAAAGACTGTACTGTAATTTACGTAGTACAAATATGACATCACAAATTATTGTGCAATGCACCATTTTGAGTGAATAAACTTCAACATGTCTCAGCCCAGAAACATTTATAGAAGATGGGAGGTGGACTGTTAGAATTCATATCTCATACTCTTTAATATACATTTTTGAAATTTTAGATTTGAGGTACACTTTGGTAGTTCACTTTTTACTTTCTTAAGAGGGGTTTGCCATTAACTAAATAGCTACAAATGGGCTTGGACTCCTTATTCAACACTTCACTGCAGTATCATTAACATTTTTCTTATTGGTTTATATTATATTCACCCTTCAATTTTTGCAAGTTCTTCCTCAAGTTGAAGTTTGTATTTCGCTATTCCAGTCCATGGTGATAGCTTTGAATCTTCTTTGCTAGCTTTCTGGAAAGGAAGCAATTAAAATTATGAATGCCACAATTAGCATCAAAGTAAACTGAAGGGCAATTTACAATGTAAACAAAAAAAGTGACATTAGCTCATTTTTCACATACCCTAAAGCACCATGACATTATACTCACTATAAATTGAGCTTGGCTTTGATCAAGGACAATGTATATTATTATAGGAAAATATTGCTTTTAAAATGGTTCAATGAAGCATAAACAGAGAACAATTCTAGTTATTCTCAAACCATTCAGGCTCAATAAATCCTTGCAGTAAATTTATCTCCTCAAAATTTTATGAACATTCAAGAAGAGTTACAGAAATTGCATCATTTAAAATTTTGGGTGAACAAACCTTTCTTGAGCAGCAAAACAACTGAATTTCAATCTGTGGGAAACTTAGTCCTTGAAAATAAGGCTTCCATACTGCCTTAATTTTTTATAATCTAACATTCTGTGTCAGTAAATGTTAGTTTTAACAGGGTGAATTTTTCCTGTAAAAGAGTAGTTCCCTTTTAAGGCACAAAAGGTTAACAACTCAGATTGAAAGAGCCAACCTCTTCTAATCAAACACCAAATGTAATCATTTGATAATTAATCTTAGGCAGGGCTAATTATTCTTTACACTGACTTCCTGAATGCACACCAAGGTGACCACAAAACCTGTTCATGAATTCCAATTCATATTGGGGAAGAAACTTGAGCAAATTAGCCAACCAAACAACAAGTCAACAAACACATTCAGAAACAGGCAAAGATGAGCTGTTAAGTTCCCAGGATTTCCTATGAAATCCTGGGATGGCTGTCTAGCATTCTATGAAAATGCCCATACACCTACAATCCCGAGTAGTCTTGCAAAGCTCCGGAAAGAATAATTAGTGATGGTCAGTAACTTGCACACCCTGTGGTTTTAGCCAAGCCAGTTGTGATTATGATGCAACTGGCTAGAGCCTCTGGACCGCAGAATGTGCAAGTTACTGACCATCTCTAATACAACTTTTCCGAGTTGTGCAGGACTACTCGGGATTGTAGGCTCCTGGGCACTTTTACCATTTTAATGTCATGAACTTCTCTGTTTGAGTTGAACACAGGATGACAAGTGGTTTCCATCTGTTCTTCTGCCATCTACAATTCCTTCACACTTACAAAGACCGTCACTGAAACTTAAGAGCCACAATCAAATCATTACCCATTGCAAGTCACAACTTGCAAAATTGCCTCACTCAAGGAAAATTTTAGCCCAATTTGGCTGCATTAAAATAAAACATATATTGACTTGTGTTTTGACCTAACTGGAGTTCCTAAAATGACTGTAGTTGATTTGACTTGCCACAAAAAGTGCAACTTGGTTACTGAAATGCTAGACAACTGACACAAAAAAAAATGAATTAAAAGCAACTTAAATTTTCAAAGAACACACATAAACAACAAACATCAACACTTACTTTGTCATAGGAATAAACCTGGCCTGTAGAAAGTTCTATATATTTCTTAATGTTGCGTTTAGCTGCCTCCCTGGAACAATTAATGCCAACCTTCAGGATACTTTCTTCATAAACCTGTAAGAGTAATGCTAAAATGATTACACCACCGACCTCTTTATACACGAAAATTGTTACTGCTTTAAAGTTATCATCAAGGTAAGACTGAGGGACACTTACCGTTTTATCGACAGTAACATCACAACTGGTTCCTACCTCATGTTGTTAGGATTTTTGAAGCCATATCTTTAACATTTTGAGTTTGTCAACTTACAGTGTAATCCATCTTTCCTGAAGATACCATTGATTAGTTTAGGTTAGACAGTGTTACATATGCCTCCACTTCTGACCTTTTGGTTTAAAGACCCAGTTCACTCACTCCAAACAGTACCAATTCTCCTAACCTTCTATACCTAATAAGCCCCTCCCACAATTGTCTGTAATTCATCCTTACCGAGTCACAATCTCAGTTTATTACTTCAGTGTGAGTATAGAAAAGCTCTATGTCACAATCAAAACACTCTCAGTACAGTTCATGCTGTGCGGTTGAAGCTTTGGTAATCTGCATTGTTTGAATTAACAGTCAATCAAAAAGCTGGACCAATGGAGAGTTTCTGTACCCCCCTACAAGAAGTGTAGTTTGAGGTGAGAGGATCGGCCCTTTAATGTAGTGGTTCAGGTCTTGACTTTTAGATTCTCCAGGTGTGCTACAAATCACACTCCTCAAAAAATTAAGGAGTGTGGTAGGGCTGCTGTTTTACTAAGCTTTAACAGATTTATATGGCCTCCAAATCTTCATCTAGGTGTGTAATAACTCATCACACCTATCACAGTGACTTGAGGTGAGTGATTGTGTGGTGTGCAATGTGACTCGAACCCCTCAAAATTCAAGGCCTGGTGGTGCCCACTGTCTTTTCTCCAGGAATGGAGCACTAGATCGTTACCCAATACTCCAGTGCTTATGCAGAGTATCACACACAACCCTATATTCCATCTTTAATGTTTTGGTACCACCCGGCCTGGGAATCAAACCCTGTACCTCCAGAGTAGAAACTAGACCACACATGAAGTCTAGTGTTTCATGGAAAAACTTAATGGGCATAAAATAATAAGACATCTTGGATACACTTGTGAAAATATTCTAGACATTTTGGCAGGTGTTAAAATCTTTTGTAAGAACACTTTTATACACCTTTCTCTGGAAACAGAACAATAAAACATCTTCTACACAATCTTCCAAAGTTCTGTGATCTTGATGTCCAAACTTGTCTGCAATATTGGAAATACCTAGGAATCTTTTGTTTTGAAATGAAGGCATATACGTACCCCATCATATTGTCCAAACTTGGTCTCTGCAGCAAGGTTTATGACTACATCAAACTCCCCGTCATCATTGTCAAAGGCCTTCGGACAAGAAGCTGCAAACAGAAAAAATAGTAACATTAATGTTCATCCACATTGCAGATTCCATCTTCAAACCTCCCCCTCCCCACCCTCCCCAGGAATCTATGTTTTTTGTTCCATGGCAAAGTCATGGACTGGACCCTCAATATTTCTCTGTGACACTGTTGACTGTCTATTAAGAGCATCTATGGTGAAGTGTGAATTCACCCCATACTTCCCTGGTCTATGAATCTATAAGACCTACATTAGCTATAGATACTCTATCCTTTGAGCACCACAGAAGCCAAATATCCACCCTAACAACAGCTAATGGTTGCCATTCAGTGACAACCACAGTAAATGTTGTCCTCAATTTTCATAAATAACAACATCACTCAGGCTGCATTTGTCACATATAACACATTAGGACCTATTGAATGATGGTATGCTTCTATAGAAGATGTGCAAAATATCATGCACTGAGACCAGGCTAGGCAACATGCATAATCAGGGGCGCAAATCCCAGGGAGGCAAGAGGGGCCTTTGCCCCCTCAAGGGAAAAAGTGGGGTGGGTCAAATCGTAATTTGCCCCCCCCCCCCAAAAAAAAAAAAAATTTGAGTAGACCTAAAAATACAGTCAACTTTTTTCGTTTTTTTTTGTTCAAAACAGTTTTTCAGAAGCTTCGGAAATGCTAGAACACAAGAGCTTCCGGGGGCTTTGCCCCCTAGACCCCCACAGGGGCTTTGCCCCTTGATACCACCAGAGGCCCTTTGGGGCTTCGCGCTTCGCGCTTGCGGTTCCCGACACATGTGCACAGTTAAATACTCATGGGCACATCATTTAGCATTTTCGCCCCCCCACTCTCTAACAGAGATTTGCGCTACTGTGTATGATGTACACATATTATTCCTATGAAGGGTTTTGTGAATAGTTTTGGCCAATTAAGGCTTGACTTAATTACCCCAAGGTTTAGAGTACCATATTTAGCTTACCACATGAAAGATTTTTTAAGTTTTGAAAAAACCTGTGTTCCCTACATTTTTGCTGGAAGGTTTTTTCTTATAGACGACGGATACTGATAATGAATTCTCATATTCAGTACCACACTGGTCAAAGATGTTGGTCCTGGGTTGAACATCCAAATAGAATGCCATTAGGCGATTCATCCATTGCAAATGATTGTTCTGAAGTACAATTGCAGTAATATGTGGTTAGGGGCACCACAGCTGTAGATTCTCATGTTTCATAAAACTTATTCTAAGTGGATTTTTTTTTTAAGTTATGGAATTTGTGTGCATGTTAGAAATAAATTAATTTCAACTGTAATTTTTTGTGCTAAAAATGTTGAAGCCCAGTCTTGTGACATCAAGGAAGGAGTGCCCCCTGGCTCTAATGTAAAAGCAAGGAGTCTTTTTTTATCACCTGCTGAAAAAATTGATCCCCCTCACAATTTTTCACCCACTGTACTGTACTGTACATTACTATTATTTTGTCTTCTTACGCCACTGTTTTGCACACAATTCTGTTGCTTCTTGGAGCATTAAATTTTACTTTCAGGTTACCGGAAAGCAGGCATTGAAAATTAAAATTTTGCAGACTGTAAACACAAGTTAACTGAATGGGTGTGATTGACTCAACTCAACTTAGTAATGTACCAAATTTAAATAAGGCTTGCTGAGACATAATCAAATAAAATGGAGTTGTGTAAACATAAACATTGTTGAGAGCCATATGCATGCCTTGACTGCGTTGAGGCTGACAATATCATACAGTCAGGGCTGTGCCTGTGTTGATCAATATTATAAATAAACTGTTCTATACACTCAGGTTTTTGTTTAACGGAATCCGGTAGCATTCATCTCCTGCAAATAATCAAGTTTAAGAATTGAGCTGTCATCTGAGTGACTAAACAATATAATAAGCTGGACATGACAGTGCCCCTCATACTTTTAGCTCCTTCCATCAATGTGAGGCATTCTGGGTAACAAGTAGATTCAAGTGAATTACATCCTGAAAAACATTGACAGCTCAGATCAGGACTAATAGAAGGAAGGGTCTTAATCCCTATGCTGTGCAGCGAATTCGCGCTGCACCCGAAAGTGTCATTTTATATAAAAATTGCACATTAGGTAAAATGACTTTTATATCAGTAAAGGTATGTGGCTTCTTGTGAGAAACAGTTAAAACCACTGCTTTTGTCAAAACATATTGAAAAATATGTGTGAGCTATTCAAAAAAATCATTGGTGCAATTGATTATGCACAAAATAAAAACTTTTTTCACAAGACAACTACAGTCTATATGTAGTCTGCAAGTATGAAGTTGCGAAAAAGAGGTACAGTACAGTAATAGGTTATCTACTGTAGGCTCTATTGCCTGTGGACAAGCTAGTGTTAGGATGTGTAACTTAAATTCACAGCTGCAAAACACAAATCATTGTCAGCTGATGGGAAGCCATTTCTACCTACTATACAGTAGTTCTCTGGTTGGCAGTCAAAGCTAAGATGTGGCTATCTTGTCCATTCAATTTCACCTGAGATTTCAAGCAAGTACCATAGAGCTATATTATACACAACGACGGATGCAGAGCTTCAAATATTTATCAGGGCTTGAGTTTTATGTTTTCTAGGTGTGTTACAAATCACACTTCTCACAAAATCAAGGAGTGTGGTAGGTGTGTTGCTTTATTAAACTTTGATATAGACCTTACAGTAGTTCAGATCCTTTAACTACGTGTGCAAAAAAACAAACTTCCCACAGTAAATTCAGATGGGTGATGACGTGTGATTCCACTTGCACATCTAGAAATTCAAGGCTTGATAAATATTTGCTATTAAGGAATTTAAGGATACATTCTTTTTGTTGAACCAATCACAGGATCAGTGGTTAGTACCTTGTATCCCTCAATGTTCCTAACATTTGTAACTTCTGAATTGGAAAAATGAAAATAACTGTTTTTATCCTGCCAATTCGCTAAACCTGGGCTTCAAGCAAAGAAGTTTGTCATTATTTCTTGCACAGCTCATTTCATTGTGTGAATTATTAGTTAACTAATTCAATGTTATTCCAGCCAAAGCAAAACTCATCACCTAATTTTCTTTGACATGCAAACTTAATGCTCTGAAACATCATGGGAATATTTTAAAGGGAAAAAGGCAGGGATTTGTAAAGTGTTCTGGGTGTTTCAAGGTAAGGTTGCTTTTGGTAGCCTATTCTCTTTAAACTTAAAACCAATTCAAGCTGTGAGATAACAGCATGATAAAATATCAATATGTTGCTTTTAGATGGAAATTAATGAACCCTGCTCCCTCCTCCAATTATCAAGGTCTTTTAACCTAGATGAGGATTTTCTAACCCTTTTGGAAATTTCACTGAAGTCTGCATCAAAAGCAAGGTTTGGAGGGGCAATTAAATTTCACCCAGCTTCCTGCGTAACTGACTCAAGCACCCTCTATTAAAAAATCACAAGTTTGATAAGAGAGAGCTAGTGAAAGATGTATAAAACAAAGCCAGAATAATATGGGTCAGATGTGCCACTGTTTATAAGGTGCATGTGAGAGGCAAGCAACAGGGCAATTTCTTATCTTGTTTTAATTGACTTCCGTTCACTGATGCAAAACGGTGTGGACAGAGTTTTTATAGGCCTTGAAATTCAGCATGTGTAGTACTGTGCAAACACAGCATTCATCTCATGTCTTTGAGCTTATCACTAACAAATTCACTTGTTAGCTCTTGAAGGGATAATATTTTTCATCCTAACCTAGCTTTCAAAGATTCCAATAAAAATTAACCTTACAAAACTTGTCTAGTGCATAATGTTTTATGTTTTGAGGAGATATGAGACATGTTTCCTCTCCCCTGCCCCCCCCCCCCCCACATGGGCAAGGTTTGTAGATGCATACATCCATGGTATTTCTATATTTGAAACCAAGATGCATTTAAACTTAAATAACTTTTTTGTCTCGTTGCCACTAAATAACACATTCATGTTGGCTTGTTGTTAAAGCTCACTATAACCCTACCTACCTGCAAATTCCCATGTTGTAAGGTACAGTACCCCTACAACTCTGTAATTACATTAAATCCCTAGCCAGTTAGGAACTATTGTCCTCTTGGATGGATACCCAACAGATAAACTGTTGACATTCCCTCCAACTTTAAGTCTTTAGTATGTGTGGATAGTACAGGAAGTCCAAGACCAAGCTATAATTGGATTATAGGCAACTTAAAAATTTCAAACGGTTACAAACATAGGGTCTGAATATTTAAGCAAGGAAGCTAAAGAGATACTGAAGAGTAAAAGAGTCTGAAGTGGCAACAAAGTAAAAGAAAATTTGTACAAATTCCCAAACAGTAAAAGAATAAATGTCTTATGGCTTTGAGGAAGAACAATTTCCATCAACCTGTCAAGTTCCTGTTTATATGACATCAATACATACTGTAAGCTTATGGCATTCTATCTTCTTGAAGATTCCACTGTAGGTCTTGTACAAATAGTTCTCTCCTAAAACAACAGACTCCAGTTACTGCTGTACAAGGAAGTAAAACTTCATATGTATTTCTCATGTATGAAACTAACTACTCAAATTTATCAAAACAGGATGCTATATTTGCAACTTACTTGGTTGGTTCAAGTTAACTTGGACAAATTCCACTTTCTCCATAAATGCCTGAAAGAAAACATGACAAAAAAGAAAGTTTAAAGTAAAGCAAAGTACGATGAATTTAACTGTTACTTCTTGAAAAAAAGAAAACATTTCAATAGGCAGTTCATACCTAAAGAAAAACATCTTGTGTAGCTTCAGGCCTGCAAGTTGTTTATAGTGTATGTGTCATATCTGTGAAAGTTAAAAACCTCAGACAAGTGCTTTCCAATTTGTAAAATTAGAAGTAGTAATTGTTCTGGTGATACATTAATTTCAATGGAAGTTTGTGCAGAATGACACCACAAAACGGAATTGCAAGGCTTTTTGAAAACCAAGAATTCATGTCTCTGCATGAAATTCAAACTTCAAATTATGCCAAAAGTGGCTCATCTCGTCAACAGGGATGTATGTACAGCCAGTATCTTACAGTCTTATGCCAAAATCCATGCTCAAATGTGCCAGCTATATAGCACAGTATACGGTAGCCATACTATAACAGTCCATGGGAAAACATTTTGATATGGAGTTCCAAGGCAATGGAGTAGTGAAAACATGCCAGTGACCACGACAAGAAAAAAGACAATGGCTGGCTCAACTTGAACCAATCGGTTGGCAACTGGGCCGTAAAACTCCATCTAACCAACTAACCAATGGACTTAAGATCCCCCCAAACTTACTGGTGTGGGGATCTACGAGCCCTGATACTCACCTCCTAATTACAATATGTAACACTACTTACCTGCAGTAATCCTTTGACTTGCCAAAGGATTACCGCAGGTAAGTAGTGTTACATATTGTAATTAGGAGGTGAGGAGGGGCCACGTAGATTGATGCGTACCTCTTTACAATTGCTTAAAAACAACTTAGTTGTGTTCCTACTTGGGCACAATATGAGGAAAAGACCTGATCCAGATGTAACAATGGATGAGCATCCAGTTTTTCATGAAGAGCATGGGAACATACACTCTTGTTCTACTGCCCAAATCTGCAGTTGAACAGGATTACCCGTTCTGAAAGGATCAGACCTCGAAATAATAAGGCATGAAAAAAAAAGAAAAATGTGAACACAACAACTGATGTAGGACAGTTGATAGGGCATCTGGCATGATGACAGAGTAGAAATAAAAACTGAACTGGATTTAATGATGCAACTTGATTCCTCCCATTTCAACCTGAGGAGATCAGGAGCAGATCTTATAATGGGGTCCAAATGAGAACACTCTTGTGGTTGGCCATGACTAATTTTCCCAGCTGACTAGCTATTGATGAATCAGAAATTGTTCAAAGCAAGCTAGGAACACAGGGATGATGACTGGACAGGGCTCAATTATGAATTTGAGATTTCTCTATCAATTAATGGCAATGACAAAAATAGACTGTGAGACATAAATTTATTGAAAGTGGACTAATGGTTTTAAGCACACATGATAATACAGTATCTGCGTATAGTACGTGGCACAATTACGACAGATCTAAGAACTTTTTTAAACAAAATGAAATTAGTACTAGTAGCTTAAAAGGTTACCTTACACATAGCAAAGTACTTAAAAATAAAAGTTAATGAACTTTTCCAATTGAGCACCATCACTGATGTGTAATTAACATAATAATGTAATATACTACTACCGCAGCCAATGATGTACTTATAAATTCTCTAATTGACGATTTTCATGGCATGACACCCTTCCACTTTATATACAGGTGCTCTTTAAAATAGTGTCATTCATTTATACAGTTCCAAAAGATTGTTGCGGTACCTTATGTCACTATGAGTGACAAACAGACAATTTTTATTCTTCGTTTTTATAAAATGGATGAAAGAAGTTCAAAGAGCTGAAAAACTTTGATAAGTCTTGTTAATTCAGAAGACTGTGAGAAAATTACTGAATATGGGTAATGTATAGCAAAATATGATCAATCCTCATTTCCTGAAAGGGGCAATTTGGCACCAGGTGTAAATGACCATTTATCAACTAAAGAAAGAAGCTTTGTAGTGTCACATGATATAGACTTGTCAAACACTGTCAAGGTGTAAATACTTCATTCAAATAAGGTCATGATCTTGTGAAGTAGGATATATTGGTTGTTTGATAACATTTCAGCAAACCTACATAGATGTATATTTATTCATGACCTTTTACATGCTCAGATAACTACAGAAATAAAGTAAAAAACATGACAGACGCAATATTTGCACAAGGAGGAAATATCTGCAGGAGACCAAGCAATTTGGGCCAGTATACACTGTACTGTATATAAGCACACAAAGATAACTGCTATTTTAATACAACACTGCATGAATACCATCGTGCACTCACATTACATCAGGAAATATTGCGTTATGTGGTTCCCATATCAAATGATGGTACAGTATATAAATTGCAAATGTACAAGTAAACTGCATTCTTAATTCTTACTGTACTTAAACACAGCTTTTGATCTCCTCATACTGGAATCATTATGTACACATCCTCTAGACCAGTGGTTCTCAAACTTTTTCAAAATACCGCCCCCATAGGCATCCATGACTGATCCAATGCCCCCCTCCCCCTCCCACCCAACATGCCATCATATTTACATGAGTCTTTGACTTTGAGCTTTCGACTTTCCATTTCCAGCACCAAAATGGCCCAGATAGGACCCCCTAGTCAATACTAACGCCCTCCTATTGCTTGCAAAATCCTCAGCACCCCTTGAAACTTTTCAATGCCCCCCCAGAGGGCAGCAGGGACCACTTTGAGAGCCACTGCTCTAGACCATTTATCAAATACATTTTCTCCATGCAGAGAGCTGCACAAATGTTTTCAAGCCCAGATTATAAGCAAACTTGTTTTGTAGTTCCACACCAATGCAAACTTTAAACATAGGAATCTTTGTTAAGTCAATTATTTTGAAGTTCCATATTTTTGGTCCAAAAGTCTGAAGAAAAAATTTACAACACAATTTCTTCATGCATTATTTGCCATACTGTTGTGAGATGTACATTAATTCAGTTCTTTCTATTATTTCAGACTTCAATATCATTATTTTATGATCTTTCTCATACTTACTAATTGTATTGCGTTGCTATGCTACAGTATGTTGCATCCTGATGCGAATTGGTCAGGTCAAGGTTATGATCAACTAGCTAGTTGCCAGGCAAAGTATGACATCATAGTAGTGCGTGAACTCATATTTGATCTAGCCAATCACAGGTTTTTTTTTATAATTTATTCATATGATTTTACTATTTTGACCAATCAGCATAACACACCGTTTGTGCGGTCTTCTGTGATATTTGTTGTTCTGAGCTCAAAGCATTATTTGTGAAGAGTTTGATATGGCCTGTCAACTCATCAGCACCTGTATACTTAGGGTTCTCTGGTAATATTCATTCCTGACACAATTTCAACTATATTCTCGTACTGTAGGCATACCAGAGAGGGGGGTGCAGGGAGGCACTTGCCCTCCCAATTCGGGCAAAACACTTATTCCATTCAGGCAAAACAGATAAAAGGTGCCGGTAAAAATTTGCTCTTGCCCTCCCCACAAAACTTATCCCAGCTGTATGCCTACTAGTATGTGTATTCTGTCCATAATTGTTAATCAAGAGGACTAATCAGTTGTTGTGAACTGTTAAAGTACTTGTCATCCCTTTAACCTGGATTATTATTGTCGATATATTTATCGCTCAGACTTTTATGAACTTAGTGCAAGGCCCCGCACACTACGCAACTGAAAGAAGGCCTTACACTGTTCTTTCAGGAATGAAGGAATGTGTTTTCAACACCACAGTATGACTTGGTTAAAACAATTTTCTCATCCCAAATTTCCACTGATGCCTTTTTCAATGTAAAACATAGTTTATACTTCCCTTCTGCTGAGTAGCAAGAGCCTTTGGAACCCATAGACAAGAGGCATCTGGAGAGTCACTATAGCCTGAACCCATTTACCTATCCAGTCCCCATGGGCAGGTAAAAAGTATGAGTAAGACCTTCAGCCCACCAACTACGTAGCCATGCCACAGCTTCTCATGAAGCCTTCTCGATAACTATGTGTGGGTAACTTATTGATAAGGGAAATTCCCATGTTTGTTTGAAATGTAACACAATATAAGTCTGGTTTCCCTAGAAGACAAATTCTAGAGCAGTTTGGGTCTATAACAGTTCCTCTTTCTAAAACTCTCAGCTTATCATGGTGGGGCAATAATTTGAAAGTATTGGTCAAAACCTATTGCAAGCTGAAGTGAATCTTTAATTTCACAGTCAGTTTTAGAAAATTTGGTGATTGTCATGAACCAATTCAATCTACCCCTTTCATTGCAAAACTGCAGTTATAACATTCCATGTATTGGTAATTAAATTAATCAAAAAATCAATGGATACTTTATTAGGGCATTTGAAAAAAAAAAGAAATCATCAGCTGATTATATGCATTTTTCCAATCAACCACTTTTTAAAAATGTCTGCTGCATGTCAGTGATATGTGCCTAACACTGACATTGAGCAACAAAATTCTGCAGAGAAATGAGCTGGCAATTCATCATGTTTATCTAAACTCAGAATTTACCTTGACATGTAATGTAAGGAGGAGCTTACAGTACTTTCTCTGGATGAAAATCAGTCAAGGCAACAATCCATTTCAAATGAAACAAAATCTGTTTCACTTCAAGAAATATTTTAATGACCAAGACACTAGTGTGCTTATGTTGTACATGCTTCCATATGCACATAAATCCATTCAATGCATGAACTTAATTTAAACTCATTCCCTCCGCTTGGTTTTACCTGTGTTGATGTCATAGACAGAACTGTCTGAAACATGGCCTCACACTTTTAGCTTCTGAATCTGAAATGTCTCCTAAATTCCCAGATGCCTTTATACTGATCATTCTCATCTTTTATGTATAGGCAGAGTAGTTACTGATAACACACCCAAGGTAGCATAAAGCCACTGTCATTAGCATTGTGTCAGCCTACATATACAGGCAGTGACCGTTCTTTATTGTATAATTATAGGCATGCTTCCCTATGCTTTCTAATTCTTTAATTGACACTTTCTTTACTGTCATACATTATTTTCCTAAACATAAACAATTTTAAAAATTACCAATCTACTGAAATTTATTCTCCTCAGAGATAATTTTTTCTGAAAGAACAGAAATCAGAGTGAAGAACAATTAAAATTAAAACCATGGGAAGTGTTAGAGAGCAATGGCAGGTTACTAAGTTCTGTATTACAGAACAACTGTGTACACTGTATGCAAAAGAATCATTTCTAGGGAATCATAGTACATGTTAAGATTTTTAACATCCTTTAATGAAGACAAAATTTGCTCAGAAGAGATTTATAAGATTGCATGTTCAAATAGCTTATGCAGGTTACAATTCCATGGGAAGGGGCTGCTCCATGCACAGGGGGCTTCCCCAAAAACATAGCCGCAGAAATCTCCTCGCTTCCCCCACCTCCCGCCCCATAAAAGATGCACAAAAGTTAAAACAATGTGGGGTTAGAAGTGAAGCTGAAGATAAATACAGTGTAGTTGTACTCAGGAAAATAAGACTTCACCTCCATATTTACCAGCTTCATATACCTCCAGATTTGAGGACTTCATATTATACTGTAGTCTCCAAGCAAATTATTTCCCAACAGCAGCAACAATATACATGGAGGAACAGGCTACTATACTTAAAGGGAAATGTTGTGCAAGAAAAATTCATCCTTTTAAAACTAATATTTATTGACACAGGGTGATAATTATCAAAACTAAGGCATGTATGGTAGCCTTCTTTTCAAAAAATAAGTTTCACACAGACAGAAATTCAGTTGTTTGTTGCTTAAGAATAATTCATTCCCCCAAACTTTCAAAATTTCAAATGATGCAACGTTCATGGCTCTTCTTGTGCATAGTATTTTGAAGAGATGTAGCTACTGCTACGGTTTATGATTAAGAGTGAATTGTTGGATAGAGCTCTGAGCCATTTTGGTTGCACTCTTTTTTTGGAGCAGATTATTTTAAACACAACATTTCCCTTTTAAAGATGTACTATGTGTATAAGAAAATGATCATTCTAAATAGATATAAGATCATCTGACAAATACATATTTTTTATTTTCTTTTTATTTATATTCACTTCAAAATGTAAGCAAACAGCCAACAATTTCAGCATGATCTCGAATCTAATTTATCACAGCTATATCACTCTAAGTTGCAAATCTTTTAGAGGAAGCTCTTATGTCGATAGGTTTACATTGATTGTTCTTCTAAATCACAATTTTTAATTGGACTGGTCTTCTCAGCAATCGTGTCATTAAAGTCAATCATTATTACAGTGCGGTATAGGCATCCCATTAATGTAATTTACATTATACCACCTATGACACACATGATTACAGTGCTCATGACACACATGATTACAGTGCTCATGATTTGTGCATCTTCAAATCAGATTCCTTAAATGGCAGTTGACTTTCACCTTTCCACAAGTACAAGCAGGAATGTACAGTACTAAATTAGGAGTGCATGAGACATAAAGTAAACTCTCCACATTCAGAATAGTTGCCTGTATGAGAGGGAACGGTTGCCTGAGATACAGAAGCACTGTGTAATAAATGAGGAGATATTTTCCCTGCATATAAGATATGACTCATCACAGGAGAGCTAATACATCTCGGATACTTGAGATCTTTCTAGTAAAGTCACTAAATTTATTTCCAATCTAAAGATTCATCATGTAGTACCATGAATGGCCAGTTTCACTGCTACAGTCAGCTACTGTACATATTAAGATCTGTAACTGTATATTTATTAAACAGAGTGTCCAACTGTACTGTACAGCAACTCAGGAGATACGCATGATAAGGGAAATTGAGAGTAATATCATAATGATCAATAGTTTTAAAGTGTACCTAAAGTCAAAAAAATCAAAAATATATTAAAGAACATGAAAAATGGATTCTAACAGTCCAAATGCCATCTTCATAGGACATTCAAGAGCAGAGATATTTAATTTTGAAATTTATTCACTCAATGTAAAATGATACATTGTGCAATCATTTGTAATGTCATTGTTGTACTACTCAATTATAATCTTTGTATTTCTTTGTTTTTCTAAAAGTTACTGCATGCACTCTTGTACCAAGGTGCAGTAACTCTCTTACTCTTTTGTGCTGATGTAATTAATTAAGCCCTCTCTGTGGAACATGCTATGCAAGCAAGCAGGAAGTGTTCAAGGTCATAAAAACAAATTTAATTCCAAATGGAAACAAAGCAGATAATGTAAATTGTACGAAAAGAAAGTCACAAATTTTGGGGCAATGGACCAATTTGTTTTTAGTAAATAAACTTCAACATCTCAGCTCAGGAATGTCCCTATGAGGATGAGAATTGGACTGTTAGGATATATTTTTGAATTTTTGGACTTGAGGTACACTTTAAAGGGGAAATGTAGGACTCATTTTGGATAAGTGTTGTAGTCTCTCCAATTTCATGACTGGCTCCTGGAAGTCATGTGACAATGATATTTTAATTGAATTATGAAGTATTACTTAAATATAGATGAGCAACTCAATGGTTTACCTTGAATGTACAATATAAAAGGTTGAACTCCTGAAGTATTATGAAAACTTGGAAAAGAAATAAAAAGAAATCTGTGGGATCAAGCTGTTGTTTCAAAATATTTGGGGTGAATGCTTTTGCCCTTTAAGGAGATCCTATATAAAAAATTTCATAAAAAAAAAATCTGCTGCCCTTGCCCTTTTAAAAGAAAAGTTCTAGCTTTTTTGAAAGTGTTGACCTAGCAGGAGACTTAAAAAGCCAATAGTGTTTATCCTTTTGTGAGAACTCATAAATAGGACTTCAAGAAGGCATTCTGAACGTATTTCACCATTTCATAAAAATTTGTCAAGAATTTAGCAAAATGAGTCAATTACTGTACAGTCTGTTCACATAACATCTCACTGATATCATAATTCAATGAACCACTGAGAACAGAAAATGTCCTCGCAATGAGTTAGGAAATATTTACGCAAGGACATAAGCAGGATGGTATAATGGGAGATGTTGGAGTATCTCAAAGCCAAAAGGACTAATCCTCCCATCCCAAACAGTTCAGATTATTCCAACGTACTTGCTAATGGCCCCTCACACAACTGCCTTACTCAACCTAATTCAGACACGATCTCAGTTTATTGTTTCAGGATTAATACAAAAGACCCCTATGTGCAATCAAAACACTCTCAGCACTTTACATGCTTTGTACAGTAATGCGAGCTACAGAACTCTGCATTTTTTTAACTTGCTGTCAATTAAAGAGCTGTGCCAATTCAAAAAATTTTGTAGATTACTAATGGACTACAGTACTCTGCATTTTTTTAACTTGCTGTCAATTCAAGAGTTGTGCCAATCAAAACATTCTGTAGATTACTACAGAAACCATAGTTCGAGGTGAGAGTTGACCGTCATTCTTTGCCTTTAGGGAAGAGGGGTCTAAGGGGAGGGGATGTTCTAATGACCTGTTCCTCTTTGAGAGAAAAACGGCTCTTTTAATTCTCCAGATGTGAAATGGTGCAATTTATATTTGTGCCTTGAACAAATAATATATATGTCACTGCTTTTTTGCCATGTTTTGACATCATTTTGCTTTTCAAATAATGGACCGTGGAGATTTCAACCGCCACCTCTTTCCCTTGATCACATACCTGATTGGCACCGATCAAATGAGGAAATCAATTTTCACATTTTGTCATTGATGTTCCAAACCATGAAATCCTCCTACACTTTGATGGTCATATTTTGAATTACTGCAAGCTCAGTTTTATCTGTCTCATGCACAACTAATTTACTTGTTTCTGCAACAATCCAACCAACATTATTGCAAACTTGGCAGTGTAAGACTTTTCCTCCTTTTTTATATCTATGTCAAATCTGGAAAGTCAGTCCGGCATTTCATTAAAAGCATTTTTGTGTGAAATGATTTGTTCATTTATGAATAAAGAACAACTTTTACTGAAATAACAAGAATTTGAGATTAACATTTGAAAAAAATTGTCACAAAGTAAGTACTTTATAACCAGGAAAATTGAGCACTATATGAACTGCCATTGCACTTATAGAACTTGCATCAGCAATGTAAATAACCTGAGATCACATACCCTTTAGTACATAGCAATATAACATCAACTAGGGTTATAGCTTTACATACAGTATTGAGGTTATGTATTGATAATATACTGTTCAAGCTGCACCTAGAATTTTTGCCAGGATTGCAAAAAAATACAGGAGGTTAGTCTGTTATCCCCAGCTAAAAAAAATTAGGCAGTACCAAATCCCTCTCCACCACCCCCCCCCCCACCCCCATTCCATTCCTCCTCTCTCACTGGTGTACACCCTGACACTATACAGTATTATTCCTAGACCTCTTCTACATGTCCTGTGTTGATTTTGTTTGTAAACAGTATCTGCCATACTGTACAGGATAAAGAGCCTACGTACATCCATTTCCTCAAGACTTAGGTAACCTACTGAGTAGATAAGATATGAGAAAAGACATTCATTTACACAGGTAATTGTTATTTACACAATGTTGTTCAACAAAGAACTTCAGTAGTACCGTAATTTCCACTAAGAATTATGAAGAGGAAGGATAGTGTTACTGAATGTTAATTGTTGCTTATGTCTACTTAACGTTAGAAACAATCCATTTGAATACAAATGAATGTGCATGATAGCAGGGTTCGACAAATCCCCCACCCGACAGTCCGAGGCAAGTAAAAAATGACTCGAAAAGTGAACTGCTCAATATTGTAGCCCTCCAGGCAAACAGCACAGAAGCCTTCTTCGCATAGAAATGCAATGGCTTGTAGTACTAGATAATTAGATATGGACTAACTGCATATTCATGGGGACAAGTAGGCTTTGGGAATCCCTAGCCTGATAGACAAGTAATGAAAAACGAATTTGTCAAAGCCTGCATGATAGGCCCATTCTAACCAGAAAGCCAAAAGGCTTAGTGATTCCTTGCCATCAAATACCTTACCTGCTTTCAAATTGACAGTGTTTGATAGGTTTTTCTTTACATTTTAGGCACAGAATTTTCACAATTTTACTGCTGGTGACCTCAAATGACCTTTGACCTCTACCAAATGCAATAGGCTTCTTTCTCTCAACATGACAAATCTTTATACCAAATATAAAGAGTATCGGTCACTCCTATCTGAAGATTTCATGTTTACAAGCCATTTTCGGTGTTTTTGCATCTTAACTGCTAGTGACCTCAAATGAACTTTGACCTCAACCAAAAACAATAGGCTTTTTCCTCTGAACATGACAAACCTATATACCAAGCATGAGAAGTGTTGGTCACTCCTATCTGAAGAAATCATGTTTAAAAGCCATTTTCGGTGTTTTCGCAATTTTACCGCTGGTGACCTCAAATGACCTTTGACTTCTACCAAAAGCAATAGGCTTCTTTCTCTCAACATGACAAATCTATATACTAAATATGAAGATTATCGGTCACTCCTTTCTGAAGATATCGAGTTTACAAGCCATTTTCGAAGTTTTCGCAATTTTACTTCTATTGACCTCAAATGACCTTTGACCTCTACCAAAACAATAGGCTTCTCTCTCTCAACATGAAAAATCTATATACCAAATATGAAAATTGTCAGGCAATCCTATCTGAAGATATCGTGTTTACAAGCCATTTTTGAAGTTGTCGCAATTTTACCGGTGGTGACCTCAAATGACCTTTGACCACTACCAAAAACAATTGGGTTCTTCCTCTCAACATGATAAATCTATATACCAAATATGAAAAGTGTCGGACATTCCTATCTTAAGATATCGTGTTTACAAGCAAGTGTCACAAACACACACACACATACACACACACTCACACACACACACGACATCACCATCGCATAGCTTCCTTGCCTGCCTACGGCAAGGAATCAAAAACACTCAGACCTGATGTATTACCAATCTAAAATGCCATAATGAACTCAAGATACTGTATTAATTGCAACATCACTCTGTACTCTATGCACTAAGAAGTATATTTTAATAAAATGTTACTACAGGATACAATGTGATTTAAAACTACAGAGTGAAACGTAACACTTCCATGTCAAATCTACCATGGAGTTAAAAGTGTTAGCTCCATGGATCTACTCGGGTTTCTATGAAAAAAAAAAAACACACATGGCAATAATCGTGCTATCTTGAAGTGTACTACAATATATTAATACTCTACTGTATGGTGCAAATTACCACTTATTAGAAAGAAGAAGAACACCACAAGTTTTAACAAAATGCAAAATAAAAACGATCTTCGTTGTAACAAACAAAATAGTTCCAATGAGTACAGCTTTAGTTCTAGTAAACAGTAAGAACCATTTATTCAGAAGCCTTGAAGGTACAGTTGTGTTTCTAAAATATTTTCACACCAATTTTTTTTCAGGGTAAATACTTCTCAGTCTTCTCTTGAGAATATTGCTTGCAATTACCCTTGAGTGAAAATTACTTTGGTATCAAACTGTAATCTTTCCAAAAAATATACAATCGATCTGCTTAAATGGCATCAGATGAAGTGGTACAGAGGGGCAAAGACCTTCTGTTCACAGTTCCAAGCCATTGAATCAACCATACATTCAAACTGAAAATGCTGGCATTGGTGGCATACACTGTACAGTAGGGAGTATCTTGAGTTGATCCATAATTATATTGATTTTTCATCACATCAGAGTGTTTTCAGAATGGACCCATTAAATGCACAAATCCTCTGACTGTGGACACTGCAGTTGTTTTGTCACATGACCTTATTATCTAAACCAATACCACTGACGCTAACTTCTAACATCATCCTCCATGCTTGACTCCTAACCCCAACCCCAATGGCATGGGGAATATACGAGATGAGCTACCAGTGTTTCCGACAGAGGGGGGATAGGGGGATTGGTCCCCCCTTTCCAAAAGAAGGTGGAAACACCCCCCTTTTCATTTCCATAAAAACAAAAAAAATCACTATCTTAGTTTCTTTTTCAAAGAGAGGACACCAGCAATGTTTGAACAATTGACAAATAAATGGGATTCAAAACCCTTCAAATTGCACCTTTCAGAGGCCTTAAAGCAAGCTTTTGTCCCCTGAACCCACTTGCAACTTTAACCTAGGACTGAATCAATTTAATTTGGACTTGGAGTTCAGAGGTAACCAATTCCCCCCCCCCCCCTCCCCTTTTTTGTGTTTCTGGCTGAATTTAGCTACTTATGAGCTTAATAGGGACTAATAAGACAGGGGACAAATGAGACCACAGCTAGGGGACTACAGAGGGAACCTTCTATCCCCAGTACAGTACAAATTTGTTGAAACAACATGTGTAATACTACCAAAGAATCCCAGCTTTCAAGTACAGTAAACACAATAGATTTAGATCAGTCCTTTGTTGCAACTGGTGGAAGAGTCCTGTACCATTTTCAGATTCAAATTTTGGTATGGAAATATTGAAGGTAATAGCTAGAACATCGAAGAATTATTGTAAAATAATTCTACCACACAGACACAACATTCAACTAGTGAACTTTTAAGTGCTGTAATTAACTGTACACATTATGTGTCATTCCTCATCCCTGAGTTAATGTAAATTTAATTATTGGTTCTAAATATTTCTTCTGAAATTTAGTATTTACTGAACAGTAAATCATTATCAGAGCTTACAGCTGGGGAAACAAGTTCTAGTACAAGGAAAGATCCAAATTAGTCATGTCAAATATTTACAAGCTTCAGGACAAATTTATAGCTATGAGGTTTCATAGAAATACAGATGCTTTCGTTCCCTCGGAAATGTACACTAATGCTGTACCTGAATACTGAACAACCAGACATGCTGTACAATCTAATTAACAATCTAACTACTGCAACAATACTGAATCCAGCAATGCCCTTATCCACCTGTCCCACTTAACAGGAGCATTTTATCTTAGTTAATAACTGAAATATACAGTACAGCCAACAATGTTCTAAACAGAGCTAATTTTGTGTTTCTTTTCTGATTTTTGTTACTTCTACATTTTTATCAATCTTATGTTGTTTTAAGCTTTATTGTCCTTTTTTGGGGGGGTGTTTAAAGTATTTGTTGTAAAGCACTTAGACTTAGAGCTTACTTTTAGAATAAGTGCTATAGAAATATAATTAAATAATAATTTCAATTAATGCAGTAAAGAGAACAAAAACAAGTTTTTAGGTCAGTAATTGTAGTTATCTCTTCTCTTTGTGAAAGATTTAGTATAGAATATTAGCATCTTTAGTCATAGGGCAAATTCATTTCAACCATGCAGAAAATTTCCAAAACTGTAAAAAATGCACAATTCAGTAAAGGCCAGTTTTGAATCTTTTTTAATTCAAGTATTTATTCACTGTCAGTGAACTTGTAATAAAATTTTTTGTTTTACAAGTCTCCCAAATGCGAATCATGCTGTCATTTTCTGGGGGAAATTTGTGCCATTATAGTACAACATTTCAGACTAAAAGAAATTAACTCTTACAGGACCTGAGAGTTTAAACCCTTTAGGAACATTTTTACTTTTCCTAGATTTCTTAATTCAATCACACTGCAACGAAGTCAATGCCTAACATACTTGTCATAATGCAAGCATTTCTTAAAATCTACGAACAAACCACACTTAAAGTTCCCCTTTATTTTTATCATGCACTCAAATCAAGAATGTATCAACATTTGAATAACTAATTTACATAGCTAATTTTAACATATTCTTATTTTAATAAGAACTATCAAGTATAATAGTCTGAGAATTTAATTGAGGGGAACTTTGATCAATAATTCCTAGACTAAAAATTAAGATCAGCATTCCAACCTTGATGTCATTACTATCTTAAAGATATCTGTGTACAGGAGTATAAACTATGGCAACAGTTCCTTTAATACTATCTTTAATGTAAATCTGTCAAGACAGAGAGAGGATGCAAAAACAAACAATACCAAAGTACTGTACTCTTGATTTATTATCAATGTCGGTAAAATCATGTATCTCACTCTGATTTTCATGCAGCTATGTTTAATAATTCTTTGTTAAGTATCTACAGTATAGCCCAAGCTAACTCTGGAGGTAAACAGGTATCAGAGAAAACTTTGACCATTTAAGTACCTGTATAACCTGTGATGTACAGCTTATGTGCTTTGACAGTCACAGTGTTAGTACACTAGCTATGACGTACTTGCAACATGGAAGTGCTGTACCACTAACCGGTGCTATCCATGCCAAGTGGATAAAGGCGGTAGCATTTGAAGCCGTGAAGCTTAGCAACCAGAAGGTCTGGAGTTCGATTCCTGGCCGGGTCAAAGTAAGGTGAGTTTTTCATCCAAGAGCAATCTACAGTTTTCCCATCTGAACTGACCTTTCAAAAAAATACCAAATTTGATCCAAATTGTTGAACTGGTTGCCGCCCGACATGAAGTTGTAATTCATAAGCCAATGGCTTCTCCCACATTCGTGGTCGCTTAGCGCTGTAAAACAACTGTCCTTCAAGACCTGATTATTATTACTATTTCTACCTCAGGAGGAGTACAGGACGTACTACTTCCATGCTTGCGAGAGCAATGTTCTCTACATTTCATACCTTAAGCATTGCTGTGCTGGCAATGCTGCAAAATTACACAGTATCCAAATCAGAGAAGAATTAATACCAACCACCATACCATGAATGCAGATCTACAGGTACAACACACACTCAAGATCACAAACTACCAATTTTGATTGACCCACTGTGGTAGATAACATTGACAGCCCAGGATCAAAGTATCATAATGTAACAACCGTTCTTAGATTGATTTAGATCAGGTAACCCCCAGATCTCTAGACATTTTGTAGTAAACAGAACATAAAGAGCATGAGAAAGTGACATAAGTCGACTCGTAAGCATAACTGTCGCATATACAGCACTTTGTTCTAGAACTGCATTCACTCGAATGTGGGCATATGTCTTTTAATGAACAATATGTGAAGTAATTAACCTTGATGTACTCCCACTTTTATGGGAACCCAGTCCAAGTCTCAGGCAAAGGTCGGCCCATGACCATGCTCTTGCATGAAACCTAGCACTCAGTACAACTGCAACCCATATATAATGTACTAAAGGGGGTGCAGTCACCATAATGCAATAATCATTAACAGCTACATGTGCACTTCCAACTTGTGCCAAATTATGCATGTTGAAAGTAGAAGTTTTAATATTTCATTCACAATAAATAGACAAATACATATTTTGCTTTATTGAAACCATCTAAAATAATTCAATTCAATATCAGGTTTTGGTACCCATATAACCTTGTGATGATTTTGCAAAATTACACTTTAAACATGAAAACTCAGTCAAGCTGCCTCAAAGGAATTTTCAAGCAGATAACAGCAGCTGTGTTTGCCAAATAAATATTTACTCAAATTTCCATTCTTTCTTATTCTGCATACATCCAAAGTAATCCTCTCTTCACATCATGTTTTGTTAACTTTATTGTAGTAAAGCGTCCTGTGTCATGTATGCATTAAATGCTTTAAATAACGGGAAGCCTTTACATAATGTGACTACATCAACCAGCATACTACAGTAACAGGTTCTGTCAGGAAAACTCTTGAAATATATACATGCAATATTATGCAATTACAAGTAATAAGGAAAGCTATCACACACAGTATGATGCTTAATGTAAGTTGAATATATGCAGGAGGCTTATAAGTGCCTAGCTTACACTGTTGATCCTGTTCTAGTAAATCTAATTGCCAGTGGTTGTACTGTGAAAAATGAATTTATCATACTAGCCAGTTTTGAAAGTTTGGCAATGATGCCATCATAAAATTCTGTATTATATTCTTGTACAAAATGAGAACTTATTCCCTTACAAACAGAACAGCAGAACCAAAACACCTGTGACTTCTATATTCTTACAATCATTGTGTAATGTCTTAATTTCATTCATTCATATGAAGCAGTCAGCAGCCGAGTGCAACCGTACATTAAAGACTGACTACCGATGGCTAAAATGATTTATTCTTCTTTGTAAGGAAGGAAGGTGGGAAGGTGGTCATCCATCAACTGTAGCTGTGTTAGGACAAAATAATGGTTAAACAGAAATCAGGTAGAAAATTAAAAAGTGAGAGTGGGACATAAATCATATTTATGACGACTTCCCAATGGTGCAGTAATGCATGCCACCATCTGCTGGCATAGTGCATAAAAACAAACCTTTACTGGCAAAAACATGTTTTTTCTGTACCTTTTTTTCTCAGTTCATTTTAGGAGGACTCTACGCCTACTCTGTTTGGGTACGAAGACTTCTTTGAAAATTTTTGAAATGCTGTAAGAGATTGGGTTTATTAATTCCTATTTGATTTAAATTAATAGTAGGAATTTGTGAGGTCTACAGCTAGGTGCAGTTGGGACAGTAAATACTGTACCAGTTAGGGTTGTTACCATCTCTCACTGCAGGACCCTATAGTTTCATGGATTATTTTCAAATGAGCGGGTGGTAATACAACATGGACACACACATATTATTTCCAAAAGAAAAATGAAAAATGTTTTTATGAGTTAAAGATCAAATTACTGATAGTTGAATTTCTTAAAGGAAGCCCATGAATCTCATATTCCTATAACTTTCAACTACAAAGGAAGTATTTTAAAGGAATAAGATGCTATGTGGAAGCAAGCCTGTGCTAGCACTCTTCACTTCAAGTGCATGGTGCACGTATTCAGATCTACAGTCAACAGTGTGCAGGTTGTTAATACTATAGTCATCATGATGGCAGTTGGTTAATATGGAGGCAAAAACCAAACAATAAGCAACGAAACTCACAGCTAGATTAGGCCTATTTCTACTGCCATATGTGCTGTTTATTGGATGACACAATTTAGAGCGAAAAAAATGTACAAAAGTGCACATGCTCATAAATATTTTGCCTGTGGGTGCATATGAATACATTTAGTTCCTAGCAACTGTATCAGTACCTAAATGTACTTATATACAGGAACACAAAACAGTGCCTCAACAGATTTACGTTTGGTGATATGGGCCAAATAATTTTAACCAATTATAATAATTTTCATGTTCTAAAAAAAGGTGGCTGGGTGGAAGAAAGTTAATTTAAAAGTGGGGGAAGATAGATTTAGCAGGGAGCATGAAAATAGAGAGAAGCAGGAACACTGTACTTTGCAGAAATGGCCTTTCGGAGGGAAATTTCCAATGGATGACCTTTGACCTCAAACTTGCCCTTACTCTCACTGTCCTACTCACAAGTGTTTCAATCCATGGAATCACATAGTGTACCAGTCAGTGGTCACAAGTATGGTGACAAAATAATTAAGCAGAGACAACACCCTCCAGGAAGGCTCATGTAGTCAGAGGGCAGTGGGAGCAAATTGAAGTCACCTGTGAAATCCCTTCCTCTCCTGGAAGATAAATATTGTCTTTACCTTAATGCTGTTTAGTTTCCAGATTGCTATACCCCCCAATATTTTCTCCTCCCCACATCCTCCAAAACATTTTGCACTCTTCTACAACCTTATATCCAATGATGTAGGAACTGTACCATGCATGCCATACAGAAAGGTCCATCTTAAACACTTTGAATCTATTCATTTAAAATTTAAGTTATGAATACTGTAACCTGTTATGATTTGTGATATTACCTTGTGTTCTTCATTCATCCATGCCATTTCAATGGGAGTTTTGTCCACAACCCTTATCTAAACAGGAAGAAAACAGGAAAGATTGTTAATATTCACGATCTCAAATTTATTAAACAAAACAATTAACAAATCAGTACACCACAAGCCCACATCCTGTATTGTAATGCTGAATATGCTGTACCTACAGTATTCAGTGCACTAAACTTACAGCATTTCTCAAAGGGAACTTATTTCTCAAGGGTGCTTATACTGTATTCTTCAAAGTCAAATCTGCAGCCTACCATAGGGATTCCTCCAAAAACACAGAAAGAAGGGGGGGGGGGGGAAGGGAATTTATTACTGCCAAACACCAAGTCCAAACTGATATTGCCCCTGGACAAAGTTACAGATGGGTCTAAGGAGGCAAAAGCTTGTTGTAAGGCCCTCATAAGGTGCAATCTGAAGGATTTTAAAGGCTTTATACCGTACTATAGTTCCAACATTGATGCAATTAGGTGTCCTCTTCTTAACCCAGGTACTGAAATTTATTTTTATTTTTAAAAGAAAAAGGGGAGGATTATACCCTTCTTCTTCTAGAAAGGGCAGTACAAATCACCTTTCCCCCTTTCTGCCCTGAGAGAAAACTCTGTTACACTACACCTAGTCTAAAATTGATAAGTTTAGAAATTAACTTTTGACTGTGACATGTACAGCTGTCAACCCCAAAAGTTGAATAAATTATAAAGATATCATATTGCGGACAACGAGGAACAACAAGTTGGTTCTAAAGCTTAAAACAAACATCCAGCTAATGCTGTCTGATTGTCACTAAAGATCCATACCAGTATAAATAGCTAGTAAATGGTTACAAAGTGATACAGTAATCACTCAAAGCAAGGATTTCAAATGTAGTACCAGTATATTGAGTATAACGATATACTGTGCTAGTATTGAAATCACAATAGGAGGATACCAGGAACAACAGGAGGATTCATTACGATTGTAAAGGTTTTATTTGTGGTATCATGAAGAAGAAAATAATCAGCTGTTTTTTTTTTTGTTTCTTTTTTTACGTCTTGCCCAAATTTGACATAAATTGAAAAACTATGTTTTGTCCTCATTATATCTGTTACAACTGGAAGAGAAGACAGAAATCAGTCAATTTTAAGTGTAAATTTGGATTAATATATGCCACTCTTATGTCTAATCTGAAAGCTTTTGCTATGGTGTCAGAAACTCCACCAACCAAGCTGAAGAAAATAAAAAAAAAAGAAAGATAAGAGTATGCTTTCCTTTCATACTTTTTAAGCACAAACACTGATATGATCATTTCACATTTATTGACAGGGAAAAAAAATGTTTTTATTTTCCTCTAAAACCATCCCATGACAAAATTCTGGCTATGAACCTGGTTCAGTACCCAATGAGATAAAAGCAACTCATAAATTTCGATGTTACTGTTTATATATATATATCACTAGATTGAACATTAGGTAGAAATTTGTATATCTTGATACGTTTAGGCGAAATGAAAAACAATAGAATACCTGACTGTATATTTCGCCTTTAAGGAAAAACATATACATGTATGTAAATTCAATAGTCCATTAGTTGTACGTGTTAACAGATAGGTGTCCGTAATTTGGTCAACATTGAAGTAATTAGGTATATTACGTACCCCCATATGTATTTACTACACTTCGATACATATATATATATATATACTATATATACTATATAGAAGTAGTATATTAGTATTTAGTAAAAAGGAGGTCCACAACATATATCCATGACTTTCTCAAAATTTTGGAAGTGAAGATATTTCAGGACTTGGAAAATGAACAAATGTTGATAGTACAGTACTAACATATAAGTACAAACAATAAACTACATACTGTAACAACTTTCCATTTATACAGACAGATTTGAGGTTTTTACATCAGTTTTATGCAAAATTCTTGTTTTTAGAGTTTCGTCCATGGCAATTTATGACTCTCTACAGATTCCACTTAAAATGTAACGATTCTCCCCCCCCCCCCCCCAATACCAACCATCCCTTCCCTCATTCAAAATATTCCCAGCAAAATTCTTTTTGCGAGCCTTTAGTCTGAGTTGTGTCAACTCTGGTATTCTCAAAATTAATGGAGTGTTAAGTAGAACATTCAGTTCCCTGGCTATGAAGACTTCACAAACCTTTGTCGTCAGCTCATTCTGTAAGAGGTACTTCACCATATGTCTGCCAATAAAACCAGTCCCTATGAAGGATAAAGAGAGGCTTTAATTAGCGTAACTTAGCAACAGAAGAACGAGGTTGTCATATTAAAAAGACATGATTCTCCTTTACAAGCAGGTATTTCCAAATGATGAATTTGTAATTGAATCTATAGTCACTGTGTGTCTGATAAAAATTCTCAATAGTTTCACAAGTTTGAGCTCAACAATCTTTAATTTACTTTCAAATGACTGTACAGTTGATCTTTTATTATAATGTACTCATTGTGTGATGCCCATTTTGACTTCCCAGCAAGGTTTGTCAATGTTCATATGGAGTATCAAACCTTTTTTTTAAAAAATTAACAAACCCCTCCTATCACACAGTTGACCCAACAAGTCATAAACTTTTCCTGCAGAATATGACACACCTATGATGCACTAGCTACTATTGCTTCAGTAGAAAAATGTGACCCACCCCTGCATCACAATTGGGAATGTACAGTACACTTGACTCACCAATGCTATTATGGGATCAGAGGGTGCAGTATGTTAAAAGCATAAAGAGCAGTCCCCCAGACTTGAAGTACTGAAATGTAGTACAGCAGGGCTGGAAAAAATGTTAATTTTCCTGCAAGCAAATCAAATTTCCCAGCAAGCAAATCAAAATTTCCCAAAGACTTCACATGTTTACACACAAAAGTAGTCAAATGAGCTGCAATGAGCTTCCCAAATTGCTGGTTTTTTGCAGTAGCTAGACTGTCCTGTTTCATGATTGGCTCTTGAGAGTCATGTGACAACATTTTTTCTCAAATGTGTAATTTAGTAAAGAGTTACTACTTGGTTTACATTGAATGTGCAATACTGAAGTCCAAAAATATTATGAAAGATACTTTGAAGAGAAATAAGAAGAAAACTGCGAGATTTAGCTTTTGCTTTAAAGCAAGTTTGGGGCAACTGCTCTTGCCCTTTTATTGCAGTGGATTGAAGTCCTATGTCTATGATGAACAGATACTTTGTAAAATGCCAAATTTAATTTTGGAACTCAGTACAATTTGTAACTCATTGATAATGTACAGTTAAGCTTCTATTATAGACCAGCACAAATGCTACCTATAGCTATATCATTACGCATTGGTGCCAGAGAATATCTGGGTACTCTGCTTTTGATGTCCTGCAGTACCTTATTTTTCCTGAAATGACACTATATGACCCTGCAATTCATGTTTCAAAACATGCCAGCAAAAATAATTTTGAATGCCATTTTGCACAATTTATTATAAACTTCAAATAAGGTACACTTCTGAAGGCTTATTCTCAATTAGGATACTTTAATCATGATACTTCAACCTAGTTCTATACAAAAAGGCTTAAATATCATCACAATTAGATAAAGAATTAATTAAATTGCCAGTAGCAGAGCTTCATAGAGTACACCATACTGAAATCTTATGACATACACTGGATTACTTACAATCTTGAGAGATTCCAAGAAAAGTAAGATAGGGGTTTAAATTTACACTCCATCAACACAAATGTCAACATTTTGAGGCCTGCAAGTGTTATTGCACACTGTCATTCACCTCAAATCACTGTTAGGGGTGTGATGTGATACCTAAAAAGAACAAATGTCTGCTCATTTAAATTGAAGTAAATAAAATAGCACACGGTACTACACTCCTCACTGTCCTGATAAATGTGATTTGTAGCATGTACACCTTAAAATTTTAAGACTCAATGCCTGAGATCTGCTATATTGAAGGCAGTCATGCATCTTTTCAGTTCAAATCCAATTTGACTCCTCCCTCTTTAGTGGATCTGAGTCCTCCCTCTTCAGCCACCTCTTATGACAGCTGGTGGGAAACACATGACATGGCCATATTCTGGACTAAACCTTCATTGCACCTAGTGAACCACATTTCTCTGTACTTGAATAGGATTGTTTTGATGATACAGCAGGCTCTATCATCAGAAATATACAGGCTGTATATGTGAGTATTAATTCTAAGGCCTCAAACAACTGCTAGAGACCAAAGTCCTTCCTGCAGACATACAGTGCTGCTAGGGCAATGATGTAGAAAAAAGAGGATAAAATCTATAGTCCCCTGTCTCAATAGTCCCCTGTGTCAATAGTCTCCCGTCTCATTGGTCCCCTAAAGCCTAAACCTAAACCGTAACCCGGGGGACTAACGAAACGAGGGACCAATGAGACCAGGGAACCAATTAGATAAAATAAATAGAGGAGGGATGAGACAGTGAGACAGGGGACTAATGAGACGTATTGAACTAAATGGGAGACCAATGAGATGGAGGACTAAAAAAAGGACCCTACAAAGGAATGCTTTCAAGCATGTAGCACAACCACCCAGTGTGGAATTGTTCCCCATAACTGCTTTCTATGCAAAGCATTTTTTCATCTTTGAAGTCTGGGGGCCTTTTTTTTATAATTTTTACGCTCACACAAATTAGGCAATTCACATTATTGAGACTAATAAACTAACTGAACCCTTCCATGTTACTTGTTACACAGAAGCCTATGCTGGTGGTTTATTTTAAAATTAAAGTGAGAAATTCATTAACTCTGTGGAAATTGTGGAAATTGTGACAATTAACAATACCCCCCATTATCCCCACCCCCATTATCCCCACCCCCCTCCTCCAACCCCCTTCCCACCCCTCCCCCAACTGCCTCCCCCACCCCTTTTCCCACCCCTCCCCCCCAACCGCCTCCCCCCCCCACACACACACACACATCATGTTGTTCACACCATGACTATCAAGGACACCCTAAAGCAAACAATCCACACATTATTTTTTCTACTTGAGTATGTCTTCTGTCGATGACCCACATATTCTACCTCAAGCAATATTACAACTTCATAATGTTCAATTAAATCTATGGTTCATTGTTGTGTCCACACAAAGATATTTGAAACCAGCTTTCATGGCTGAATATTGGAACACATTATTAACAGTACTGCAGCCAGTTAATTAATGTCCACTTTAATTGAAAGACCAAGTAATTTCTACTGTAGCAATTAATGGAACTCTGTGTACTAGAATGAAGACAACTGTTTCAACACATCAAATTCGAAAACTAGAACTGACGTGATATTGCCAAATATATAACATAATGCTGTAATTTAACTAACATGGGGGAGCATACATTCTGCTGCAAGACTTTAAATTATCAAATCAAACATAACACAGCCATTTCTCAAATAAAAACAGCTCCCTTACATTCTGAAGTCTAGAAAGAGTTATAACATAATTTGGCAAAACAGCTCTGGCACCAGATGTTTTGTAGACTTGAAAAGCGATCTCAAAGCTGAGTAAATGAAAGAATTAACAGCCAGGAAGTTGGCTTGGCAGTACTGTAGGGTGTTTTAAAGTGCAATATTATTATATTCTCCACAAAGCTGGCCTACTTTAACTTTATCTTCGCCAAGTAAGACTAATATTATGATAAAAATATCCTTATTCAAAAGGAAAAACAAACTGTCTCAACTTGTTCTTGAAACCACAAATCTCTGAAGGGAAAGTCTGTACCATAAAACATATGGCTAATAATAAATATAAATGAAAACAGTGAAAATCCTGAAGTCTGATAATGTAAATTGGGATTTAATTTCCGGCATACTGATTTTGGCATAATATGTGAGTGATTAAAAAACTCAGCTATCACGGACTTATACTCCAGGCATACGTAACATTAACTGCAAACTGGGACTCTTTTGAATAGCAATTTGATTGTGGAACAGAATTTGGTGGGTGTGTATCAGTTTTTGCCACAGTAAAATGCCAATGACAGAGACAACTCATACTGTACACATGGTTAATGAGTAATGACTTTTATTTTGGGTAGCAATATAGAGTTGGCTCTACAGCCTATAAGGTTCAGAGATGCCGTTTCGTTTTCAGGTTCAGACTTCATAATGCTAGTATTTTGTGATTCATCATCACCACATAAAGAGAAAAAATCAAAAAATTTGGAAAGTTCCTTGCAGTAACACCATGGAATCTGAAAGGAAATTTAAAAGGATTGTTAAGACAAGAAACAAGGTAAAAATTGTGGAAAATCTTACTTGCTTTCAGGGAAATAAACATTTACTCCGGCCTTTTTCATCAACAGAACCTATAGGTCCTACAGTATGACCCACAAAGTTACTACTTTTCAAACATAAAATTACTTTTGTCCTGATTTTTCACAATATGGTCAGTGTTACTGAAACAATTTTAGGTGAATCCATGCAAGCACTCTTCAACCTTCAACCTTCGAAGCTCCACATACAGGCAACTAAATGATTGCAACACAAGTCTATTGATCTCAGGCTGTGTAATGAGCTAGTCTGTTACAGTAAAGCAAAATGTGTTTAAATTACAGCACTAGTCCATTTCTTTTCCTGGGGAAGAGCCCTGACTGTACTGGGATTATCACTTTCTAAATCTGATATCGCCTAAAAGGTTATTTTAATGCAACACAAGGATCTTTTGTCCACTCAGGTTACCAGCAATAACACACCGGTGCCAGCATGTACTTTATCTTGTTGTAATACTCACCTCAATGGCATACCTGTAGCCAGGGAAAGGGGGGGGGGTGGAAAACAGTCCCATGACCCAACCTTGACAAAAAAATTAATTGCAAAAAACACCTAAAATAGCCATTTTTCCCCCCTCTCTTAGGCTTTTCCATCATGTTGTGCTCCACCCCCCCCCCTCGACTCAATCCTGACTACAGTACTGACCTACATTACCTTTGCTATTGGTTATATGAGAGGCAGATCATCCCACACCAATTCAAATTTTTCCAAACTACTTATTCTAGCCCCTCCTAAAGCTGTGGAAAACTCAGCCATGTCTGGACACATTCCAAATTTATTGCTTCAGGGAAAGCCCTGGTGAGCAAGCATACTGTACAAGGCTCCAATGTGTAATCAGAATTAAACTCTTAGTGTATGCTGTGTTATATGACTACTCTGGATTTTTTTTTTATTTGATGAAGATCAAACTGCTGTATTAATTGAGAATTTTGGTATTACCAGAACCAGGGTTAAATAGTAGTGTGCAGAGTAAGTAACCACCTAAATCAATTGTTCCTTTTTTCTGTTCAATTATCTGGAATGCAGCTGTCTAGAATGAGCACAGGTCTTTCTAACTAACAGATGGTTCAATTTGAGACATGTCTTTTGCATGCCTGGTTTTTACATGCCCATGAAGTAAACATGATGGAAGTCTTCCTCTTTTGGGGCATCTTGACAATTGGAAACATATTCAATACACATTTTATTTTGCAAGCCTATACTGTGTGCTTTTACCCTAGAAATTTACTGTAACAAACATCAACTCACACCCTTTTTCAGGTTTGATTGAAGGAAAATTTTTGGCTGTCCATCTGACAAGTTGGGTGCCAATCCCCAAAACTCCCTACAAACCTGACTACTTTCCTATTACACTTGCAATCCTCCTACCTGTGACTGGACCATGATAAACAAATAGACCAGTGGAGATGGAGGCTCTCCTCACTCAGTGGGCAGCCTCTCTTATCCTCAAAGTTCTGACGCAACTTGGGACCATGGTTTCTTTCCAAAGTATTTCCAGTCTTTGGTTTGCTATGGAGGGTTTCCTTCTAAGATGTGAACATAATTAACAAGAGATTCTGCAGCCAACTTTTGTCGTAAAATATTTTTGGCTGTCGATCCAAATGAGAGTGAAAAATGATTGTCTATGTTTCTGCCATTGATGGCAGACAAAAAGCCTTTCTGTTTCAATAATGAATGGTCTCGGTCCATACCATTTTCTCAATACCATTATTTTCTTAACAGCATTTTTACAACTTTCTTCCTTGCACATGCCAATTAAGAGCCAGCCAATTACAAATAAAATCTCCTTGTCCATCGGAAAATCTCAAAGACAGAAAGTGCTAGTCCAATGCAATTTCTACCTGTCGCAGGAGATAAAAAGAGGGAACGAGTGCTACACTTTAGCCCTGTTTTTTCATTACATACAATTACTTTTCAAAGTTCAAGAATGGCAGACATAACTACAGTACTGTTCCATCTTCACTCTAAGCAGCATATGTCCTGCACTTTATCAAGTTTGAATCATCTCATGACTTATGTTTACAGTTTTGCCACTATAAACCAGGCCTTTAAATTTCTACACAGAGAGCTAAAGTGCTGTGTAGTGTATAAACTAGTATTTACAGTAACCCCTGCAGAAAAAAGATACATATGCGATGGTTGCATTCATTTCAGTCCTGGAAAAAATCAATTATAGGACTATACCGTACATGAGGCACACTGTGTTGGTAAGGAGAAAAGCTCATTCTTTTCCAACAAGAAGCTTGTGCAAAACCTGTATAGACCATTGAAGAAGACTTGAAATATCATTTCACACCTTTACGCATCTACTGTAATGAGAAATAAATATTTCCTGCCATCATTCATATACAGATATTAATCATATCAATAACTGTGCGGGACAAAGGCAAATAACTCACTCCTATTGACTCTCGTGTATGTAAAATAAGGCAAAACTCTGACGCTTAAAAACTCTCTAAGAAGATTGCATAAATTGAGTTCTTCCAAGCGAGAAATTACTCATCAAAAATTATCTACAGTGCTGTAGTCTCAGCAAAAGTTGATTGTAATGGTGAAGCTTGTACTGTAAATTAAAACTATACCAAAGAATAATTTAATCTAGTTATTACTTTATGTCAAACAGAACTACTAGAGAGAAGATTTCTTTAGGTCCAATGAAGATACTATTTTGAGATAGAAAGATTGCTTATAAAATGTCACAGGAGGGCTTTGCTGCAGTGTTACTGTACAGTACTGTACCTTCATAGCAGGTGTTTAGTACATACAGTACTCTAACACCTGTGAACAATGACACAATTTCTTCAGGCTTATAAGCCAAAATTGACACTGAATCTCCAATGTTGATTGGTTTTGATACAGTAAATACATTCATTTCTAGAGCAAAACTTTGGCATGTGACATATTGTTCTGTGTCACAGCATTAAAGTCAATGGGAGTAACAGTTTCCATTTGGTGTGCTTTTAGGGACAAAATTACATGTTGTAACAAGTCCCATGACCGCAGGTCCAAATTTTATCGTCAGATGATCAGACTTGCTTTATTCATTCAATTTCATTGTTGAATATTTATGAATTTTGGTTGTCATTAAAGTACATATGAATAGTTTATAGAGTAAAATGTTTACCAAGTTAAAGGCCCAGCTCTCTCACCCCAAACAGTACCAATTCTCCTAACCTTCTTACTTAAGCCCTGCCCACAATTGTCTGAAATTTGTCCTTATCCAGTCACCATCTCAGTTTATTGCTTCAGGGTGAGCATAGAAATATGTAAATATGTATAATCAAAACACTCTTAGTACAGTTCATGTTTTGTAATATATAAGCTATGGTAGTCTGCATTGTTTGAATTAACAGTCAGTCAAAAAGCTGGGCCAATGGGGAGTTTCTGTACCCCCCTACAAGAGGTGTAGTTTGGGGTGAGAGGATAGGCCCTTTAAACTATATCCCTATGATACTTTGCTAACTGTGATTGCAACAGCTACGTAGTCAAGGTAACTTGATTCTGGACAATCACTGCATATAGAGCATTATATTGTTCTCTACGCTATGCTTTAAGTATTGTCTCTCACTGTGTATTTTATGAACTCCTGTAATTTAAAGATATCAGTGATAGCTAGGGTATTGCTTCAACTCTTTCAGTGACCAATAACATTTAGAGTTCCAAAAAACTTATCTATGCTTCAGCTCAGAGCAGCACCCCCCAACTCAAAATCATTACTATTGACCAGTACATGAACAGCCAACGGAAAGCATACCTTTGGTGGAGGGAATTACTGTACCTTGAAAACAGTGCAACCACACAGGAGAAGGGGTAATGAACATCCTCCAAGTTGGCATGAAAGTAGAGCAAAACACTTCCTGCTTTGCTGTTTTGGAAACAATGAGACTACAGTATACTGCATGCAATAATGTACAGTGAATTATTTGCATTTTATCGTATGATTGGTACGGGTGCTAAGAAAAAGTCTTGATTATAGTGTAGATATGCACTCTCCTCCTTGCATGCTTTATGGTGCTCAATTCATTGCTAGTATACCAGCACCAAGCTATAGGGTGTCTCATCTCTGGTTGAATTAACCCAATGAGTAAATGCTATCTTAACTTAAATCTCTGCAAGGGCACATTTCTCATATTTCACATGTTACATCGTAGTTTTGAAAATTGAAAACTCCTTCTCTATAGTGTCAGGATTTCCGTCAGTGGGGGGGAAAGGGGGAATTTGTCCCCCCCCCTTTCCAGAAGACGGTTGGTAAAATCCCCCTTTTTTATTTCCTTAAAAATTAGAAAATTGTCAATTTCTTGATTTCTTGCAGCAATGTTTGAACTTATACAAATGGCCTTTAAAACCTTCAAATTGCACCTTCTTGAAGCAAGCTTTTGTCCCCCTGAACCCACTCATAACTTTAGCCTAGGACAGCATCAATTTGGACTTGGGGTTTAGCAGTGATAAATTCCCCCCCCCCCCCCCCCCCACCCTTTTTGTGTTTCTGGAGGAATCCCTGCATATATAGCATTAAAGCTGTCAATTATACATAGCCATTTTACATTTTCCATTACAATGTAACATTGAAAAATTGGTTGTCCAAAAAATTTTTCCCATTGTGCACAACTGCTATGAAAACGTTACCTTTTGCAAGCACCTTGTTGCCAGAGTTCAGTATGTGTACAGCTTATGTAATATGTCTTGAATAAAAATCAAGTGAAGTTGGAGCGACAAAAACTTGAAGAATTTACTGAAGTCTGAAGTATGATTAAAGTTGGAAGAATCAATCCACTCTGCTGGTTTTTGCTCTAACTGAGGAAATAACAAAATTTTGTTTGTTGGACAAGCATTTTGTTTGTCCCTGTAAGGAATTTCATTTTCTCAGACAGCAGGCAACCATGAAAAACAAACCTTACCTCCATCAGCAGGAACAAAAACACCTGCTCACTCAGTGTTTCTGCCAGAAGGGAAAGGGGGGGGTAAGGGGGATCTGTCCCCCTTCCAGAAAAAGGCAGGTAAAATCCTCCTCATTTTGAGGCCTACTCTTTTTGTGTTTCTGGAAAAATCCCCTTAGTAACCTTTGCAGAACAACAAAGATAAATCCAGTTACAATGACCTCAGATACTGAGTTTAAAGTTCCCAGCGTCAATATTGACACACAACTGTCTGTGTGTGTGTGTATGTGTGTGTGTGTGTGTCAGCTTTTGGAAATCACAGTTGTCATTAAAAGTCATCATTGCCTGACCAGAGAGGAGGAATTTCTTGAATGTCAATAAAAATGTAGTTGTCACACCAATTGTACATAGAGTGTCTGGACAAGCATTCTTAAACATGTTCCTGGGCACAGACTCTTTCACAAAATTGACAGCACATTTACCAACAACAATATTTTCAAACAAATACCTGTCTCGAATACAGGTCTCATCATTTCTTACTTTTTATGTCCCAGGCCCAGCTCTGCAGTAGTCTAAGTATCATTTGCATTATGTGTTCGGTCTCCCCCTGGCCCCCTGTGGGCTGGGGGTTGTAGAATATGCCTGCGGAATTTCCCGCCTGTCAAGAGGGGACTTAAGGAGAAACAAAACTTGCATTTGAACCATTCTTGAAAATAAAGTTTACCTTTGAACTTTTTATCTAGTTGACTGACAGTTATAACCTGTCCATGTTGGTCTCTCATGATGAATCTCATCTAACTAACTAACTAACTAACTAAGTAATTACCTAATTAAATAACTAACTAACTACCTACAGTAACTATGTCTCCCCCTGAAGGCTTGGGCTTGTGTGAAATGACTGTATATTCCCCATCTATGGAAGGCAGAGCTACAGTACCATGTGGTCCGGGGGATGACCACCCATCTGATGGACCAAAATTGCCGTTCAGCCGTTTCTAGGTTTTTATCTTATTTGTGCTTTAAACCTTTCGCTACAGAAGGGGGTCCATCCCGCCACACTGCACTGTATTGTAATACATATACACAGCATGTATGTATAGGTTCCATGAAATGTTATGTCTTTTGTATGGATGCAGCCATATTTGTGCTCGCTATGTCCCAAGAGGCTGCATATATGTTAAACATCTCACCATCAAGCCTATTTCATGTCCAAAACACGATTGTATGCCATAGAGTTATAATTAGCTACGCCAGAATGCAGCTGAGTGCTTTGGTTTCGTGACAAAAACATGTAGTGATGGTAAATTATGGTTTCGCAGTCAAACCATGCTTAGCATAGGGGTTAATGCATCCTTGTAAGCCACTCTTGCTCCTAAAGCACCCTAATGCACACTTGAAGGCGATCTAAACAAAATCCCTTGCTCCACCACTATCATCTGTTAAAGGAGGTGACTAAACAGAACCTATTGCAGCATAAAGTATTTCAAACCAAATATTAACAAGAACCATATTTCAATCATGTACCTAACTTTTTAACTAGCTGACAATGTAGCCTATAATACATTTGTGTTTGTTAGTGTGTTGTAAATCCAGGCCTTGAGTTCTAGATTTTCCAGGGGTGCAACAAATCACACTCCTCAAAATAGTAAGGAGTGCAGTAGCTAGGTGCGGTTTTATTCTTCTTAAATAGGTTTAACATGAGCTCCCATCTCCAATTAGGTGTGCAAAAAATCGCTCTCCTCACAGTGATTCAAAATGAGTGGTTGTGCCATCCCACTGGCACGACTCAAAATTCAAGGCATGTAAATCCCACCTAACTACTGTAAGTAGCTGTAAGTTAGAAAATGGAGTTACTCACGTAGTTAGATTGAGTTGAAAAGTTCAGTTTCGAACCAATTGGTTAAAAGACAGGCTCACCACTGCCTTTTTACCAGTTGTGGCTGACCAGATTATTTTCCCTACTCCATTGCTTGCTGAGTGCCAAGCACCATGGCAATCGGCTCCATTTTTAAAGAGGAAGATATAGTGTAGGCATGCATATGATATGCACAAATAACATGCTGCACATTATTGATTCAGTTTCCATTTCTACAGGACATGAATATTATCACTTGAAAATGATGATCCTGTTTCATTTAGCAATGTTACACTTCGCAAAGGACTGTCTGTGACTAGTGAGCTAAATACTGTACATCTAAAGCAATATGCCATTACAGTACTGCAATTGTTTAGGATTTAGGTCACCTGGGAATCAGTGTTTGCATTCAGATGATGTGGTACTGCAAGATTCCAGCAGCTGTTCTCAAAATCCCCCCCCCCCCCCTCCCCAAATTTATGCAAGTTAGGCAATCATTCAGCTACATGTTTATCTTTAAAACCTCAACAAAATCTCAGCAATTTGCTTCAGCTCATCTCCAACAAAACTAGGGGCAAATAACACCATCTCCCAATTTAACAGAATAAAACACACTTTAGAAAGGAGTGTGTGATTGGTCAAGACATAGAAGGAGTCAAAGCAATTCCAAAATATACAGTAAGCCAGAAATAAGTGTAGATCGAAGACCATACTACAATGTAAAAATAACATATTTCAATAGTAACACAGAACAAAGTCAATTACAGGACTTGGAGGAAATTCAGAAGCATGTTCACTCTGCCTGCATTAGCTTTCCCATGGGGTCAATGACCTAGTGTAAGTGTACAAAATCATATGCAGAGTAGCAACACAAAATTTAGTGATACAAAATATCATGCCTTTGTAAATTTTCTGACTTTGGAGAAAAAAATGTGCACAATTGATGGAAGTTATCACCTCCAAAAAATAAAAAATGAGTTTTAAAATCTGTTAACATGATGAAAATTAGCACTTGAACAGGGCTGTGTGATCCTTGCATGGCCTACACTCATTCCTCTCACAACATAGCCCTGGCCTGGATAATGTGAATAAATGTACCCAGTAGCCATAACCCATTACATATGAAATAACCGACCTAGTTTGATACTTTTTCAATTTAAACTATACAATGATTGCAAAATGTGTTATTGTTGAGATCTCACCAAAAATAAGTGCAACTAAGGATAATTTGGAACAAGATATGAGAAGTACCAAGTTTTCACAAATTTTTGCATTTTAACCTTTGACCTCTGATGAGAACATCTGTCGAGAATGTGAAATCATGGAGCATTGACTTACTGTTATGGTCAAAATTGACAGTGAAAATTCAGCCATTCCTTGAAGAAACTTTGTGAACATCTTTTGCCAAAAGGTACATGAGGTGCCAGAAATCACATGTGTGAAGTTTTGTGAGAATACAGTATCTTATTATTTGGGGATGCAAGAGATGATGGTCAACTAGCATCCTGGCAAGTGGGTTCGTTAAGTAATGGTATCTAAGCAAGGGTTGTGTTGTGAGAGGAATGAGCCTATAGGCAGGTTGATGAGCACTGTTTAACAAGGTATTTCTTGATTGGCTGTTGCCAATGTATTGTATGGGTTGTATTCTTTGTTCGGGTTGGGGATTAGGTTAGGATTAGAGCTATCATTAGCCAGTAAGGAAATTTTTTGTTAAACAGTGCACATCGCCCGCCTTGGCCATACGTAACGAACATGAAGTTCTGTTCAAGGGCTAGATGAAAATGGAACAAAATTTAATGAAATCCTTAAATTTGGGATCTTGTCCCAGATCTTGCCGGTTCGTATACATTGGATTATTCCATCATATATGAGATCTTAAATTTGTCCCAGGAAGGAACTTAAAAATGTTGAAACACTACAAAGCCAATGAGTCAGGATCCTGCTATGTAGCCAAGGACTGTACTGTCCAGTTATAGGCTAGGCCTAGGCTAGTCCTGTTCAAGGATGAGTGAGTGAATGCCCTATCTTGACTTCTTGTCAGGGTTTTGATCAATACACCTATTTTACTCAGGGAATAATTTATCCAGTATCACAGCGCACTTTGCTACACCAACAGGTCAAGTCGCTACACAAATGAAAAATCTGTAGCAATTTTTTGTGTGCATAACCCTTGCATGTTCACAAACAATATGTGAAACTGAAAGACCTCAAAAGTCTTCATAACTGCTAGGCTTCACAAAATTTGAATGCTTAATTATTCTCTGTTACTGACTTTTTTGATTGTTACAATTAGTAAGAATAAATGAGTAAATGACCCAGAATGACTGAGCCACCCCCAACGTGCACATGAATGGTATTAAACATTGTTACTCCTAACGTTAGGAATGTGGGCCCAGACCTAGGCTAGGCCTAGGCTAAGTTAATTTAACGTTAGTGTTAACGAGATTGTTACTTCTTATTTGCCAACAATAACATACCTCCCAAAATAAGTACCCGACTTCCGATCCAGTCAGATGACATTTTTTCTTGGACCTATTTTATTCGTTGACAGCAGCAGTTGAAATGTATCGAATATAAAACACAAGAACGACAGAAACATTCACACTGGAACTTAGTAAGTGTAACGGTCCAAAGCCTAGCCTATATCGATGTATGCATTATGCGAAACGTATCTATATTGTACAAAGATACACACTATGCAGCATGTGCGTGAATGTAACGTGCTACAGCTGACTAACAACATGAACCTGAGCTGCAAATTCCGCGCGATGGAAAACAATCGACTTCCGCAAACGTGCCTGGGCGTGGTTTGTGGGCGGAGTCTAGAGTATTTTTACAGTAAAAACCGGAACCAACTGCTTATTCAATACATCACAGCCACTTCGAGGTCCGTCGTAAATAAAGAGAAGGGAACGTACTGAATTAAATGGTGGCGCAAGGGTGTTTTCAGTTTCTCAGCTTCTAGGGCCCCGGCGTACCGTTAGTAAAATACAATAGGGTTATATGTGCACAGGGAGTATGATGGATGGAAACCGTCGCATATGCCTATCAAAATAAAATGGTCACATTTTGTAACGTTAGGGTAATTGCTCCGACTAGTTTAGTATCAGCTACAGAATGCACAAAAGGTTGCCTCTGGACATCTTTTCGGTAAACCAGTCGCCTTTGTCTGGCCCTCAGGTTGAATGCATTCCCACATCCCAGGGGTTGTGTCAGGATTTTCCCAAGGTGGGGGGCAAGCTTCCGGCGGGGGAAGCATTCATAGTCCCAACAAAGGTTACGAGTAACCGAAGGGACTGACGTAACTGTCATTAATTTATTGAAGCGTTGCACGCCAAAATTTGGCGGCTCTCTTTTTAACGAATATTTAAAAGTTGATTCTCAGCTAATTGTTTTGGAGAAACTTTGAACTTTTTTGGAAAAAATTGGCTTTTTGTAAAGGCCATGAAAACAATTGCGGTGTCTGTTGATTAAGCTGTCCTTCATATGATTAATATCCAATAAGATGTATGGGCGACTGAAATCCGTTTGGGGTTAGTACGCATTTTAAGTGTAGGCCGTATAATGCCCACAGACGAAACTGGAACTTCAGTTTTCCAGCGGACATCTTTTTCATTGAACAAAATTTGTAATTAAGAGCTTATATCGGAGAAATTTTGAAATGTACCGTAACGAAAGGAATTGTGCCTCTTTGGTAGAGCGGAATCAATATTTTGGAGGATTTTATTAAATGATCTTTCTTTTAAGAGCAAAAAAAAATGTACCACTACCATTGAATGAAAAGTTGTGTACCTTTTCGGGGAAAACAACACAAATGAATTGAACGTTCCTGGGTATGACGTAAACTGCATCCAGGTGGACTGAGGAGGTCGTGTGTGGTGAGAAATTTGTCCCTGACTATCGCCTATCAATGTTGTAGTGCTCGAGACCGGGCTCGGCCTCGAGACCGGTTTTCACTGGTCTCGGTCTCGGACTCTTGCGGTCTCGAAAATTGCCCTGGTCTCGCTTCGGGACCGGCCAAAAATTGTTCTTTTATTTTTTATTTAAATAAGATAAATAAAGTCTAAAAATAATAAATTGAAGTGTTACGTACATTGTAAGATGCATGCTTTTTGTCCATTGTTAATTGATGGAAATTAATATATATTATCTTACCCCACCCTTGAAGTACCTAGGAAGGGGCATTGGGCCATGCCACCCTACCCCCTTCCTCACAGAAGGTACCATATGTGGCACCAGATTGCATTTAAGGACACCGACTTTAACAAAAAAGTTCAAAGGGGGAAGGGGCGACCCCTAAGGCCCGTTCCGCAGCCGGTAAAGACGTACGAGAAAGGGGCAAGTGGTGAAGGACGTTAAGGTGCGGTGGGCAATAGTTTTACATTTATCATGCAACAGGTGTTAGGAGTAAAACCATTCATAGTCGGAAGTTCGGACAGTTACATACACAATTGCCTAAATTCAGTTAATCTTGAATTTAGCCAAGAGTGGCAAATGGAAACATAAGCACATTTTCAATTCCGTTGTAGCTGGTAGTTTCCCCCTGAAGATTAAATGCCATTTCATCTAATGTGAGGTACATTTTGTGATAAATTTCTGATCTCTTAGTAAGGTGCTGGTTTTATTATTGTCAAGAAAGCTAAAAGTAAAGACTATTTAGATACACTTTTAGAGCATGATAACACAATTTTCGACCATTGGAGAAGTACAAATTTTTCAAAATTTTCTTTCCTCTCCACACGAACTGATGGTGGAGCTCAACTTAGATAGTATTGTATTTATGGTAGAATTGCTTTTTTCGTGGATAAATGAACTGACATGCTCCCGTGCCCTTAAGCCCATCACTAAAGCTCTTTTATTTTGGCTACTAAAAGTACGCAAATTTAAAAACAAATTTTACTTCGAATAGGCACCAGTAACGTACATGGCATCTGATTGCATATAAAGACACAAAACGTTTAGTTTTACCCCATTAACCACCACAATTTAACTTTCAGGACCATTCCTGTAAAATTAAAAATCTTGCACCATTTTGCATTTAAGCTCCTTGAAAAGGTCAAGAACTTTCAAAAGGGAAAGGGAAACCCCCTCCCTTAGACCCTTCCCTCTACTGGAAATCACTCAACAAACTGCATGCCCCCTTCACAGAAAAATTGCTTATTTCACTGAACCTCACCTTGTGACCTTACCTTTATAAACTCATAGACTGAGTTTTCTTTTCAAAAACGTCAATTGCTTTGAAAAATAGGCTAATCATTGAGGAAAAAGTATTCATGTAATGAGTCTATAGACTCTATCTATAAGGGCTTAAAGGCCCAAATCTTTCACCAACTCTCCTTAAACTTCTTATTCATGCCTCCCACAATTGTCTAAAATTCACCCTCTTCCAGTCGCTGCCAATCAAAGAACTGAACCAACAGGTAATTATTGTAGACTACTGCGATAACTTGTAGGCTAGGGTGAGAGGACGGGCTCTTTATTCTGTGAGTTAAGACCTGTAGCACCCACGGGCTCTGGTTTGATGAACAGGGCCACCTGGGGCGTGCTGGACGGCAGCCGGGTGGGGGGCTGCCGTCCCACAAATGGCTATTACCTTCCTGAATCGTGCGAACTTTGGTCCCTCAGTGGAGTAGAGGTTATGATCTGGTTGGGCATCTGGGGTCGGGCGAAAGGCACCTCCCCTTGTGAGAAATAGTGCTGTATGGTAATGATAGCCACATTAGAAAAAAAAACTTGAATTAGTGTTTAACAGTTATTCCTCCTTTGTTTGGTCAAGCAACTGGAAGCTCCCTGTTTTGGCATATGGCCATAACCGTAAGCGACTTTTTTCTCAAGGGCCGTGACCTTTTGCGCTTTTCTAGATCTCCAACTAGGGCATAATTTCTGCCCCACTGAGGCACTGAAGTCTGCCCGATTCAGCAAGCAAGGTCTTGGTCAATTGGGGGCCATAGCCCCCGGCCTCCCGTCGCATAAAGTCATACAGAAGATAAAACATGTAAAAAATCAATGATGATGCCCTTTTGGGTGCTACATATCATTTCAGAGCATAAAGTAACTAAGGTTACAGTAGGTAAAAAGGTATTCAAAATTTTGGACAGTTTATTTTCCTATGCAACATGTACATTCGGTTTTCGGTCTCGGACCTTGTCGGTCTCGCATTTTACCCCTGGTCTTGGTCTCGACACCCTCTGGTCTCGGTCTTGGTCTCGGATATGCCTGCTACAACACTGTCGCCTATAAAATGTGCACATTATTACTCATCCCATGACTGGCGATTTGTTGGCGTCACAAAACCGAGCAAGTTCTGTTGGCCGGGGTTGTAAAATATGCGCACGGTATTCCCTGCCTGTCGTATGAGGCGACTAAATGGGACTTGAACAGTATTTGAACAGTATGGCACTATATAACACATTTGTGTTGGTGTGTCTTCAAATCTTATCTAACTAACTACACAAAGGAATTGTGGGTTAAATGATTAGACGGAGTTTTACGGTCCAGTTTCCAACATATTGGTTCAAGTCGAGCCGGCCACGGGTCTTTTTCCAGTTGTGGCTGGCTTGTTTTCCCATACTCCATTGCTTATGCGGAGCATCACGCACAACGGCAGTACCGTTAGACCAAACACGCAGTCGCACAAAGGAATCAAAATCATTCTTATGATATTTACTCTATTGCGACGCTTAGCTAAATTCAAGATCTCCCGATACTGAATTAATGACGTTGTCTACAGCATGTGACTGTCCGAACTCCCGACTTTAAATTATTTTTCTCTTAACGCCCTTTGAAAAAACAAGCCCCACAGCCCTACCTCCTACGCCTGTGGTAGAAAATTTGAAACATGGTTTAATTTGAAGAGAGAATTGGAAGATTGACCAGTCAGCCAGTTGACGTCTTTATTGAGGGTCAATCTCAATTCTATATGGGCAAAATTTCAGTCTGAAGTTGGTTGAGGTTTCATATTTTGGTGTATGGTGAAAATGGAAAATTTTGAACTTCATTTTCAGAATGGCTGAAAATCTGGAGATTCGTTTCGTTTCGTTTATTTTTTCAATTGAAATGCATGAACATATTTACATAAAAAGAATTACAGATAAATAAATGAAAGCGTATCAGAAGAAAAAAATGGAACCAGATGAAGCTAAAAGCTTTTCCAGTCTGGTCTAAACCAGAGCTTTTCGTTTCAAAAAAATAATAAAACAATACAACAAGCATCTATGTAAGCAAATAGAAAGTGCATGTATTAAACGTATAAGGAGTTTAAGACTGGTCATAACTGAATAATAATACATACATACATACATACATACATACATACATACATACATACATACATACATACATACATACATACATACATACATACAAGAAGCAGCTTAGGAAAGATATAAGGAAAAAAGATGTCTTTTAAAGTACTTCTTAAACAAACTAATATTAGGGGAATTTCGTAATTTAGTGTCAAGGGAATTCCAAAGGTGCACACCATGATTTCTCACTTGAGAGTGGGCAAACATTGTTCGTGTGAAAGGTTGTATGAGATTATCTCTTCCCCTTGTTGGATAATTATGATAGGTACTGTTTGGGAGGGAAAAAAATTCAAATCATGGGGAAGCTGGTCATTGTGGTGTCTATATAGGAAGATGCCTAACAGGTATTTATAGTGGTCCTTTAAAGTGAGGATATTAAGGTTATAAAAATACGGAGGGTGTGGGTGTAAGGTGGAACATGTGAGATTAAACGGACAGCCCGCTTTTGGAGAACAAAGAGTTTGTCAATGTAGCTTTGGAAGGAATCGCCTCAGAGTAAAATACTGTAAGTAAGATGAGAGACGATTAAAGAATTATAGATAGTTAAGAAAATTTTACTGGGAAGAAGATGTCTTAATCTATTCATAACCCCAACCATTCTGGAAACAGATTTTGCGACATTGTCTGTGTGACTTTTTCAAGAAAGCTTACTGTCAATCGTAATACCTAAAAATTTTGCTAAATTACTATTCTTTATAATTGTACCTTTAAAATTTAAGAAAAACTCATGAGTATCCCCTTTGCTATTGTCAAAAACCACCAGCTTTGTTTTATTAATGCTTAACGATAACTTATTAGTAGCCTACCAGTCAGCCACATAGTTTAATTCTAAAGATGCAACATGATGGGCTTCTTTTACATTAGAATTCTGACAAAAGACAGTAGTGTCATCAGCGAAGAGTACAAACTTAAGTAGTTTTGACGATTTATACACATCATTGATACATAGTATAAAAAGTAAAGGTCCCAAAATAGAGCCTTGTGGGACACCAACAGTAATTTCCCTGATATTAGAATTTTTACCTTTGTAACGGACAAATTGTTGCCTATTTGTGAGATAACTTGTAAACCAATTAAGTGCCACACCTCTTACTCCATACTTACATAATTTTTTAAGTAAAATTCTATGATTAATAGTATCAAACGCTTTAGACAAATCAATAAACAGAGCTACAGTGGGTGCCCTTTTATTCTGTATTGAAACAAATCGCGCTTTTGTAAGAAAACTTTGGAATTTTGAGATTTTCTTAAAAGAATATAATTCTTCTTGTACGTTGTAAGCAAAATCAAGATCGCCGAGGGAGACTGAAGCTTATCGGACTTACATTTTTTATCGTATGGATGAAGGCTCCACCGAAAAGTCCTGATCTTTTCCCTGACGGGGAGGGGGAGTGAGAATTGCTGGAGTCCCCGACGAGGGCCTCCATGGATCCCTCCCCCTCCTTCCTGGCGTCACCCTTGACGCATCAGGGTGACTGACCCACTTAGCTTTCTCGAAAATTCGAACCCTTTCCTCGGTAAAATCGAGACTGAACTATTTAAATGTCGGTACCATCTATCTCGAGTTTTGTATCCTGAATGAATGGAAAGCTTTTCTAACGGATAATTGATTGAATGTGACTTTCCGTCCCGTTAATACCCCGTTCCTGATGATGGGATACACTGAAAAAGCAAAAAAAAAAAAAAACTAATTTTCACTAATTTCTTCTCATTTCTTTCCCAAGTAACTTTCATGACCTAACCATTGCATATCAAAGGCAAAGATGTGTGACCCTGTATATTTCAAAAATTCATTCAGGAAAATATTGTCACGTGACTCGGAAGATCCATTCATGAAAACGACTGTCTCTGACTGCTGGACTGTTAAAATTTTGTAGGAGTGATCTTTCCCTTCGGGCGGAGAAATGGTATATATTGAAACATTGAAAGAACATCTTCTGTAGGCAAAAAGATCTCCACCCCGGGGGCTCTTCTCCTTGAGTGCAGTTGGTTGGTTGGTCGGTTGGTTTGTTAAAACACATAGACCCATTAGAAGGCAATAGCTCATATAGCCTTAAAACAAGGTTCACTGTTTATTACCGGTACCTTTTTGGGCCGTAGACGCCTTTACCAGAACAGGAGAAAAAATTTACGCCAGATGGCCCCTCCCCCACTTTAAAAGTAAAATCGACGCCCCTGCACATTACCCGATTACTTAATATCACCAATTCTGCTATATTCCATACCAAGCACAGTTTTATGGACATTCTGAAAGGCTAAAACAGGACAGGGTATTTTTTCTAGCTTAAAGAAATTTTAAGGCAACGTTAGCCCCCCCCCCCCCCCCCGAAAAAAGAAGAAGTAAAAACTCTAGAGCCGCCCTGGCCCATGCAAAATGCGGTAATCCTTCACCGGGTAACGAGGGAAGGATTCGCTTGATATGGGTGTGTCCTATGTACGCGATGTGTTTTGCAGTAGTGAAATAAAATTAGCTGTCAATCTTTCATGATTTTACTGTATTTTTGCTTCATGTCGATAAGTTGTGATCATAAACCTATATAGCAAACGTTTTGCAGTGTTTTGGCTCCACTGTGCTTTTTTTCTAGGGTTTTTGTTGCTTGCGGTATACGGGTCGTGTATTTTACGACATCCACAGAGTACTTTTTTGATTGGACAGATCCATGTTGGGGGTGAAAAATCATAAATGTGTGGGACTGTTGCCTATGTAGAGAAAGTGTTTTTCATTCCAAATCTATGATTTAGAGGATTAGTACTTGAAGCCACAATCAGTTTCACACGGCTGAACGCCGTTTTTCTGATAGATGCGTCATATGTATTGTAAGAAGAAAGCATTCATTTGAATATACATTTTGTGGTTTAAACCGCGTGGATTTGGACATGGATTGACGCAATATTTGGGGGAAAATCTCTCAGTTTGTGACGTCACAAAATTCTCACCAGTATAGTGAGTTAGATGAGGTTTCACGGTTGGGCATTTCCGTCTTTGTTCCACTTGTGGCCTACTGTTTGTTTTTTTTTTCACTACTCCGTTGCCTATGTTGAGCGTCAAGCACGATGGCGGTAGGTTCCATTGTTAAGTCCTCGGTATGACCCAGACAGGAGTGGAACTCCAGACCTCCAGGCTGCATGGTCGGATACTCTTAACAAGTTGACCATGCAATCGAATTATTTTCTCCAGTGACGGGTCCAAGAGGGACGCAAAAGGTTCCTCCTCACCATGCTTCAAAATGTGTCACACTAGTGTAGAACCATTTTATACCACATCATTCTTCCAAAGCAAAAATATTCTCAAGTGGGAGGGGTGCGATTACTCCAGCACAGGGATCGATCAAACCTTACGCCCTTCTATTGAGACTTCCCGGATAAGCCCCGCGTTCGCTGAATATGCTTTCAACTATAATCGTCTTATAAGAACAAAATTTGGGGGGGAGTCATGTCTTTCTCGCCGAGAAAGTTGAACCTCGAAAATAAAAATACTGGATCCTTCCGTGATTGGAATTTCCACATGTGGCGACTGTGTGTGTCGCGGTCGCCCCGGAACCGTTAACCATCTAACAGAAATATATGGACCAAACTAATGTTAAAATACTAAGCAAACGTGAATCAAAATTTCCGAGTATTGATTAAATCTAAAAGAGCTCAGTCGATTTTAGCGAAGTCTAGTGTTATATTTGACAACTTCGTTCGCGCCCCTGAAGATGAGACTGTTTTCAACATTTTAGATGAATATGTCTCCAGGAAAATTCAAATATGTGTCATAATTACAACTGTTTTGTTTATGTTGCTCACTCGTTTGGTTTTGTGAATTTTCTTGGTCCCAGATCCTTTACTATCGATACGGCAAACTGAATAACAGCGTAGCGTAGTGTCAAAAGCTTGCAAAGAAGATTTCGTTTTGAAGTCCATCTCCATATTCCCAGATTGCCTAAATGGATTCTCAGCAACTTTGTTGGCGTAATTTCACTCAGGCCCTCACTGAATCGTGTCAAACGCAGAACTGCATTGCTGGGTAAAACATCTTCTTAAAGTCACACCTCGAGTATACTCTTTCAAAGTCCATGAAATCCTGTTTAGTTATCATGTCTCTCCACTCAATGCAATTTGTCTACATCACCAGAACTGCTTTAAAAGAAGCTTTAAAGGAAGGGTTTAAGCTCACATCAAGTTTTGATATGTTACAGGGGGTACTTACTTTAAGCATTCGGTGAAATTTGCATTGAAATTCGATAACAGGTTCTCAAGATATGATCACATTGTCACATTTTGAACAAAAAATGATCTTCAAGCAAGCACATATGACATCATATCCTTACATTAAAGGACAATTTTTTGGTTTTTCTTTAAACTTTGCAACCATTTTTTAAATCAACATTCCCATATTATTAGAATGTAGTAGCGTAGGTGGCATAAGAAGTTTACAAACTGCATCCTCCACTGGGAGGTACTATCTGTTTTAATTGCAAGGTTAGCATATCAGTATAAACAGCCTTCTTTGTCTTTGGAAGTGATATAACCTCTGCTGCCCTCAAACTCACTTTAGAACACATATCTAGTGACTTATATCACGAGAAATACCTGTCGAATCTGAGTGGAATTCCCACCAAACTGTACAATTTGGTTCCTCTTTTATATATGAAAAGAGAATTTTTGTCCCAAGTTTGATTTCTTCTCAAAATGGATAAAACTATTTGATCATGTATGTTGTCCCACTTCACTTTATTTAAATGCTGAGAACTTTTTTTAATACAGATCAGGGGGTATTTTTTTTAATACAGGCTGGGATGGGAGGGGAGGGGGCCTTTTAATACAGTCCATGGAGGAGAGAGGATGGAATGACTGCACCAAACCTGTTGAGACACGTCAGTCAGCAGATTCTTTATCTACACTTAACTCTCAACCCCATTCTCTTCCACTGTCCACTCACTCAAAATGCAGGATGAAATAATAACTCTGCCAGGTGCAATATTCATGTTTGTATTTTTATTGATGGTACAAACATTACATCCATGAAACAAAGTTTATTATGTTAAGTGTCATCTTTAAGATGCCACTTGATGTCTAACATTGTCATCAATGAAGATAATCATCCACCATAATTTTATTTTCACTCCTGTGAAGCCAAACTTAACATACAAAACCTGCAACAGTTGCATGAAACACTTAGCACATACAAAATATTCATTGCAACGCAAAAATTAGGTTCAACGTTCATCAGTCAAATATTGCAATGACAAGCACTTAAAAATGATTCCTCACTGAATGAACTTTCTAATGAATGTTAGATTCTTAACTGATAATACCGTATTACCAACTACCACTTGCTCTGTAGGGAATTGCTATTTGAAACCAGCTGCCTGATGTGTGTGGGTTTACACTTTTACTTTACTACGTTTGCTTACATTTCCTGTGATACATCCTGGATATATTATAGGCAGCCTTAGTAGGGAAATGGGTATATTGATACATAAGATTTTACTCAGAAGGCAAATAAGTGTGAGACTGAGATAATACTAGAGTCAATCTTTGCATAATTCCAAACATCTAGTTCTTTTTTCACTGTGTTTTTAAGAGCCTTCTACAAACTTTTATTCAGTCCAAACGAATGTAAGAGAATTGTCTGAATGATGTAGAACATTAAATTAACACTGCAGTTGAAATGATTTGTATTTGAACTAGTATTTTTTTTACAACATAACTCACAATGACTGAAATTTATTTTCTCAAAGTTCACTGCAAAGTGATGACATTTTTGCAGCATTACAAGTGACGGCGAAGCTATACTCATACTAAACATTTTGGTGTGACCCAACCCAATTTGACTGTTATGATCCAGCTACCTACAGTATAATTGCCACAATTCTCTTTCACTGACTGACAATGCTAATAACACACATAGAATACCTATGTGGGGAAATCCCTTTATGGTATATGCACCCCTACCTTCCACATCACATAAAATTGCTGGTGTATGATTGGTCAAAGTGCTCAAACCTCCAGACCAGATTCCAGTCAGGAAAAACCAACATTTTCATTTCAACTGAACTTGATGTGATTTAAAATTAGTAATAAAACTTGCCAGTTGTAGACACCATGCACACCATCATACTATTGAAGATCTGCAGCCACAGAGTTTAATTATGTCTTGGAAAGTGGTGTAGTCTGCCGTTAGCTTCAGACTTTCACGTGACTCAGCTGAACTTTATTACTTGAGCAAACACTATGGATGACAAAATCATCGAAACTGCTGCTTATCATCTCTATAAGGCTATCATGAAATATTCTGACTTGCAGTTCCAAGTTATTTAGGTTCCAAAAGTTTGAATTCCTGTTCTTCACAATTAGTGGAAAGTAAACTTTCCAAGAATAAGAGCTTATATTTTTCTGACACCATATCTGTCATATATTTGCCTGCCATGTATATATTTAACAAAGTGCTGCCACCTCTACCAGTTGGACCAAATCATCAGACTATGCTGGTGTTCTTTGTGACTTATTCTTGACACATCTCAATGTCATATCAAATCTATGTTGCATGTGACACATCTTACCAATACCACACTTCATGTACCACCTTCAGCACAGTAACTTTTGCATAACATAATTAATCCTGGTCTACAATTTTTTTTTACATTCTTAAACCACAGCCAAAAGGGATGACCCAGGTAATAGCCCATAGAGTTATGGGAAGTAGCTACCCCAAACATTAGACATGGATACTTCCTGTTCATGGATACATTACAAAACTTGAGCTTTAAAACCTCAAATGCAGGATATATGAACTAAACAGGTCTGAAACCATAATGTTATCATTCTCTTCAAGGTTTAATGCAAGTCCACATTCCAGTCAACAGTAATGTTTGGCACACATAAATGTGGGCATCTTCATTTCACTCCAACTTGGCCATTTTCTTACCTCACATATACCAAAAATATCTTTTCAGTGTGTGACAAGAATAAAGTCTCAAATGCTGTTAAAGGTGGTTTATTCTTTGAGCCTCAGAAAACATAGTCTAGTTCAATGGTTAATTGAATGGTGTAATCATAGACCCTTCTCCAAATAACAATTACAAAGAATTCTGGGACAGGGTTTTGGAAAATGTTGTTTTGTCAATTGCATCTTATGGTGGCAAAAAACAACATACGAAAATTCTGTCCCATAATCCTTTGTATTTGCAAAACCGTCTATTATTAGAAAAGTGCTTGCTAGTACGAACCATGATTTATGAATACCACATACTATATCACATGACAAATCATTTGCTGTGGTTCAGTCCTCCAGTGTGGTGCCAGCTCCTGGAATAGCAACAGTCAGATGCAGTAAACCATGTGTACAAGTGAATTGTTCAGAGCTGTTACACTGAAGGAGTCACCTAAAGGTAAAATACAAATAAAATTATCTGGTCTCCACAAACTCACGATTGATCATGAATAATTTGGAAAAAGTAACCTGTTGTGTGCTGTAGATATACCTCTTTAAGAGAAGAATTGATGCATCCTTTCCATGTTATAAAACAAACCTAGGATGCATGAGCACACATGCTTTGCAATGCCTCAAGGTAACTCAACTGTACCACACTACTCCTTGCCGTGTTGAAGCATAAAAGAGAGATCAGATGAACGGAATGGTAGTTGGTTATGAAGGATTGCATAAACATTGCAAACCTGTGACTTGTTGTGTGCTGTAGATATGCCTCTTTAAGAGAAGAATTGATGCATCCCTTCCATGTTATCAAACAAACCTAGGATGCATGAGCACACTTGCTTTGCAATGGCTCAAGGTGACTCAACTGTACCACACTACTCCTTGCCATGTTGAAGCATAAAAGAGAGATCAGATGAAGGGAATGGTAGTTGGTTATGAAGGATTGCATAAACATTGCAAACCTGTGACTTGTTGTGTGCTGTAGATATGCCTCTTTAAGAGAAGAATTGATGCATCCCTTCCATGTTATCAAACAAACCTAGGATGCATGAGCACACATGCTTTGCAATGCCTCAGGGTAACTCAACTGTACCACACTACTCCTTGCCATGTTGGAGCATAAAAGAGAGATCAGATGAATGGAATGGTAGTTGGTTATGAAGGATTGCATAAACATTGCAAACAGAATTTTTCCATCATACCCAGGAACCATTTTTTAAACTGCCCCAACTTCATTACAATACTCTATGTCACAATTTGTCTTTACAAACAGTGCATCTGATGAAACAATCCTCAAGCTTCAAAACCTTGACGCAACTGTCCAGCACCTTTCAAGGAAAAGAGTTCACCATCATCAACTCCTGAGACGAAGAGTACCATCATATCCATGCGTCACTCAGCATCACCCATGAGGCACCTTTAGCGAGTTCCAAGGTCTTGATCACAGCACAAATACACAGAAACAGTCATAAGGGGGAAGCAGACAAAACAGTTATGAACGTACATCATCTATCTTCAATATCATACGGACTAGCTGTGTAGCAAGATTAATCTGTTGTTTCTTTCCGATGAGGGTTTCAACCACGTGTTGTTCCTTCATGTCTGCAAAAAAATAATATTGAAAAACTCAGCTGTTAAATACTTCTGAACTTACATATAATTTGATGACTAGCACTTACAATAATTGACAAATGTGCTGTAAGTTATTTTGACGTACAAGCAAAAAAGGATGATGCTACTTGAGAGTTAAAGAGCAAGATTTCCCAAGGAAAGATTCATTGGAGTAATTTCTTAGAGATTGTGATCACCTCTTCTACGAGCCCTTTATAAAAACTCCCCCTTAATCGCTTGTTAGATAGTTGACTTCCAAAATAAAAACCCCCTAGACATCAGGCCTTGAGTTTTAGATTCTCTTGGTGTGCTACAAATCACACTCCTAAGAAAATGAAGGAGAGAGGTAGGTGTGCTGTTTTATTGACTTTTTTATTGATTAACATGAGTTCCAAATCTTCACCTAGGTTTGCAAAAAATCCAACTCTTCACACTGATTTGAGAGCAGTTATGGCGTCCAATTGCACTAGCCAGCCTCAAAATTCAGGGCCTTTACAAATATTGTTACAGTTGTGCATGAAATATTGTGGCACAAACAAAGAATAACATTAGCAATCTCTGGACTAGATTAAAGTGCTAAATAGAAGGTACCCTGTCAAATAGTCCAATTTCAACAGATTTTGCAGACCTTGAATTTTGAGGTGTGAAAACAATTGCACACAACCACTCACCTCAACCACTGTGAGGAGTGCAGTGTTTTGCTAAACTAGATACAGAATGGGAACTCAAATACATAAGTTTTCTAAAACAGATCACCTACCACACCTCTAAATTCCCTTCACTTGTACAACTCAAGGCCTGATTTTGATGGAAAATGTGGCAAAGTTTTAGCTTTTTAACACTTCTGACACAACATATCTATACTAGTCATTTTCATGTCACCCTAACCTTAGAAGGGAAATATTGCACTTAATATGCTCTAACATAGCATAAAAACCAAATAGCTCTAATCATTTTCAAATCATTCAGTTTCAAGATTCCAGCAATAGCTTAATCTCCTCAAAATATTATGCAAAAGAAGAGTTACTGAAGGTGCATCTTTTGAAATGTTGAAAGTTTGGGTGAACAAATCATTCTTGACCAACAACAATTGAATTTCTATCTGAGGGAAACTTATTTCTTGAAAAGAAGGCAACCATACTGCCTTATTTGTAATTATTTATCACTCTTTTCCAATAAATATGATTTAAAAAGGATGCAATTTCCTTGTAAAACAAATGCAATATTTCTCTCCAAATCACTGGTTCATTACAGCTTGCTTAAAGTGTGCTAATTTTTTAACTTCTGTATGCACATTTCAAACAGACATTATCTTTAAATAATATCTCTAAATTCCATACACTGTAGCTTCCATAAAATTTCAAAGTAGGGAACACAGAAGAGCACAAGATAATGGTGAAAAATTGCTAGTTGTTGGCATTTTGCCAGAAATGTTTATATAGGTCTCCCCCTAGCATTTTGCAATAAAAATGATGAATGATCAAAATTGCAAAGACAATGTAATATTTACTCATTTTATTTTTGGAGAACCATATTGATCACTTGACTCTAAAAGACAAACTTTGAGATACAAATCATGCATTTAAGCATACAGGCTCCTATTATCCAGAAGAAATTTTCCACTGAAAAGCAGTAAGATGTTGCTATGGCAATATAAACTTGGATAAGGTTTCAAATTGTGAAGCTCACAAATCATTTCCTTCCCAATCTCTCCTTTTGTGGGCAAACAGGTTCCAACACTTCTGAAATACTGAGATTCATTCTTTTCTTTTTTTTTGATTTTTTTCCCTTAATTTTCAAAACTTTTTTTCAGAATTAAATATAACATGGACATTTGTAGCACTGAGAAATAGACAATAATGTTAAAAAAAAAAGAGAAAATGAAATGGCTTTTTTGTTTTAAACATGTCTACTCACCATGGACACACATTTACCATGATCACAACTACTCAAACTGAAGTTGTACATTTCATGACTATATGACCATTTCTCAAGACTAAGCACTCAAATCTCAATGATTTTCAAGGACATGAAAAACTTTCAGACTTCACCTGCATGGGAACCATGAGAAACTCTCCCCAGTACTCATGTACTCACCACAAGTTCCTTTGTTAAGGCAATCAATTCCTAGCCTTGGATTGCCTTCTTTTAACTGTCTTGATTTAACATCTGACAATGTTCTGATAGGGTGCATGCCACTATTTTCTGCTAATGCCATAGGAATGCTCTCGAGTGCATCGGCAAAGGATCTCATAGCATACTGTTCTATAGTTGAAACCTGTCATGAAAATGAAATTTATTTTTAACAGAACTCAACGAAGCCAACAAATCTGGTATCTGCTAGCCAATCTTTCACAACTAAGCATTACAGTGAACTGAAGGTGAGGTATTAAACTATTCCAGATACTCTTGCAACTTTCCAACTACCTGAAGGTCTTAGTTTTAAACACTCAAACAAAATCCTATGGGAGATAAGGCTGTATTTCTTATAAAGTACAAAACAGTTTAAGAACTGACAAATGGGTCTGCTGACAAAGTGCAAAAGTGAATTTCTTTTTAGAAAAAGTCAAAAACATGTACATTCTTTGCTAATTTATTTTACTTTGTTTTTCACTTATCAATTAGTTTTTAAACAGATATTCAACAAAGACATGTGAAGGTTTTCAGATACACTGTAATGCTTTCAACCGGTTAGTATTTGACACTCAAGTAAACAAGAGATTTCTTACTACCTGAAAATTAAACATGTCAAGTTGTGAATGTCAGTTTACCCAAACATTTCATCAAAAGGACTGAAAATCATAAATACAAGTTTTGATACAATAAGTGATGAGAACTTACTTTGTCTGCCTCTTGACTAACAGCCAGTGAGCAAGCAATTTCTGCAGCGCCACCTCCATACACAACACGGTGATCTTTCACTAAGTTACGAATGACACACAGGGCATCATGCAGGCTACGTTTAGTTTCTTCAATGATCTGTGGTGGGTTTTAAAATAATACAAGTCAGACAGAGCACATGCCTCCCATAAATGACAAAAAAGAAGTAAAAACATGTATCTTAGTTCACTAGTAAAAAAAAATTGTTACTTAAATTAAATCATGTGCAATATAGTGACAATGGCATCTTCAAAGTATAGTTATACTGTGATTATTACTAGATGATCAGAGAAAATAAATGTCTATGTATTGAACATGAAAATAAATGTCTATGTATTGAACATACTGCCACTGTTGAGACAAAATGTGCAAAACCATCGTAACTATGAAACTTAAAAACACTATTTTGGAATTCCTGCTCTTTGAAAGTGGGACACTTTTTGAAATATTGACAAGTAAAGGAAACCAATTCTCCACAAAAGGAACCAACATGTAAGACTGACATAACTGCTCAAGTGTCAACTGTATCTAGTACTTTATGGCAGTACAATTTGCTAACTGTTTTGCATTTGACATCATTAACCTTTAATGTTTTCTACAACTTCTACAATGGTAGCATAGCACTGTTTCCCTATCACCTGCCGACAAACCCTAATAAAGCATTGTGGTATTAGACATGAAAGATATAAAAGACTTATACAGCACACAACTTGGTTTTTAAAAATGTCACAATGTAAATGGTCTCAGAATTATTTTGTTGATGATTTTGTGACAATTATTTTGTCTATTATTAAGTAAATGATTAAACAACACCTATCAAACATACCATTTTGTTTCCACCTCTAATGAAGATTGTGACAGCTCTGGCATTCATACATTCCTCTATAACAAGCATCTTGTCCCTGGTAGTACCAAAGGAGAGCTCCCTCACTACACCAGCCTTACCCAGCTTATCTGTTGTTAATTCCTGAAACCTTGGAACAATGCGACCTCCTGTGGCTATTGCAATCAACTGTTTGTACGGAAGAAAAGGTCATAACGTTTATGTTAATGCTCTAGAATCAGGGATATAGCTACAGTGGGTGGTGCTGGGAGGTGATACCCAGCACTCCAGGCAAATACACCTCTCCCCCATCCAACCTAAATCTAATTAGATCTAAAACTAGCCCCAAATTCACTCCCTAAAGTAAAATGAGATAAAAAATGAAAAATTAATGGCTGAAAAATGGGGTAGATGGGGTGGGGTGAGGTGCTTTTCCCAGATTATCAATAACCCGACACTCATATTTGGCTAGCTACACCCCTGTCTGGGATATTGGTTTAGGGTATGTTCATACCTTGAATAACTACTACAGATAACCTGTTACTATCTTCAAAATGGTTTTAATGAACTTGGTCCCAATAAAAGAGTATTAAAATCCTGCAGAATAAACATCCGAATGGCCTTTTGTGTGGTTACCTGTTAGGGTGGAGATTTTCACTGAAGGTACTTTGTGCCAAAATGCATACAGACAACAGGTAACCACATCAGAAAGATGCTACACAGGAATAATTTAGTGTCTAACATATGCATAGCAGTTTGCAGATTCCAAGAGTATTTTGTAGCAAAATCAGTGAATGTCCAAAACTTTTTAGTACAAAAGACTGCTAAACAATATTATGTTACTATCAAGCAATTTGATCATGAGATGAAATACCAGGCAAATAATTCCCTCTTACTGCGAGATCAACTTAAACAGGCTACAAGTTTCTTATCACACTAAATTCCCCTCAAACTTGTCTAACTTGGCATATTCTACACCATAACGTAACATTCTATTTGAAATGCACAAAGAGATCTACAGAGTTCTAAATATGCCATGCAAGCAACCTGCTTTTATTAACAAGATCTGTAGATACTTGCATAATTCATGTATCAATCGTATCAGTATGTTTTGCCCATGGATAAGGCAACACAATGGTTTCAAAAGAAAAGTTTACTTTAGCGGAGCTTTGGTCCTGAAGATCACTGGGACCTACAAGAGATCCTGATGCTACGCAAAATGTTTGAACAATTAATTTAAATTAAAGCCAAGAGCATGCATCAAAATGGAATCTACAGCTGTTGTGCTGATGCTTCACAAAAACAATGGAGTGCGGAAAACCTTTCAGTGACCCACAACTTTAACCCAGAATGTTAGAAGTAAAGGTGTTGAACTCCCAACAAATTAAACCAAGCAAACACTCACCTCTATTTCAGGTCCACCAACCCATCTGACAGCTGGAAGCTCATGCTGTAGAAGAAGGTGATTAGCCTCGTCATCAAACCCCCACTGACATATTGCCAAGTTTGCTCCAGTTTCCTTGACCTATGACACAGAAATGATAGAGTCACATGCTTTGGGTAATTAAAACTAAGACATAATAATTTAACAGGTCCCATGACTAAACAGTACTAAAAGGTGCTAAATTTTGCTTAAAAACTGTAAGCATGAACGATAAATTCTGTACATTAGGTTTCCCAAAATCAAAGTTATTCTCTGTATTCTGTTACTCGAGTCTACAAGAAGTTACTCTCTCCAAGCAGAGAAATGAATTCTGGTTTTGGGGCGAGGTATGTTGGTAAACTATAGTCACACTGTCAGTGTACTAAAGGACAAAGGGAATTTAGCAGAGATTTTTTTAAATTAAGCAGAGATAACAGGAAACAAAGATGTCTCTCTCCCTTCCCAGCCATTCTCTTTCAAAAAGCAATAGCATATCACTGATTTTAAGCTTTTGACAGCTGAACATAAAACATGAAGTACTGTATCGTGACAAGCATTCACAAAACACATTTAAAAGTGGAGCAAACCAGTGTATCAATGGTATCAGTATGTTTTGCCCATGGAAAAAGGCAACACAATGGTTCCAAGAGAAAAGTTTTATTTAGCGGAGCTTTGGTCCTGAAGGTCACTGGGACCTACAAGAGATCCTGATGCTGCGCAAAGATGCACTGTAGCTTTTTAGATATGTAATACACTGTGGGAAAAGCTATCAAAAGTGTCTAAATTTGACACAAATTAATTTCAGTAGAATTATGCAGAGCAATGTTTTAAATTTACAAGGAACTTAGATGCAGTAAGAGTTAGCATATCAGCAATATGAAGATAAATGTTGGTGATGTCATGTTCAAGTGTTCACAGAGAGGTCTTCTAACTTGTACAGCTAGGGCTGGAAAAAACTCACAGGAGTCTCATAAATTGCCTACAATTCTTTCTGCACTTACATGCACAAGAAAGGGACACTTTCTTCCAATAACCGTAATTTCCCTCCAGATGCCAAAATTTCCTGGGAAGGAGCATCCCAGCTTCCCAAACTTTCCCCCATGTGTTATAGCTGGCCTTCAACCACTAAAATCTCATCCCAGTTTATCTTGTCTCAAACCAGAGTCTGACAAAGCCAAAATTCTTTCTCAAGGATAAAATATACAACATACCTGTTTTACCATCTCTGTAAATTTAGTCTTTTCATATTCTCTAAGCTTCTTGTAATCTTCAACAGATTTAACATCTAGTTTATGGGTTGTCTTGGGCTTGGGAGGTTCAAATGGACAGGTAAGAATGGCCAATCTTGCATCTTTGATCACCTTTAAGAAAATTTGTTCAAAATAAAAGAATTATGAAGTAAAAACCAAATATTTTCACAAACAATCAGAGCGGAGAAATATGTTTGATATAAACAATCAGATTAAAAAACATGGTAAAAAGCCAAAGTGGTGTGTGTCACACAAATTCCAAACTATCATTACAAAGTCAACTTTTACAGAAATCATTATTGAATCAATATAGGTTTTAACTTTTACACCTTGTTTTATGTCCTAACAAAGAAATATAAAAACCCCCTTTGTTCCTTCAATCTATGTTACACACATACCAGATCAAGGTACTGTATGTTTTTTCACGACAAGGCAAGCCAATTTCCTGCAATTTCCTGCAATTTTTATGTATACAGAAGCCAAATTTCCATCCGAAAGCCAAAAATCCCTTCAAATACTGATAATTCTTGGCAAGGAGCCCACCAAATTCCCAACTTAAGCTAACAAAGTCAGTTAGATAGTTAGATGGAGTTTCACACACAGTTTCTAACCGATTGGTTACACAGCGTTTTCCAGAATGTAGCACACTGGCTTGTTTTCCCAACTTTAAGAATTGTATCAATTGTATCAGTATGTTTTGCCCATGGATAATGGCAACACAATGGTTTCAAAAGAAAATTTTAATTTAGCGGAGCATTGGTCCTGAAGATCACTGGGACCTACAAGAGATCCTGTAGCTACGCAAAAATGTGGGTTTATCAGAAAATCAAGTGAAAATTGACTTATAGATGCCAATTCTCTTCCACTGACACAAAGGGTGCAAAATAAAATAATATATTATAATATTTAAAAGTACCAAAGAGTGCCATCAAAAATCTTCCACATGTAAATGGGCACACATAGCTCTTCACTAACTCAAGCTACCTTGCTTTTACCCATGTTCTCCAAACCTTACCTAACCTTAGCATCTCTTTCTACATCCATACTCTTGATGCACACAGAAGTAAGATTTTCCGCCAACAGTTACATTTTTCCTCCAAAGACCAATATTTGCTCACAAGGCGCCCAAATATTTGCTCACAAGGCGCCTACCACATTCATAATTTTTGTCCCTGATAGTGCACTTTTCTATGCAACCTGACCCCTCTTGACCTGGGGATGGTCAGTCTTGGCCGTGAACTGTATGTTGAAATTGGTTAATCCCTGAGCAGAGCCTGGCTATGTCCGCTCAGGGTGGGGCATTGATGGAGGGTAAATCCTGGGCCAAGTCACATACCTGACTATCAGGCATTACCCATACCAAGAGTAATGTCCTGCCTGATTTCCCTGGCCTTCCAGATTGTGTGAAATTCCCAGGACAAGTCCAGACTCAGTGAGGACAAAATTTCTGTGATGTCCCCAGCCAAATTCCTGCTCAAAGTGCAACCATACCCAGGTCTATGGGGGTTGGGGTCACACTTGATAAGTGCATAAGAAAAGTGAACTTACCTTTGGCATCTGAGGGTGGCTAAAGTCCTTATCAACTATCACACCTCTAACAAGCATGGTTTCCTCTAACTGACCACCAACTTTTCCCTCCACTTTGATGAGTTCAAAGTCAACATCCTTTCTCTCAAGGTCAGCCACAGCTATGATGGCATCAACAGCAATTTGGGCCATTTTTCTTTGACACCTATTGACACTGTGGACAAAACATTATCAGACTTGTGGTTAAAAGCAGCTCACATAATATAAATTAGCTGCCAGTTTTATACTTTCCAGATATGCTACAAATTGCACTCCAGAGGACAGTAAGGGGTGCAGTAGGTGTACTTTTTTATTAAACTTTCACAGATTTACATGGACTTCCATCTTCATCTAGATGTACAAAAACTCACAATCCCCACAACAATTTGAGGAGAGCAAAGATGGCATGCAAATGCACTCTCACCCCTAAAAATGCAAAGCTTGAACTGTTAGTCAATTCAGCATGCTCTGTTTATGGCAAATTATTTTAGGAGGTGGTAATGTCCATTGCTACATGATGAATTGTGACTCAAGGTCTCATCACCAATAGCCCTGTTATGAGTTGGTCAAGGACTGTAACTTCTAGTTAAATAAAGGACCAGTTTGAGCAACTTTCAATTTGCATTCCCATCAGTCAACACAATCTTTGTTTCCGACTAGAATGTTACTATGGCCAAAAAGTTGAACAAAACAAAGCAACCAGTGACCAGCAAATGCACACAAAGCTTAAAGAGAGTTGTACAAATACAGGAATGCAACGTGGGTTGGGTTGCACCAAATTGTGGAGTGTCAGGACTAAAGATTATGCGATATATTTATCTGAAGGTTTCCTATATTTTATCTTCAAAAAATAATTTAATAAATCCGAGGTACATTTTAACCCTTTACCGTTGTGCTCCGATCGGGGCACATTTGCGCACCTCGGGATTGGGCGGAAAAGCGGACGTAGCCCGCCCCGCATCGGCTTCCGTAGGCCATTGACCCCGTGACCTTAAACTATTGTCTCTCTCGCTCTTGTGGCCGAATTTTCGGGTAGCTACTCGCAGTTTCGAGCTCCGCGTGAAACAGTAAAGATGTGTGACAGCCGAGCTCTCCGCATGGGTCCAAAAGACCCAAACAACGGTAAAGGGTTAAACCAAGCCCGCGGAGTGTGTTTACTGCAGAGCTGATGCCACTGTCTCTGCGTGTGTGCACGTAAACCTTTAGCCGAGTGGTGCAGATATTTTAGCTTAACCCTTTACCTTTGTGCTCCGATCGGGGCACATTTGCGCGCCTCGGGATTGGGCGGAAAAGCAGACGTAGCCCGCCCGCCCCGCACCGGCTTCCATAGGCCATTGACCCCGTGACCTTAAACTATTGTCTCTCTCGCTTTTGTGGCCGAATTTTCGGGTAGCTACTCGCAGTTTCGAGCTCCGCGTGAAACAGTAAAGATGTGTGACAGCCGAGCTCTCCGCATGGGTCCAAAAGGACCCAAACAACGGTAAAGGGTTAAGAGAAGACAGGATACTACAACAAACAAAAGTTCAACAGTTAGTAAGCTAAAATTGCAATCAAAACAAATGAAACAAAGTCCCTCTAAAATAAATGGTAAATTGCCTTTTATCCATCTATCATGCAATGTGCTCTCCCCCTTTCCATCACTTAAATGTTGGTTGGGAAAAACTGACCAGTTCTGAGTATAACGATGTCACTGAAATGGGGGAAAAGGGTTAGTTTCATATACTTTGGATCGAATTGGTAGGTACTGTGGCAAATACTTGCTTTTATATGAAGGAAACCCAAACTAGAACAATGCATTTGCTTGCAAATACAGTGTGGTCTGTTTAGAATGACTGTGGCTTAGCCTAACGTATAATAACACTAGGACTTTATGAATGTGGCTGGGTTATAGCTAGCTATACTTTATACTAGTACGCTAGTGTGATCAGTTCGTACTTTGTGTCATACTTTGACATTTTAAGTTTTACTGCAAACCTCAAAAGATTTAACTTGGCCACGTATGAGGTTCAAGTTAAACCTAAAACAGCATCCATCATTTCCCAGGTACAATTTTGTCCTTAATCTCACTTCGAAACGGTTAAAATTACCACGAAAACTCTTCTGCGAACAGACGATAGTAACCTGCGCAGCTAGTTCCTTTCTCGCAACATGTATGCGGTGTTACGAATAGGACCCAAAGAAGCACAAAAGTATGGGGTTCAGGTGTATATGTATCAAGAGTTGGTGATTGGCATCGTGTTGTTATGTATGCAGTCTATGGAGGGAGCTGTCCCTGATATATGTAAGCTTTTGATCGTGCATAGCTTAAAAAATAAAAACAAGCAAACTTTTTAAAAGGACATAAGAGGAATATATAACAAGAGTATTTTCACTGAAAATCTTTGTCTTGAAATCTTTACCGTTTTGCTGATGTTTATTTTTCACTGGAAAAGGAAAATGAACTCAGGAGAGAAAAATATACACCGGTTTACTTCGTGCACTGCGGAGGTAATCTGTGTTCACCGCCACAGAAATTTTCAGAACGTAACGGACAGAGGACGTCTTTCAAAATCGGACGAATCCATATACTGCAAATAGCTGAATGACGTCATTGTTCCGCCATCCAGATGGATTCAAGAGTGTGGTCTGCCAGACCACACTTACTATTATACCAAAAACTACCAATAGCTTACTGAAATCATGTAGCTATCTCCATCAGTTCTACAGGAAACATTCTAAATCTGTACTTGAAATAACATCATACCTTTTAATCCTAGAGGTCTTGAGTTTAAAATTTTCCAGGTGTGCTACAAATCACACTCCTCCAGAAATGGAAAAGAGTGGCAGGTGTGCTGTTTTTAGGGATGTGACAGTTAATCGGTTAACCGGTTAACCGACCGACTCGTCGGTTACTCGTGCGTCATTCCTCTTCATAGATTAACCGTTTTTGTATTGCCAATAACTCAGTCGCCGCGGGGTGGCTTTGTTGGTAAACTGTTACACAAACATCGCGCAACAAACAGTGTCAGTTTCTCACAAATTATCCCTCGAACAATAACTGTAACCAGAATGCAAAAATGCATTGAGGTTTCGATGATACATAAATGTACTGTTTTTCAAATTTGACATCATGCACCACTATCTTCTCACTCAAATGTTATACTAGCAAGTTCAAAAAATAATGTTGTTATTCCAGATGCCCTTTTGACCTCCACAAAAGCCATACATAGATAGATAAACCAACATCTTGAGATATAACTTTAACAAGATTTGAAGACTTTGACCCCTGGTGACCTGAAATGACCTTTGACCTCTGCCAAAAAAGAAAAAGGGCACATCTTCTGACTAAAACACATCTACATACCAAATGTGAAATCTATCCAAGTTTCCTATCTTGAGATATCGTGTTAACAAGAATTTCAGACTTTGACCCCCGGTGACCCCAGATGATCTTTGACCTCCGCAAAAAACAATAGGGACCATCTCCTGACTAAAACCCATCAACATACAGTACCATATATGAAATCTACCTAAGCTTCTTATCTTGAGATATTGTGTTAACAAGATTTTCAGACTTTGACCCCCAGTGACCCCAGATGACCTTTGACCTCCGCAAAAAACAATAGGGGCCATCTCCTGACTAAAACGCATCTACATACCAAATATGAAATCCAACCAAGCTTCCTATCTTGAGATATCGTGTTAACGAGATTTTCAGACTTTGACCCCAGGTGACCCCAGATGACCTTTGACCTCCGCAAAAAACAATAGGGGCCATCTCCTGACTAAAACGCATCTACATACCAAATATGAAATCCAACCAAGCTTCCTATCTTGAGATATCGTGTTAACAAGATTTTCAGACTTTGACCCCCAGAGACCCCAGATGACCTTTGACCTCCTCAAAAACAATACGGACCATCTCCTGACTATAACGCATCAACACACCAAATATGAAATCAACCAAGCTTCCTATCTTGAGATATCGTGTTAACAAGATTTTCAGACTTTGACCCCCAGTGACCCCAGATAACCTTTGACATCCGCAAAAAACAATAGGGACCATCTCCTGACTAAAACGCATCAACATACCAAATATGAAATCCAACCAAGCTTCCTATCTTGAGATATCGTGTTAACTTGAGATTTTAAGACTTTGACCCACAGTGACCCCAGATGACCTTTGACCTCCGCAAAAAACAATAGGGACCATCTCCTGACTGAAATGCATCAACATACCAAATATGAAATCCAACCAAGCTTCCTATCTTGAGATATCGTGTTAACGAGATTTTCAGACTTTGACCCCCGGTGACCCCAGATGACCTTTGACCTCCGCAAAAAACAATAGGGACCATCTCCTGACTATAACGCATCAACATACCATATATGAAATCCAACCAAGCTTCCTATCTTGAGATATCGTGTTAATCTAGATTTTCAGACTTTGACCCCAGTGACCCCAGATGACCTTTGACCTCCGCAAAAAACAATAGGGACCATCTCCTGACTAAAACTCATCAACATACCAAATATGAAATCCAACCAAGCTTTCTATCTTGAGATATCGTGTTAACGAGATTTAAAGACTTTGACCCACAGTGACCCCAGATGATCTTTGACCTCTGCAAAAAACAATAGGGACCATCTCCTGACTGAAATGCATCTACATACCAAATATGAAATCCAACTAAGCTTCCTATCTTGAGATATCATGTTAATGAGATTTTCAGACTTTGACCCCCAGTGACCCCAGATGACCTTTGACCTCCGCAAAAAACAATAGGGACCATCTCCTGACTATAACGCATCAACATACCAAATATGAAATCCAACCAAGCTTCCTATCTTGAGATATCGTGTTAACAAGATTTTCAGACTTTGTCCCCCAGTGACCCCAGATGACCTTTGACCTCCGCAAAAAACAATAGGGACCATCTCCTGACTAAAACTCATCAACATACCAAATATGAAATCCAACCAAGCTTCCTACCTTGAGATATCGTGTTAACAAGATTTTCAGACTTTGACCCCCAGTGACCCCAGATGACCTTTGACCTCCGCAAAAAACAATAGGGACCATCTCCTGACTAAAACGCATCAACATACCAAATATGAAATCCAACCAAGCTTCCTACCTTGAGATATCGTGTTAACGAGATTTTCAGACTTTGACCCCCAGTGACCCCAGATGACCTTTGACCTCCGCAAAAAACAATAGGGACCATCTCCTGACTATAACGCATCAACATACCATATATGAAATCCAACCAAGCTTCCTATCTTGAGATATCGTGTTAACGAGATTTTCAGACTTTGACCCCCGGTGACCCCAGATGACCTTTGACCTCCGCAAAAAACAATAGGGACCATCTCCTGACTATAACGCATCAACATACCAAATATGAAATCCAACCAAGCTTCCTATCTTGAGATATCGTGTTAATGAGATTTTCAGACTTTGACCCCCTGTGACGCCAGATGACCTTTGACCTCTGCCAAAAACAATAGGGTTCTTTCTCTCAATATGGCGCATCTATGTACCAAGTTTGAAAACTGTCGGACATTCCTATCTTGAGATATCGTGTTAACGAGCAAAGTGTCACAAACACACACACACACATACATCCACACATACACACACACACACATACACACACACATACACACACACACACGCACATACACACATACATACACACACACGCCATCATGAATGCATAGGTTTCTCTTTCATCGAAACCAAAAAGCGTTTTAAAATCGGCCGTTTGATTGAACGGATTAATTCCGCGGCAGCCCCCCTCCCGAATTAAGTACATTATGATGAGTGACAAGTGGCGCACCCATTGTTACTTTCGTTGGCAGAACTTCGTGTGCTCGTCTCCTAATCCCTTCAATAGCAACACCCAAGCACAATTTTAGAAATTAGCGGCATGTTTCAGAGGTTACCAAGCGAAAAGAAAGCCACAAGACAAGCAGGGAGCTGTAACAAAAGTTACCAAGCCCTGTATCTGTATGGCAATAAAACCTCCGCGAGACCATGATTAGGGCACAAAAGTATATTTGAATAAGTCTTCCCACTGTAGCTAATCGAAATATTTTATCATGCTACACCTCCATAAATTTCATTATTTTTCATTGTTAGTAGCAGTATTTGGGAAAAATTTAACCCGTAAAAATACGATCGTTAGCACCAGATAATTCCCGCCATTTTGTTGTTTGCCCAATATCATATAAAATGGAACATTCCATGTTGACTTTTATGAATAAGCATACGCAGTTCTTTGAACCGACTGGGTTGTAGTTGCGATAATGTACTGTACTGTAGAAGTCAACCCTATGATGCACGTAAAAATAACAATCTAATTTTTAGCAGTCTTGGACAGCAAAAAAATGGATTCGATTAACGTTATCTTATGGTTTCTTTCTGATATAAATATCCCCGTAATTTTGCCACTTCTTGTCCAAACTTTACCGTCTTGTTTCAAAATAATCAGCAAATGAAATGCACTTAAGTTAGACCCCGAAAAAATCCAAGTACGCAGAGATTTGTGCTGCCGTTTCTTGGTGAATTTAGCACGGGGCTTGGCCGGCTGCACAGGTGGGCTATGTAAGCCTGGGAAGTGCGATCGTCATAACGCAAACTCAATGGGGAAATTCGTTCGGAGGTCTGGTATTTTCACACACTAAATCCCATAGGCGATGGCGCGAGTTGTGATTGGCTGGCTCAGAATCAACGTATTTGAACCAATCACAATGCAGAGGCAATTCAAATTTTGCAATAGATCGTGTGCATATGATGTCACCGAGCAAAACATGGTCCCTTGTTTAATGGTAAAAACCGATACGCACGCAAGTCTACTGCATGCATGGGACCACGTGCGTAATTGTTTACGTTCGTAACGACGTCATACGATAACATTCCATAAGTCCTACTGTAAATAACTTTACGGTAGGAATGCTGGGAATTCCTTAATTTATGCAGGAAAATAGGGCTTGGTTGTGCTGTTTGCGGCTGGTGGGCCGTTTACAGTGCAATTGTACAGATCGCTACTATGACACACACGTGAGCGCTGAACATGTATTGAACACTGCATCGCAAGCAAGCTGCATCAAAACAGCGGTGTGGGAGTGTTTCATGAAATAACTGACAATATAACATAGGGTCAGGCGGGAATACAACAGTTGGTGGAATGTTAAAAAGTGCACGTGGTCTGAAGAAAGCTTCAGTAAATGCGGGATGGGTTTTTACTGTGAAAAGATGATATAAACTCAGTGCAAAATACCAACATTTTTGCCACATACTTACGTGTGCGAACATGACTTACGGCGCCATTTTAGACTTGCACTTTCCTGTACAAAAGTGATGGCACTCTTTGGAAATGTTGACTTTTTGTTGTTGTGTGAACATTACGTCATTTTCGGTTAAACGGTTAACCGTCGGTTAATAAAATCGGTTAAACGGATAGTGAATTAACCGAAAATGCACAGCCCTAGCTGTTTTATTATACTTTAATAGATTTTAGCACCCATCTTCATTGGGATGATATTTGGCGAGTGATGGTATGCAATAGCACTCACAAGCCTCCAAATTCAATGGCTGTTTCTATATAATCCATAACAATGTGAGAGACTTGCAGTTGTACATCCTTGCATTTGATGGAATAAAATTCAATGCATGAAAGTAAAATGGTTTGTGTCAGTTGTATCAGTATGCTTTGCCCATGAAATAAAGGCAACACAATGGTTTCAAAAGAAAATTTTAATTTAGCGGAGCTTTGGTCCTGAAGATCACTGGGACCTACAAGAGATCCTGTTGCTACGCAAATATTAAACATTCACAATAACTTAGATGAGAATGTATAGATGCATTTTTTTCCTGCTTGGTCCTACAGTAATTATCACTTTCAAATTCTTACACTTCATTTTAGACTCAAATCTTTCATTTTGGTGTACATTCTTAATATACCATAATAATTCTATTCTACAGTACAGATTATTCAAGAATCAAACTCACATTTTAGAACTAAGTGTGGTCATGGCAGTTTCAATCAGGGGATCTAGGTTATCCTTGGTAAACTTGAAGTCTTCTGCGATTTGATCCAATTTCTGAATGGCTATCCGAGATGCTAGGTCATATCCATCTGCTATTCGGATTGGGTGGATGCCTCTGTCCAACAACTGCTCGGCATGCTCTAACAGAGCTCCAGCTAACACTGAGATAGTTGCAAAGGGAAAGTTATTGTTAACATCTTTATCAATGAAAACATTCTATCCAAAAGGAGGAGAAAACATCAAAGTTAGAGAGCAACTCAAATTGCCACCGTTGTCTCTTTTTATTAAAGGCCCAGTTCTCTCACTGCAAACAGTGCCAATTTTCCTAACTTTCTTACTGAAGCCCCTCCCACAATTGTCTGAAATTCATCCTCATCCAGATACAATTTCAGTTTATTGCTTCAGGGTGAGTATAGAAAAACTCTTTTATATAATCAAAATACTCTTAGTACCATTCATGCTGTGTAAAATAGGCTTTGGCACTCTGCATTGTTTGAATTAGCTGTCAATCAAAGAGCTGAGCCAGTTGAGAATTTCGGTACCCGGGTACCAAAATTGTAGTTTGGGGTGAGAGGTTTGGCCCTTTAAGGTTCAATACTCACTGCATAATTTCCCTTAACTCAGGGATGGATGGGCCGCCTGGCAGTTTTAGATTTTAACAACACATATAACTACCAACACTGCACTAAATGACTCTGCATAACAGCTTACAATGCAAGCAGACAATTGAGCCAATATTTCTTTCCTTATCTAAAGCAACTTTATTGCAGAGTCAGATGAAGTCCAAGTTGTCATTAATTCATACTCATTTTCAAGAAAAAAACAAACAAAATAATTATGTTTCACCTTCACTTCGTACTGACCAGAATACATGTGGCCAGTTCTTGATATCTCTCTAGACGGAAGGTGAGTGTTTCCTTTCGCATAGTGTCTGACCATGCTGACTATAACAACAGAGCAGCAAGGAATTCTTATCTATGCACTGTAAACTGTACATTAAAACATGGAACAATTCGTTAAAAATTCTGAATTTCAATGTACAAAATACAGAAATTTCCCTTCAAGTGCAACGTTTTCCACCTACTTAACACACATTTGAATGTGACATTTTTGACAAAACTATTCCAATCATACCTACAACTCCAGTGGTTCCATCTCCAATTTCATCATCTTGTGATTTTGACAACTCTACCATAAGTTTGGCAATTTGGTGCTGGACATCCATCTTAGCCAAGATTGTAGCTCCATCGTTTGTCACAGTAACATCACCATCTGGACTCACCATCATTTTATCAAGCCCTTGGAGATACAATTGAAAGATTAAATGCATTTGTCAGAGTATTTCCAGTAAACTTACAAGTAGCCATCTGAAGCAGCATGAATGAATCAAATTTAACTACAGCAACAGAAAATTGCAGCATAAAATGCATAAATTGTTGTTCTCACCATTTGGTCCCAAAGATGTCTTCAGTGTACTTGCAACTGCCTTGGCTGCAAGAATGTGTGACTGTAAGAACAAAAACACAAAAATGTGGTTTATACCTGAGGTTGGCCAAACTTTAAGAAAACAACACATACCATGCCAAACAGTTTTCATAAAACTTATGGCCTGCAGATGGCACATTACGGAACCCAAGTTTTCCTAAAGGCATGCATTCCAGGTTAAGAGCCAAAAAAAAACCCCACTTGGTCAAGGGATTGGCCGTAAGGAACGTCCCTGGGTCAAAACGTTCCCGTTGTATATATTTTAAAATAAACTGAGAATTTGTACCTAATACTTGAACATATTATGTATTGTAAAATATTCATAACATTAAAAACAAAGGTTGCTTAGGCAATAAATCGATCCTTCCACTTATATTCCTTTTTCAAATGCATCTCTCAAGTTTTGGCTCTAATTGGGTTTCCGTACCCAGTTTTAGGGTTAGGGTTACGTACGCATAATAAAGAGGTTACGTACCGGTACGCATAGTAAATATGGTTAGAGTTACGTATGCACAGTAGTACAGGGTTAGGGTTAGTGTTAGGGATAGAGATATATAAATGCATGTGCATACCTATGCATAGGTATGCCACTTCTGGGTACGGAAACCCAATTAGTACCCAAGTTTCCCTCTAACATTTCTAAACACGTGGATCAAAATAGAATATAGCCTAATTTATCTAAGTACTCATCACACTGACATACAGCATTCAAAACTGCCAATAGTACTAATTTAGAAAGTCATGTCCACACCGTAACAATTGCTGAAAGCCTGCACTTAAGTGGTATTGTGTGTATTACTTAGATTTAAGTTACTGTTTACTTCAAAATATCCACATGTAGTTCTTCAACAAGGTATGTGAGCTTGTAGACCACTTGTGGTACATCCTTCACCGTATGCATGCATACACTGTACACTGCTATGTGAAATGGTGAACCACCTACCCACACAACGATTTTCTAATTTAAAGATGGGGAAAACCCCTATTTGAAATTTCAGCAAGATACAGAAAAGGGATAGAGCTGTTGATAGAAAAAAATGCAAGTTCATTGGGAGGTGATAAACAAGGTCAACCTGAAAAACATCAAAATTTGAGTTTTTTGGCTCTGTGACCATGTTTGAACCTCCACCATTTTGCCATGGAAGATATTTAAGGTCTTTAACTTTGTTAGAGCAAAGTATACCTACCAGATATTATATATACCAAAAATGGCACATACCTGATAGAAGTTGGCTGAACCACAGGGGTCCAAATATCAAAATTAACATGGATGCTGCCAAAAATGAAATGCTATGTTAAAAGCTATTTATCTTCATAATAAAGCCAGATACAGTATTTCTGATGCCAGATTCATAAAATTTGGGCAAAAAATATCCCAGGTAGGTTCCTTTAGCTTTGTATCTTCATTTTCTGGGAAGCTATAGGCCCTCAAAAATGGCTGAAATGGCATGCACAAATTGGGCATGAAAAGATGTGGCCCAGGCCATTTTTCAATGGGCCACAACTCCCAATTGGCTTGGAATTCTGACCTGCAATTTTTGGGGTGTTCCTTTCATTAGTGGAACTTTGCTTTGTAAAAGTTTCAGTAAAATCTGAGACGGTGCCCGACCGATCCATTTGTTGAGTTGGCAGAGAATGACCCCACGTGAATAGAGATTCCCAAATCCATCCTTTCACCTGGGCTATATTTCTTTTTTTAAATAATCTGTCATGTTTCCGCCTTACTTTACCAGCTTGCAATTTTCAATTGGACATTCAAATTCTTTATGCACTGACATTTTGGTATGCATAGGGCCTACACAGTATCATGGGGATGTTTTGGTTAAAAGCTGGGGCATTTTGGTCTGGGGACAGTTCCAATGGACACAGGCTTAACGGTAGAACTAACTTTAGGCCACATTCATGATTGAGGTCATATTCATAACTTCATGATAAGTCTAACTCGTGCCAAATCATGATGAAATGAGCACTAACGTTATGACTCACTTACGTTAGGCTAGTGCAATTCATTGAAAGATCACACTTCATCATCAAGACAGACGTTGTTGGCCAGCGGCCATTTCGTCACTAGATAATCCAATTTGCTAAATCTCAGCTTTATGGTCAAAATTAATGTTGCTTTGACGCCACACTTTGTCGAAGCTTGACTTGAACCTGTTTAGAGATGATGCCATAACGACATGCACTGGAAGTTCCAAATGTCAACACCACGTTGGGAGAAAGATCTTTGCCTAATGCTTTTGATACAACGTGGCTTACATATCTTCAGTAACAAGCCTAGGCCCTAGGCTACATTTTGATAGTTTTTCAGAGTACTAAACATGTGAAGTATATTCATGATTGTACATCTTAGATGATGAAGTGGGCTCTAAATGGGTTTCCATACCCCCAGTAATTTGGTTAGGGTTACGTATAGCTACTCGGTGAACCGTCGAATGAGCAACTAAGAGCTCTGTCATTTCAAGATTTTTACATGTTATGTTAATGCAGGTGTGCACTCGATGGTCACCCCATCATACAAATAGGGCCTAACTTAGGCCTAGTAATACTGGGTTAGCCCTAACGTTAGGGTTATTGGTTAGGGTTACATGTAGGCTATACGCATAAATATATGCCACCTCCGGGTACGGAGACCCAAGAAGTTGGCTATACTCGGTGTACCGTCGAGTGCGCACATAAGAGCTCTGCCATTTCAAGATTTTTACATGTTATGTTAATGCAGATGCGCACTTGACGGGCCCGCGCACTTGACGGTCACCCCATCATACCACTGAGTGTTAACCACAATGATTCTAAATCAGCAATGATTAATTATAACGTTAGGTCTAAGGTTAGGCCCTAATAAGCATCTTACAGTACACTCAACATGATGCATAGGCTAGCCCAAGGCTTCTAGATCTTTCCACACAGTTAATAAATGAATGCACATTGCACACAAAACAAAACGAACCTTTTGAGCCTCGATGCCAGTTAAACGTTGCTTGTTTTCTTGATCTTTAATGATAATGAAAGGCCTTCCATACTCATCGAAAGCAAGAGAACCAGTTGAAGCCATCCTTAAAAAAGTATTTCTCAGTTTTTTCGGATTAAGATGATAATGGATGATTTACATTCACAGTTGGCAGCGACCATGTCCCATTTCATGTTACTCAGTTTAGCCTATGTGGGTCAGAGGTTACATCCTATTATGGTGTACAGCCTTTCCTACAAAAGTGTCAAAATAACTATTATTTCCTTCCTAATATCTGATGTTTTCTACTTACTTTAATCAAAGAGATTTCATAAATGGTAAAAACTTCGAAATTTATTGAAATATTCCACAAATGTCAAAACAACACAAATCGTAAGTTTATAAATTAAAATAAACGCCTGTTACTATGGTATCATTTGTTGTTGTCATTCGGTCATTGTGCGTGTTTGCGTTCGCTAGGTACTTTTTATCTGGACATATCGCGGAGTTGGTACGTGTATATGTAAACAGTGTACTTGATGTTACTTGTGCGTATGTACGTGTGATGCGAGTTTAAGATATTATTGTCCATTTCGTGTGCATGTACAACAGTAGGGAAGGCAATCGTGCTCTTCGACTGGAGTTGTGTCCCTTTTTAAACCAGGAAGAATGGCGTTTTTCAATTTGACATCTCTTGGATATCAAGATCCAATTCGTTCCCAAATTTTAGAGCCAAATCCAGTATACTCTTACACCTTTGTTCACAAAATTCCCGAAGGAAGTTATGTCTCCTACAGACCGCCAACGTCCAAGTTACCTCCTATCAATATGAACAAATACAACCAAGTAATACAACCCGGAAGCTACGATGAACATGGTGGTTCGTACGTGAAATACACAGAGAGACTTAGGAAACATACCAGATCATCAAAAGGTATGTCTTGGTCATTTGCTAATGGGGAATTGAGTGGAATTAAACCTAATCATTCAGTCAGTCAAAATTAGTGCCTTTCATACTATGGTAGCTTTTTTTTCATTAGAAAAAATGCTGGCATGAAATCTGGGCACACCCCTTTGTTCAGAGACTGACATGAGAGCCTGACCCTGGTGAATTGTTGCGGACCTAATTTTTTTTAATGTTTGCATTTGTAATCATAAAAGCTGATGCTCTGAGATTTTGTCAGTTCCTCTTTCCATCATTTTTCAGAAGTGTCTGGATTCGAGTTTTGTTCCTACTGACCGGCGGGTAGCAAATGTTACTCCAATTTTTAAGAAGGGGGATCTTAATCTTAGTATGCCTTACAGTTACAGGCCTGTCAGTTTAATCAATGTTGTATGCAAAGTTAAGGAAGCTTTAATTAAGGATAGTTTACTTAAGTATCTTGTAGATAATGAGTTACTCAATCTGTCTCAGCATGGTTTCCTGCCAAGCAGATCTTGTGTTACTAACTTACTGAGCTTTCTTGAAGATGTCTCTTCATCTCTTGATTCTGGGTATGGTGCTGACGTCATTTAACTTGACTTTTCAAAGGCATTTGATAAAGTTCCATTAGGTAGGCTAATGGTTAAACTGCATAGGTTAGGGGTTCAGGGCAATTGTGCTGATTGGATAAATTCGTGGCTTCATGGTACTAGATCTCAGAGAGTTGCTGTTAATGGTAACTTCTCCTCTTGGAAAGAAGTCACAAGTGGAGTACCACAGGGTTCTGTCCTTGGCTCACTTCTTTTCTTAATTTTCATCAATGATATTGATAGTTCTCTTACATCTCATATTTAAGTAAGTTTGCAGATGATACTAAGCTTTATAGGAAAATAAGCATTTTGGATGATGCCTTACTGCTGCAGAAAGATCTGGATAGGTTATTTTCTTGGTCTCAGACATGGCTAATGTCTTTTAATGCAGATAAGTGTAAGGTCCTAAATTTTGGTCCCAAAAGTTTTAGCTATGATTATAACATGAATGGTAGTGTTTTAAATAATGTCACCTTTGAGAAAGATCTGGGTGTTGTAATTACTGGGGATTTGAAGTCATCAAGGCAGTGTGCAGCCACTGCTGCAAAGGCTAATAGAGTGCTTGGATTGGTCAAGAGGAATTTCATCAATTTTAGTAAGGATATTGTACTTAATTTGTATAAGCAGTTGGTAAGACCCCATCTCGACTATGCACCTCAGGCTTGGAGTCCCCTCTATGAAAAGGACAAGTTTCTTTTAGAGCAAGTTCGGAGGAGAGCCACTCGTCTTATACCTGAGGTGAGAAATTTACCTTATCATGCTAGGCTTAAGCATCTTGGGCTTACCACTTTGGAGCTGAGAAGGATTAGGGGAGACATGCTACAGGTTTACAAGTTTCTTTGTGAAAGGAATCCCCTTCTGACTTGTAGTTATTTAAGGGTTCAAAGTAATTCTCAGGTGCGTGAGCATTGTAAAAAGCTGGAAAAGCCTTTTTCAAGGCTTGACATTAGGAAGTTTAGTTTCTCCCATAGAGTTGTCAATGAGTAGAATTGCCTACCAGATTGGGTAGTTAACTCCCGGTCAGTTCACCGCTTTAAGGTTAACATTGACAAGTTTTTCCATGGCTGTGGTAGAATCTGATTTGGGGCTGTTGTCAAGCTTTGGTGGTTTGACTTTTGATTAGGGCTTGGACTTCAGGGCATCTTATGGGGCCTTGGCCCTCCTTTGCCCTTCAACCTGTTATGTTATGTTATGTTATGTTATGTTATGTTATGTTATGTTAAAAACCACATTCCTCATTTTCCTCATTTTGTTGTTTTTGTTAATATCAAGACAGGAAACAGATCAAAATGGTAGTAAAAAATCCAGATATTTCATATTAGCATAGGCCTAGTAAATGACTAAAAAGTAATGTTTTCAGACTGATTGTGGTGATTTGGTGGACTCCCAGTCTGCTTCTACAAAGTTACAACTTTACACCAGCCAAGGTCATTTAGTTTCTTGCTGTCGGATGACCTCAAAAAATCGCCCAGTTTGAGTGCCAATTTTTCATGCCACAAAATTTTCTCATGTCAAGAAATGGGACTCATGCCAATGAAATGAATTGTACAATAGGCCTAACGTTAGGCCTAATTATATTTGGTACACAAGACCATATAGAATTTCTTCCAGAAAATCAAAAAAAGGAGGGATTTATTGCTGCCAAATCCCAGCCAAGTTCAAATTGATTCTGCCCTTGGCCAAAGTTACAGGGGCCCAATTTGAAGGGTTTAAAGCTTGTTTAAGATGCACTTATCAATTGCAACCCTGACCCCCCACCCTCCAGATCCTGGGATGGTTAGGTCTTGGCCAGGAACTTCAGTTTTGAATTGGTTAACCCCCGAGGAAAGTCTGGCTAGGCAGGATGGGGCAGTAATTGAGGGTAAATTCCAGGCCAAGTCCCCACAATTTGGGTCCTACGCATGCCACAATTAATTTCCCGGGCCTTCCAGATTGTGTAAAATCCCAGCACAAGTCCTGGTCCTGTTGGGACAAAATTACTGTGATGTCCCCAACCAAATTCCTGCTCAAAGCCCCTGACCATTATGGGTCTAGTGAGGTTCGGCCTTCCAGATTGTGGTCCGGCCTTCCAGATTGTGTAGAATCCCAGCACAAGTCCTGGTCCTGTTCAGACAAAATTACTGTGATGTCCCCAACCAAATTCCTGCTCAAAGCCCCTGATCATTATGGGTCTAGTGGGGTTCTTTTGCAAATGAATATTATGTAGGAAAAGGGCAACCATATGTTGCGTCATTGATGTTAGCTCACAACTACATTTTCGGAAATTGCTGCAAAGGGGTCCTTTTCTAGAACAAAAAACAGCTAGCTACTGACATTTTTTTTATTTTCATGAAAATGAAAGGGGAATTTACTGTCCAGTTCTTCTGGAAAAGGGTGACAAATCCTCCCCCCTCTCACTGTTACCTTTCCTGATGGAAACCCTGCCAAAGCACTGCATGTTGGCCCAAATTTCAGAAACTTCAAATGGTTTGGGTCTGCATGTACATGTACAGTAGTGTGCATTTTATTGACAAGTTGCTATGTAATTATTTTCAGAGCAGGCAAAACTTGTTGGAGTATATGAATGAGACTGAATGGTTCAATACTCATGCAAAATATTTTCTTTGTATGTGGTGCCATCTTGGATAATTTAAACAATACTTTCCATAAAAAATTGTTTCCAAAGCTGAAACAAAATGTCATATTTGGAATAATTTAAGTGAACCAACTTTATATCTCTCTTGACCCTTATTTTTTAGATCCTAATGAACTGTGCAGGAACTCACTCACAACTTCTCAAGGTCATGGTTGGTGGCACACTAAGAATGGTCCAGATCTTAGGCAAAAGGAACCTTGGACATACGTTCCACGGCATGTGCATGTCAGTAGTGAAATGACCAGGCAAGTATATGGTGTTGTTTTACCATCAATTTTGGGGTTACTTTGATAGGATTTGATGACACACCTACTCACATGTAAGAGTGTAACCTGTTCAACTTTAAATCAGTGAAGTGACTCATCAATTCAATGGTTATGCAATTGCAGCATTTTTTCATCTTTTATGGTATGGTTTTTCTCTCATTAAGTCTATAGGGAGAAAAAATTAATACTATAGACGAATCCGATTAGCGCTTGTTTTTAGTGACTGTAGGCCGCCATTAGCGGGGTTCATCAGCCTAAAAAACCATCTTTATGTATTGTTTACACGAATTACAAACCCTCATATTTAGTGCACTTGGAGAATTTAAAATACAAATTAGTTTACAACCATCCATGATAGAGGTAAGCAAGGAAATCAAAAGATTTAAAGGTGATGGACCCCAGTTATGGCCGACTGAAATCAGACCATCAATTGCTGTCCGGATTCATGTATAATATGAAAAATAATTACCATATTTACAGCATCGCTACTAAAATAAGAGACACTGGTTGCATTTTCACATTCTAAGGTATTGTAATTAAATTCTTGTCTATTTTTTGTTGGATACCACTTTTTTCTCCTAACAAATTCAACACTGAATGGAGATAACTGGTTTTGAATAATTTACACTGTTGTAAACTTTTTATCAATCATTTCAAATGAACTGACTGGAATCACCATGGACGAATTGAATGGCACGTAGGGGTTTAAATGCAAATTTAATGTTAAGGACCATTCATTTTTTCCCACATGGGCTTAATTCCTGGAAAATTGTTGTTATATTAATGGTGGTTGTTTTAAAATCACCTACATGTAATTAATCCTCACAGTATATCATGTAAAATGAGAATCCTCAAGACTTTCCAACACTAATCCAACTTCATCACATTAACCTGGCCCAAACCTTCAGACATAATGTCAGGTATGATGTACATTTCTTGAGATATGAATGTGAGGATTTAGTGTTCAAATACAAAGTTATTAATTTGAATTTGCAATTTTTACAGCTTGCATTTAATAAAAGTGAATTTTGAAATTGGTATGGCCTCTGTTAAATTTCAAATTCCTTTGAAAGTACATCATCACATTTATAGGCATACAAGGTGGGGGTGCAAGGGGGGCGCTCGCAATCCCAATTCGGGCAAAAACAGTTGGTCTGTTGGGGCAAAACATGGGCAAAGCATAATAAACGGTGACATTTTTCTGGCAAAAAATACTCTTACCCACTCATAGGAAATTACCCCTGTTCGCCTATGATATCACATTTGTTCCTTTTCAACCTTTTTTGACAGGTTTGTGAAAGAGATGAGCCAAACAAACCGAGAATTTTCATTATTCTGATCAAGAAGAGAAACCAAGGATTCAGCAGCTTCCAACAGCCCGTGTATACTGCATAATGTATTGCAGCCATTTATTGCTGTATATTTGCTGTCTTTAAAAACATTACACCATTTTGATATGAAATAATAAAAATTTAAATTTTCAGATTTTAATTTTGCTCCTGAATACAGTTTTCTGGAAATTTGTATCATTATATTTTCATAAAGTTATTGTTCCATATTCTTGTTGTAAATGCAACCCCATGCCATATTGGATGAGGAGGGGGAGGGGCTCAGGAGAGACAGGACCAGACTTGCTTTTCAGCATCTGCATTTTTAGTGCACATTCCATGCAGTGTTCCAGTAAAGATCATGTTATTCCATTCATAAAACTTGTATACATTCTTGTTAAGCTGACAAATTATGCAAAATAAAAGTTGGTGTGGCTAGGGGTAGAATATTATTTCCATCAGACTAGTACATCAGTGTCTATTTACTTCCAAGTTTAAACATATTCAAAGGGCATTTCTCAAAGTATTCATGTATGGTTTATAAAGCAAAGAATATGGAGACAAATACTTCCTGGCCCCAACAATATGATTTGTCAGCTAGTAGTTATAAAAAATAAGTTAAGAGTAGACCGAGTAGACAATAAAGTCTTGGCAACAAATTAATTTAATTGTTTATATTCTTCTTTTAAGTGTCTTCTCTCACAAACACATAAGTGTAAGATAGTATTACCTAAAACTTGTAGTCAAATCATGGCCATATGGGGCCCTTTCTCTTAGGGAAGGTGGTGACCATTTGCTTGACTCCAGATCCCAATTTAACCAGGGTATAATCTCTGCCATAGGCATACGGAAGCATTTCAGTTGGGGGGCAGAAAACTTTCTGCCCAAAAATGTAATTCTGCCTGACAGGGAATCTAAGCAGAGCACCACCCATGGGTTGATGTGGAGTTACAGAAAATTTTGAAAAATCGACCTCAGGCAGCCAGAAATGGCATTTTCCAGGCTTAATTATAGGGAGGTTTCAAGCAGTTGGTGTTTAAAGTTGTCATTTGCAATAATAGAAAAAGGTCAGCAGCTTGAATGATCATAAAATTACCAGTTATGGCAGCTGGTTAGAAAATTAGTTACTAATATGTACCACTAGCTACCATCACATGAAGTAGTCTCGTATGTACTTCTTTTTAGGGGAAAACTATTCAACGAAATTGAAAACATGCTAATATTTCTTATCCTATTGCAACTCTTGCCTAAATTCATTGAATAGATGAAATTGTCTATGTGACTGCCTGAACTCTGAATATCAATTGGTTTACTTCTATTAGTAACACCTTTGGAAAAATGTCATGCTACCAGGGTTTAAATGAATTTTCAGGCAGACTTATGGGAAGATATTGCCACACTGTATCACTCATAATAGTATTCAAAGCAAATTGTCAGATTTTCATGACTATTGTCCGAAATTGGCTCTAGGGGAAGGATAGATGGCAAATTATTGGGCACTGCACCTGAACATGCTCCCATCTGATGGTGAAATTAATGTGGCAATTGAAAAGGTCCCAGTATTTTTAGCATTTGCCGGAATATTTCTACCATTTTGAGCAAAGCTTTTGCAAGACTACAGTATAAAGTGGTGCTGATGCTTTTTTTTTCACAAACTACAGGAAAGTGTTGCACATCTCTCATATCATTTTTATTTTTCATGGAAATTCTACTTTGAATATATATCGTTTTCCAATTTTGGGGCAGACATATGAAAGTATTTAAATATTGCCATTTGGGGGCATTATTTTGCACAAGATTTTTTTAAACAGAATGAAAAATGATGCGTTGTTTGAGTGACAGGCTTCCCAAATGTGTAATGATTTTTATCTCTTTGATTTTTCTAAAATATCTTACTCTAATGGGCATGATCCTTTTATATTTTTCTGGCAAACACTTGGAAGAACTTGGATATTCAACCCTGGCAAGCATTTTGTTGTTGAAGCCTGTGTCTAGTAAAACTCTTGAATAATAGCTTTTTGCACTGCCAGAATATGTGTACTGCTGAAATTTTGGAATTCTGTTGATTTTCCATAAAAAATGTTACCTTGACTATACATTCCTTTCATTTTTATCAGGAACGATATCTTTTAAAGATTTGGGCATGCTTAGGAACCTGGAAAACAATACCAATTTTTTAAAATAAAATGTAAGCGGCTGTCTAAATTTTTTTTTAAATACCTGTCTAAATTTTTTCCAAATTCCTGCTCAAATTTTAGATTCTGCAGAAATGGCCAGCAGTGTGCTTCCTGTCCCCCTTCCTGCCTCGTAAGCCTATGATCTCTGCCCGACTGAAGCACCAAAGCCCGACTGATTTAGCAAGGTTTTGGTCAACTGGGGTGCTGATTACTTAAATATTCATGTACCCTTGTGACTCTTATGCTCACAATGTACACTTCTTTAATACAGAGTCTCCAGTTTCAGTCTTTTTCCCATTATGTGAAACTTTTCTTTTGGGTGTCTCTCCCAAGATCTGACCTTACAAGACAAGACAACCTTCTCTTCACAAGGACCAATCACAACACTGGACTATTGAGACGGATAAACTTTTTTGTTAATTGTAAATTGATGCATGATTGCAATGAAGAATTATTGCATCTAAAACTTGTGTAAACAAACTCTGGTTGTCACTTTCCATACTAAAATTTGAGTTCTTTTAATTATGTGATGATTACCACTTCCACATCTGATCTGTGACTCTCTCCTATGTTCCCCATGAACTGACCTTTCTTAGACCAGCCAAATCCTATTTTGCTTTCATTACTGTTCTAAAATGGAGCTTTAGGTTCCATTGCGCAAAGCATATTTTCTTCTCGAGAGTAAAAATGACAAATAGTTTTTTTAGGGTTAGTAGTGACTGTATTGGATGTTACACAACACACATCAGCTCAAAACAAAAACAAGAGAAATGAATTACCGAACACATTTATTGCACTAGTTACTAGTTTAGGAAGTGAAAAACTGAAGTTTTTAACCCTATACACTCTTTCAGGCATTGTTTAATGAAGTGATGGCAATGAATCCACTCAGTGCAATATATATATACAGTATCCCATACTACCAGCTGTTTGACATAGAAATGCATTTGAAATATTTGACAATGGTTATCCAATCTGATTGGATAAAATGAATTGCACACAATACCTCTTCATGAAATGTTGCTTAAAGCAATACTGTCTAATGCAAAGTATATTTACATCCCACACTGTCATTGGCACAAAGTTCATTTAAAGGGGAAGTACAAACACCCAAGTTTGAATTAGTTTAGTAGTCCATCCTATTTCACAAATGGCTCTTGAAAATCATGTGACAATATATTTCTCGTTGATTTTGTAACTTTTTGAGGAGTACATCATTGATCTACCTTAAATATGCAATGTTGAAGTCCTGACACATTATTAAAAGGAACTTGTAAGAGATGTAAGAATTCTGGAAACTAGTTATTGTTTCAAAATATTTTTGGAGTGAGTACTCTTGCCCTTTAATGCTGGTATATTACATCTCAAATTCTCAGATGAACTCTTTGCATACTCGCTAAATAAGGTCCTATTGCAACTATGTCAAGTTAAATTTTAGCTTAATGCCGCATGACAAAGTTCATAAGTTTATACTTCAGCTCTCCTGAGAAATGGACTCAAAAGTTGGTGATAATTACCATTCTGCCAACAGGCAATGATGCCCCATTTTCAGTAACCACCCTCACCCTATTTACATACCACCTTCCCTATAGTTCTGTATATGGTAACTCTACCAAAAATCACACCTCTAAATTTTACACCTTATAACTACAATTGTAATTGTTATTTTTACAAGTTACAGAAGCATGGATCAATTGCAAATACTCATCATGACCCTAAAAACACTTTTGGTATCAGAGAAATGAAATGTGCAGGCAGCTGAGCATTCATTGCACACCTCACCCTCATCCATAGCACAAAAAAAAACATGTTTATCTTGAACTTCTCAGAATTTGTAATAGAGCAGAACACCCAACTTACAAATTACTGAGTAGCCTTAAGATGCATGTATATTACCTTGAGCAGATATAATATACCCTGTTATAGAATGGCACCGTACAGTTCAACAGTTAATGAATCATGAATAAACTTAAAAAGAGCACCAATTTCTGTCAACAAGCATGCAAGAACCAAGTCAGTTTTAAAACAAGAACCACTGCAATCAAAACCTTGAAATGTCCTATCCTAAAAATCTCTCTCAATAGAGAAATTTAACCTAAAACAAAATACACCACAACAGAAGGCAGTGCAAAGAAATTTGAGACTCATGAGAAATCAAGATAACATAAGCAGACTTAACCTTTGCAACTTGAAAATGTAAACTTAAAGAAAACCCTGCATCTTTAATATTATCTTATACTCAAACGAAGTGAAAACATTATTTGGTCTGCAATATCTGTTTTATTTTTAAAGTTTCCTGTGGTTATTAAAAGGGAAAGTGAAGAATCTTTGCAGCACTAACAGAAAATATCACTAACAACAACCTCTTCAAAAAAAAACAATGAGGATATCTGGATGAGGTATTTATTCCAAGGATACTATATTGTTGTCTAATAAAGCATGAGGTAACACTATCATCACATCCAATCCCTTCATCTTCTCCCATACAAAATACAGACACAGAGGTTCTTAAGACCATCTCTGAATTAGACTAATGGGCTATTAAATGCTGACAAAATGCCATTGAAAGCTCATCTACTGCATAATTTGAGATTTGAAACTGTTTTTAAGCATTGTCTGGCAAAACTTTGGGCAATGTGTCACTATTTGTGCATATTACTAGCGTTTTAAAAATGTATCATGCTTTACTGATCAGGCCCTGTTAATACAATGCCATGTAATTGGTAAAACGACTCTCACACCTAGAGTGTTCCTGTCCAGGAGACACTCCTGTAGTTTCAAGTAAACAACTTGTGAACCTCTGTCTGGAGCAGCAGGAGTTACTTTAAATATGTGTTTCCTTTAAGTTAACTGGGTGTTAGACGTGCATTTATCTTTCTTCAAGTTCTCTGTGAGTATTCTGAGTTACTAGGCATACTCCACAAAACCTGTAGATGGAATAAGGCTAGGTATGAGAGCAGCTGAAGTCAATACAGCAACACATCTTGCATGACCATTGTCATTTACCTTGTTAAGAAGTACTTATCTTACAAGATTACTAACACTAACCTTTAACTGCTATTCTAGTACTCTGTAAGGATGTTAACCCTCTTGCAAGACAATTCCATAAAATGAAGAAACTCCTACTTCTACTTAAATTAGGTATTTTGAATGTACTACCTCAGCCCACTTGAAGTATTTTGAATCTATTCAATTCCTAGTTGGTATTTTGAATCTACTCTTCAGCTCCCTGCTCCCCCCCCCCCCACCCCTAAACAGTATTTTGTCCACTGACGACAGACAAGATTATGGCATTCTGCAAATTTTTGTTTTAATTCACAGCCTCCATGTAAAAATTGAAAAAGTTGACTTGTTACGATACTACCAAGTTTCCACTGCAGTCAACATATTTAAATTATACTCCCCTGAGAAAATCATCATTTACTCTTTTTAGCCTGCTTTGCGATAGTAAGGAAAAGATAACTGAGTTAAATGCAGCAGGTATGTAAATCTGAATGACAATTTTAACAGTACCTCCTACAGAGTTGTTTAACAACAACAATTACAATTGCTATTTTTAGAAGGTTTTACTTTCACTGCCACAAGAGATTCATGGTTAACACAATAGCAGATGTGGTTATAAAAAGTTATGGATGATGTAGCTTGGGTAAACAATCCAAAAAGTATTCTCGAGCAGTTTCACCTGGTATAGGGTACCTGAAGAACAAGAGTGTTAAATTAAGCAATACTTTTTCCTCAAAAAAAAAAAAAAAGGGAGAATATGCAACACTTTCTATTACAAATATTAATTATTTCAGATATTCTGATTCCATGAGGGTGGTGTACCACTGACATTTAAATACCAGCCTCTTGAACCAAAAACCATGGACAAATACACTATGTCTACACTTCCTCCAACTAAACATCACACATTATATTCGTAAGAGACAAGAAATCTGCAAAAGTATGTTCACTCCCAGGGCAGAGATAGGGTGGTACCGAACTATGAATCACATACATTACATGGTTGAAAGTGCTGCAATGTTGAAAAAGTTGTCCATCTTTTATAGGACAAATTACTTTTATATTGGACTTTCCATACACAAAGTGATGTGCACACAGGTCTGTTGTAACTGCCCCTTGTATGAAAGGTCCCATTAACTTGTCAAAACCAGAATTTGCACAAATTCAAAATCACAAATTTCCATGAATTTTTCAGGACTTATATTAGAACCTTGACTCATATTTCTAGAACCTTCAAAAACAGTCAGATCCCGCATGTCCATCTTTTTTCAACAAAAAAAGGTTTCTGTACATTGAGAAATTCAGAACAATAAGTCCACTTCCTAAAATTTCTTCACTTTTTTCCCAGAACCTTTGGAGAAATTGCTCATTTTCCCTGACTTTCCTGGCCTGAAACTCAACTTTCACTTTTCCCTCACTTTTCAAAGATTTCCAGGACCTGTATGAGCCCTGATGACTTCAAAGAAAAGACAAGATGATGTCACACCCATCACCTGGCTTTTTTACCAGCAAGGTGCAAGAGTTTGACATTCTGACTACCATTCACAGCAGGTTTAGGAAGACCAATCTGAAAATGATAAAGGAAAAAGACATATTAAGAAGAATATACCCGAAAGAATGCCATCACTCTTCATTTTTGTAGGCCATTATTAAAACCCACTGAAAAAGAGCTGGTACGAACATGAACTCTTGAAAAGTTAACTTACAAGATATATTTTGAAAAACATATCTGTTAAAACAGTACATTGAACTGGTTCTTGAAATTCACCACATTTTTCAAAACTTGTAAATTTTACATTACATATGAAAGACCAAATGATCAAACTTAGGCAAGCCCTTCATCCTTCAAACAGATAGCTGTTTCAAGAGTGAGAAAGAATGATTCAACTTGATTTACAAACATTTGTGACCAGACGCTTTTGAAAATTATGCACACAAATTTTAATATTTGCATGACAATTAGGTTTTTATTCACAGCACTAGCTCACATGTAGAGAAACAACGCTACCACAGTACAGTGGGGTCACAGCCAGGGCTGGAAAAAATATAAATTTCCCTGCAAGCAAATCAAATTTCCCAGAAAACAAATCAAAATTTCCCAAAGACTTCACATGTTTACATACAAAAGTAGTCAAATTTCCCTCCAAATACCAAAATTTCCCTGCAATGACATTCCCAAATTGCTGGTTTTTTCCAGCCATGGTCACAGCCAGGCACATTTTGCCACATCAGAAAATTAACCAACACTCAAATTGGGCTGGAGACAACCTTGTATATCAACTCAATGTCTCCCCTTAAAATAATAAACAAATATTAAGTTGCTTAGTGAAGAATACCTAGTGCTCACAGACCTCCAATGCTAAAATCAAAATCACTCACCTAAGCAAAGTGAACATGCTTTTCTTTGCTCCTGGCATCTGGAGTGTCCACACCAAACCCTGAGTCTTGTCCAGAGACTAGAGTAGCAATGATATTGAAAATGACAAGTACAACACAGAGTAACATGGGCCCAATCAGAGCGCCCTCTATCCCGCAGTAACACATTCCACCAGCAATGGACAGGGCAGTGAGGTATGGATGGCCTCCACTATAAAGGAAAAAAAAGACACCTCACACTTGACTTTCAATTTCATTTTTGTTAGTTTTCAGATTATAGATGATTATCAAGTAGCATCTCTTTATAGTACTACCCAAAAATGTTTTGGAAAGTTGACAAAAGAAAATGAATTTTTGAAGGAATTAAGGATACTTAAACTTCAAAAGTTTGGTTTTAGGAAACACCATGATACAAGTCATGCTCTTTTGGAGACAGTCAACTGTATTCGTACCTACCTCGATAGTGGTGATAATGCTCTGGGCCTTTATCTTGACCTTAAGAAGGCTTTTGATACAGTCAACCACACAATACTCCTTGATAAATTAAAAAATTATGGCATTCGAGGTGAAGCCTTTAATATTATGCATAGTTATCTGAGTAACAGAAAACAATTCTTGTATGTAAATGGTATTTATTCTACCTGTACCTTCGTTAACGTAGGCGTGCCTCAGGGCTCTGTGCTAGGACCACTACTATTTTTAATCTATGTAAATGACATTAAAAATGTTGTGCCTCACGAGTCTCTAAGACTCTTTGCCGATGACACGAATCTATTTGTCCATGATAGTAATTGTGTTACCCTTGTTGATAAAGCTCATTTTGTACTCAATCAACTTAAGACTTGGTTTGATGCTAATAGACTTACTTTACATCTTGGGAAAACCAACTTTTCGATTTTCCATGCTAATTCACATATACCCCATTTTTGTCCAGACCACTTTGTCATGAACGATGTAAATATCCTCAAAACAAACTGTGTTAAATACCTGGGTCTATTGATCGATGATCAGCTATGCTTTAAGCAACACATTGACGATCTCTGTAACAACCTCGTAAAATATAATGGAATTTTTTATCGCCTTAGGGCATCACTTACCCCTGCTGTAGCAACCCAGTTATACTACTCACTCGTTTTTTCTAAATTGTCTTATGGTATGGAAATATATGGCATGTCTAAGCCTTCTTCGCTCAAACCCCTGCAAGTTCTTCAGAATAGAATTTTAAAAACTCTTACTTTCAAAGACCGGCGCCACTCCACGAATACCCTGCATAGAGACCTTAGCATCCTTAAGATCAGCGATATTCATACTTTCAAAATGTGTTCTTTTATCTATAAGTATATTAATAATGGTCTTCCTTTTGTATTTAGTAAAATCCTTAACCCTAGCTTTTCTACCAATGCTCGACCTAGCACTAGAACTAATGCCCTCTTTACGGTTAGTAGGCACCATACTAGGCATGGTAAATTATTGTTAAATAACTATTGTTATAAACTTTGGAATTCTCTCCCCAACGAAATACGAAATGTTAGAACACATGCTACTTTTAAGAGTAACGTAAAAAATTACCTAATCGCCCAGTACACTTGTTAAGCATCCCTTTCTCTTTTGCTTTCTTAGTTGACTTTGTTGTTTCTTTGTTCTCCTTTTTCCTCTTATTTTGTTTTTTGTTATTCTTTGTTGTATTGTCTCTTTATGGGCACTAGCTCGTTAAACTATTGTTTTTCTAGTGCCCTGTCCGGTTATATATTTCAGTTTATATTTGTACGGACGAAATTAATAAATGAAATGAAAATGAAATGAAAAAAAGCACAACTCCCCTACTTTAACTACTTACTGTAAGCTTGAGACATGTATCTAAAAGGTAAAAGCTAATGATTTAGAACGGAACCCAGACAACACATTTTATCAAAATATTGTTTCACTTAAACTCTAAGGACTTCAAAATAAAACCTTCTTTTTACCTTTTGATATCAGCATAAATGGCAGCATCCACAACAAACATTGGTAGCAGCTGACAGACCACCAAGGCAACAGCCCATCCTCTATCTCCTAGTACCAGAAGTTCAACAACTCCTGGTATAACAGCCCAGTAGGTCCCTAAGAAAGGGATGGCTCCAAATATTGCTGCTAGAGCTGAAAAGATGTAAACAGATGGAGGTGTTAGCAGTTTTACTAAAAGTGGAAAAAGCAATTACATGTTTGTGTGGTAATATGTTATGTAGAGAACATTCCAGACATCAGGCTTGTGACTTCGTTAATTAGATGAGACTTTATGGCTCAGTTTCTAACCAACTGGTTTAAATCCAACTGGTCACGCCCTTTCTTTCCAGTTGTGGCTCACTGTCTTGTTTTCCCTTCTCAATTGCCTATGCAGAGTACCAAGCACAATAGCAATAATTCCTGATGTGATTTAGGTTAGGTCAGGTTACATAGAGTTTTACAGCCCAGTTTCCAACCAATTGGTTCAAGTAGAGCCAGCCATTGCATTTTCCAGTTGTGGCTCACTGGTTTGTTTTCACTACTCCATTGCTTTTGCTGAGCATCAAGCACAGTGACAGTAGGTTCCATTTTTGAAGTCTTCAGTATGACCCGGCCAGGACTCAAACTCCTTAACCTGACTGCAAGTCTGATGCCCTAAACACCTGACCATGCAGTCAGTTTTCCAGTGTGATTTAAGGGTGGAGTTCAAATGCACAGAGGTCACCTGACATCATCCTAGGAGATAAACAATGCAGCAAATTGTTTGCACAAAGAAGACATTAAAAGGATGTGCAGTATAAAGCTATGTATGTATTTGACCAGTTAAAACATCAGCTGTCTGCATTTGCTAGTGTCACAATTTGCTTACCTCCATTGGGAGATGACTCTGTGTAATGTGTCATCATGTGAATTAAAATAAACTTCCAATTTGATTCGTGACGGCGAATAAAACTGTCATTTCAAGGAAAACCCCATCTTAATTGCCTCCATCTGCAATGTGTTTCAATGGGTGCATATGAAGTAAGTCATCAATTTTTCAATGAAATGACTCTGTCTGAATTAGTTTATAAACTCAAATGTAATATTCGGTAATATTCGCTTATTTTTTAGATTTTTCAGGTGTGCTAAAGGTCATACCCCTCAAGACATTAAGAAGTGTGATGGGTTTTACTAAACTTCAATAGACTTATTCTAGTTCCCATATTTTATCTAGGTGTGCAAAAAATCGCACTTCTCACAGTAATTTGAGGAGCATGGTGGTTCAAGGTAACACAAATTGCATAACACGGAATTATTTGGTTGCACGTTGCCAATGCATTGTGTCGTCTGTATTCTCTGTTAGGATTAGTGATGATTACGATTAGTGTTATTGTTTGCCAATTAGGAATTTTCTTCCTCGACAATGTACATCAGTCCCAAAATTCAGGGCCTGCAAAATGAAAAAATACCTTACAGATAAATCCCCCTAAAACGAACCAAACACAACTTTAATAGGAAGCATACCTGCTGGGAGATAGACCACCTTAAGTCCAAATGCTGAATGAGTCATCCAGGTATAAAGTCCATAGAAGGCAGACATCTTCATTGAGGCACCAAAGACATCTCTGTAGAAGAGACAACAGGATTTAACTGCTTGAAATACTTAGAATAATTTAAACTAATAAACATCTGTTAATATCACTGCTTTTTCTCATTCCATTAATATGGGATCAAAACTCAAGTGAGTGACATGAACTGAATAGCTCATTTTAGCCAATGTTACCCCAGTGAAGTTTGTCCCTGTGATTGCGACAGTTAACCCTGTTTATATCAACCTCGTTGCTCTATTGAGCAAATAGTCTTTGAAGGGGGAAAATGCATTTAACTTAATTGATCTCAAAATACCTGAACAGGAAGTTCTCTGATAGATTCTGGATTATTAGCTGCCAGCTTGAAAACTTGCTATTCGCTTCTAGCATCATGGAGAAATAGACTTAACCAATATGATCTACCTTTTAATGAAAATGCCAATGTTAGTTACTTAGATAAGGTGCTATGACTCACTGCACTCAGTTTCTGACCAATAAGTTGGAAGTCCCACCAGCCACAGACATTTTTTCAGTTGTGGCTCACAGCAATTTTTTTTTTGTTGCATGTTTTTCAAATAACCATGATGCTTTAATGTTATTTTAATGAGAAAGATTCTAGGAGCACAAATATATCCAGCATATATTTTATAATTGCACTAAGAGGATCTACTTCTCCTTTGAAACAAACAATAGACAATAAACAAATGATGTATTGGCTGCTTGGCAACATAATTGATGAGGAAGGTATCCATTTTGTCATAAAAAAACAGATTCTAGTTTGACCACATTCCGTGTGGGATCACAAGATCACTGCATGTGCAAAACCAAATGTGCACGCATATGTTCCTGCACCTGTTCTACGCCAACCAATGCCAACCAGTGACATAAGCAGGAATGAGTTTATTGAAACTATGATTTATTAATTACCTTATAGAATTTTCCAAAGCTTTGCTGTATTTATTGTCAGATCCTCCTCCTGCAGGTATAAGACTGGTAATCCACTTCATAGGTAGGTACTGGTCACGACTTGAACTCAGCAGGTAGAACAGGGTAGTCATAAAGACAATCTGTGGGGAGAGAGAGGGTTATAAGAAAATCATAACTATGTCAGTTAATCTCATGCAACCATTAAGAAACTACCACACAATTAATTCTGAATTCTCTTGATCATAATTTAAGTCTGAGTGGCTCTTCTTCACACATATGGGGAGGTACTACTTCATACAAACAGATCATGACTTTGAACTGAGATGACAGAAAAGGGGTCATAATCACAATCTGTAGAGGAGCAGTGGGAAGTGGGGGGGGGGGGGGGGTTGAAGAAAATCAGTCACTTCTGAAATTTGGTGATCATTATTTAGTAAGTAGTAATTCCAACTCTCATTCTTACTACAATAGCAAAAAAGAAAATGAACAGAATTTGGTGTCTCATTTTTCCTGCAGGTATGAGAAACATTTTCAATCTGTCCAGAACTATCAACAGCAAAAACTACATAGCCTGAGAGTTGACATGGTTAGTACCAAGGAGTCAAAAATTCCAGCAAACTGCGGGAAACACTCTGGATGCATTATTTTGTTGTTGCACTGTAACATTCCTGCAAAATCACTGCAGATAATTACACCTTTCTAAATTACTACTAAGTCAACCAATTTCAAACCCAATTAAATACAAACATAATTTCATCACATGGGGGGAATAACCTCTGAAATGTCCAAAACATAAATACACTATATGCTAATTGATGGTGGTGCTCTATGTAGGGAGTGTTTAAACTGTTCCTTCCCCCTAGAGTTTCGCCAATCTAGAATCCTGACAAATTATACTTAACTGAATAGATACACCTACAGGTAGTTACTGTTTAAGTAGCATATATCAGCAGTTATTTAATGTTACCAGTTGAAATCAACTCTCTAAACGTGCTAAATTTGTGTACTTTATTATGAATAATCTTGGATGAAACAGGTGATATACCAGGTGCATGTAAATACAGGCAAGGCTCAATGTATTTGTATTTCATTTATTTACTAAGTTATGCTCTTAAAGCACTTAAGTAGTCTTGTGTCTATGTAATTGTCTACAGCTTTGCTTTTGCTGTTTTGAAATACATGTACTTATTTTGTATGTAATTCTCTTATACCCAAGAAGTGGTCTCAAATTCTTAGCGAAAGAAATAAACTTTTTAACTTCTAAGCAGTCACCAAATTGCAAAGTTACCATATGGTCTAGGAGGTAACCACCCCAACCCCCATGCCTGACAGGCCAAAATTTCTGTGCAGATGATGATGATCAAAACATCCTGCATTAACGTACCCCTGCAGGTCATTCTCAACCCCTCTGACAACAATCTCTAGCTCCACCACTAGCTGTTTCAGTGGTATTCAAATCTAAGCCGAGTATTCCATGATTTTCTTTTTCTATTAAACAAATCTAAACCAAGCAGGCCATGATTTTCTCTTTAATATTACACAAATCTAAACCAGGCATGCCATGATTTTCTCTTTTCTTTTACACAAATCTAAACCAAGCATGCCAGGATTTTCTCTTTTCTACTACACATGATTAACTTTACCTTCATAGTTCAATTGTTTTCTACTCTGTACAAACTAAACACATAACCATAAAAGTGTACTAAACTCACTGAGGCAAGCAGGAAGTTGAGGATAGCTGTTCCACCAGAGAGTAACACAGATGAAGCTGAACCTAGGATTGTCATGATAAGACTGACATTGCTCACAACAATAGCCCAGACTGACTCCAAAACCTGTGAGAATAATATGCATGCACAGAGAGAGGTAAAAGATATATATTTAAACTTAAAGTTAGATACAAACAGTATAAAGGATAAGACCTAACACATGCAAGTTTTGCCAACTCCTTTTAGGTTTGAAAGTGATGCTTGCATCTGACTTGCTCACACATCTTGTATAAAATATGAGTACAATTTTATAGAGTGAGAAAATACAGAGGTTTGGAATGTCAATACCAAAACTTGCTGATTGTATTCAAGACAAATATTTCAACAAATAAGTACCTATGGGGTCATCAATCAAACGTATTTGCATCACCCATTAAAGATCATTGATAAATACCTACTTGTAGTAGTTGGCGTTGAAAAATGTTTCCCACAAACTTCACTGGTAAATGGTTCACGTTTTCTTCTCAGCAGCTTTTGGCAATGTGAAACACTTCATGCTACAAATTTTGCTCTTCTTTGTTAAAATCATGCAAAGCATCCCATTCTGAAAGCACACACTAGATATTATCTGACACTCTACTCTAACCCTTCAAGACCTAGACCTTATTTTTTGATAGTTTATAAATGTGTGCAAAAGGAAACAGTAATAGCAACTGTTTCCTTTTTCCCAGGTAATGATAGCAGGAACAAAACATTCAAAAGAAGAAAACTTCAATGACATGAATTGAATTCATCTGTATAGTAACCAAATTGAAAACTTAGCAAAAAAGACAAAAAACTATGACCAAGAAGACAGATTAAGTACTCACAGATTGAATAGTCTCCAAATTTTCTTGCAGGACAGAAAGAAAATTACTGTAATCAACACTGCCAAGTTTAGACATCACCTCTCCCATGTTGACTTCTGGAGCTCCATCTCGTATAGAGGGCTTGTCTTCTCTGTCAGACTCTTCTGATGCCTATGTGGGGGCAGAATGTAATCTTAAGGCATTGAACAAACAAGACATAAAATTAGAGAGCAAAAGCATTCATGACATTTATCCAGAAAGTTCTGACACACAGATTGCATGGTCAAGTGGTGAGAGCATCCAACTTGCAGTTGAGAGGTCTGGAGTTCAACTACTAGCCAGTTCATACCAAAGCCTTTAAAAATTACAACTAGAAAAGGGGCCATGGCTAAATTTGGGGCTGGTTTTAAGTCTCATTAGGCAGTTCTGTGGTGGGTGTTACGGTCCTGCACCACCCACTTAAACTACAACCCTGTTGATGTCAGATGGCAAGATTCGAAACTTCACTACTAAATAAATTCTACAAGCTACCAGCAATATTTTCTTAAGATTCACGTTTCGATGTTTTTCACAGACGCTTTTGTACCTATGTCCTCCTTGTTACTCAAATAACTCTTACACTGTTTTAACCGGTGCCTTTCTTTGAACACACAGTGACCAAGCCGGTAATTTGTATAGCTTTCATCAAATCGGCTTCAATAGATTCTAATCTTGGCAAAACTTAAATGTATGCCTATGCCTTTGTTTTCTGGAGCTATAAAAAACTCTGTTTTATGAGGAGAGTTCTATCTGGTTGGGAAGAGTTACCTACAGCAAATCTAATAACCTAACATGCTTGAAGTTGTCACCACCAAAAGGCAGAGCAAGAGCAGAACATTTATCCAGACAGTACTGGTAGACAATCGTAAATTACTCACTGTGCATACTTGTCAAAACTCTTTGACAATTCCCATATCACAATATAATCTTTCAATGCTTACTTTTTGATAAGTTCACTGTACCTTAGCAACAAACTGATGATAGAGTTGATCTAACATCTTCAAAACTTGTTCCTCAATCTCCTCTTTCTCTTCATCTGTTCCTCCAACCATCGTGTGAATCTGAAAGATGAAGAGACAACTCTGAAATTTTGTTTCTGGATTCATTTATTTGACATTTCTACAGTCTAATGGGTTCATGACAACTCAAAATGGATCCCATTAAAACAAATACAAAGTTTTTCCGTAAGAACATTTGATGAAATTGAAGTTGACCTTAAAGGCCTAATCCTCTCACCCCAAACTGTTCCAATTCTCCTAACCTACTTCCCTAAGTCCACAACTGTCTTAAACTTATCCTCATCCACACGTAATCTCAGTTTGTTGCTTCAGGGTGAGTATACAAGACCTAAATGCATGACTGAAACACTCTCAGCACAGTTCATGCTGTGTAATATGAGCTACAGTAACCTACAATTTTTCAACTTGCTGTCAGTGAAAGACTCATACCAATTGAAAATTTCTGTAGACAACCACTCAAATTATAGTTTAGGATGAAAGTCAACTGCCATTGAAACAGTTTTATATGGGCCTTAATGAGAGACCAAAGAAGCACACACCCAAACCTGTTTAATTTCAGTCAAAGTCAACTGTTGCTCTCTCTAATTCTTGTATGTACCAAATCAACCCCACCCCCCAAAAAAAAAAATTGAAATTTATTTTTAACATTAAGGTTTGATTTTGTTGCCTTACTGCCTTTGCTTTACTTAAAGCCAGCTTGCTAATACTTATGAAGGGATAATCAAGAAAAAGGCCACTATTAAAGGTTCTTTTGCTAAATGGATACTAAGTGCTCTTTAAAAATTCAGAAGGTCATAGTCAGTAGAAGTTCTGGAATCAAATTTTGTCTGCTGATACAATAACTCTTAATAATTTGACTTAAAACACCCAACCCTTGATCACATTTACAGAATTGCAAACGTTTTGGTTCAAAATGTTCATAACATGTTCATAGCAACTACTCATGCAAATCTCAATTTTTGCAAATTTGACCTGATATGACCACTTGTGACTCCAAACCCTCCAAAATTTTAGGCTGCATTTTCCAAGTTTCATGAAAATCATTAGTGACCTGCAAATCTAACATGTAATTGCCCCTGATGACCTCAAAATGACCTTTAACATTTTTGGACAAAAATTGGGTAAAACCCAGCTGTAGGTAAAACTTTAATGAATCTATGATTTTGACCCAAAATGATCCCTAATGACCTTCTCATTTTTACTTCACACAAAGTATTTGGATTCCATTTGCATTTTAGTTACAAGGAAATATTTAATCAAAGATTCACTTCTTACATCCTTTTATCTCACATGTAGCCACATCCTCAAAGAAATATTACAACCCACTTTCAAGAGCATTAGAAGCCAAGTGAAAAATAAAATACAATTCCACAAAATAAGATGCATTTTTAGATTTTCACAAAGCAGCCTGTACTGATCCCTGCATAACCTTTGGCCTCCACTTAATGTTGTCTAAAAATTTTCCCACACCCATACATCAATACATCCAAGTTTTATAAATATGCATTCAAGTATATTTCTTCCAGTGTGTTGTGGGTGGGTGTCTAGCTGTGGTGGGCTAGATAATGGACAGGGAGACCAGTAGTATGGATGGACAAAGTGACTGTAGCAGATGACAACAGCTCAAACAGCTCTTTCAATTGGTTCTAGATATTGGGCAACCCTTTAGCGATGGCAAATGACATCACAGCAATTGAAAAACATGTGGATTTAGGATACTTATTTGAAATTTCAAATTGGGATTTAAGTCAGGCAGCTCAAATGCAGAAACTACATTGTTCCTAAATTTACTCAAACCCTTCCTTTTTTTTGTGAACCTATTAACCCCTACTTACCTCACCTATCGAGTTAAGAAGAAGACTAATAAAAGGGATCCATTTCAAACTTAAAACTTCTGCTGTTCACAGTTTATCAGTCTTTTGCTAAACCATAAAAGATTTAATGTTAACAAACAAGATGCATCTTTCATCCTCATATTCCACTCACCTGTCCTCGTATCCAGTCTCGGCCATACATGAATGCATCTTCCATTACATCATCCATAGTATCCTTTAGCTGGTCAGTGGCAGGAAACCATCTGTAAAAGGTCAAAAGTCAACTCCAATTAAACTGTAATCAGTATTGATATCACCATAAAATAAATATTCATGGGGGCATGGTTTAGGGTTAAACGTGAAATTATTAGCTCATATACTGGAGATCCTATGTGCAGCAAAGTATCAGACGGCTTCTCCAGTGTAAGAGCTCAACCTTCTGCTTAGTAGAAAAGATGAATGGTCCAGTTGTCAACTTATTGTCCAAACCAACCAACCATAATCCCTCTCTTCAACATAACAGAATGCCTCCCTGGTAATACCAATGGGTTTGTACTTGAAAAGCTATTACTTCCAAGTTGTATATATGTTTGGAAGTTGTACATGTATAGTGAGATCTTTCGCTCTGGCTGGCAGTATAAATGTAGAGATTTGTGAAATAAGGATTAAAAACTTACTAATACACGACCATAAAACTACAATTCATTTTGTGGTCATGAGTCTCTAGAGTCAGCAAAACTGAAATCAATTTTTCAAAAATTTTGTATAAAGTGTATCAAATTTTAGCACACAATAATTACTGCTGGATGTAAAGTTTTACAATTGCTAGTGACAATCAAGATGTTCAACAGGAATTAACGGACATCGTGTTTGGTCTAATGGTAAGAGCATCTGTCTCTCATGCAGAGACCCAGGTTCTATTCCCAGGTTGAGTCATAACAAAGACTCTAAAAATGGAACCTACTGCCAATGTGCCTAATGCTCCGCATAAGCGATGGCGTAGGGAAAACAAGCCAGTGAGCCACGACTGGAAAAAAGGCAGCGGCCAGCTCGACTTGAACCAATAGGTTGGAAACTGCGCCTTAAAACTCTATCGAACTAACTAACTCAACAGGAAGTAAAGGTTAAATGGCAATGGACTGTGCATTGGCACAGGATCATGCATGATAAGAGAATTAATCCAAGTGATGCATGAGGATGCATCCAGAGTGAATCCAGTATTAGCATTAACCCAAGAGTGAAGTATCATTCTCTGCTGTACAAGTCTAGAGTTATTTGACATTAGTTGTTCATATAGAGCAAAATTTTTATTTAAAGGAGATAGCTCCTTCAAAGCAGCAAAACCCATGGGCAAAATGGAGTGTCCAGGATGAGAATTTTATTCATTACAACGATAATATTCAAGGATAATGTACAGTCACCTGACTATAAATGGACCAATTTTTGTTGAGGGTTATTACCAAGTATTACTGAACTAACTTTAACTTACTCTCGCATTTCAGGGTTGTTCACAATTGTGTCGTTGATGAGATTTGTTGTCAAATCAACCATGTGCAAGCTTTCTTGTTGAATCTATGAACAATGACAAAAAAAAAGAAAAGTTAGCCAAAATAAAAGATATCAAACTCAAAGGATTTTTGCTACCTGTCTGGGGTGAAAAAATTATCCCAATTATTAGTATTGAAAGTACATATCATCAACCTAATATCTTTTCCCAACCACAGAAGCCGGCGCAATACAGTTTAAACTTTTAATATAAGACCACCAACCTATCCAGTTCATCAACTGTTCTTTTATAATGGAGTGTTTGTTGCCACATCAGTAGGCTTTGTCAGACCTAACCAGCACTGGTCCTTGCTGACTGGCACAGAGCCAAAAAATGACTGGATTGTCTTCGTTGTTATCCAAGCTTCATATACATACATTAACAAAAGGATGCAATGTTACCTATAGGAAGGGCGTAGTAGGAAGAGGTACATTTACAAGTTAAGAAAAGTAGCCTGCACTCAACTTGGGCTAGCAACCACCCTGGATGCAATCCACCTCTCATATGACTAAGTACCCCCAATCAAAATACACCACTGTTTTTCTACTTTTAAAAGTACATCCATGACTAGGCATATGAAGATGATACTTCCATCTGTCACGTAACAAATTTAACCTTACCTGAATGACTAGGAAGATAGATCCAGCAACAGCTACAGAAAACATTGTGAGGATAATTACAATACTTGTAACAGTGTCAACGGAAGCTTTCAATGCTCCTACCACCTGAAACAGGTAACAAATCATTTTTTTAAGGAGATCATGAAAAAGGCAATTCATCAGTTCATCATTCACGATCAAATCATAATATCAAAGAAAATGAGCAGATAGATATCACATTGAATGCTAAATTTTACAAGATGCACATGATGTCATATGTACTTGCTAAACTGTCATTTTGCAGATTTTAATACAATATATTGTACATACCAGCACTAGTGTTCCAGTCACACACAGGAATTCATTACATGAACCAAGGGATCTTGCACATTTTCCTTTATCTATTCTTAAAAAAAAATCGAACATGAAGTAATAACCCTTCCTTTTTCCACCTACAGGTAAAAGATCTTTACTTTTTAACAAGACAACATTCTCTTACTTACCATTTTATCTCCTTCTAAGTAAAACAGACCAGCATTATAAATTTCTTTAGGAAGTAGAGCAGATTCTCTCCCAGCCAATTTTTCTTTAAATTTCTCCCAACGAAAAGTCACCTAAAACACAAAAAAAGTGTGTGGCTTTGATGTTAAAACCCTTACAGCAAGGAGATCATTGGAAGACTTCTCACTTATGATGACCTTACATAACATTATCATTTACATCAATCTGGCACAAGCGGATTCCCTTCAAATCAATCTTTCTGTAAATTACTTCCAACGAAAAGCAATCTAAAACAGAAACCAATACAATGTTAGCAAAACCTCTGTTTTTCTCTCTGTATCATTTTCAATGCCCTACTAGAGTCAAAAGAATGGACTTACAAAATTATGCAATGGATTACATTCTATACTTGCAGGAATATATTTTCTGATTTAAGATTTCAGTTAAAATTCTTTGTTGAAGCTCATTTCATTTTAGCAAAATACACTCTGCTACAATAATTTCTTGTGATATCAGCTTAAGGAAGTTTAATTTTAGCAAAATACACTCTTTTACCATAATTTCTTCTGATATCAACTCAATTTTCAATTACATATCTGTTGAGCCTTAATGACCTTTTTGACAGGATCAACAAAAGCAATTTGACACTGCCATCATTGAGTGCTAGCAATGGATGTGCAAACAAACACATAAGATAGCCCTCAAGGAACAACTAATGGCTCACTACATTTGCACTGATGGCATTTCAAGTTGATCGATACTTTTCAATATTTTCCTCTACTATTGGTCCATTGCAGTCAGAAGACTGTGCATTATACTGGGATAAACTCATGGTAATGGATGAACATTTACCTTTGGCTATTGCATATTACTTCCGAGTTGTGTAATAATAAAATTATTTTCACACAAAATTCTGTTATTTTCTATCATTTATTTTAAGATCTAACTGTTACTGTCAATGATCAAGGTTAAACCACTCTGGACCTGTTGCATTGACAGGAACATGCACTCTTAAGGGACAATGAGCACTATTGCTGGATTCATTAGGATGCACCATAAACTCTTTGATCATACATCATCCTGTGCTCATTGCACTGTCAATCATTGTTTAACCTCTATTGTCCCTTTTCCATTAATTCCTTACCTTATCAACCAATCCGAGCTGGTTGATCAGTTTCTTGCCGACGTAAAACCCAATTGGGATTGGAAGTAGCTTTAGGATGAGGCCTAACTGGAGATACAGTTTAAGTAGTACACAGGCACAGACCAAGTAATAGAGATACTGCATGCTGACTGACGGTTTACTATCTTTGCCTTTGGTGGACTTCTTCACTTTCAAGGAGGGTGGTCTTGGGGGAGTATCCTGTAAAATGTGGAGAGTCTTAGGTCTATCAATGTCAGTCTCATCTTCCATGCTTGAAAGTTGCTGAAAGTAGAAGCATGCAAAAGGCATGCATGTAGGCTACATGTAGGAGACAGACACATCCTCAATATGAGAACATTACTGGACATTTCAACATGCAGACAACAGGTGCAATATACTACATAAGAGGATAAATAATTGTGCAAAATTTAAACTTTTCATATAAGACCATCAATCTTTCCAGTTTATCCACTGTTTCTTTATAATTGCAATGATAAAAGTATTTTTTTTATTCATTTAGCATTTGAAAATTTGGTACAATCATGTTTGTGTGTCTGTTCCTAAATAAACACATTACATTTTGTAATCAATTCAAACACATAACCATGCAAACACCCTTCCACCTAGCCAAGCACATATATCACTCTTAAACTCTAAGCAATTGTACAGCCTTTGCTTCTTATGGCTATCTCCTTTAAGCTTCCAAGATGAATATTCAGCAGGCATCCAACATAGGTGGAAAAAGTTGGGAAGCTGGGAGGAAATTTCCCTTTTCTGTACATGAAAATGTAGGGAGAATTGTGGGAAATTTTACTTTCTTCCTGGGAAATAATGCTACTCCCTTCCTCGGAAATAAACATTTTTTCCAGCCCTGGGCATCCAAATTGTACTGAAGTAGAAACCAAATAATCAAAATCTATTCTTGAAATTTTGTGTGGTGTACAAAAAATCCACTGTTTACATGGTAATTAATCAAAGGTTGTGTTCACACTGGGCACATCTAATGTTCATGTTGATCTATTTAATGAAACTGTATTACCTAATTTGCATTAACATACCATGCTAGAATGAAACCATACTTTGCATTAATAAATGTCGTTCATTATATCTCTAAAGGGCAAGATTGAGTTACAAATCATAATTACAACTTCAAGCCAAACTCAAGTCCGAGATCATCAACATTACGTTGAAGTCACGAAAAAATTAGTTCAAGCACAACTACCGGAAGTCAAAATTGCTTTTGTAATTCAATACAGCCCCAGTAAACGTACCCATACTTCCTCCTATAACTACTCACTTCTCTGTAGGCATTAATTTTTCATTATAAAGTAGATACTTTGAAGACAAAAACGAATTTCACTCCTCTCTTAAAATTGTTCTTGGGGGGTTTAAAATGAATCATGAAAAAATTGTTATGACACAAGTTATATACGACTCTTTTATGAATTTCACTGCTAGTATCAATCAATGCATAGTTTGATCTCACCTCACTGGTTTGTTCAACTTCTATTTCAGGACTACTCTTAGGTTCTTCTTCCCCTGTTAAGTAAAAGACACATGAGCGTTAGCCAGAAAAAATATATTTACCATTGCCAAATAAATAAAGGTGCTTGATGTTAGGGTACATAGCTTAACCAGAATGCAAAAATGCATTGAGGTTTCAATGATACATACATGTTCTTTTCAATAAAGTACTACATTTCTTGTAACACCTGGTGACCCAAAGTGACCTTTGACTCCACCAGTGAGTAACTGGTTTTTCTTTCAACCAAAACACTTCTATATTTAAAAAGCCAAATTTAATGCCAGGTGATACCAGGTGACCATTGACCTCCACCAAAAACAACAGGTACAGTACTTTCAACTCACCATAACACATCCAAATACTACTAAAATTATGAAATCCATCCAAGTTTCTGACCCCAAGATATCCCTTTGACAAGGTTTTCAAAGTTTGACCTTTGGTGACCCCAAATGACCATCACACTTCACCAAGGCCTGCAGATGCCATCTTTCTACCAAAACACATCCACATACTAACTTTGAACTCTATCCCAGTTTTCTACCTTGAAATACAAAGTAAAATTTGGTTTTCAAAGTTTGACCTTGGATAATCCCATGTGAACTCTGACCTCTACCAAAATACAAAGGGTCCACCCTCCCATCATAATTCATCAACAAACCAAGTTTGAAAACAATCCAAGCTTCCTACCTTGAGATAGCGTTTCACAAGTTTTCCTGAGTTTGACCCCCATGTGACCCCAAATGACCTTTGACCTCTACCAAAATCAATAGGATTCTTCCTTACATCATAATGCATCAACATATCAAGTTTGAAATTAATCCAAACTTCCTACCTTGAGATATGTAAACAAGGATTTCGGGGTTTGACAAAATGTGACCCCGAATGACCTGAAGAATGCGGATATTTTACTGTATCTTGTTGTTTCAATAATGACTAATGCAGTCCTAGCGTTTAACATTTTCCAATAGGTTACCACAGGCAGAATTTCTTTCTTTTTTTCTTATTCCCATAGTGTGCAAAAATTCACTTTTCTTAGGTGACTGATGGTGTGCAAATTTTTCACTCACCTGCCTCAAGATTCAAGGCCTGTTAATAGAGCATACAATGGTCTCTAGTCCCTGATTCACAAATATTTCAGTGTCACATAAGCCTACCACTTTAACTGACTTTTGCTCTCATTTTGTTGGAGTGGCCAAGACATCTAATCTACTGTATGAAACATCCTTCCACGATGTATTTTCTTATCAAAATTTGGGGCTCAACAATTTTTTGACAGGTCACTTTGGGGCACATTGCAGTCCAAAAATGTCACAACAACTTCCACTTGAGAACATAGATTCTTTTCCCTTACCTGACACAACTTCTTCCTCATCAGCCCCTTTTGGTACTTGTGCTGTGTACCCAACAATGGTCAAAACAATCACCATGATGGTCAATGGTATTTTGAGAGGTCCAGCATAGGACGCAATGTGCACAACTAGAATAAACCAGACAGGCACTGCAATGATTCTGAACACTGATTGGTTGTCTGGCTTCCACATCACAAAGACAGCAACAACATAGGCGATGAAAATAGTCCAGGTCTAGAGAAATGAGTAGAAAAAGATTTGATTGTATGAAATATGAACTTTTGTTTGAATTTCTTTGGAAATTGGCAGTACAGATTCATAATTGAGTCCTTCTTACCTCTTGGTGTCTAGTTTAGTATTAAACAGAAGCTTATCAGAAAAGGAACAAAGAACAGTCAAATTTCAATCTACATCATGACATTAAAAAAAAAGAGAATTGAATTAAAATGAAGTAAAAAACGGTGCACTTAACTACTTTCAACAAGGACATATATCTTTGAAAATGTAATAAAACTTCACTAAGTACCATATGAAAAATGGTGTTCACCAATTTTGAACAGTTTTTAATCTCTCCTTATGTACAGTGTACAGTATAACAGACTGATATCTAAATTATAGCCAGACAAGTTCAGGACATAGCTGTCTGTTCACTTGTAACTATTGTACATGTATTTATTGCTTCATGCTGTGTAAAAATAAATATGAAATGAAGTATCTTGCCTATAAGTCTATGTACTGTAGCCTGTCTAAAAGTCTGGAAAACAGAAAAAAACATACCCAAAGAGATCCAAACATATTGAGGGCACTGTACAAAGTGAAGGTCCCCCATTTTATCCCTGGAAATAAGTAATAAATCAACCAGCTGCCGACAAGAAATAGAAGCACACCAGCCACAATTCTTAGAAGGAGTTTGTAGTAATTGACAAAGAAATCACCAAGCTTCTCAGAAAAGAAATTGAGTAGTGAGAGTGGTATGGCCACAGCACCTACTGCCAGAGGAGTACCTGAAGGCAAAGACAAAAATATTCAAAGTATTTAAAAATACTTTAAAACATTTTTCATCAAATGAAGAATTTAAATGTTGTTGATTTGTGTTGACAAGATTTGTAAAGTGTTCATTACCACAAACATCTATTTTGTGAATAAGGAAACTGCAGTGCTTTTTTTTGTGCTCAAAACCCAATGGTTTAGGACGTCACAAATAATTTTTTCAAGCATCTGATGAAAAGTTCAAGAGTACCACAATTTCTTCATGATTCCATAAAATTTAGTACAACATAAGTACAGTTATAAATGTCATATGGATATAAATATATTCAATGAAAAATTCAAATAATTAAGGGAGCAGATAGCTGTTTTGCCAAGTTGCTGCACCCTGACAATTAGGTGTTTTAGCACCAGAACAAACAAGACGAACGTCTAGACGAGTTGCGGTGCCGACAAACCAAGTCGTCTTGTACTTTAAAAGTGATTTTATATTTTAGGGGGGCAAAAATACCGTTCCAAAATACTTGTATTATGTTTTGCCCAATAGCAGCTAAGTTTAGTTCCACACTTGTAATCCAGGAACATTGTCCATTCACTTTAGAAATGTGGTTGAGGTGGAACGTGGAATACACCAAAGAAATACTCAATTGCCGTTATAATGAGGTTTGCACATTTTGAACTCATAGTTGACAGTAAATCAGGAAAAGGTGATACAGCATTTGATTTAGAACTGTAGAAATAGCGAAACGTCTCATCAGATAACAGTTCAAACGTCCTTTACAAGCTGTTGCTTGTGCATTCAGTATTAGGTATCCCTAATGTCCCGGCTCCTTAGTAACTGCTTGTACAGCATGATGGTTTCTGATAAAAGATGGTAAAGCGCCAAAGGCTCAAGACAGACCATTCGACCAAACAGGCGTTAGTCAAAATTGTATTTTAAGTAGTGCAGTTAATAAGGAAAAACATACCATTAGTTTAGCTATTTAGTGAATACAGGTAGAGTACACTGGTATGACGTAATGTTGGAAACGATAATGAGTCTGTATGACAGTAACGTTGTAGTTACTTGGTTGAAGATGGATTTATGTTAATGAACAAAAGGAAAAAAAATTCCAATGTTGAACATAAAGAATTTCTTATGATTAATGGTTTTTAAAAAGTTCTGTACGCCCCGCACCAAGTTTACTCTCAGCTTACACAAAACTATAAGACAACTACTCTTACATCACTAAAATTTATTTCTGCCGCCTCCCCTTGCTCGTACATTAACGTAACATCTTAAGCCCACTCAGTCACAGAGAATACGTTAGGATTTTCCCACAAAAAATCAAACGCAAAAATCGTGTCATAAATATTTCTTTTGCTTGTTTTACGGAAAATATTGAAGATCTCAGTTTCACTGAAAAGATCCGACTAAAATTTCGATTTCTATAAAGATAAATATAAAAATTCTAGTTGTTTAAGAAAAATTTAGGTTTTGTAATAAAACATTGTTGTAAGTAACATCATATATTAACAAGTTAATGAGAATCAAAAGAATTTGTCGATATCTCAGATTTACCATAATCTTTACGAATGATGAAATAAAAAAAAATATATATATATATATAAAACAGCAACGTAAAAATTCCTGTGTCAGCGTTACTTACACCTACATTCTCACAACATAAATGTTAATATGATGATATTTCACTCTGGCCGTAGGCCTATTGTCACTGTTTCTCCAATTTATATTAATCCCGTACACATACGTCACTACTAACCCTTCGCCAGTAACTTTTAAGTTCAGTAATGTATATAGACACTTGAACGACGTTGACCTCCACAAATCAGAGAGACGAGTCAATCACTTACAAATCATAAAAGATAAATTGCAACATCTATACGCAGTGCCGCCGGAAGGTTTTTTCGATTGGGGGGCTGACTCGGGCTGACTATCTAAGCGGAGCGCCACCATCGGTTGGCGCGGAGCGTACAGAAAATTTTGAAAAATCCCAACCCCTCAGACAGCTGGAAATGAATTTCCTGGGCTTGTTAATAGTATCTAAGCAGTCCTTATTTTGACCTTTCGTTGTAATAAAATGCTCACTCCCCCCCAAAAAGAACTATATATGGCAAAATTATTGGGGGGGGGCTGCAGCCCCCCCCAGCCCCCCCCCCGCTTCCGACGGCCCTGATACGTCCCTTCGTGAAACCCGAATACCAAAATATCGATGTCCCTAGTTAATAACTATTAGCGGCGATTCGTCTGTCATCACATCATTAAACAGTCTCGCTTCTTCCTACACTCTATATCAAGAACTTCTTGTCGCCTTTCTGACGGAGACTTCTTACTACGGAAGAGAACTGTTGCCATTGCACTTTATAAAAATTGTTTTAATAATTTCCATGTATTTCTTTTTCTAATAAAGATAATTATATAGCAAGTATATGTATGGCCACGACTCGCAACTGATCAACCGTTAACTTAAAATATGTAAAAGCAATAAGAAAGCCAGGTCTATGAATAAGACTGCACTGTCTAGTAAAAAACTCCGTCAATGACAAATTTCATCATTCCAACCACCCATATGCAATAGCTCAACAAATCACTTCCAAAGAAAAAACGGACTTTATGAAAAATAAACGTTTCGCTGATAACACCACAGCCAGTGACATAAGAAATAAGAGCATAACTAGCTTATAAATAAGTGCCTTGCTACTTTACCATTTACGAAATGAACCACCTGGCTAAAAATTTACAATTGCGAAATTTCTTGTACCTGTTCAAAACTTCGTTGTGTAAGCCAACAAACTAAACCCTCTACAAACGGTCCAAATTTAATGTTTACGTTCGTTTAACATAAATATAAAAAAAAATGATAAGGCAATCAACAGTGACGTAAATCCCAGAGAAGGCAAGGGATGTCTTTGCTTCAGTCCTCAAGTAAAAAAAGAAAAGCCAAACTGTCATATGGCCCCCCAAAATTTTAAATAACCATTTCAAAATCAAGACATTTTTGACAAGAGATGAACTATCCATGGCCTTTAAAAAGACCAAATCAGTTGGTTTTCAAGGGCTTCGCCCCCAACAGAAGACCCAAAGTAGTCCCTGAATGATTGTGCAAAACCTTCTTTCATGCAGACCTCTTCCCAATATCTCAAACAGATCACCGCCCAGCGTAATAAAAAATGGTTGCTCTCATCACATACAAATATATGATATGAATGAACATGTTAAAACCCTACCGTGACTACTCTTTACATTAAACTATGTATTCATGTTAACACTTCTTCATCTTATGATGTGCTCTTCTCCCTAAATGTATAAATATCCCCAAGAACGTTGCCTCCTGAATTTGGTTTTTTGAGCATTCTTCTTTAGTGGAACTTCTGAGCAATGGCAGCTCGTGGTGTAAATATGTGGAGGGGTACATAGTGAACTTACAATGACTTGTCCTAAATAAAGATGATTATCTTTTACCCCTGAAACCAATAATGCCAAACACCGAAAAAAAACCAATTACCACCCACAACAACGAAAAAATAAAATGTATATGTAGATCTTTCGGAACGTATAAATAATACATCACGATCGTCATGTTCCCTACTTTCCCCATCATCACACCTCTGACTCTTTTCATATCCACAAGAGCCTTAGAGCCTTTTTTTTTTGTTTGTTCCCAACTCTGACATCATCATTTTTCTCCCCTTCATAACTTTTATCTTGAAATTCACCCCATACTTTCTTTTTCGCTGTTGCCAACCTTTCCTTTCTACAAAAAAATATCTTTGAACGGCCCTTCTTGGGCATTGTTATATTCTCCACATAATTTTAAACTTTAAAATAAAAAATTTACCATGACCAGACACCTTGAGATATACTACACAAATATTAATACTCGCCAACTCATACAAATAATATTTACCTACCAATAACAATGTTTCCCTCCAACAGAAACTTACTTTCTGAAAAAACAGTGAACAAAACTCCTTTAAACTATCAAAGTTTTTACTCCACAGCAACCCTGACCATGTCACTTGGAAAGAATAAATCTCTACAAAGAAATCCTCTTATAAATACTCAAAATTCACTAAACACCTCGATGAATTAAAAAAAAACAACCAAAATGATGGCGCTGTGTCAAATTAAACAACATATTATTCCCCAGAGTACACACGGAGCTGGTTTTTCCGCAAGATTGTTACTAAAAATAGAACACGTTTGCAAATTTTACATGAAGAAAACCCCAATTTTTCACTCTCACGAAAGTCATATTTCCACCAAACTTAAAAAACACGAAAGAGAAGTACCATCCCTACAAATTGCACTAAACCGTATTTCGATACCACAAAGCATCTAGAAGGAGATAGAAATAAAGTGCCGGAAATTCAGACATTGACTTCGCGATAGTAACTGCATTAGTTGCGGTTGCCTGCAAGGCAGGCACCGCAACTAAAAATGATCTACATCCAAAACAGCTATCAATTTGGAACCTTCCAAAAGAGCAAATGACAATAACAATGGTGATTATTACATTGAGTTACGATCGTCACAAAAGTTTAGAAATAATCAAAGAAAGCAAGTTAATTAGGCCTAAGTTACATTTTTTAATTTTTCAGAAGCAAACATTTTCCAAAGAGAGACATCCTTTCTCCTTGCTAACCCAATGGCCAGTAAGCCCACAGGAACTAACCTTCCATGTTTGAAGCACCTGCACAAAAACTGCATTAGTGCAGAATGTCACTGAGGGTGTCTCATGGTTTCCCATGATTAAGAGCAACAGTATACCAGTGTTGAAATTATACCTTAAGCCTGCCAGAACAAGGCTAGTGCCTCTTCCAGATGCCACAGGAAAGGGACAGGCCTTGAATTTTGAGACCTGTGCAGAGGATAATTTAGCATTCAAATTTTGCGCAGCAATTTTGAAGATTTTTGAATTCTTTCACACATTGTTTATGAAAATGCAAGGGTTATGCACACAAAAAAATGCTACACAATTTTTCATTTGTGCAGCAACTTGGCCTGTTTGTGTAGCAAATTGTGATGTGATACTGGATAAATTAGTCTCTGCTGTGTGAGAGTGAGATTGCACCCCGTCATTTTTTTTTTGCCCACCTAGGCATAGATGAAGAATGGGAACTCATGGTTTAATAAAACAGCACACCTACAGCACTCCATAATTTCCTGAAGAATGTAATTTGTAGCATACGTGGAAAATCTAAACCTAAAGGCCTGAAGGGGTCACTTGATTTGTCTTAGGCTGGTTAACAAGGCAAGTGAAAATGCTCGACAATCTACTTTTAATGCAAGATTTTGATCAGGACCTCTAATGTTACAGTAGATTTATTTTATGCTAGGCCTAGCATTTATTGTTTCAAGTAAGTACCTTCAAAAATACTTACAAAATGCCTATTAAAAACAATAACATTAACATAGCCTCCTACGGCAGCTATGTGTGAGCAAGATGTGCAACATGGGCACCGGGAAAATGCTACTTACGAGGCCTGAAATCATCCACAAAAATAAATGGGACAAAGCCACTCCCCCATCAATGTTGAAGTTTCAGGATGCCTTGAGCTGCTGCAACATTGAATGGGGGTGTGGGCCGTGTGGGGGATGGTGATCCATCCTTTGCTTTTTTTTTTGCTTGCTTTGCCCCATCATTTCGTTGAGGATTGCCGGAAACCTGTACAATGGTAGGCTAGGCTAGGCCTAGAAATACGCTATATGCCTAGCCTAGGCTATGGAGAAGTTTTTGATCCTGGCAATGCAGTTAGGCCAAATAAAATAGTGACCTGCTCATTTTACAGCACTAAAATTGAAAACTTGGAAATTCCTCTGCCTTTGTACAGGCATCCTTCAAACCATGACAATAATACTCGGGGCATACCCTACTCCCCACATCAAAATTGACGTTTCAGGATGCCAAAGTTGAGCTGCGCGACACTGAAATTTGAGTGGAATACGGGAGTGAGGGGATGGAGGCATGTCCATTGCTTCTTTTGTTTGCTTGGTCAGCTTATGATATTCTGTGAAACTTATGATATTCTGTGAAACCAAACCAAATTAGTTTACTCTGATGGGAGTAACTATAGAATACCCCGCCACAAAAGAAATGTACCTTGAAAATCATGGATGCGGAGTCGCGGTGAGTTGACTCATACAGTCTATCAGGGCCGTTTATAGAGATATAAACGGCAGTCTATTAGGGTTCCTATATAGAGATATAGGAACCCTACAGTCTATTATCTTGAGAACGACACTTGCACAGGCTAACATAATGTACTTCCGATCATCGGAAATATTTTAATCCCAACCAGAGTTATTCATAGCCTGTAACATTATTATTTCTACATCGACTTGGCATCCATCTGGTGTTGGATGATGAGTCAAAGTCGCAGTGAGAGGGAGTTATTTATAGCCTGTTACACGATTCTTTCCACATCGACTTAGCATCCATCTGCAGCTGGATGCTGAGTCGAAGTCGCAGTGAGGGGGAGTTATTTATAGTCTGTTACATAATGCTTAGCAAATTCACTTAGCATCCATCTGGAGATGGATGCTGAGTCGAAGTCCCAGTGAGGGGGAGTTATTTATAGCCTGTTACATAATGCTTAGCAAATTCACTTGACATCCATCTGGAACTGGATGCTGAGTCGAAGTCACAGTGAGGCAGACTGGGGCTCTTGGAGAGCTATTTATAGCCTGATACACGATTCTTTCCCCCATCGACTTAGCATCCATCTGGAGCTGGATGCTGAGTCAAAGTCGCAGTGAGAGGGAGAAATAGCCTGCACTTGGCATCCATCTAGAGATGGATGCTGAGTCGAAGTCCCAGTGAGGGGGAGTTATTTATAGCCTGTTACATAATGCTTAGCAAATTCACTTGACATCCATCTGGAACTGGATGCTGAGTCGAAGTCACAGTGAGGCAGACTGGGGCTCTTGGAGAGCTATTTATAGCCTGATACACGATTCTTTCCCCCATCGACTTAGCATCCATCTGGAGCTGGATGCTGAGTCAAAGTCGCAGTGAGAGGGAGAAATAGCCTGCACTTGGCATCCATCTAGAGCTGGATGCTGAGTCGTAGTCCCAGTGAGGGGGAGTGAGCTGGATGCTGAGCCGAAGTCGCAGTGAGAGGGAGTTATTCATAGCCTGCACTTGGCATCCTTCTAGAGCTGGATGCTGAGTCCTAGTCCCAGTAAGGGGGGAGTATTTATAGTCTGTAACATTATTCTCTCCACATCGACTTAGCATCCATCTCGAGCTGGATGCTGAGTCGAAGTTGTCATTCAGGAGTTACGTATAGGTATGACGTCATGTAGTTGATAACTGCGACTCAGCATCCGGATGCTTAGTGGTATTAGTTGATGAGGCGGGGTATTCTATAGTTGTACCCTCTGATGATATCTAATGATATTTTGTGAAAAAGAACAAAAAAGCTGTATACACCTTGGCCAAATAAATTTTGTGCACCCCTTATTCCTTAGTTTGCTAGGTCTAGGCCCTGTGTACTCTCAAGTAGATTGTGTTTTCAGAGTAAATTAATTTGTTCCATTTCGTTTCGCATTATCATATTTCATAAGCGTGCTTTGTCCCATTTTTTCAAGGATTGTAGGCCTAATACTTGCAACCCTCCACCTCCACCTGGTGCGTAGGGTTTAATTTTCGCCTAACTTGAACTTAAAAGTTGGAGCTACCTTACCTGACTCTTCAAGTCCACCAAGCCATCCTTTTATCATACTGGACAATGTGTACTTGAATGGATATAACACAATCCCAATGAGCGTAGCCCAAACAAGAGGTCGTAAGAAAATTTCGAGAACATAGTACACAGACACAACAGCTCCCAAAACCAATCCGAGAAACACAAAAGTTAGTGCATTATAGAATGCTTGACGCAATGCTTTCTCGTGGTTTTGTGGAACGATGTGTAGCACTGAATCAAGAGGAGAGCGGAGATCTGAGCCGGATAACGTAGCCATGACGGTTACAGGTGCCACAGTTGCAGGTTATTATAATGTAGCAACTTACAACATGCATAGGCCTAGCCTATTGACTGTACCGTGCAATAATATACAGTGAATACGCCACTTAAGAGCTCGACCTCGAAAGTACATCCTCAACATGCGTGCAGTGCTGGCGAGTGACATTCGTTGTGTACATATATTGCGCGCGATCATAATAAACTAAGGTCAGGAAGAGGTCAAGCCGGTCGCGGAAACCAACAAATGATTCCCTGTAACAGCTGTATAGCATGGTCACAATAAAGAAAGAAAGAAAGAAAGAAGGGAGGATGGGGTGGGTGGTTGATTTTCCCGCGACGTCGACTCGAGATCACTTAGGAAATGTTGCCATGAGCATTATATTGTAATAATAATTTTTGAGTTGTGCAGGCCTATTACTGTTAAGCCTATTTATATTACCACTCCACCTGCGACTGAGGATTGGGGGAGGGGCACCAAATTCGTTTTTTGCTCCTGGAGCCATAAACACTAGCTGCACCACTGTAGAGGTGAGAGAAGGGATGGGGAGGGCCTGTTCACCCCCAGTGAAAAAATAGGAGGGCTAATCGGGCCGTTCCCTAGTGTCATATGCGCCAGGAACCATATGGGATCACGGCAGGATATGGGACTAGCTAAGCTGACGGCAAACATAAGTCTGCTACAACTGTATAGACTACGATTTTTTTCGGAAACAACCCGTCCAAATTGAGCGAAATGAAGCTTAGCAACATAAAGCAAATCATCCCTTACAAAAATTCCCAGTACATTTCCTGTAGGAATCCTGTAGGAAAAACACATTTCCTATAGGAAGTAAGCCATTTCCAGTAGGAATTTTAAGATTCCTACAGGAATTTCAATTTTCCTATGTAGGAATTTGCTATTTCCTACATAGGAAAGACCATTTCCTGTAGGAATTGTCGAATTCCTACAGGAATTTCAACTTTCCTATGTAGGAATTGGTGAGTCTATTCCTAAGTCTTTTGCTAGACTTGACATTAGGAAGTTCAGTTTCTCTCATAGGGTTGTTAGTGAGTGGAATAGCCTGCCTGAGTGGGTTGTTAACTCCACATCAGTGCACCGTTTTAAGGTTAATATTGACAAGTTTTTCCATGACTGTGGTAGAATCTAATCTTTCTGGGCTCTTTAGGTGTTGGTGGTTTGCTTTGTTTTGGGGGGTTTTTGGATTACAGGGCATCTTATGGGGCCTTTACAGCCCTCCTTTGCCCTTTAACCTGTTATGTTATGTTATGTTATGTTATGTTATGTTATGTTATGTTATGTTATGTTATGTTATGTTATGTTATGTTATGTTATGTTATGTTATGTTATGTTATGTTATGTTATGTTATGTTATGTTATGTTATGTTATGTTAATACACTGGCCATTGCATTCATTGGCACATGAAAGGAAGTCCATTGTCATTGGTCACTAAAGCCTTCTGAGTCACAACAAAGAGCTTTTCAAATCTGTCCTTGACTTGACCATATGTTGTAGTATAGCAGTAGAGTGTATTGCTTCAGTGCTGTAACAGGGTTCAGGGCTTCAAGCAGCAAATAATGTGAAGTGGTTCTAGCAGTGATTATAATGTTCAGAATTTTACTCCTTACATGGTGGACACTCATGGATAATCTGAGGAATATATTTGCTGAGGACTGTGCAGTAGATATATCCATGCACTAGTTCAGGTCATGGCATATTTTGATTCTTGATATTGAACATTTCTTTTGGATAAGAGCTGGGATAACTGCAGTTCTGGACATATCAACGAGTGAATAACCCGGTTGTAGCTTATTTTAAACTGCATTGCTCTGTCTGAAAAGGCATGCATAACATAAACACAGGGAACATGTCATTTTTCCCTTCTACTTAATGGGAGCAAAGGCATTGAGCAGCAATTAATCATGGAGTTCTGGATATTCATTTATCTTCCTCTACCACAGAGCCTATACCACATATATCTTTAGAGGATTGGTGATCTGTTTCAGTAATTGGAAAATGCATGCAACTACGGACATGGCACTATCGCCTATGCACAAGTCCCCAGCAATCAGCACCATGATGCTCATAGCCTCAAATGTTTATTGTGAACAAAGATGCAAAAGATACCCCACAATATAAACGGAATGACCCATGTGGGAAGTGATTTCCTATGTAGGAAAGCAATTTTCTGTGTGGAAAGCATTTCCTACAGGAAATTTGCTTTCCTACAGGAAGATGCCCAAAATCCTATAGATTTCCTACATACCAATTTCCTGTAGGAAATCATGTGGGGAATTTTTGTAAGGGATCTGCTGTTTTAAGTCTGGGAGATGAAAATGACACTGTCGGGTGTTTGATGTAAACCAGTGAAGCACAAGAAACTTAGGAAAACCCCCAATATGCATCATAATCCATCGCAAATCCACAATTTTACGGGATAATTTCTAATGCACATGTAAAAATCAATCATGCATAACCAAATATGGAAATTGTAGTGTACGCGTCGAGAGAGTGGGACGGCCGTGTATGTTGATGGAGTTTTACGACCCAGTTTCCAACCTATTGGTCGTAACTATGTGTTATCCTTTGATTTTACAACCTTCATTTCCGAGAACGACAGTTGTAACATTAGTATGTCCTGAGAGTTTTATGTCAGAAGTTATAATTGTGTCCTTGAACATTATCCGCATCACTCAAAATTTTAAACTATCTAATGAGCCTAGAGAAAAGGAAAGGGTCAACAAAACGGTGGACACCATAGCACACTCCACATCACTTTTGCGTATAGCAAAAACTATTTACTCCAGAAACATTCAAACTTTGAAAAAGTGTTTCTTGACCATATACGTGAGAGACAGAGGGCAGGGAGGTGTCTCGATGCTCCTCATTTTTTCAAAATCTGAAATTTGGAGAGGGATCTGAAACAATTGGGACAACCTATTTGAAGAAAATTTGACATACCATATTTTGATTATACAGGGAACTATTAAGCGTGCACGAATTCTTAATTAAAAAATGCCCTAAAAAGCAGAATATCACAGGGTATTATTTTCATCATGAAGAATGAAACATACTCTTTTAAAAAATTAGAATCAAATTCAAAACAATTTTTCCTCAGCCTCACTTCATAGTATTGCGAATTAAACGCAAAGCCCGGTTATAGGACCGAATATCGGAGTTCTTGTCCAGAAATAAATAGGCCTTGTATCGTACATTCAGGGTATCATTTTCATGAAAAATCAAAGAGAGTACAAAAAAATTCGCACGCATTCAGGTAGCTTATATGAAAACATTTATTTCTCAGCTTGTTTTCACAAATATCTTGCCCCAAACTATGCCAGATATGTCCTGGGCCGGCGGATGAATAACTTTTTTTTTATTTTCAAATTGCAGAACTTAAAAAGGGGCAACGTAGTCAAAGTAACATTGTCATGACAATCACGAGAACACAAAAATTTGCAACCAATAAGGGCATTATATGGGGAAAACAATGAATTCCTCATGCGGCCACTAATTTATGCCCTTGAACAAATTAAGCCGAAAATATTGGAACAAGTTCCGGCTGAAATTTGGGATGTTTTCATTTGCCGGCGTATTACACGGACGTAGCACGGGATGAAGCGGGGATGGTGCACAAGTTTATCCTGTGTTCACAAGTTTGACTGAGATATATCAAAAGTTATCTCTTAACGTGTCGTATTCCTTATTGATATCTTTTTCTTAAGTCCTCCCGACCCTCTGGCAAAGGGCAGTTCGGCGAAACCAAAACTTTCACTGCTTTCCGAAGAAGCTATTACACCCATCCTCTTACATCCCTCCCCCATCACGATTGCCAAGAACGGGGACGATGACTTGACGACATTTCCCTTGTTTATATCAAATACAGCTACCCCCTACACTTTATTAGGTAAATTTCTAATCATTTAGCACTTTTCAATTTTTCAAATTTGATTTAAGTTCAATTCATTGAAAAAAAGAAAGTCCAAACCAGAGACCGCTGAAATTTTGCTTACAAGTAAGAATGCCATTCCGCTGGCTGTATGTGATTGCGATTTTGACAATTATATGTACGTCCCGCGCCAACTGGTGGTGTCGCTGCGCTGAAATTCTGCTAACAAGCAAGAATGCCATTTCCGCTGGCCGGTATGGGGTTGCGATTTTTTACAATTATCTCTACGTCCCCCGCCAGCTGGTGGTGGTGTTCCGCTTCCATAATCTTTCGGGCATGTTTGCGTTTTTCTGTGAACCCTTTGCACCCCCCCCCCCCCAAAAAAAAAAAAATAACAAATAAATAAATTAAAAAAAATAAGTAAAAAATATACATAAATAAAAACTGGTTTGCTCCCGGACGCCTCCGATGTTGAGGCGCATGTCCTCATGTGGTAAAATAAAACAGTTCTTAAACAATTCCCTAACTTGCATGAAGTAAAGGAGTGTTTTTACAGTTGTACCAGTAGTCACTCCGACGAACACAAGATTTTTTATTAAGAGCTAATAGTTGGGTGGAAATATCTGAGTGGTACGCAAAAATAGTTTGTCCGAAGATGCCTCCAAGACAACTGGAACAGAAACTTGACATGCCTATTTACCAGATATAAATAGGGAGAAATTGTGGGGAATATTTAAATCGCCAACGTCGGTAGGAAAGAAGCATATAAGAAAATTTTGACTGAAACGCCTCCCATGCACCATGTCGCTGGAAAGGGTAGTGGACAGGCTTAATTATTGCATATAACTACGAGAACAAATTGATGGCCTACGTAAAGTCAACCAGTTTTAATTCTTGCCCACAATTTCTTTCCCTGGATTAAGTAATTGCTTCCACATAAGGGTCATACACAGTGAGAAAATGACAATGGCAACGAATTTTGGCTACAGATAGTGACCTACCAGTTTGGTAATATCTACATAGATGCTTCAGTATTGAGATAAAACCCGGTAATCCTTCTTGGGGCCGGGGTACCCCACTGAAGTGGTCCGGTCCCTTCCCAGGTTTTTTCCTTTGCTCATAGCCTGCGGGACCCGAGGGGGTTGCCTCGCCCTCTTTAGCTAAGTCACTGGTCATAAAAATGTATACTCTTAGTAATTGTCTATAATCCATCCTACCATTAGTAACATCATCGAAATTCAAGACAATCTGACCAATTTTAGCGCATTTTGTTATTGTATTACTCCACTTTGTGAAATGTCGTCTTTGAGGAGGGGTTATGGCGGGAAACACATACCTATCATTCAAGGCTCTCTAGATCAACATTTCAATGGTCATGGTATGGAAATTTGACAATGCCATATATAAGCCCGTATTGTGAGCTTCGACCAGAGGGGATGGCATGTCCTTGTTGAAAACTCCTGCTGGGAGCTAGGGGCACGGAAGTAGCCTAATTCAGTGTGTAAGTCAATGCGACATGTAATTAGTGGACCAAAGCTACCTACTGAGATGCAACGTAAGTAATGCTTTGACGACACGATAGCAGGAATTCCCCATCCAGCGAGGGGACTTTCTTGTGGGGCAACAAGCCAAGTGACCAATAATTCGATAAACCTGGTTTATCATGGCTTATCAACTGATAATAAACATGGCACCAAGATTTCTAACAGAACTTGGAGAATTTACAGAACTTAAACCAACAGGCAAAGTAAAGATTGCTCGCCTTACTTTCAAAAGCATGTGCAGATTTTTGCATAATGTATATATGATTGGAACAACTCGATGCCATAACCTATTATTTTGGTGAAGGTCAAAGTCCGAAAACCTTTTTTACAGAATACCTCAAGGTAGGAATAGATTTTATATTTGGTATGCGGATGCGTTATCCCTCCAAGTCGACTCCTACAGAAGAATGTCACAAGCGTACAAAATGTGCACCGCGAGCAACAGTAAGCATCGTAAGAAAATTGGCTCTGGAAGCTAACTTTCCTAGTTTCAGTTTTTTGAGCTATCACAGGACATTAAAAAAGTACAAGCGAAAAAGACTTCTTCGACTACCGGGGCCAGTATCAACTTAAAATGTCATAAGGAAAATTTAAGATATAGCTACAGACTAGATGGTGTCGGTTAGTTTATATTAAGCTTTTGATAGACTTCCTAAAGTTCTCCTGTCCTTAAAATAATCGCCGTTCCGTCAGTCTCCCTCTCCCTCTATTTTCCCTGTTTGCAAAAGGCCATCTAAAAATGGATCTGTACCGGACGCCACGCCCACGTCTACTTTTAAATTGGCTGCTGATTATATCAGCATCACAACAATCACCGATAGCTCACTATTTCCCTGCTGATCTTGTTGCGTCGGCATTTTGCACAACTTGCACACAAACTTTTACCATCTGAATGCGGAATTTTGAATTTCAGAAGAAGTTGAGGGATATCCCAGCAGGGGCGACACCACAGAGGGGTGCTACTGTCCTGTCGGGTGATGCCTTTAATGTTGTGAATTGTCCCTGGAAACTAGTCTGTTTGTAGAGAAGTAATTTCTGCTCGTTCTAAACAACTAGTATTACCTTATCTTATACTTTATCTATTAGACCTAACTTTCTCATCCCTAAGCAATATTTCCTCTTTTTATTGGAGTGAAAAGTTAACTGCAAACGAAATTTCAAAAATAACGAACCCTTCAAATCTACTGACAAGCTTGGAAATGCCATTCCCGGCTGCACGGGTGTCACCGTGCCGACGTCTCAAAATTTTCTGTACGCTCCACGCCAACCGAATGGGGGTGCTATTCTTACAAAGTCTTCTGGGTAACCAAGGCTTCCAACGCCCCTCCCCCTCCCCTCTTGGCCCAGTAACATGTTTTCGTGCAACGCCCTTGTTCAAGGGCATTGCAGGCGAAGTAAATCAACAGATGAAGAGGATCTATAATACATCATTTTTGTATCATCCCAACTCATCTAATATGAATTAAAATTTTCCATGATTAATTTTGGAACATAAATTGAAAAATTGCAGACATGAGATACATATTTTAAAATGAGCACAAATAGCTTTGAGCCATCCGAAAGTGCCTTTTTCGACCATCTGGAGGATCTGTATAGTTAAAAATTTTATACCCTCCCCGCCAATTGATGGTGGTGCTCTTCGTCCCCCTGGTCTAGAGTTAGTAACCTTTATCCCTATAAATGCACTCTACCCTAGTCTGGAGGGTTCACCTTCCTTGGAAAATACTTTGTCGGGGAGGGAGACACATTTTTGTCGGGAAGAAGTTCCAGCATTCCCCCCTACCCCCGGCAAACTGATCCAAAACCAGGGACGCCCCTAATCATGAGAATGTTTATGCATTACAAATTCCGATATTCCTCTTTCGGGTATTTGTTATGTTTCTTTTAAAGGCGACTTGGAAGAAGTCGGATTTTACTCTAGAGTCCTTCTCCATCTACCACTGGAACATATCAATACATTTTTTTACTTCAGCATAGGAAGAATCGAACAACTGTTTGCCCCAGCCATCAACTGCATCTAAAAGCAAACGTCATGTTACCTGATGAGGAGTCAATCATTCCAAAGAGGCACGGGAGGGGACAACAAATGAAAGTGAGAACACTGGGTACAATAATTACACTGCAAAAAACAGGGATTCAATAATTGGGACAAAGAAATTTGTTAACTGTTTTGCCTGCTGCTTCTTAAATTTTATCAAGGCTGACCATTGAATCTTGAACACTGTGCTCATATTCTTCTTTTTGAGAAAAGGATTTTAGGAGTGATAATATTCATTAAGAGTAATATTATACCAAAATAGCAAATGGTTAGGGTAACCAGCAAAAATTGGGTTCCTAGGGATAAGGTCACCCCATCTGCCTTGGTAATGACACATTCTGCTGGGAGGATCAAGCTCTGAGGAGAAAGAAGTTTATGCATGCCCATGGAATTTTACTTCCTATCACACTCACGGAGTACTTACATGAAGAAATGTACACCTGCCAGCTTCAGAGTGTACTTTTTTTCCATGGAAGAGAATAGACCGTAGTTAGACAGACAGCTATCCTCTTTCTTTGTGTTAGCATTACTGCTAGGTTTTTGAAACCCCATAATGCATAACCGAAGCTTCAGTACATTCATAGTGGTCAGTGTGGAATGCGAAACAAATGGAATTATTGTGTAGTATGTGCTCATACAAACTGAGCTGGAGATGGCCATATAGGCTAGTGCTTTCACGTGACATCACAATTGCTAAGGTGCAACCACTGCCAGGCAAAAGCCAACAGTGTTTATGGTGCAACAGTAACACAGGTGGTCAGCTGTTCCTCACGATCAGCTAGCATACTACAGCACCTTTTGTTTGTATAAAGGGGCAGGACTTGTGACATGAGTAAAACCACTGTATACGCAACACATGATACAAACAAAATCAAAAGAAATGGACATCACGCAGAGATATAATATACTGAAGTTATAATATATTGTGAACTCTACAGAGTGTACTCAAGTATTTTGGTACACCCTCAATGTTTAATACAAAGTCTGTCAAATCCTGGAAGTGTATTAAATAGTTTGTATGAGTGTGTGTCTATTTACAATTTAGCATGCATTATTTCAATGCTCCATGTTTTTTTTTTTTTAACTTCTTGCATGCCCATGAGGTAGGTAAAACCCTGCATACTCAAAAGAAAAAAAATAAATATCACAAACAAACACCCTCAGGACATTTCATCAGCAAACTGACATAAAATGATACTTTGAGGCAGGCAGCAAATCTTGTCCTATGAAAATGGCATCACAGGGTTTCCTTGAGGTAAAAATATTTCTACTACATATTGTACTATTTCAGTTCAAATCATATTAATATTTCTAAAGCTGTAAGAGGTACACTTATGTACCCATTAGTTTGTGCCAAGAAAGATGCCCAGAAAAAACGAACATGACTATCATATCAAAGCTTAACCATGTCCATCAGGTATATCTGTGTATGAACCCCATTTTTCCCTGCCCATCTTCCCCACTTCCTCCCTCCCTCCCCACACTCCACTTCCTCCTGAATTCCCTCCTTGCTTGCCCTTCACCTTTAAATCCATCAAAAGAAAAAAAAAATGAACGATCCTTGTTTTGCATAATTCTCTCCTCAATTTTCATCTGGGCTTTGAATTTAAGTGGATAATGACACAAGTGTACAGATAGCTTGAAAATATAAAATTTGATCACTGTAATGCACTTGCATTTATGATAATAATATACCAGGACTCTTGTGACTTCAATGGCAAACACGGGAAATGGGGATAGCAGAAATTTAAGACTGACAGTATGTTACGGTAGTAATGAATACATTCTTTGGGCAAAAATTTTGCCTCATTTAAAAAAGGTTTTGAACATATTTTCAATGTGGGAAATGGCAGTTAGTACACTAATATAGAGCCTTGATATCTGTACAGGTAGACATATCTTAATTTTTTTGCCATCTTTTTTCTTTTCTTTTCTTTTCTTTACCTTTTTTAGGGCAACACTTTTAGTTTTATGACCACATTGGGTTCTTTTTCAGTTTTTCTTTAAATGCAGTAAGCTTCACCCTTTCATCCAAATGCATTGTAATTTTAATTTATATAGGTTTCTTTTCCAGCACCAATGTTTCAAATTTTTTCCTTGAAATTACATCTTCAAAGTGAAATGTCCAAATGTTAATGAACAGAATATAATTTCCTCCTATCCTTTATTTCATATCCCTCCAATCTTTCATACCCTAAGCCCCCACCCCAACCCCTCTTTCCCTTTTTCTTGTGGATTTCCTTCATGGTATAACTAATGACTAACGGAAAAATACCATACCACAGCAATGCCATATTCATAGCAGACAATTAAAATATAAACAGAAAGAAAAGTATAATGTATGGTAATGCAAAATAAATGGCAGGAAGAAATTACTGGGGATTTTGTCCTTTGCAGATGACACCGACCCAAAGAAAAGATCATATACTGGTTGGTCTTCACCTGAGACAACATACAACTATTTACATACATGATATAAAGGCAAATATTGCAGAGTTCTGAGGTATTATGAAAAATAGAGAATATATGTTCAGGAAAATGAAAAGAACTACACAATATGCAGGGTTTCCTGACAAAGATCCTTAATGGCAGAGCTGAGTTTTCATAGTGTCATTTCTCCCAATCAATTGCATTACCACCATCACATTTTATATAATCTCCACAAGATCTTGTTCTGGTCTTCTTATTAAATTAAAAGCATTTAAAATATGAGGCAGTGGTTGTGATGTTAGTCATAGCCTGAGGGTTTAAGGACATTTCATATGGCCGGATTAACAAGCGATGGTTACTGTCTATAATGAAAAGAGATTTAAAAGAGGCTATTTGCAAATCCGTCCAAGCAATTTATATCGCCTTGTATCTCCTCCGTGAGCATTCCATAAATATTTGTTCACGTGGAAAACCAAAATTGCTTGTTTCTGGTTTACAAATGAAAACATTTTGACCCACCCAAAAACCCAGATTTACAAAAATTAAGTGAGAGATTTAAACTGTGAAGTGGATCGCAGGGAATTTCCCCCATTTCTGACTTTCTTTGAAATGTCCTTTCAGTAGAACATATACTTTATATATTTTCTTTGCTGTGACACTGCTTTTGCAAAGCTCAAAGCTTGAAAACTTACAAATTGTCCAAATCTGAGCTCATATAAGAATTCTTTGAGAATGTGCAACTTTTAGTTTTGTAAACAAATAATGGCACCACATTATCAACTCTTTTAAGTGTGACTTTTTAGACTATACAATCATGGCAAAGTTTCATGTAAATCAACAGACTACAAAATTCCAAACACTGAATATGTAGAAATAGAACTATTACATCTTATCCCTGATATGTTTACTTAAAAATTAAAAAAAAAAAACATCAATTAAATCCACTCATGGACGACAAGAACCACACATTAAAATTACAATACTGCTGCAGTAGAACAATAAGTGTACTGCCACGACTAAAGTATTGCCTTATGAAAGGCTTAAAAGGACCATTTCTAATTCCACAGAAAAGAGAGAGAAAAAGTACATGAAATATACAAAAAATTACATATGATAGCAAGGGAACAGCCAATGTAAGACGGATGCCCACACAGCATGCTCAATTATAGGTGACATATGTACATTCCATAACTTCCAACAAGACAGAGCTGGCATCCTGCCGGAATGAAAGAGGAACACCAGTGCTGTGTGTGACATATTCAAATTCTGAAGGTTTGGGTCTGCTTTAGGGCTCCTGGAGGACTCCAGTGGGCAAAGTGCTGGACTGTGAGCAGTTTCAGGAAAGTCTGGAAGACTTTTTGAGCCCTCAGTAGCAGGTATACATTAACAAACTTATTGGTTAATTCCATGCTAATATCTACCCATCATATCTACCCTATGCCTGCCTACCAATCAGATTTCAAAACCCACCTGAACCTTGAGGACCTTAACTGGTTGTATAAATTAATAAGCACACCTTTACTTTATTACTACATAATCTTCAACAATCCTCATAAAGTTCACTATTTCAAGAAACAAACCACAACATTGTACAGTTATGATTATTATTCCAAATTTAGTGAATATTGGAAAGTGACATCAGAAAAGTGGAACACTGCAAATTTTGATGCAAAAAAGCAAAAATTGTTCCTCCTACATCAGAACAGTTGGCAACTCTGAACAAGACAGAGGTAGGTTATCTTTTACATGAGTCAACAACCGGTCTGGAAACTAAGTTCATGGGGTGCTTGCTAAAAGCATTTATTATTTCTCCCCATCCCCTTCTTCCCTCCCTCCTCCCCTGTACAACCCTTGATACCTTTTTTTAATTATTTTAAATATATTTTCCTGAGTCAATTTATTTTATTTTAATGAAATACAGTGGCTGAGGTATACATAAAGACTTGCGTTGAAACTTTCATTGGTTGAGATAATGACTTTCCTGAATTAATTCTAACCTGGGAAAGTTTCCAGAATAAGCGACAATGTCACAGGTGGATGAGCACACCTGTATAAACACAATGAGGTAATGGTAAAGTTCTTCATTAACTTTTAAAAATCAGCTACGAAAAATGGTCACAACATACCAAAGACACAAAGTAAAGGGGAAACTAAGACTACTGGTAAAACTATCTTCCTTTTGCAAGTCCTATTGTCTAATTAAGAGGGTAACTGGTACATTAGAATGCTTTCAAAAGACATAAAAACCTGCCGTGATACTGGACAATGAACACTTATTCATGATGATAATTTATCACAAGTTAAGTTTTATGTACAAAAAAGTATGATTAAGGAGGAAGAAATATCCTACACTTATGGTAATATTTGACAAGTATCCCTGAGATGTCTGATAATCCTTAAACTTGACTAAAATAAAACATTTCAACAAAAAGGAAAATTACAAAAAAAAAGTAAAGAAAAAAGGAGGGAAGCTTGTACATGAGACTAAAATGTTTAATTTTAGAGATCCTGCAACATTAATCATGTCCCAATGAAAGGAAGGCCCACAGAGGTTTTATGATTTTACCTCTAAAAATTTTTTTTTTTTATATGTTCTTACTCACTCAACCCCAAGTTTTACACGATTCTGAAGAAGTGGAACAGTCACTCATATCCCCAGGTGGTCATAGATTACAATTACCTATCAAAATAGGGTACTGACAAATAAAATTAGCAGTAAAAGCAAAAAACATCATCTTTACATTCTATATGGCAACTATTTTGGAATATAAAACCAATTAGAGTCCCTTGCCTGTTTTTATAACAAAGTTCTTAAAGTGACATCTCAGTCACATAATTTAAAATACTATACCCATAGGTCTTTTGTAACCTGATCAAATGTGGTAGCCTTTAAACCACAGCGTGTCCAAGAAATAAAGAAACAATGATTACTCCTGAAATGATTACATAGTTTACAGTATTCACTTAGGCACATATGTTTGACCAATATACAAGGTGTATTAAAAAAAAAAAAAAAACAGAAATTGCCAGTTCAATACTGTCATGAAAATGTACATAGCTCTGGCAAAGAACTGCACAGAAAACATTCAAGACTGAGGTCCTGGAAACAAATGTAACTTTGAATTTTGATTATTTAATGAGGTTGACACTTGCTTTCTGATAAATAAATACAGGTTGTTATGCAGACAATAAACATTCAAAGTGCTGTTATATAGAGAGCAAAGTTACATATACTACAGAGATAAAAGCAGATTCCAATTTAAAATCAAACAAAACACATCAGCAAATTAAAACTTGCAATACAAGCAAAAAGTGAGATCAATAATTCATATTACGGGATAAGAACATGCACAAGCATACATCCTCCAAATCGTCCCGACAAACAAACCTATCGTGCTCTCACAACACATGCTCCAAAATTTGGGTATGTATGAAAATTTGGAAGAGTGATTTTTTTCCTAATCCATCCATAACATAAGGAAAAATCCCAGGTATGGTTATAAGCAATATACTGTGCCTAAATTGCCTTTCAAATGTAAAAATTTGCATTTTAATCTGCTGAAAAGTAGGACTAAGATGCCTATTTTTATTCAAGTTGGCTGGACAAGTAGAGTTATGATTAGTGTTGTATGTGTGGACTGCACAAAAACAAGGGACTTGCTGTACACTACTACACTATGAGCTTAACTCGGTTTGTATATCCCCAAGGCGGTGCCACACAATTCCATATGTCAAAAACCACTGAACTCGCTTTAAAGCTGAGTAGTCTGAAACGGGAGACCTTTTTTCTCTCTCTTTCTCTCTTTTAATTTTACACCCATACCCTGGTGGGACATTTTTAAGGTCAAAACAATTTTGTAGTATATAATTAGTTAAAGGGACATACTGAGTTGACATTGACAACTTAACGAGTGGTGTTGATGGGTAGTGCCACATGAAAATGCTCATTATTAGCAACGTTAGTCAAGTTTCACATCCAATACTTTACACAAAAATTTTGAATTTTGAATTGATTTGTATTCTGGCTTGTAATGGTTCAAATTGTGAATAAATTGAACAAGTGGTGAGGCACAATTTTTTTAAACCAAATGGAACTGTCAGTAATTCAGTCAGAAAATATTTATCAAAAAAAGGAATTGGGGATTCACCATTTGTCATAAGTGTGTAAAGAAAACTTTACATGTTTGGAAATATTTGTTGAAGTTTACCAACCATCTCAATGCACCCATTTAAGTACAATTTCACAGATTTCCTTCACTTTGCAGAAGGATCCCCAAATATTCTGGTACACATGCCATCACTGCATGAAAACTTTGTGTGCATAAATCTAACAATCCCTCATACTTTCAATTAGCTGCAGTGGTTTTCTTGTCCCCCTCCTCCCACGGTCAACAAATAAAACACATCAGGGGTAACCTACTCTCCTCTTAATTGAGAACTCATTTCCCAAAACTTTCTCAAATGATCTGCATGGCAACCTTCAAGTCCACCATATGCACATAGGCATATGACAGTAGACACAGGATTTAAAGCAATCCCTCAGTTGAGGGAAAGCCCCTGCTTCACTTCAAAACATACATTAACAATGAAATCAGATTGTCAACAAAAAGACATTCATGTCATTCAAAGCATAGGGTGTACACATGTCCTGACATTTTGTTGCACTGAGCCTACATACATCCGTGTAAATGAACTCAATTTTGTACCTATCCTCAAGTTATTCTCACCTTATCTAATCCCATAAACCCTTCCTAAAATTGCAGTTCCATAAGAGTTGGGGATAAATTTTTGATGCTTCAGTTTAATTCTCTTTGTATCCTCAATATGAGGTATATGAGGTACTCTTTGTCTAAAGTGCCACTGACACATTCAGTAATAACACTATCCTATATCCTATAATTCCTTGTAATTGGTAAAATATTTATTTGGAAAAGGGTCAATTGCCTCCCTTCTATACAGTCAGTTTTCTTTTGTTCAAACTGGCTTGAAACTGGAACTTTTCTCAGCCTTTTTACAACGTCTCAAGCTAAGAAGCTGCTGATGGTGAATTTACTGAAGAATACGTTCCGTTCTAAATATGAATTAACGTTTGTACCAAAGATGATGAACATCTCATGTTTGTTCCCCAAACTATAATATGTCTAGATCTTCTAGAACGAGGGTCACATCTTAGTTTGACTATCCCAAATAAAAGTATCAATCAGTGAATTCCAGTAATCTCAAACCACGCGAACCACAAAGAAAGTGCTGTTCAGCAAATATATATTCTTCTTACAAAACTTTTGCTGTTATCCACATATTGCATATGGTCACATCTGACAGCAACGGACATGTATTGATTGGGATGTGATTAGGAGGATCACATCTCTAAACACAAGGTTCATATGAACAGGTCATGTCGTAATGCCATCATAATGAAATCATATTTTAACAAAACAGTCCTTAAACAAAGTAATCCCTGGCAGTATCTTCATGAATAATATGCTATTTAGGTTCACTGGAACACTCAGACCAACTTGAATAGAAACTTGACAGGACAAATAACCCCTGGACAAATATTCCCCCACTGGACAAATACCCCTTGGACAATATCCACCAGGACAACTAGCCCCCCAGTCAATATGTGCCTGTATGGGTGGTTATTGCCCTACTGGTATATTACTGGCATGTGAATGTCCGGGTGGTATATGAATGGGGATATTTGTCCACGGGTAATTGTTCGGCAACCCATTAGAAAAGGTGGTTCATGAATATGAATGACCGAGTGAAAAGCTACCTGTAAGAGTACTCATCCCTTGCAGATGATACCATATGGTGTGACTGAATCATGCATATGCATGAACATGAAATACAGTATGGATATTCATGGCTTCTAATATGAAATTAAGTATGGCCTCAGAGCCATACATGAAAGGAAGGCAGAGTTGTATTCATAAATATGGCTATCTATTTATGGTGATGATCTGGTTAGACCAGGTTGACTTTAATCATCACTTTCCCCTAGCTATAAACTTTTTTAAAAAGTTCAATGCAAATAAATAGAACATGCAAATTTACCAAGAGGGCTTTCTTTCTTTTTATGAATGGGCAGAAGTGCCACTCATTTCATGGCAATGACTAATAAAATTTGAAAACAAAAAAAAGAAAAGAAAACATAAAAGAGCATCTCATACTTAAATAATGTACGCACTGCATATAAACTCCATGCATGCATGCTCGTTGAGTCAAATTTACAATACGGGTCACCTCAATGGCCTATGCTGGTTCAGTATTAGGTAAAATATAACAGGAAAAACAAAAGCAAAAACAAAAACAGGTGATAAGAATAAAATGAAGGTACAAAGATATAAACATAGCAGTTTTTCACTGAGGTAGATGAATCTTTGAAAACAACATTTTAACATCTCTATAGTATAATAAAAAATATGTCATCTCAATTTGACCAGATAACGTCAAATTGTCATCTCTTGTGCCTTTTATACATCTCTCTGTTTCCATCGATAAAACAGTCAGCTAAAAAATGGTGGATAAACAAAAAACCTTAGAAGGAGTTCATGATATTTAGGGGTCTTGTATTTCATATCAATCACACAGGCTCCTAAATGGATGTCCTTTTAAACAATGGCAAAACGTTACCATTTTTTTTACCTTACATTACCATATTGTTTAATATTTTTCCTTTTGGCACCCCTTTTCTTGTACATTTTCTTGTTTTTCTTTTCTTTTTCAATCTTTCTGTCACATTCATGACAATTAATATAGAAAAATTGTTGTGGTCTTTTTTTCTTTTTTTTTTAAATCTCAAGTTTGATGCAAGACTTACATTTATTTGGTCACTTGAGCATGAACTCCCTGATATTTGTCAACAAGAAGGGCATATGTTTTTGAATAATTTTCCTACATCTAGCCCAGTCTGATTGGAAACAGCACATATGAATATTATAATGATTTTATTTGCCCTTTGTATAACATTTTGAAATAGATGGGATGAAACAATTCCCTGAGATAAATAAACCATCTTTTCAAAAGACATACAAAACTTTGCAAATACTCAAATGTTTCTAATACTTCCTGCCTTCTCCATGGACATTTGACTTAAACTTCACATTCCTGATTTCTATTGATACAAATTCGGACAAAGAGCACATGCCATTTATGATCTTCACCTTCCCTGTAGGAATGACAAGAACTACAGCCAAAGGGACCACTGTGACATAAAGCTGAATAAATTTTTTAAAAAATACCCGTAGTTTTCCTCAGCTAAATGCAACAATGGTCTCTGATAATAGAAAGGGTGACTGAAATCTCAAAAGTGTTACCCACAAGCTATTGCCTTTATTCTCAAACAGTTATAGCTTTTTCAGAATAAGGTAGATATTGAAATTCATTTTACAGTATCTTCTTTGACTTTTAGGTGACTGTATTAAAGTTGATCAGTGACCTGTGGTAACCACCGAAACTGTGTTAGATGGTATGAAGTGTTGAAAACTGTCAAAGATGTACTTGGACAGGATCAGAAGACAATTATTTCAACCTGGCAACAAAACAACATTTATGAGATATCAAACATTGTCTTTGATTCCAATTTTTGCTTAGATAAGGTGTAACCATGGTAACACTTTTGGAATAACCTTCATCCCTTAACTCTCAGAATTTCATAAACTCCTCCTACATCTGTCAAGCAAGGATAATCAAACAAGTATGGCATATACATAAAGATGGTCACCGCTGTACTCATGTGCCCTCTTAGTTGTCACTTTAAGTCATGAATTTGTATCATCTTATTTTATTCAGATGACCTCTTTCATAAGAAATCACAGCTTTGTACTTCTAGCCAGATTTTAACTATACATTTTCATGCTTCTTTAACAAAGACACATTTTGATGGATGCACCCATCATGACAAAATATGGACATGCCACAACTGAGCAATTATCCTTGTAAGTCTCCACCAAAACAAAAATCTGTTAGACTTGAGTTTCCTCTGTTGGCACTGTGCTTTTCAACATCTTCTCCAACAATGGCACTTCTGTCTCCCTGCTCCTACCAACAAGCTCTGGGTCCATATACCTTACATGGGGCCTCATGCCATCTGACCAATAGTTACCATCTTTCACTGCTTCTTGATATACAGCTCCGATTTCTTTCCCTTGTCCATAAGTTGGGAAACAATTGTCTCTATGGATGCCTTTGTTTTGCAATGATACCCTTGTTCCATCTTTGGGGAAATCCCCTGCCTGAGATGATGAATCAACAAATCCTGAGGAAGCTGAATGGTTGCTCAAATCTGAGTCCATATTCAAGGTTTCTTTCAGAGGGTAAGCTGGCCTTCCATTTTGATATATTCCCTGCAACATTAAAATGAAATAAATCCCAAAATGATTTGTAATATTTACAGTGAGATCTAAAGCTCTTGCTTTAATCTCGTTCTATTCAAATGAATAAATATTTTATCACGATAAAAATTTCAATGCTGCCAATCTCAAATTACGAATTGCCTGATTCAGAGTGTCCAAGATCCATCTTGTTTATCTAAAACCCATACATATGAGTAAACAGACTCCTCACATAATTAAAGTTGCACACTGCATATGCCATTTTGCATAAAGGTCCTAACCACTTTGGGAAATCTTGAATTTTTTTTTTTTTCCTCCTTTTATTTTAACTTTCTTGTCTAAATATATACATGCTTCATCAACATGATTGACAAAATAAGCCCTTGAAAATTACATAGAGAGATTTGCATACTGTTGCTAACACAGGTATTTTACAGAAAAATGTACAAAATTAATAAAACGAAGGGTCTTAATCAACGAAAAGTTCAGGACAAATTGAAAAGACTTCGTAGAGTTGTGTGAAACTAACTTTCCCTTTGTTGTGGGTCTCCTTCTCTGAGAAAATCTTGAATTTTCTTGAATTATTGCTCAACTAAGTGCCTAATGTTGCCTGTGCTACAATAAATTTCAATTGCAGGTCGCAGTATGGTAACAATGGAACTGTTTTCATTTCTATTTCAAGTTTTACATGTTAAGTAAAACCTTTAAAACATGCCTCTTTACTCAACAAAATTAAACATGGAAAAAGCGTGCTGTGACATTACACAATGTGTCAGTAAGGAAATAAAATGCATGCATGAACACTTGAACATGCACTTGAACACTATACAGAGCCTACTGTTGATCCTGTGCTGCAAAATGTGTACCCATCAAATAGTTAAACTGTTCAGTTGTAAGCCAATGGTGTGAAAACATTCTGATACCATTGTGAAAACAGAATATTCCAAAATCCAAAAATGTATACCATCAAGCTTCATTGTTTTTCAGACATAATACAGAGAATCCCAATCACTAAGTACCTTTACCAAGAAAGTCACCTTTGACCAATAGTGCTGCTGTGTCAGCAAGTCATACAGACCCAAGTGTTTTGGTCCATGTATGGGTAAATACTTTATTACATGAAGGGTGCAGTGCAATACAGTACACCTGTTCTTAGGAAGAGTTCTTCCTGTCCCCAATTGGCAATTACCTTAAAATTTTCACATCTCACAACAACTAATTCATGGCATTCTACAGTAAAAACCATGACATGTTAATATTCAAAGGGGCAAATCGGAGTTTTTCAGAGAATTTTAACATTTTGTTCCCGCAACTCGTTTTCCCTTTTTAGAACTGATTGTTTACCAGAATATGGAAACATTAAAGCAGAAAAGAAACATCAACTTTGTGGTAAATACTGTTGAATGACAACTTCAGCATATTTATAAGGTAACAAAACTACATACAAATGCAAGAATAGAGAGCGTCCACTACACCATAACCAACCTTGTCCACATATCATATTTGTTACTTTTATGTCAATGCACAAATGTGGTGCAGAATTAAATTTGCCAAATAATTGTTAAAACCAACTCTGACTGCTGCCTTAAGAATGGGGCCTGAAAACCTGAAGCTGCCTCTGGGGCCTTTTTGACCCTTTGTCTGTGCTTTTTTACCTGTTTCCTACTTTGCAATTTGTACTTGGGCAATGTTGTCTGTTTTATATGTTTATGCTGTTTTTATATTTTTGACTTTTATGCAAGCACTCAGTTACCCCATGTGGGGTTCACAATCAAACAGCTTTTTGCCCCCCCCCCATCACCTTAAAGCGGCTCATTGAGTTGGTTCATGAAATTCAACAATTTTTTCCAAACCTGTTAACTTTTCTTCACATACCAATGACAAATGGTCAAACTTAGACAATCCCCATATCCTACATACAAATAAGTGTGTTATGAGTGAGTAATTAACGGTTCAAGTATTTTTTCAAAAATTCGTGACCAGACACTTTTTCAAACTATGTACAAAACCTTTACAAGTCAGGACACTAGAAAATTCAAAATTTAACGTTTTCTGTGACTTTTGAACTTAAAACTTGACTTGCTATGCTAACTTTAAGCATTGTTATGTGGTAGTGACCCTTTGAGACCTCATTAAGTTATCGATATCAACTCAATGAGCCCCTTTAACCCTATATTCACCACTATGTCTGATTTAAGCACTGTTTAGGTGAGGTAAATTAAGCAAGAAGACTAAACACATACTCTACCACAGAAAGGTACCATTGCAGAATAAAGTGTCATTTATGGTAAGACAACTATAATGCAGTTTTGTATGCAGTAATATCCATCCGTATGCAGTATGTGTTTCCAGGGGATGACCATCTCTCAGAGATGAATCTCAGGGTGGAGGAACACCCAAACGAATTTTTGCAAGCTAAGCCAGAAAGGAAGGAGGGTGTTACTGAGGAAAGGGCAAGGTTTGAATCTTACAGGAAAAACACCTTACTGACAAAAAAAACTCACCTGAGATGGAACCAAAGCATGCCCATGTGGAAGCATTGGAAGAAACACTTCTGGATCATCGTAATACATGCCTTGGGGTAAGCATGCTCTGTCCCTGATGTGGCATCTTCCATTACACATGAACTCCCTATTTGGATGAAGCTGGCCCTGAGCTGAGACAATGCTGAGGCTACCTTTACCTCGATTTGGATTTCTATCAACAGACAAAAGAAGAAAATCTTCTACAATAAAGTTTCTGGAACATTCTATGTAATCAATGAATTCTAATATAGGGCAACAATTACATCTCACGTTGCTGGAAGAATGATATTTTCATTGTCGTCCAAATAAAAAGATTTCATCCAGAAACACACAACGCTCACACACAAAACTCATTACTAGATGAACATGCATCCTAAAGAGGCCAATATTGTAACAGTCAAGCTGTTTCTAAAGCAAGGTCAAAAAGTCATAATGATGACTACAGAACTCTTTTAAAAAAAAAAAGCCCATGCAAGATCAAAGGTTGACATTAGCCTCGCCATGCAAAGCCTTCTGGCTGACTTGTTTGCCTATGCCATTGGACCATTGTCGTCTTTTGCTTAATTTTCCCTTGGAGGGACTCAGTAAGTCTTCGTGTTAGACACATTAACAATGTTAACATCATGCTTCACCATAGCCACCTGTACTAATCTTCAATGTGGATGCTTCCTTATTTGCTTCTTCTCTCCCCCTACAAATCAGGTAACAAAGCTTTACTGAAATAAGCTAAAACCTTTTTTCTAGCTCAGAAATATATGCAGGGTTAGGTTAAGTTATATAGAGTTTTACGAACCAGTTTCCAACCAATTGATTCAAATTGAACTGGCCACAGCGTGTTTTCCAGTTGTGGCTCACTGGCTTGTTTTCCCTCCTCCGTTGCTTATGCTGAGCACCAAGAACAATGTCGGTACGTTCCGTTTTTTAAGTCTTTGGTATGGCCTGACCAGGACTTCGAACTCCCGAGCTCCAAACTGCAAGTCTCAGATGCTCCAAATTATATGCAGGGATTCCACCAGAAATTCAACGGGGAGTGAGGATTTATTACTGCCAAACCCTAGGTCTAAACTGATGTTGCCCACAGTCAAAGCTAAAAGTGGGTTCAAAGTCCCTACAAGGTGCAGTCTGAAGTGTTTATGAGGGCAATTAGTTCAAACATTGCTGCAAAGGTGTTCTCTTTTTTAAAAAAGAAACCGAGACACCCTTGCCTTTATTTCTACGGAAATGTAAAGAGGGTTTTACCCTTCTTCTTCTGGAAGGTACAAATTTCCCCCTTTACCCACATTGATGGAAACTCCAATGTGGACTGAATTTGATGCAAGAACTCCTAATATTTCCATGCAAACAGATATTTGTGCATTATAAAGAAGGCTAAGTGACTATGGATGGGATCTCACATTATCTTCACATATTATGGAAGAAAATGATGAGCATGCTCTTTAACAGAATGCAGACTATGTAAGAATGAAAGTAAACAAACCTGTAACGAATCAGCAAGAATGTGCAACAGATGATGATACAGATGAGTGCAAGCACCACTCCTATTAGGATCCCAATCTCCTTCTCATGTGCACCTGTGGATGAAGCAAACCATTTTAAACACTTAACTGAAATTTTTAAACATCAAGCAATAATGAAGAAATGTCATGCAACAACATTTGTGGAAAATTGCAAATACTTTGACAAATTTACATTTTGGCAACATATTTTGACACCTTGCAACGATTTTACTGTGCATGATCCTATGTGGAATAACTTGATTTCGATATGCTAACTGACATTCATATATTTTGAAAATACTTCACTACAAACCCATTGAATTTGTCCCTTGAAATGCATGGCTAGCAGACATTCCTTGGTATATGATTGTAATGGTACTAAACCTATACAAATATGAAACACAAAATCATGCAGCGGTTGACGGCGGTAAGTAACAGTGCAGCCAACAGACAGAAGCACACATTCCTGCCCAGCAGCATTTGTTAAGTTAATATTCCCATTACAAATCTTTTGTGAGTTTTTGCTACAAGACAGCAAATTGGAAATGAAGAATGTGACTATAAGACTCCACATACCTACCAAGCATAGATTTCTACCTATTCATTTGTAAATTTATTAAATATTACACAACATGTTAAAACATCACATCTCCCATCCCAGCCCCAGTATTTATTTTCTTTCCTTTCCTGAACCCTACCATTACTCTCCCCCACCTCGGTATTACTCTCCTTTAAAAATGTATCTTCTTATCCCTGATATTTCCCCCTTTTTCAAACAAGGTTACATTTAGCTGCTCCCAGAACTGCCTTAAGCTTCTCCTCCTTATGCAGACACAGAACTACTTTTTTGTTTTAGGAAATAATATGTGGGTCAGCTCAAAGGCCCTGATGTGTACAGGGAATAATTCATCCAGTATCGCAGAGCAATTTGCTACTCAAACATCCCAAGTTGCTACACAAATGAAAAATTGTGTCGCAATTTTTTGTGTGGATAACCCTTGCATTTTCACAAACAATGTGTGGAGGACCTAATAAATCTTTAAAATTGCTACACAAAATTTGAATGCTAAATTATTCCCTGGTGTATTTAGAACACTCTCTTCACATATGTAAAAGGACAGTAATGTAAGCTGCTTTGCATTTATTTTTGGTTATAAATCAAAGGGCAGTTGCTAACTGAGAATATTGCTCCCCATCCCCAATAAAAGTAAATACATTTTGGGGTGATGAGTGGCTGTTTTTTTAACCCTCTGTCCTTTCCTCCACTTCCCATTCTCATTCCTTACCCTCTGGTACTTCTAACGTCTTTGCCATCACAGGTGGGTCATTCGGTGGTCCCTCTCCTACCTGAGTGCCTGCCTGCACTTTGAAATAATATTCAGTGTTGCTTTTCAAGTTCCTGACAATAGATTTCTCATTGGTTCCTGTAATTTGGCCAAAAAAAAAATTAAATAAATAAATAAACAAACAAACAAACAAAAATACACAGCTGTAAGCAATCAATAACTTACTTAAGATTAACAAAGTTCTGATATCTAGCCATCAAGCCATATTTTAGCTTAAACAGATCCACCTGTGACAGTTTTCATGTATCCAAAGGTGACAAATGGACTATTTGCCCCTCTGAGAATTTCTTATTTTCTAGCGAACAAAAATTGCAGTTGAATTTGGTTTGGAATTTGATTCCTCATCTTTCAACCTTCTGGTCCAATCTGGCAGTGCCCATGAAAAATTTCTCCAGTAATGAGCCTCATTATTATTTTTATTTCCTTACTCCATTGCTTATGTGAAGCATCATGCCAAACGGCAGCAGGTTCAATTTTTTAGTGTCTTTTGGTATAATTTTTGTCCAAGAATTCATCACAGAGCCTCTCCCACAAGAACCCGAATTAGTTCATTTGTTAGATGGACTTTTACACCTTAACTAACGACTTCTAATTTAATGTAGCAGAGACAGCATGAACCCAGTTGAGAGGGTGAGTGAAGGTAGAGTGCTCTACAATAAAACCAAATACCAGGTATCTCTCCCGTTGAGTTCATATAAAGCATAAACTTAATAATATACATTTAATGATACAATCTAATCAACACATACCAAAACAGTATTACTTGCACGTCATGTTCCTTTGAAACATTCTACTTTGAAAAATGATTGGTGGTTTACTGAGATAAACACACCCCATAAATAAAGCCAGTCCAAGCAAAAGTCTACAAGAAATAACTAAAGGAAAGAGTGTAAATTAAGAATTTTAAGATCACCATGACTTTCACATGCTATGTATCGCGTAACTTGGGGAAAGAGGATTTACAGCCCACCTGATGGAAACTCTGCGTCTGTGGTTTTGCTTTCAAAGCTATCTGCTAGTCTAAGTTGCATGCTTGAGTGCACTCTTCATGGGCAAAGCAGGAAATTTGCCTGTGTCAATAAACTTTGGGATAACCGTGGAAAAGGTGTTGGAACCGTGGAAAAGGTGTTATGCTCAGTTTGTACCCCCAATAATGCCACAAACAAGCAACTCCATCATAACAGAGAGAGAAATTTTTCTGCAATTTACATCACAAGTTGTTTTTACTTACCATTTTGTTGCAACTTCGTCCAAATATCTGCTTCGGGATTATCATTGTACATGATGACATAATGTGTAATGACACCATTAGGTCTCTCTGGAACGTGCCAACTCAGTCGGATGGAATAAGGATCCAGGGGATCGGCATCTACCTCCGTTACAGATGATGGCACTGGCAAAAAAGGAACAACACAAATTGCTACTTCAGCAGAAATACCTCATTCATGTTTTTAAATGAGTTATCTTCAGTGATATATTAAAAACTATGTATCATTCACAGCTATGTTTTCTAAATTATATTTTTGGCTGTGGTGCTATATTTTAAATACTTGACCACTAAAACAGCAAAACTAATTCACTTAAGCACACTCAATATAAACAGAGACACATAAGGCTTCATCTGTTGAAACGTCTCTTCACCTCCACCAAAACAGAATGGTTCTCATATTCAACGTGGGGCGACTAAAAGCCACGTACAATTACTTTTCTTGTTTTCAATTTCCTCATTTGGAGAACTTGGGTAACCTTTGAACCATTCCAAAATGACCCAAGTTCTAATCTCCTAATTACCAATATTGCATGTACAATGATATCTATACATTTCAACTTTATATACTGAGCTGCTGAGCACCACACACACAATCATGCACACATACATACATACATACATACATACATACATACATACATACATACATACATACATATACACATACATACATACCCACACACAAATACAGACATGCTACATTCATTGAGAAGATTCATCTTTGCAATTGGCAAATGAGGAGTACAAGATAAAATAAAATGAGGTAAGTATGTAGTGATAGCTTATAACAAGGTATCTGGTCCAAGACCATAGCAAAACCAGTAAACTCTCTATAACTAACTCACTTCCAACATTTTCAAGATACGCTACCAATAAGCAACTATCTGAAAGTATTTCTCTTCTAGCTGGGTTAAGCCATTATCACACTACAAGGAATTACGATTTCATTCACTTCTGATTTTTGGGGTTTTTTAACTTTAATCTACTCCATCTCTGGTTGGAAAGAACCCATGCCAGTCTGGGTAAATATAAGACTTGAAGCACAGGACTAAATTTATACTAATAACTTTATGACATCATATCAACAGATAACTTTCTTTCACCTATACATGTCTGATGAAAGCTGTTTGTCGGTGTGACATCACCGGCAAATCAGTTAACATTTCCCTCACTTCCGTCTTAAACGAAATCAATCCATCACAAAATGATTTCTGATTAATTGGATATTCTACTCACAATCTTGTAATGTCTGCACATATTGGCTACTTCCAAACAGGCCACTACAGTTGGGAATATGGACACGAATCTCTACTTGGTAGTAGGTAAATGGTTCCAGGTTTCCAATTTCCAACTGGTAGGGAGGACTTTCTTCCCTCCTGGAATTGACAGATAAAAATGTAAAATTTCTTTCATTGCTTTCATATAAAATGTTTCTGTTCATTCATACTTTCAAATACCCTTAAAGGCCATGAGCAGTCCCCCAGACTTTTTTTGAAGCAACAGCTAAATATCACTGTTTTCTTCTTTTTTTCTCTTCAAAGAATCTTTTATAATAATCTATGACTTCAATATTGCATATGCAAAGTAAACAAAGCAGTTACGTCTCGTAAATTTCTCATTTGAGAAGATAAAAATCTTGTCACATGACTTTCACCAGCCAATCATGAAACAGGAAAGTATACTACACTACTTCAAGTTGGCGTGACTGCTCTTGCCCTTTCAGTTCTATTGATCCATTTTGGTCAGGCAAGCATTTCTTATCCCATGATAAACCAACATATCTTTGGCTACTACATTTTGCTTTAATCAGGGTTGCGCTGTTTCAATGTGGTTGCTCGCAAATGAAATTTTGTTTCATTAATGTCTTTAATATCAAAATATTTTTGTGTATGAATAAACATAGGTAAACAACTCTGGTTATGTGTGCATTAGAACAGGGTAATGCACACTCAGGGGTGAATATGACTGGATGCACTCAGGCTGCCCCCTAGTAGTTCAGCACTTGCATTAACTCTCAGATTGTGCATTATTCAAGCCTAATCAGGATTGTAGCAGTCAATGCATTATGTGTCACAGGAAAAGTCTGTGGCAACTTGATTCATCGCAGCTGTGACTGACAGACAGAAGTAAAAAATATTACCACAACTCACAGAAATTGTCACACGTGGAACCCAAAACTACTTCCATCCTATTAAAGACCACATATTTGGTCTAACAGTGAGAACATCAGCTTCTCACGTGGAAGGGCTGGGTTCCATTGCCAGGTCGAGTCATACCAAAGACCCTTAAATGGAACCTACGGCCATTGTGTTTAATGCTCCCCATAAACAATGGAGTAGGCAAAACAAGCTGTTTAGCCACAACTGGAAAAAAGGCCTGGCCAGCGGGACATGATCAATAGGTTGAGAACTGGGCTGTAAAAGTCTGTCTAACTCAAATTCCATTATATTAAACATTTTGAAAAATTTCCTGTTGATATTTTTGCACATTTCAGTAGGTAGCTAGACAAGACAATGATTTTACTCATCAACTGGTACAAAACATTTTGACATAACAGCCAATGTAAAACAAAAGTGAAAGACCCACAGACTTAAATTCATAGTTCAAAAAATTTCTACATCTCACCCGGGTTTGTAGGGTATTTCAGCCCTGGTGGCATTTGTGACGGCTGTGGAATAACGGATGGTGTAACCAAGAGCAGGTAGGTCAGTAAGGGATTGTTGCCAAGTCACTAGAAGGCTGTGTGGACTTCTTGCAGTCAAGTTGAATTGAGGAGGGAAACCATTCGAACACACAGCTACAACAGGAGGAAAATACAAAAGAATATACAAAGATTAAAGGTAGCCAACTCTTACACCAAACTTAAATTTTTGTTTTAGTCCACAGAAATTCCAGATTGGCATAGCTCTTTGATTGACAGAAAGTTCAATAAATGCAGAGTACTGTAGATCATATTACACAGCATGAACTGTACTGAGAGTGTTTTGATTAAACAATGGGGTCTTGTACATTTATTCGGCTGCACTTGAAACAATTTGTTGGGAACTGGCCGTAAAACACCATCTATAAACCTAATGTGAAGCAATAAACTGTCTGGATGAGGATGAGTTTTAGACAGTAGTGGAAGGGGCTGAAATAAGGTTAGGACAACTGGAACAGTTTGGGGTAAGAGGATCAGTCTTCTGAATACACAGAATTCATATCAAAATAAATTCTTTTTTGGCTCTTTTCAGTGACGTAGAAGCAGAACACAACTTTTTTCATTTGTCCAACATTTCCATTTCTTAACAAGTTTTCTTTGCTTTGCATCTATTTTCAGAAAATCTTAATACAAAACCAAACTTTTAATCAGGTCTAGCAAAATCTAGGTTCCATTTTGTGATTTTGTAAGGTCCAAGTAAAAATATTTAATGAGATGAATTTTCCTACCATACAGTGCCATATTACAGCTTACTTCTAATTCCATTTCACAAATTTATCCTTATGGAATAAAGAAAAAAATCATAAAATCCAGGGAGTTCTTCAGTGAAAATTTCCTCTTGGAAAATACTTGTTATTTCTTCTGACCTTGCAGTTATAGTTTCCACATTTTGCATAATTTGGCAAGCTCTTGCTAAGAATCATGACACTTACGTTGAGGTTGTGTGACAACAGTACCACTGGCAGTGTGGCCATCTCCTTCCTCATTGTATGCCCTTACGTGAACCTCATAGGTTGTTCTTGGCTCTGAAAACAGGAATAAAGAAGTTGGTGTGTATCATTCAAATAACTATAAAAACACTCGGAACACTTAGCGATGACTCGTTCATCTTTACAAACAAATGATGCCAGGGCTGTGTTACAACAGAGCTGATAAGGGGCACTTACATTTTAGTTACAATGAAATATAGATTCTAGTTTGTGTTCTATGTGTAAATGTGAGATCACTGCACATGCATAACCTCTTCAGTCATCAACAGGGTCCTGTGCATGCTCTATGCCAACCAGTAACATAACCGTGGACAAGCACATAGCCAATAAGAAATCTGGTCATTGCACCAGCTACCATGTGTGAGATGTATTTTTGTAGATGTATTTGTTTTGTAAAGTGCCACTGCATATTATATTTTGTAGAAGTGTGCACTATAGAAATTTTATTATTATTAATATTTCATCTTGATTACCTGAAGAAATGCAAAGACTAAAAGAAAATATTTACCAAGGAATCTTGACTGCTAAATTAAGAAAAACCTCTTTATGAACACATATAAACTAAAAGAAACTAATCAACATTTAAAGAATTCTCTAAAATGGCTGTTAGATTCAAAACCGATAGGAAGGGAAGCACCAAAAAAACCAAATTATTGAGGTACCATAACATATCTAGACTTAGCTATAACCATTTAATCATGTCAGATAAAACCTGAAAAACTGGATGTACACATGTTACAATGATCTCAGCATTTGTTTCTAAATATAAATGGACACTAATATGATATTACATCTTAAAAATTATATTTCCACTCTTATTAGTCATATGTTCCAAACTTCAAAGTGCAAAATTTTGTTTTTGCACTTGACTTAAGGTCAAATCAGTAGATGTTAATTCAAGCACCCCCTTGTGTTCTTGTTAAATTCAAGTAATCTCAACAAACTGATTGCTTGCCAGAATATAGACACATTTAAAAGGTCTTTCAGATTAGAAGAAATGTTTTTGTTAATTACTATTGAATGAAAATTTCTGAATCTTTGTTGAGTAAAATAATTTCACACATGCAAGACTTGACAGCCTCCACTACTATGTAACCCATGCTTGATGTTGGACCATGGTCATAAATCTTTTTTGTTTGAAGTCAATATGCAAACCTTGAGCAGAGAAATGTTGTAAGAATTTGGCTCTCTGGTCATTATATGCAAAGCTGAACCCAATACAATTTAAGATCCTTACCAAGTCCTGACACAGCAAAGACAAGTGTACTAATGGGAATGACAAGGTCCTTCACAATTTCTCCATCTTTGTTTATGACCTTCACAAGGAAACCCAAGACATCGCTTGACCCATCCACTACATTTATGGATATCTCAATGGATGTGTGGTTAAGAGGATGGAAATCCACGACAGGGGGAGGTAGCACTGTGGGGTAAAAAAAAAGTTGAAATGAAGAAACAGACTACAAACAAGATATATCCTGAAGTAACCCTACTAATAAGGTCACATCAAAGCAATTTAAGACAAAGCAACTTGACAGGTCAAAACCCCGGAAGGTGGCATGAAACGATGCAGGAAAACAAAACAGTGATGCCATCTGATGCCCAATCAAACTGTTTATGTAATGAGGACTGCCTATTACGAAGGCTTAGCAATTTGTAAGATACTTTCTTCTTTTTTCATATATTTACCAAAGTTCCATCAAAAATAAACCAATGCAGAACATAATAACCTATACAGCTTTTCTCCCCAAATAGAGCAAGAACTACCACACTATAGCTTAACAGATTAATGTGACCCAGTCCTATATATGACTGAAACCAATCCCTTTCAGTTTCCTAACACTTCTTGACTATAATCATTTAACCCAAGTGGGGCGTAACGCAGCAAAACAACCTACATTCATCGGAGCCAAGGTTCAACGTCTGAACTGTCACCCAACTGGAAAATTCTCCCGGTCCAATGCTAGTAGCTGCAGCCATGCGAATACGGTACTCCGTGTTTGCATCCAAACCACTTAACGTGTACTCAGTTTGGTCTCCAGGCACAGTCACAGTTGAAAAATTGTCCTGGAGGTTATAAAAGTTAAAAGGTTAACAATTGGCACTTGATTTTGATGGTCACTGGATCCACTGACACAAAAACTTAATTCCCCCAAACAAATTTAACCTGCTTTGTGCAATTGAGGTATGGAATTAATTATCAATTACACGTTATTCAATAACAACATACACAAGATGTAGGTACTACTGAAACAGTACCTTACCCTAATTGTTAATAAGCTAACTAATACTAGGCTGGAAACTGACTAGAATAACAAGTAATGGTTTTATGCACAGACTTCCTATATGCTGATGGACCCCATTTATTTCTGACTAAATTAGACCATCACTTGACTTTTTGGATTCATCTATACAATTATTCTAGTTGGGGTAAATGCATTATCCATATAATACAGTTCATCTTTGAAAAATAACTAACTGCCTCAAACAACACGTACATGAAAGACAAATACACAACATAAATGAAAAGGTACACACCTCTTCAACTTCAGCATAAGTGATTACATAGTTGATCAGAATTCCATTCTTGGCCGAGTCTTCTATATCATTCCACTTAATGTTGATGGCGTCATGGGTGGAGCTACTGGCAACAAAATCAGGGGCCATTCTTGGAACTAAACCAGAATGCAAAAATGCATTGAGGTTTCGATGATACATACAGTACATGCTCTTTTCAATGAAATGCTACATTTCTTGTAAGAACTGGTGACCCGAAGTGACCTTTGACTCCACATGTTAGTAACTGGTTTTTTTCTTTTAACCCAAACAATTCTACAAATTTCATACTGTGCCTTAAGATATTTCGCAAACAATCAGCTTACATCATACACATCAACATATCAAGTTTGAAATGAATCCCAAGTTTCCTACCTTAAGATATTGTGTTAAAGAGTTTTTTCAAGTTGTCCCCTTCTGACCCCAAATGACCTTTGACCTCTACCAAAATAAAAAGGATTCTTCTTTACATCATAATACATCTACATATCAAGTCTGAAATGAATCCAACTTTCCTATCATGATGTATCATGTAAAAAAGGATTTCAGTGTTTGAACCCCATGTGACCCCAAATGACCTATGACCTCCACCAAAATTCTTGGGTTTTTCCTTACATCATTACGCATCAACATATCAAGTTTGAAATGGATCAAAGTTTCCTACCTTGAGGTATAGTGTAAACCAGGATTTCCCGGGTTTGACCCCACATGACCCAAAATGACCTTTGACCTCCACCAAAATATATCCAGTTCTTTCTCACATTATAACGCATCAACATATCAAGTTTGAAATGAATCCAAGTTTTCTATCTTGAGATATTGTGTAAACAAAGATTTTGGTCTTTGACCCCCTGTGACCCCAAATGACCTTTGACCTCCACCAAAATATATCCTGTTCTTTTCTACACCATTACGCATCAACATATCAAGTTTGAAATGGATCAAAGTTTCCTACCTTGAGGTATAGTGTAAACCAGGATTTCCGGGGTTTGACACCACGCGACCCGAAATGACCTTTGACCTCCACCAAAATATATCCAGTTCTTCCTCACATTATAACGCATCAACATATCAAGTTTGAAATGAATCCAAGTTTTCTATCTTGAGATATTGTGTAAACAAAGATTTTGGTCTTTGACCCCCTGTGACCCCAAATGACCTTTGACCTCCACCAAAATCAATAGGGTTCTTCCTAACATTATAACGCATCAACAATATCAAGTTTCAAATTAATCCAAGTTTTCTACCATGAGATATCGTGTAAACAAGGATTTTGGGGTTTGACACCACGTGACCCCAAATGACCTTTGACCTCCACCAAAATCAATAGGGTTCTTCCTTACATCATAACGCATCTACATATCAAGTTTGAAATTAATCCAAGTTTTCTATCTTGAGATATTGTGTAAACAAAGATTTTGGTTTTTGACCCCCTGTGACCCCAAATGACCTTTGACCTCCACCAAAATCAATAGGGTTCTTCCTTACATCATAACGCATCAACATATCAAGTTTCAAATTAATCCAAGTTTTCTACCATGAGATATCGTGTAAACAAGGATTTTGGGGTTTGACCCCAAATGACCTTTGACCTCCACCAAAATCAATAGGGTTCTTCCTTACATCATAACGCATCTACATATCAAGTTTGAAATTAATCCAAGTTTTCTACCATGAGATATCGTGTAAACAAGGATTTTGGGGTTTGACCCCACGTGACCCCAAATGACCTTTGACCTCCACCAAAATCAATAGGGTTCTTCCTAACATCATAACGCATCTACATATCAAGTTTGAAATTAATCCAAGTTTTCTATCTTGAGATATTGTGTAAACAAAGATTTTGGTTATTGACCCCCTGTGACCCCAAATGACCTTTGACCTCCACCAAAATCAATAGGGTTCTTCCTTACATCATAACGCATCAACATATCAAGTTTGAAATGAATCCAAGTTTTCTACCATGAGATATCGTGTAAACAAGGATTTGGGGGTTTGACCCCACGTGACCCCAAATGACCTTTGACCTCCACCAAAATCAATAGGGTTCTTCCTTACATCCTAACGCATCTACATATCAAGTTTGAAATTAATCCAAGTTTTCTATCTTGAGATATTGTGTAAACAAAGATTTTGGTTTTTGACCCCCTGTGACCCCAAATGACCTTTGACCTCCACCAAAATAAATAGGGTTCTTCCTCTCAGTAAGGGGTATCTGTGTACCAAGTTTGAGAACTGTCGGACTTTCCCTTCTCAAGATATCGTGTAAACAAGCAAACACACATACACACACACATACACACGCACATACACACATACATACACACACACGCCATCATGAATGCATAGGTTCCTCTTTTCATCGAAACCAAAAAGAATGTGATGAAGGAAAAGAAACATGTTCACTGCATTTGAAAGCTACACCAGCAAATTTTTAAAAACCTTTTCAAAGGCATATCACACAAATACTTGTCATTTGAGTGCACTCTTAAAAATCACATGAAAGGTATGATAGATATAAGTCTAAGTTAAAGAGGAAATCAGATTTTGACAAAGAATGTTAACCTTATGTTCAAGCAGTTCATTTTTTCTCTTTTAAACTAATATTTTACCAGAATATGGCAATATTGAAGAGGTCTTCAAGGTTGGAAGAAACATTGATGTTTGTATTTACTGCTGTTGAATAAAAAAACCTAAATATTCGTCGAGTAAAAGAATTTCACACAGATGCAAGACTAGACAGCCTTCACGACACTGTAACCAATCACAATGCTAAACTATGATTGCAGATCAGTTTTTGTTAATTTTGAGTCTTTATACAAATCTGGTGCAGAATTTAAGTTGTGAAACAAATCGTAAAAACAAACTCAGACTGCTACTTTAAACTGAGGTTGCCTAACTACTTAACAATTACCATGATACTGGTCACAAGAATATGTACAGAAAATGATTAATAATAAAAAATATTATTAGCTAAACACAAGATATGCTACATCTGATGCAATTTACAAACACATGAAGGGAATGGTATATAAAAACTTAAAAAAGAATCCAAAAGTTCTGAAAACTTTATCACTGTCTGTTTCTGTCAGAGACATTTAAAATTGACAGCAAATGGGTAATGCTAATCCTATTGAATGATGTCTGAAAAGTTTTCAGAAAATGAGACTTACCATCTTCTTTTGTTGTGACATACACTTTGTTAGAAGGTGGGCTAGGACCAATGCGACTCCAAGAAACAGCATATATCTCATAAGTGGTAAATGGTTTCAAATCCTCAAGAACATAGCTATGCAGACTGTTAGGCAGTGGCAATGGTGATTCTGTCCCTGTCAAAGAAAAGTACAAAGCATAAGTCTCACTCACTGTCTATCTAAAGAAAGTCAGAGAGAAACTGGACAACATACACGATCTTTTGGGAATGCTGACATGCTAGCAAACAGGCCTGATTTTACAAAGTTTGAATATTTCTGAAGCTCATGTCTTTGCATAAGTAATGATGTGGAGCATTGCACAGTGCAGACCTTTCTAATCTTACCCTTTCGTAACTATCTCCTTAATACTCATCACATAGTATACAATTGGGTGGGAGATACTGATGTTTTTTGAAGGACATAATTTTAATTTCCCAAAGTAAAATTCTTGGGACATGTTACAATTGTGCTAAAAATAAAGACTAAAAGAAGAGCAATAATTTGCAAATTTAGCTCATTTTTATTCATTAAAATGTGCAACACAGAAATCATCCTATAAAGTGGCAGGCCTGATGAATCTTGGTGGAAATTGTTGTTTTTTCTTTTCTTTTCTTTTCTTTTTTATGGGTGTTTTTCTGGGTACTAAATAATTTAAAGTTACTATCCAACTATGTCATTGTCATGTCCATTGAGACTATTAGAGCACCACACCTGAGAATTTTAAAATAGCTCAGTCCCTATTTAAAAGTTAGGCTTGTGATTTCAAAGTTTACTTTGCTAACACAAATATAATCAAGCAATTTGAAGATTATTCTCTACAATTCTTTCAACAGATCTGTCTTACCTCCTGTTTCTTGATAATGAATTGAAAATGCTACAAAACTGATTCCTGGAAGCGGTGGGTCCCACACTAGCTTCACTTTTGTACTTGTAGTAAAATTAACCCGCAGATTTCTAGGTGCATGTGGCTCATTTGTCACTGTGGAGAAACAAGAACAGATCATGCCTGAAAATGCTGCTTCAAAACTGAGAGGAAAAACCTATTTCCTACTTCAATGTATGTTACCTATTCACAAGATTATAACCAGAAAGCCAAAAGGCTTAGTGATTCCTTGCCATCAAATACCTTACCTGCTTTCGAATTGACAGTTTTTGATAGATTTTTCTTTACATTTTAGGCACAGAATTTTCGGAATTTTACTGCTAGTGACCTCAAATGACCTTTGACCTCTACCTAAAACAATAGGCTTCTTTCTCTCAACATGAAAAGTCTATATACCAAATATGAAGAGTGTTGGTCACTCCTTCCTATCAGAAGATATCATGTTTACAAGCCATTTTCCGCCTTTTCGTAATTTTACCTCTGGTGACCTCAAATGACCTTTGACATCTACCAAAAACAATAGGGTTCCTCCTCTTAACATGAAAAATATATATATTAAGTATGAAAATTGTCCGGCAATCCTATCTGAAGGTATCCTGTTTACAAGCCATTTTCAGCGTTTTGGCAATTTTACTGATGGTGACCTCAAATGACCTTTGACCTCTACCAAACACAAAAGGCTTCTTTCTCTCATCATGACAAATCTATATACCAAATATGAAGGGTACATATCACTCCTACCTGAAGATATCAGGTTTAAAAGCCATTTTTGAAGTTTTCACAATTGTACAGCTGGTGACCTCAAATGACCTTCGACTTCTACCAAAAGCAATAGGCTTCTTTCTCTCAACATGACAAATCTATATACAAAATATGAAGAGTATCGGTCACTCCTTTCTGGAGATCTCATGTTTACAAACCATTTTCGGCATTTTCGCAATTTTACCACTGGTGACCTCAAATAACCTTTGACTTCTACCAAAAACAATAGGGTACTTCCTTTCAACATGACAAACCTATATACCAAGTATCAGATGTGTCGGTCACTCCTATCTGAAGATATCATGTTTACAAGCCATTTTCGAAGTTTTTCGCAATTTTACTGTTGGTGACCTCAAATGACCTTTGACCTCTACCAAAAAACAATAGGGTTCTTCCTCTCAACATGAAAAATCTATACACCAAATACGAAGAGTGTTGGTCATTCCTATCAGAAGATATGTTTACTAGGCATTTTCGGCATTTTCGCAATCTTACCGCTGGTGACCTCAAATGACCTTTGACATCTACCAAAAAACAATAGGGTTCCTCCTCTCAACATGACAAATCTATATACCAAGTATGAAAATTGTCAGGCACTCCCATTTGAAGATATCGTGTTTACAAGCCATTTTCGGCGTTTTCGCAATTTTACCGCTGGTGACCTCAAATGACCTTTGACATCTACCAACCAGAATGCAAAAATGCATTGAGGTTTCGATGATACATAAATGGTCCCTTTCAAAGAGTGCCATCATACACCATTATCTTCTCAAATGTTATGCTAGCATGTCCAAAAAATAATTTTGTCATTCCAGATGACCTTTTGAATTTCATAAAAGCCAAACATTGCTAGACATACAAACAACAGACAGACAAATGGACAAGCAGCTATCTTGAAAGATCATATTTAAAAAGGTTTCCAGGCTTTGACCCCTGGAGACCCCAGATGACCTTTCATATCTGCCAAAAACAATGGAGACCATCCTCTGACCATAATGCATCCACATACAGTACCCAAATATGAAATCTATCAAAGTTTCCCATCTGGAGATATTGCATTAGCAGGGTTTTCAGACTTTGGCCAGCAGTGACCCCAGATGACCTTTGACCTCCATCAAAAACATTAGGTACCATCTCCTGACCATAACGCTCCACATACCAAATATGAAATCTATCTAAGCCTCCTACTGTACCTTGAGATATTGTGTTACAGAGGTTTTCAGACTTTGACTCCCGGTGACCCCAGATGACCTTTGCCCTCCAACAAAAACGACAGGGGCCATCTACTGACTATAACGCATCCACATACCACATACGAAGTCTATCCAAGCTTCCAAACTTGAGATATTGTGTTAACGAGATTTTCAGACTTGACCCCCCTGACCCCATATGACCTTTGACCTACCCCAAAAACAATAGGGACCATCTCCTGACCATAACACATCCACATACCAAATATGGAATCTATCCAAGTTTCCTATCTTGAGATATGGCATTAACAAAATTTTCAGACTTTGACCCCTGGTGACTCCAGATGACCTTTGACCTCCACCAATAATGATAGAGACCATCTTCTGACTATAAACCATCCACATACCAAATATGCAATCTATCCAAGTTTCCTACCTTGAGATATCGCGTTAACCAGGTTTTTCAGACTTTGACCCCTGGTGACCCCAAATGACCTTTGACCTTTACCAAAAACAATAGGGTCCATCTCCTGACCATAACGCATCCACATACTAAAAATGAAATCTGTCAAAGCTTTCAAAGTTGAGATATCATGTTAACGAGATTTGCAGACTTTGACCCCCGGTGACCCCAGATGACCTTTGACCCCCACCAAAAACAATAGGGACCATCTTCTGACTATAATGCATCTACATAGCAAATAGGAAATCTATCCAAGTTTCCTAGCATGAGATATTGCGTTAACAAGGTTTGTAGGCTTTGACCCCTGGTGACCCCAAATGACCTTCCACCTCCACCAAAATCAATAGGGTTCTTCCTCTCAATATGGTGCATCTATGTACCAAGTTTGAAAACTGTCAGACATTCCTATCTTGAGATATCGTGTTAACAAGCAGTGTCACAAACACACACACATACACACACGCACGCCATCATGAATGCATTGGTTTCTCTTATCATCAAAACCAAAAACAATAGGATTCTTCCTCTCAACATGACAAATCGATATACCAAGTATAAAAAGTGTCAGTCACTCCTATCTGAAGATATCCTGTTTACAAGCTATTTTCGAAGTTGTCGCAATTTTACTGCTGGTGACCTCAAATGACCTTTGACCTTTTGACCTGTACCAAAAACAATAGGGTTCTTCCTCTCAACATGATAAATCTATATACCAAATATGAAAAGTGTTGGACATTCCTAACTTAAGATATCGTGTTTACAAGCAAGTGTCACAAACACACACACACACACACAACATCACCATCGCATAGATTCCTTGCCTGCCTACGGCAAGGAATCAAAAAAATTACCACATCATGACCTCAAAATATTCACATTCTTTTGGGGGCTTTCAATTACATGGAAGATTCAATGGAACTAAATAGTATAGCAAACAGAGAGGTTAGCTAAGTAGCGGCCCATTTCCTGAAACATTGTTACTCAAGTAAGTCAGCAGTCTAAGGTGGTAGGTTTTTCTTTGAGAAAGCTTCTCACAGAGGAATCCTAGGTGCAAAATTGTTACCTTTTTCTGTTTTGCAAGTATATTCATACAGTAGAAATTACACTCAATATTGCCATAAACTTTTTGGCATGCAAAATGAAGTTCCTGAGAGTTTTGCTCAAAACTTTCAATTCCCTGAAATCAGGACACTTCCTGAACTCTTTCATCTTTGAACAAACACATCCAATATAAAATGTAATAAAAGCACTTCCAACCTATTGGGCCATTGGTGTGTAAATGTTAAGACATCTAAAGCCATTTGGTTCGGTTTTCTCTCAAGCTACACAGAAGTCCTCCCTACCTCTCCCCCCCCCCTCCTCTGCACATACACTTATTTTGAAACAACAGCTTATTTTCACTAATTTAATCTTTTATTCTTGCAAGTGTCTTTCATGATAATTAAGAACTTGAAATGTTTCACATAAGAAATAAGTCAATGAGTAGTTAGTAGTTACTCATAAAATTCTAAAATCCAATGAGAAAAAATATTATTAGCTAACAGCCTGCTCTATTCTACGTGGGCCCTTTTTCTGACATCCATTATTATTTCCATCATTCACTGCAATATATACCACAAGCACTGTTCACAAGAGCTAGCAACTAATAACTTTAAGCTTTTTGTGCTTGAATTATCCTGAATAACAGGTCACCAGCTTTGCCAGATTAGTCTGAACACTTTTATTGCTATGATAAGTGTACTTAACTACGCACAAATGGAAGGTTTCAAGAAATTCTTTTTTGCACAGAAACCAGGCACACCTGTTTCAAAGAACGGTAAGTAAGGTTGACTTTGTAGGATGCACACTTCCTTCTCCAAAACTGCTGTGTCAGGTCCCCAGATCATGAAGCAGGGTTCTTGCCTAATACTGTTAAATGATTTGCAAGAGCCATTCATGACATAGGATAGACTACTTCTCTAATTTATTTTTAAATGACTGCATTTTCCCTTTAAGATCTCACCAGATTGTCACTCTACCCAAATCCAACCTCTACAAACACTGTACTATGTGACATGGGAGGACATATAGCCCATGGCACAATAAAAAGGACAATGCTTATGGTATACACCAGGTATTGAGTTGGTCTACACACTTACACTCAATGGGTTCCAGCAAGGCACTTGCAATGTCCTTTCCAGCGGCATTGATGGCAACACACTGGTAAATACCCCTATCACTGACACGTACTTGGTTGATCACTAAGTCGTTGTTCTCTTGTATTGACCTACGATCTTTTTCTAGGACCTCTTTTCCTTCAAAGTACCACTTGACCATCGGTGAAGGGACACCACTCACTTTGCAAGAAAACCGTGCAATACTGCCAACAGAAATTCCAGATCTGTCTTTTAAATCCCTCCTGGAAATTGCTGGTGCCTCTGCAATGTCAAAGAGCAATCACAATAACGTGTTTTGCATACATCTAATATTTAAAATTACTGAAATTATCTCGGCAGGCCAATGATTTCACGTTTGCTAAATCTTCCAAAACAGAAAAAAATTTGTAACAAAAAACATGACAACTGATAGACTTTCTGATACATACTGAAAATTCTGAAAAAAGAGCATTACAGTATTGCAATCACATATTGGATTTAAAGGCCCAATTATCACACCCCAAACAGTACCAATTCTCCTAACCTTCTTACTTTACATCAAAGAATAGGATCATTACTGAACAAAATAAATGCAAACTATCCTGTTCAAGAGTCCAAGGTCTTCTGTAAAAACACAGATTGTTAAAGTGTTAGTACTTAGTAATGGTTGATGTTTAACTTGCAACAGAGGTTGTGCATGTGACAGAACATTTAAATTTGGCTTACTGGATGCTGCTGATCATGCTCACTAGATTTGTCACTGATACACACCCATGACAGCACCCCAGTAACAACTGGTGTGCAATGGCAACCCAGTGACAACTGGTGTGAAATGGCATCCCAGTAATAACTGGTGTGCAATGGCACCCCAGTAATAACTGGTGTGCAATGAACATGTGGACAGAAAAATAGGAAGACACAGAACTCAGTGATGTCAGTGGATGACCTCTATACCCAGTATGCATCATAATGCATTGCAATAGTGCTCTTGGAAATCCCTATTTACAGGAGTCCTCAAAGAACACGGTCATGCTGAGGGGTCACTGACATTCTATATGACACTGTCCAGGTGTTCTGCAAACACCACTTGAAAAGAAAGTCTATTTTAATTCTACATAATTTACATAAGTCTATACAATTCTGATGATTGTAGGTAATAATCTAATTAAATCATGTCAATGAAACAAATGGGATTGTAAAATATATCCAATGGAAACGTATGGATAAGAAACAAGAGCCCAAGGGCACTATGGTTCCTTGCATTAAAGATGATATTGTATTAAGGTAGTCCCAAGGTAAGGCATAATTTGCACCTTTAACCCCAATGACTTTTGGCCATCACCCAAAAACATAGGGGCACATTAAATTTCAAAATCATACAAGCACTTGCCGTTTGAGAGAAATGGAACACTAAACTTTTCAAATTATCACACTGCACAATGCCCACTTCCATGCGACAAATACATTCATCACCTTTCACTAAAATGTCATTTACTTGAGTTTGGGGTAGTATAGGAGGTTAGTTAATTGCCTTTTTGGTCAATCTCAACAATTCAAATCCAGACCTTAAAAAGAAGTCACAAAGGTCAAATACAGTCAAAGTAGATCAAAACTGATTTTAAATAAACACAGTCTCTTCTGCACCAAAGAAATTTAACAGTCATCTGGTCATTCCTGACCACCAAAATTTATGATGGATGACTAGAAATTATGTCATGGTTGTCCTTTTGACTACCCAATGTGTTTGCCTGAAAAGCAAAAATAAGGAAAAGCCCACAATTCTGCTACTAAAGGCACCCCGATAGTGATTTATTAGCACCAATTTCTTCTTCTTAATTTGGCTAGAAGACCAAGAAACAAATATAGCTCTGTAGAATCTAATAAATGACTTTCAACTTGACCTTTTAACCTAAAGAGGGTGTTAGAAACAGCATTGTAGTCCCTAGGGTATACAGAGGTAAAGAAGAGAAACTGCTTTCATATTTTACTATTGAAATTGGAATCTTAGCTTGCACTGTGAATAACTTTATTCAATACTGGATGTGAGGAAAAGGTTGTTTTTAATAATAATTGCATTACTGTCCTGACTGTTAACTAAACTGCTTTTAGACTGAGAGGGGGTTATAATTCTTCTTTTCTTTTATACATTGCATTTGTCTAAAGGCATTAAACTTCAGCTGGACTTTTAAACCAATTGAACAAAGACCCAAAGAGTCTTCACGTGCACTTTACTTAGACGAACACAACTTTCCATTATTTCCACTATGTTACTTGGTTATTGAGTAATTGCACAGCATACCTGGCATTGCAATAGGCCTGCATATGACCTACATGTACACACTAGCCTGTCATTTATATGTCAGTAACTCAAGTAAAGAACATTGTAGGAGGGTAGTGTAATAGCCTTTTTGGTTCGTCTGATCAAGACAAATCTTGATGTCACAAAAAAGTCACAAAGGTCAAAAGGTCAAATGAGGTCAAGTGAGGTCAAGGGGGGTCATCACGTGCATTTCACTTAGACAAACACAAATCTCCATTACACCACCCCTCTAAAATGTTTCAGTGGCAAGATATCAATAAAACATTACTTTTTGACCTTTTGACCCTTTCCAATTATTTTGGTTAATGTACCAACATTTTCACCTCCTACCAATCTAACTTATCCTAAAATGATGCCACTGCTTGAACAACGGATGCTGAGTTACAGCTACTAACAGAAATTCAGTTTTTGGCCTCTGGTGATCACCAATGACCTTTGACCTCCACCAAAAACGATATGGCACATCTACTCAACAACATCTACATACATACCAAGTTTGAAAAAAATTGATCACTCGGTTATTGAGTTATCGCACCACATACCTCGCATTCCAATCTGTCACATACACACACACACATACACACACACATACACACACACACACACACATACATATGCCAAGGTGACTGCATAGGTTCCTTTGTTACACAAGGAACCAAAAAATAGGGGGATGGTGAATAATGTACTAGCTGTGCGTAAATAATATGATGAAAGACTTACCATGAACCACAAGTCTTGCCTGACTAAACACACTCAAAGCTGTTTCTGTGTTGGTAGCGGTGCATATGTATATACCAGCATCAGACAGTCTGACACTGATAAAGAACAAATTGCTTCTTCCAATGTAATTTACACCATCTGTCCTAATTGGTCCATCACCTAAACAGAGAGGTATTACACAAAAAAATCCTTTAGATGAACTTCCAACAATTTAAAGGAGGTTGCACAAATCTAATACAATTGCAACATGGAACGCTTTTCTTCAATGTATTGTTAAACAATATTCATTAAATACTTGGCAACATAGGGATCGTGGCACCTTTAATTTAAGCAGGCTTAATAATTTCCACACCAAACCAGGAATTTCAAACATCCTACAACTTTTTTGTTTTTATTTTTGTCTGTAATCCCCAAAACTCAACGGTTTGCGACGATACGTACCTCCTATTTACATATTTATTTCCCCTAATTGCCTAACAATACCCATCTGACAGACTCTTAGCACAGGTGGCGCCCTAGCCCTTCCAACTTAGATTGAAGCAATACAACCTAGTCGTTATAGGCAAAGCTATACAAAGGAATGATCGAACGAGAGTCTGAACCTAAGGAGAGGCTAGCTGAAACCGCCGCGTACCTAAAAACACTAAGGAGAAGTTAGGGAATCAATTAAATGGTACTCAACACTACTCCAAAGGTTGAACAAATTCGAGAAACGATGACCAAAAGTCTTGAAAGTCTCGAAGAAACAGACAGGTGAATTCCAAAGGCAAGCTAGCAGCTCGAAACGAGTGCGTCCTCACTGCAAGCATGGCAATAGAGGAATGGGCTGGTGAGATAGTTGGAAGGGCTAGGGCACCACCTGTGCTAAGAGTCTGCCAGATGGGTATTGTTAGGCAATTAGGGGAAATACATATGTAAATAGGAGGTAAGGAGGAGCAAAATAGACTACATGTACCTAGTCACTTCAGAAAGATTACAAAGCAAATTAAAGTGCCCCCATACCCCCTGGTATTCTTTCTTAAACTATTAAGTTCCCTAACCCACCCAATCTCCCCTACCTCCTGGATGAATATAAATGAGCCTACCTCTCCATCTTAATTCAGGAGTGCTTTCTTTCAATCACATGACAATGTTTTTGTGATTGTTTTGTTAAATACTCTGAGAATAACTCCTGTCAGCATTAGCCTTATATACCTTGTTAGTTACGCAAGAGATCAGAGATATTTGCAGGGATTTCCTAAATTTTTAAAGCAATGCTGGGATGACTTATTAGTTAGATGAGGTTTTACAGCTCAGTTTGAAACCAACTAGTTTAAGTTGGGCCAAACACAGCCCTTCTTCCAGTTATGGCTCACTGGCTTGTTTTCCCTACTCCACTGCTGCTGAACACCAAGCACAGTGACCATAGTAGATTGACTTAGGTGACTAAAGCCGGCATGTCAAAACCAGTCAGTGCTGAATACCTTTTTTGTTGGTCTGTATTTTTTGTTCTTCAACTTTAATTAGTTTTGGTAGCTTTCTCCAACTAAGTACAAATATCTGTTGAAAAGCCCCACAGACGAATCCAATTAACGCTTGTGTTAAGTGACTGTAGGCAGCCATTAGTGGGGGCCACCAGCCTTCAATAGTTTTCATTCATTGTCTAAATATTATTTCAAAGCCTCATTTGTAGTGGAATTGAGGAAATCAAGAGGCACTGCAGTGTACAACCATCAATGGTACAGGTAAGCAAAAAAGGAAGATTAAAAGGTGATAGACCCCAGACATGGCAGGCTAAAATCAGACCATCACTTGCTTTCTTGATCTGTCCTTAAAGGTAAAGAGCAGTCCCCCAAACTTGCTTTGAAGAAAAAGCTAAATAACACAATTTTCATCTTATTTCTCTTCAAAGTATCTTTTTTCTTACATTTTATGATTTTACTATTGCATATTCAAGGTAAACCAAGCAGTTATTTCTGGTAAATTTCACATTTGAAGAGAAAAATATTCACATGACTCCCAATGGCCAATCATGAAACTGGACAGTCTACTACACTTCTTCAATTTGGGATGAATGCTCCTTCCCTTTAAGATGTACTGCACTATAAAACCATGTTTTAAAAAATTGTTATTTTTTCTTTATTGTACATGTGCAACTACTTTTTATTGTATTTTGCTGATTGATTTCATCCCCACACACATAGACACTTATATTGTGTCCATATGTTCATTGCTGTTACAGACTCCCTTGTGTGGTCAAAGACCAAAATAGATCGCTTTCAAACTTGAGAACTGATCTCAAGAAGGCAATCAGATTTGGATGATATTCTCAACTCCAGATAACTGATTCCTGATCCCCTGTGATGAATCCAAACCCCAACAAACCTAACACCAAACAGGAGTCACATAATGAACCCTCTGACAATATAGTCCACTCTACTGCTCAACACTTTGTGATTGTAAGAACTTTGCAAGAAGGGAAAAGATGTTGTTTCTCAAGTCATCTTGATTTTTGGCAAACTTGATTCTACTAGCTCTCACACATTTGTTGAAATTTGATCCTTGTTTATGACCTGAACTGCCCCCATTGGTGGATCACAATTTTGAAATTTGATCTTGAGTGAAAAAGCTTTCACACTGAAAAGTTGAACTTGAGGGGTGGATCATATCCAGATCTGTGGTCAAGTGTAAAAACAGTCTATCTAACAGACCATCTCTGTGTATGCTCAAAACCTGCTCCCTAATTCAGATGTCATTTTTTATACTGCTCTCTCCTATTTAAAGCAGCTCATTGAGTTGGTTCATGAAATTCAATAAATTTTCCAAACCTATTAAGTTTTCTTCACAAACCAATGACAAATGGTCAAACTTAGACAACCCCCATACCCTACATACAAATAACTGTTTTAGGAGTGTGTAACTAACGGTTCAAGTCCATTTTCAAAAATTTGTGACCAGACACTTTTTCAAATTATGTACAAAACTGTTACATGCCAGGACAGTAGAAAAATCAAAATTTAGCATTTTCTGTGACTTTTGGACTTAAAACTTGACTTGCTGTGCTAATGTTAGGCATTGTAATGTGGAAGTGACCCTTTGAGACTCTCATTAAGTTATTGACATCAACTCAATGAGCCTCTTTAACTGCTCCTGCAGTTAATTACTTGCACTGCTTCAGCAGTAGATTAATTGGGCTGAATACATTGAGGGAGGCAGCAGTCACCAAAGCCTATTTTCAAACATTTTTTAAGTCTAAAAGATCTACTTTGAATTTACACACTGCTATAGTTCATTGTTTCTGTGCAAAAATGTTGAATACTAGTTGTAAATTAACAGACTTATTCAGCAACAATTTAACAAGTGTATTGCAGCATGACATCCTGATCAGAATATCAGGGGACACTAATTTGAAATGGATTTTCCTAAAATGTTCCTGTGAAAAAATTGTAAAAACAAACTGTGACTGCCAGTTCAATAGGGTTTTTACAATTCAAAGAATACTGGTCAACTAAGTGCTGATACAAGGGCTCTTGCAAGGACTGTCATAAGTCATGGGAAACAAACTTACCACAGTGAGTCAGTTTTTGCAGCAGCTGTTAGTTTCAGTGAAGGGGCAACCATACATTTTAATATTACAGCTGTGCCTGTTAAAAAATGTGTTTGCTGTAAAAATTTCTTCGAAATGGATTTAAAATAAATTTTTTATGCAAATAAAATAATAAAAGGATAGGTTAAAGCCTTCCTACTTGTCATTCATTTTATCATAATGTAAGCCTTGTTAAACAGATTTAGTCTTTTTTATCACCAGCCTCCAGGAAGAAGCTGGATCTGACTAGGCTTGCAACCAGAAGAATTTACAAAAATAACGATTTGTTTGCTCTCTCTATTTGACTTTAGGTACATGTATGTACACATAATTTTTGAGTCATCTTTTCTCCATGTTAACTGTCATTCTGCATCCTTTATCAATTGAAAACGTTGATTCTGCCAACACCAATTAAAGATGAGACATGCAGTTTAAAGACCACACATAGTTCCTTAGAATTTACTGTACTATCTATTTGCCTGGTCAGAGGAGGATTTTTTAACTCAAATATTTTGTTGGTATATTTAGTCTTGAAAGGACATATATGATACAAACTTTCAAATGTGAAGTAAATTTGCCTCATCTAAGACCTACAAGGGAAAGTACGTAAGCAAGAGGTAGCTACCTTGTCGACTCCAAGAAATGGTGTATGATGGATGGTTGGCAATACACTCAAGAACCGCAAATTCACCCACTTGTCTGATGGTTGTCCTTGGTGGAACTACTATTTCTGGTACCTGAGGTAGTGGGCCTTCGAAGGGTGGGAGCACTTGCAAGGTGGCTGCTCTACTATTCCTGACCCTGAGCAAATTACTGGCCTGGCATTTGAATTCTCCCGCATCACTGGGTACCACATTGTCAATCTGGAGAACACCTCCTGGCAAAACCGTATACCTGTAAAAGGTACATTAAGACTCTGATAAATGAAACATTACTAAACAAGAGCCCAAGGGCACTATGGTTCCTTGTATTTCAGATGATATTGTATTAAGGTAGTCACAAAGTAAGGCATAATTTGCACCTTTAACCCCAATGACTTTTGGCCATCACCCCAAAACAAAGGGACACATTAAATTTCAAAATCATCCAAACACTTTTAGTTTGAGAGAAAGGGAACACTGAACTTTTCAAATTATCACACTGCACATGGTCCACTTCCATGCGACAAATACATTCATCACCTTTCACTAAAATGTCATTCACTAGAGTTTGGGGTAGTATACAGTCCGAGATCTGACCCCGTGACCTCAATTATCTTTCGACATATGCACATCTCATTATGTTTGAATTTCAGCGCTCGATACGAAATAAACCTGAACATATTTTCACACACGACAAATTTCAGTTAAGAGCATTTTACTCACATAGAATCCACAGTCCAAAAGAAGACAAACCATCACGATTATCACTAAAGTTAGGAGTCAATCCGACGAAAATCATGTCAGATAGCGACAGAAGAATCATCCAGGTCGACCCAGCATTGAGTTATGTTGGCCACGAAACCTTACGAAATATTGGCCAAAATCACCTTTCTAGATCAAATAAGTGAAAAACATCCAAACACACATAACCGCTAGGTACTTTTATTTGAGATTCCGTGAAATTTTGCATGAAAACTACTCTAATACGCTCGTTCACAAAACGTTTTACGACCAGAAATTCGGTGCCGCATGAACGTGCGGCGGCCATTTTGAAATACAAAGTAATCTTCATACACCAGCCGTTTTCATCAACCCAGCAAAACCATTGCGGAACCGGTTCCCGTGCCATTGGGTAGGACAGGGAAATTCGACGAATCGAGCGTTCAACAAGCTAATGCGGTATAGTGCAGTGGTGGGAACAATGTTTGGCACAGGGCGCTATGCTAGTAGTAGGTTCCAATGTCGAGGGGAATTTGAAAGGTTAGGATGGATTTTTAAGAGAGATCCGTGGCCACGGGGAGGGGGGTATACGTACATTCTTCTTTGGGGCCTAAAAAGGGAAGGCTAAAACTGTTTTCTAGACTGGAGGGGGAAGGGGTGTCAAAAAATACAGGGACTTCTGCTCTCGTAACCACGGTACCACCCCACCTTGCAGCATGCAAGTTTGCTCCCCTTTCCACCAGTCTGAAAGTTATACCCCCAAAACTGAGTTTCAGGACTGAAATACATTATCCATGGGATTGTTGTATGGTGTCATCACTGCCGAGAATGAGGGCTGCTTTTGCGATCCCCCCACACACTTTTTCTGTTGTGAACATTTTGAGCTGTCTTTGTCCAGTTTTAAGGCATATTTTCATCACCCAAGCAGTTCCACAAATTCTACCAACCTACTTACTTCTAGCCTCTCCCACATTTATCTGAAACTCATCTTTATCCATACACAATCCTAGTTTATAGCTTCATGGCATGCCCCGCAGTGGGAATACAAGTTCGCAGTGTGTGATCACGACACTTTCAGCGCACATGCTGAGTAATATAGCCAAGCTGCATTGTTTGAATTTGATGCCAGTCAGGGAGCTGTACCAATTGAGAGTTTTGGTGCAGGGGCGCAAATCTCTGTTTGAGAATTGGGGGGGGGCGGGGAGGGGGCGAAAGTGCTTATGATGTGCCCATGAGTACTAAACTGTGCACGCTTGGCGGGCACCAGGAGCGCGAAGCCCCAAAGGATTCCTGGTGGGATCCAGGGGCAAAGCCCCTGTGGGGGTCCAGGGGGCGAAGCCCCCGGAAGCTCTTGTGTTCTGGCGTTTCCAAAGCTTCAGAAAAACTGTTTTCGAATGAAAAAAAACGAAAGAAGGTGACCATATTTTTAGGTCTACTCAAATTTTAGGGGGGGCCAAATTACGATTTGGCCCCCCATTTTTTCACTTGAGGGGGCGAAGGCCCCCCCTTGTCCCCTGGGATTTGCGCCCATGTTTTGGTGTATGCATACTGTAGCACTACACCCACACCTCCCCCCTCTGTAGTACACCACTAAGGGCATACTTGTTGAACCTCTATGTACTCAATCCTTTAAGGATTACCACACAAACCTCAAATGTGCCAGGCTTACAATTGACTCGTCTGACGAGGCGATCTTGATCATGGATGATGAAGATTATTAATTTGTGGTGGGTGCAAACTTTTCAGGAGGGGGGGGATATGGTGACTGTGAATCCTTTTGGTTCTCCGGGCCACAAAAAACAAAAACATGCATGTCGGCTCCTCAATTTTACTGAAGTGTAATCAACCTGCCTTATTGTGCACCTGTCGGGGCCAATTCTTGACTATCTCTATCCAAAACCAGTGTAGCACTGCAACTGCTATAGTACGAGTCTTCCTCCACTGGTTGGAACTAGCTAGTTGGCCTGTCTTGAATGTTAAATTGATCACAAGGTCCTTCCTCTAAGTTCCCATAAAAGCAATCATTTTTTCATGGTTGAAAACAAATATGAGAAACATACTGCTGGCTGCTTCAACTGTAATAATTGAAATTTATGCTGTTATATTGACATTTGAAAGTTTGGTGGTCTTCAGTTTTGTCTTAAAGTGTTTTGGGGAAAAGAAGTAGGGAATATTTCATTGGTATATGAACCAAAATTCCAACAAATCCACAATTTCCAACACACCTGTTGTTTCACCCATTCGAACACTTCAAAATTGAAGATTCGGAATTTTAGGAGTCCATGGTGTTGAAATATAGTGGTGTTGGAACAAAGGACAGCAACCATTTAACCTGAGTGGTGGCATGGGGTATTGAGTTAAACACTGAATGGAAGGGCTAATGGAAAGGGGAAATTTCTCTAGTGACACTTCTCTTTGACCACTATCTAATTCAAGGTTGGGAAGTTTTCTTTTTTATTGAAGGTAGCTGGAGAGGTGAATGGACAATAAGAGTTGCTCCTATTCCACAACTAAAAAGTGCCCACCCATCTGGGGGTGGCATGGTTTGTGCTCATTACATTATTGAGAGGGGGAAACATTTTTAAAGTGTACCTCGAGTCAAAAAATTCAAAAATATATACTAAGCAGTATGAGAAATGAATTGTACCAGTCAAGAAAAGTGTTCGTATGACCTTAAACTTCACCGCAAAAGAGTAAGAGTACTATCACAATTCATACAGTACAGGTTGCATTTAGGAAAACAAAAAAATTTAAAGATTGTAATTTGAGTAGTACAACTATGAAATCACAAATTATTGCATAATGTGCCATTTTAATTTGAGTGAATTAACTTCAACATTCTATATCTCAGCACAGGAATGTCACATGAAAATGGGAGTTGAACTGTAAAAATTCATTTTCATGCTGTGTGATATATACATTTTTGAATTTTTGTCTTGAGGTACACTTTAAGGGATGCCAGAATCACCCTACATTGTTTGTTTACAGAACTATGGAAAATGATGTACTTTAATTGCATGATCAAAGAATAACATGAATATATCATTTACTATATTGCAAGTTTTCCACACTTCCTTCGAAGAGCATAAAAATTCAGGGTTTGTCCACTGTTTCCATGTTATTCCTTCATTATACAATCTCACTAGACAAAAGTTTACTAGAAAGAGGTAAACCAAATAAACAGTGTTTCTACTGTTCAACATTTATTGATGATTCCTTTTGTCTTTCTGGACTTTACATGAAATACTGTGAAATAAAAGCAAATAATAACAAGTTTCACTTTTATTGTACAAGGCATATGTAAACTTAAAAACGGAACTACGTGTACTGAAGCACTGAAAAGTTGTAATATTATAAGTAACATTGCACCCTTCATTTCTCATAGCAAGACTCCCTGTCATCCGTGCTGTTTGAGGGGAATGAACCCAGGGTGTTTTCTTGAATCTTGTGTCTCTGACAATATGCAATCTAGCTTCCTAAAAAATAAAAGTAGATTGTACTCAGGGTTTCCATCAAGGGGGGAAAGGGGGGATAGGGGGGATTTGTCTCCCCTTTCCAGAAGAAGGTGGGTAAAATCCCCCCCCTTTTCATTTCCATAAAAATTAGAAAATTGTCAATATCTTGGTTTCTTACTTAAAAAGAAGACACTTTTGCAGCAATGTTTGAACTCACACTAATAAATGGCCATTAAAACCTTCAAATTGCACCTTACAGCTGGGGTCTTGAAGCAAGCTTTTGTCCCCTCTGAACCCACTCTGTAGCTTTAGCCTAGGACAGCATCAATTTGGACCTGAGGTTTAGCAGTTATAAATCCCCCCCCCCCTTTTTGTGTTTCTGGTGTAATCCTTGGTACTGGTTGTGATTACCAATGGCCTCTCATGAAAGACCTTAAATAACATGTCACACAAAGGAAAACACTATAACTAAGTAAAAATATGCTTCTTAAGCAATATCATAGAATGTCATTCAGTATAGTATCTATAAAACAGTTACTCCCAGACCATGTAACTCTGAAAAGAAGCACCTCAATGGCTGGGCGCTAGGTGAAAATACAAATTTTGCAATAAAGTATTTACAATATACTTGATAAAAAAATTCAACCATGTTAAGTATGAACGGCCGAGGTATTCAAGATGAAAATTGAACGAAATGTTTGGTGTACACACAAAGTTGAAACTTTTAGCACCTATAACTGTACATATAGTATAAAATGGCTGGATGAGAAAAACAAATTTTTCTAACAATTTATGTGAAAGTGAAAACTTCCACATATTTACACTTTAAACGAAGTCTTCTTACTGTGTCATCTATGTATATATGAACATAGGAAATCTTAAAAAGGGGCAAGGTTACAAGAGAACATGACTGGAATATTCACATATGTAGTACAGTTAATTTAAGCACGAAGCTGCAGCAGAAAGTACACTGTATTTACTTAGTATTATGTACTTCACAGTACTTCCTTTAAAATCAATATTTTAATTTGGCATATATCACTTTGAATACTGAGGGAAAAATGGCAAGGTATTAAAACAAAATTTGTTGGTTTCTTGTGAGGTACAGTACAATGAAATTAAGTCAAAAGTACTGAATTTTTTTAAAAGGAAAGCACCCATGTTGATGTACTTATCAACATATTCTTCAAAGTAACCATACTGTACCATTTGCATTGGTACAGTACTTTGACTTATATTTCTCTGGGGAAAAAACCACACTGGCAAGGTAGCAAGTGAAAGAAGTTTGGACATTTACAGTACACCCACACTGCAGCAAAATCAAGCTTGAAGGACTGTAGCAGAAAGCACATATTCAAATTACCTCTTTATAACTTTCAACAATAATATTTATTGTTCCCGTGTTTTCTTCTCTTTTTCTTTGAAGAAAAAACCTTTACCCAGCAAAGTGGTAACAGAAAAAGGTAGCAAATCAATATTGAATAGTTTTAGCTTAACACATTTGCCTCCTCATTTCTAAAGAAGGCTCAACACTGCAGGCAGAGGATTACCCTCTGACACTCCTCATAATAAATGCCCGTTTAAAGGGTTATCATAAGACCACGTTTCCCTCAAACAGAGCAAGACCCTGTAGGTCTATGGGGATGCAACACTTTGCATGAACTTTCTTTGGGCATATTGACAAAAGTTACTGTGCAGGTGAATGAATACAGATCATGCAAATGATATGCACAATAAAAGGTGAATACATGCAACAATACTGTATAAATGGAAAATTAGTTTTCATTCTGTATAGAGCTAGTGTAAATACTGAATTATGCACCTTGTAAAGTATTTCACAAGATCTCAAATTGAGTTTGCTAACAATTCACTGTCACAACAACAGTTGCTGTGCTGTAAGGATAATAGTATTCAGTGTGTAGCATACTTTGAATTGTTGGGTAGGATGTCAAGGGATATGACTTTGGACCCACATCTGAGTACTTTACTATACACACCTTATTACAAATTACGTAGAAAACAGCTTGACTCTCCTAAAAACTGATGCTATAGTCATGTTCTAATTTTGTTTAGCAAAAATTGCAGTTCTGTAATTGCTAATACTATGGACTCATTGAAGATTTGTTAAGTGAGTTTTTTGCTAATCAATTCACAAACACTATTTCGTCCCTTGTTATTGGAAACTATTTTGGTTTTTATTGTAGTTGAATTTACTGTATTACTGTTACTGGATAGGGATTAGTGCTGCCAGGTCAGACTACTGTAGCCCTTGAACAGGGCTGTGTGTTACGTTACATGGCCTAAGCTCATTACACTCCACATCACATGGAGTGTAATGAGCTTAGGCCATGTAACGTAACACACAGCCCTGTTCAAGGGCTGGGTCAGACCTACCTGTCGCTTATAGAGACACACTCAATGCAGCAAAGTACACTCTAATCAATAATCACAATGAAGACGTTTATAGTGATTCTCCTCAAAACTTATGTCACAATCCATAATTGTGGGTTAGCTACAATATTGTACTGTACTGTACAACCCCTTACACTGTTACAAATACATGAATATGGGTAAACTTTCAAGTGGTGATTGAGTAAACACTGGTTAATGTATAGGCTAGGTCTAGTGTAGCAACCTACACTAAGTACTCACTGTAATGTACACCCCCTTAAAAATATTATTATTAATATCAAAGGACTCGGTTTGCTCCCAGTCTCAGTCTGGCCACCCAAGTTTACTGAAACTGTGAAAGAGCAGGCACAGATTACACTTGTACTAATGACTAGGCTAGATTAATAATAATGCATAAGCATACTGGTACAAAGTGTAACTTTGCCCTAGGTTTTGCTAGGCTAGGCCTAGACTATGCACTAGGATCTAGGCCTTGGCTTTAGGCCATATGCTCTATATGAATGACTCCCTGACTCTGCTGACTTTCAAATAGTCCATGTAAACGATAGGGGGGTTGTGAAACAAATTTTTAATCGGCAGTATCTAGTTGTTGTTGCAATTTATAAATTGTACAAAATCAGAATTTTTGTCATGTCCTAATCAATCATTAACGACGTTTATGATTATGATACAACGACTACTGTGTGGTGACTATTACAAGCCTAACCTGTACAAAAGAATAGCACCAACTTACACACAGTACATATACTGTGTTAGGTTCCCGGCACTAAGACAAATATAAAGTTCAACGTCGAAAGCCAAAAAGTGGTGTCAAAAGTTGAAATAAATTTATCAGCCTTACGTATGATGTTAACATATTAATATTACACCCCTCCAAATGACTTTAAACGAAATTCGTCGCTTAATATAGGAAATTACCGTAAAAAACCAGAGCTACTCGGCACTCACTTTTGCACAATCCTCTAAGCCAAAGGTGTGCGAATAAACTTGGTTTCAAAGTCGTCTGAATTCGATACTTGCCGTAAAACCCCGGAAATCCGACCTTTAATATGTTCTCTTTCAGTCAATAATAAAAGTAGTACAAAGTGTGAATATATAAATATTCAGTAGACCGAAATACTCCGAGTGTGATCGCCGGCAACTACACGAATCGTCAAGGAAAAGTTACGAAAATGAACACTTCCGGTTGAGGTCACGATGTTAAAAAACACTGCACTAACGGCTGATATCAGAGGTCAGATCTCGCACTGTATAGGAGGTTAGTTAACTGCCTTTTTGGTCAATCTCAACAATTCAAATCCAGACCTTAAAAAGAAGTCACAAAGGTCAAATACAGTCAAAGTAGATCAAAACTGAAACAAACACAGTCTCTTAAGCACCAAAGAAATTTAACAGTCATCTGGTCATTCCTGACCACCAAAATTTATGATGGATGACTAGAAATTATGTCATGGTTGTCCTTTAGACTACCCAATGTGTTTGCCTTAAAAGCAAAAATAAGGAAAAGCCCACAATTCTGCTACTTAAGGCAGCCCAAGAGTGATTTATTACCACCAATTTCTTCTTCACAATTTGGCTAGAAGACCAAGAAACAAACAAAGCTCTGTAGAATCTAATAAATGACTTTCAACTTGACCTCTTAACCTAAAGAGAGTGTTATAAACAGCATTGTAGTCCCTAGGGTAAAAGCAGAGGTAAAGAAGAGAAACTGCTTTCATATTTTACTATTGAAATTGGAATCGTAGCTTGCACTGCGAATAACTTTATTCAATACTGTATGTGAGGAAAAGGTTTTTTTAATGATAATTGCATTACTGTCCTGATTGTTAACTAAACTGCTTTTAGACTGAGATGGGGTTATAATTCTTCTTTTCTTTTATACATTGCATACGTCTAAAGGCATTAAACTTTCAGCTGGACTTTTAAACCAATTGAACAAAGACCCAAAGAGTCTTCACGTGCACTTTACTTAGACGAACACAACTTTCCATTATTTCCACTATGTTACTTGGTTATTGAGTAATTGCACAGCATACCTGGCATTGCAATAGGCCTACATATGACCTACATGTACACACTAGCCTGTCACTTAAATGTCAGTAACTCAAGTAACAAACATCGTAGGAGGGTAGTGTAATAGCCTTTTTGGTTCGTCTGATCAAGACAAATCTTGACGTCACAAAAAAGTCACAAAAAGTCACAAAGGCCAAAAGGTCAAATGAGGTCAAGTGAGGTCAAGGGGGTTCATCACGTGCATTTCACTTAGAAGAACACAATTCTCCATTACACCACCCCTCTAAAATGTTTCAGTGGCAAGATACCAATAAAACACTACTTTTTGACCTTTTGACCCTTTCCAATTATTTTGGTTAATGTACCAACATTTTCACCTCCTACCAATCTAACTTACCCTAAAATTATGCCACTGCTTGAGCAACGGATACTGAGTTACAGCTACTAACAGAAATTCAGTTTTTGGCCTCTGGTGATCACAAGTGACCTTTGACCTCCACCAAAAACGATAGGGCACATCTACTCCACAACATCTACATACATACCAAGTTTGAAAAAAATTGATCACTCGGTTATTGAGTTATCGCACCACATACCTCGCATTCCAATCCGTCACATACACACACACACACATACACACACACACACACACACACATACGCCAAGGTGACTGCATAGGTTCCTTTGTTACACAAGGAACCAATAATGAAGATACTGTACCGTGAAGTTATCATTCTATTATGGGTCCCTGACATGTTTGTTAACTATAGTTTTCCACTACAAGTTCTTTCAATAGGTCAATCAGTTAATCTGGTCAATGACCAGTACATCACCAGAGAACTACCATTAAAACTGTGAAATAGCATGGTAACCATGGTGATATTTCCTTTGCCTGATAGTAAATTTGGTGTAAAGGGTATGATACATAGCATGATAGGAGGTGAGGAGTGAATAATTATGAATACCATTATTCACTTAGCAAAAAGAAGAATAATCTGTCCCTCGAGTCCATTGGGGAGGGCTAATTCTCCCCCCCCCCCTCCCACTTCCATCTGTCAGAAAAAAATTTCTTCTTTTTTTCCAAAGGAACAATTCATATTTATACTACAACTTCTATACCATGCAAAAAAACACACTGTTAGGCAGACCTGCAAGTTCACACTGTGCCATCTGTGCTAACTGCATTATAAACTATGGAAACATTACAATCCAACAAAGGTTACAAAATGACATCCTTCCTAGCCATTGAGAGACCTACATGTCCCTGATTGTGAAGTGAAAGTACAGCATATCACCTTCCACTACACATGGCCTAGTGGAGAGGTAAATGCTACATTGCCTAATTTTTGAAGGGCATAAATCACCTCAAAACATATTTTGAAATGGCAGCAGAGATCTTCAGAATTTCTTATTTTCCAAAATATCCAATGATTACACCTGTGAGAGAGGTTAATATGCACATACGGAGAACATGAGATATATGGAAGCAAAAGGACACAGCTCTTGCAAGTAGGCCTACTGATTTTCCATTGAAAAAAATCACAAATAGTCTTTTTAATTCCATACAATTCCATTTCCAGCATATTAATCCCATGAATTTTTACTTTAAAGGCAGTGTGACATGTCAGCAAAATGACCCTACTTCACTTGCCAGTTATGGAGTGAACTTTTCTAATGAAAAATCTGTTGAAATTATTTTGTTCAACATTTTTTAAGTTCTCCACATCTTTTAAATTTGAATGTTTCTGAAGACACTAGTTGCTTATGCGAAAATGATGATTTGGGGTATTGCGTAGAATTGACATTTCTTTTGTTAACCCTATATCTCTTGATTACGCATCAAATAGCTTATATAAATGCTTTGGTAATTGAAAAGTGATGATTTTCAAGAACACAGTTTAAACTTTCCAAATAAAACCCTTAGGACAAACTAATGTTACAACTGTCCTTGAGATGAAGATAAACAATGAATAACACTAGCCATATATGGCATGTCCCTCTCAGGACATCACAAGATTTGCATATTGAGCTCAAATTTATTAAGTGCAACTATGACAAATTGCCCTGTAAAATGGTCAATTGTTGATAGATTTTTATAGAAATTGTGGTTATTTCCATGGTTTTCAATGTTTTTTACATCCAATACCTGATTTTGTCATTTTCATGTCGCACTACCTTTAATGATAATGGACATCTTAACCTAGTACATGTGTGCAACCTACCCTCTACATTGTAACATAACCAAAATTTTCCATAAGCTGCATATCCTTTTATGTTCAAAATTTTTGACTATTTTTGATAATTTTATATGTGAATTGCTACCAACACAAATGGTAAAATATCCGTGTTCCAAAGGTGAGTTTTATTGATGACAAAAATATCAATATTTACATTATAAATGCAGGCACTTATTTGACATGTTTGAAAATAATTGCCCAAGTTTTACAGTGTAAAAGGAGTAAATAATTTTTATGTTCCTCTGCCGAAAATGATTTAATCATACCATATCCATTCTTACTTTCTTCTGGTGCTGCAGAATAGTAGGGCTAGGGCAGAACCAGTTTATCTAACTGGCAGTTCTTGGCAAGTCACAAATGTAATTTCTGTTCCTAACTGTCTGAAGCCTACTGGCCAGTTAGTTAAATGACTCTCCCCTTTAAACAGGAGGTGAGGAGAGGCCCATGTAGATTGCACATTCATTGCAACCTCAAAGATGCTGATGAAAGGGGAAGCAGACTAGAGGTAGGAGTTGTAGTACAAAACATTTTAACATATGGCGATTGCCCGTTCATCTTAAAATAATACCCTGACATAGTTTCTAAAAAATGAATTAATCATCAATCTTAAATACCAAACACTCAAAAAGGGTATAACAGCAACCTGCTTTTGTTTGAATTGCACTTTGAACAAAAATGAGTTAGGAAGATGATCACTACTTTTAATACGGATGTGCCTTTGCAAATCGCACTGCAGGAGAAAAATTTCCAATCATTGAAAAATTACCTCGTAAACCTTTTCTTCCTTCAAAAGGGGATTTATCAACCATAAATGACCAATAAGTATGCATTCAAACAGCTCTGCCATCCATTTCACATGCAATTTACAGAAAATGACTGCTTGAAAATCTGCCATTTCTCAACTTTCTATTTTTTTTTTTTTTTTTTTACTTTCTTTCATCCTCTACCTGAAGCAGTACTTAACACTTCAGCATTACTGCAGAATGACTCCTAATGGATCATAAATCAACTCCAGCCCAATGGTAACAAAAGGCACGTAAGCAAGCATTTAACTCTATTAATTTACATACCTGGGATTGCTGGAGCCAGACATTTCTAGGATCCTTCTATTTTTCTTCCATATTATCACCGGAGGTGGTTTTCCTTCAATTTGGCAGGATAACCTGGCAGTAGATCCTTCTGTCACATTTACAGATTCTGGATTGACAGTAAACTGTGGTAAGGCTAGGGTGAAAAAAATGAAAAAGGGTGGATGATAAAATATCTCTTCTAGGTGAGACCATATTTTAAGTCTTACTTGTATAGCTTACAAGCTGCCTTGATGTCTACCACATTTCAGGCACTCTGAGCAAGACGTCCCATCAGCACATGATTTAGTGATTCTATGCAAACATTTATACTTGACCATTACCTAATTCTTTTACATTTTCCAACAAAATATTGTGTGCAAGTGGTATTAATTTTTTTTTATAACTACAATAAATGACACTAACAAGGGTGAGGACTGAAATAGACTTCAATATCCCTCAATCATCTCACCTTCAAGAAACTGCTGGTGTGAAGGAGAAAAATAGTACAACTGTGCTACAGTGTCACTTCCATGTTGTTTTATCCTTAAATTTTAAGCACAGTCGTGTATAAAACACATTTTTTCTCTTCTTTTTTTTTTTCCTTTTTAGGAAGGGGAAGGGGGAGATTAAAAATTGACTGAAAAGTCCAAAAGTTCCAAACTATTACTACCTAATTTGCTCTCCCTTGACCACAGTTGAACTGTTGGAATGAGTCACCACTTGCTGATTTGAAATCGACAAAATTCATAGAGTTTATCGTATCTGAAGGGTGACCAGTATTGCAGTATACAGACTTTGTTGTCTCTTGCAAAGGTGTACATCAACTGTCATGATGGGATGGATACCTTGTCAAGTAGACCTGAAATTTGACTGCACCACTGGCTGATGAGTAGCAGTATCAAATACAGGGTTTGAGTATATTGAAGTTACAATAGGCTGCACATGCAGGACATTGAAAGCAGTGCACATAGAGCATTTCACCAGATTCCAGATTTTTGGCTGTAGGGTAGGGGCCAGACTTCTTTTTCTAAGCAGGTAAGTACATATGAAACATTGAAAATTTTTGCTGCATCCCAAATCCAGATTTTTTTTCTATCTGAGGGTTTCCCAGGAACTTCATCATTTCTAATTTGAAATAGATCCAGACAAAAATTCCCAAACCAGCTCCTCTACAACAGTTATGGGCATTCAGTCCAAAACTCTGTTACTAAGGAACACTTACTATCCTTGCATATTTTTGTAAATAAGAGCAATACATGAAAACAAATCCCTGAATGCCCGATAAGAACTAGGGGCAGGATCCAGCAAAGAACATTGATTGATACATTACCATCATTGACTTAAGACCACTTAATGCAAAATAATCTTGCTAGTCTGTCAACCATGTGAAATTAGACAATTTGCCACATCAAAATTCATTCTTTTACCCCTGCACAAAGACAAATAAACCATCCATTCCATCACACTGCATTTCCATGGAATACCGCTTTAGGAGAAAGGTCGCTAATCTCTCACCACCCCTTTACCATCAGTTTACACTTCTCCTCAACAGTCACATCCATCAAGCATTTCTCATAACCAGGTTTATTTCATTTTCTTTCCCAGAAATGTAAAATCTATTTTAGGTACCAACAATCCTGCTTTACCCTACACCTGACAGTCAATCTCTTACACCACTCCCTCCATCCACCTTTGTATTATTTGTTGATCTCTGCTTGCTATACAAAACATCTTGAATCTGAAGAAAATACCACCTACTTGTAAAACAGGTTATTACACCTATCACTATTATTTCTCATTGGCAAAAATTTCTACTCACAAAATTCCAAAGGGAAGAAACTTGATAAATGCAGTTACTACATGCAGTGGTCAAAGTCATTATTTATTCACTACACACAGCTAGCTAACCTTATCAAGAATTCTTTTGTTAAATTGCTTTGCCCAAATGGTCCTTAAAAAATTCTCTTTATAAAATGATTGGCTGCAGGGGAGTGAGTAAGGTGACCTCAACAGCATTTAATCCCATTTCTTGGCCAAGTGCCAGGTTGGTTAGAGTTTTATTTTCTACTGCATTTCCAATACAACTTGAACAGCATTGAGAGTGTTATCTCTGCATTTGATCCCACTGGCAAATTCAAGTGTAGAAAAAGGAATAAATTGCATTTTCCTCGCGCTCTTTGAAGCTGGCTTGTATATACAAGGTTTTTTGTGCATGAGCAAAATTGCAAGACTGAGGTAGATTACCAAGGCATAACTGTAGTACACACACCAAGCATGTAGTCAGGTATACATGTTACAATTTTGGCCTTCTACCAACTGTACACAGTGGTTGTTGTATGGAGAGCAGAAGCTTCAGAAGAAGAAATAGGTTATGATTGAAATTGCACTTGAATGCTTTCAATTAGGGAGACAGTTTACATGATGTTTGTCCTCTTATTAAAACAAACTACTGGTTATTGATAAGGATATCAAAAAACTTCACAGCAAGATCATCTGAGTCAGTGAAGTCAAGTGCACAACTGAGAAGCCCAATTTCTTGCAAAAATTCTTTGCAACAGGTTTTCAAACAAACCAAGTACTTCTTTTGATATTTTTCTTTTAGTAAGGAGGATTCACTCTAATGACATGGAAAAAGAGGACCCACAGTGTTTTTTTTTTCTCCGGTGCGAGTGGGGAGGAACAAAAGCGGTCTTTCATTTTATTAAAGAGACCTAACATTTTTTTTGTTAATTTAATACTGAGAGAAATGATGGCCAGTATGCTCTAACCAATACCGTATTTACTCTATTAAACGCCCCCTCTCTAATAAACGCCCCCCAACTTTTTCGTCACATTGCATAAAGTGAAATTGTTAATTCCAAAGACAATACGGTAAAAGGAAAATGAAATAGTCCTGCCTTGAAGCCACGAAATCTCCTAAAGTCCCATACTGTATCCTGAAGTAAAAGGCATGTTTCTGCAACTAATTTCTGTTGATATCCGTCACGCTATCACATACCGTGAACCTATACTGCTTCGTTTGCGGTTCGAAAGTGGTACTGTACATACCGTAGGTATACAAATATTCGCTAGCCTATCCGAACAGCCTAACATAAAAATCCAAATTCAACACAGGAAAACTGTTTAACAGTGAAATGCTATGAACGCGTGTGTACTGCTAATGGTGCTACTCACGGTAACTATTATGCAATTACCGTATGTACGTGCATGTAGCCGGCCGATCAGTATAGTACCGTGAGGCCTGGCTGTAAACTGTGCACAGCATGCATGCATGTTTGGTTACCGATCATTGGGGAGGAGCTCACAGCTGATTGTGAAGCTGACAACCAAATGGACAAATATGCCATATGTAGAAGTTTATCAGAAGTCACATAAATTTGACTCTAATAAACGCCCCCTCAGCGAAAATTTCACGCCCCCGGGGCGTTTAATAGAGTAAATACGGTATACAAATCCCATTAACTAAAACTGGGTTAAGGAAAGAATGGTGTACTGAACTAAAACAATTTATTATAAATTCAGGTGCAAAATAGTAAATCATTCCATCAAACTCTTCCGTTGTTATTATCTATTAACTAATGTGCTTAGCTTGTGTTCACCCACATATTAAAAGTCAAAGTTAAAAGTCACAAGTTGCAGGATATATTGCAGAACTTGTCAAGTTCTCAACCACTTTTCACAATTTCCAAGTAATGAAAAATCATGGAACAAGGCCATTTATTGTGGAAACTTTTCTCAATCAGCAATTGCTGGGGCTAATACCATCCTGGTTTGACAATCTACAAAGATACAAACGATTTTACCAGACCAGAAAATTTACCGTGCACAACGAAGTTCTGGCCGTTCTTTTTCCAACAAGCAAATTTCACACAACACACAATTTCCTTCTGATGTCCCAAATTCCCTTCCTCATGCATGGCACAGAAAAAGGTTCACATTCACTTTTTTTTTTATTCTTTTTTATTCTTCTTCTTCTTCTTCTTTTTTTCATATGAAGTCAGAAATGAAAGTCAGAATATGAAAGTCAGAATACTGAAATGAAAGTCAAAATATTCAAAAAATGTATTCAAAGGAGCATGAAAAAAGAGTTCTAAGAGTCCAACTGCCATCTTCATAGGACATTCCTGAGCTGAGATAAAATGTTCAAGTTTATTCACTCAACTTGAAATGTTATATTGTGCAATAATTTGTAATGTCATTGTCATACTACTCAAATAACAATCTTTGTATTCTTTGTTTTTCTGAAAGTCACTGCACCTTGTACCAAGGCTGCTACCTTATACCATGGAAGAACTTCCCACGCTTTTGAGCTGCCACACTGATAACATTGCAGGTTGTTTTCACCATTTCTGGAAAAGTTACTGTGTCTTACACACGCCAGATTAAAGCGCAGATTATGTATACTGTAACATACTGCTGTGTTATGTACAGTCGGACGTTTATTGTGCATGCATTTCAGGCATCTATAACTTTTGTCTGCCAAAGAAAGATTCAAATCTCGCACTTCACAATTTTCACTGTGAATACTGACAACTGTGTGTATTTACTGTTGAAGAACAACTAGCACTTGGCACATACTGCAAATATACATGTGAATGATACAGCGTGGGAATGATTGAATGTACAGCACAACTATGAAGCTTCCCAAAGTTGGAAAGTTGCTTTGGAAGTTGTGACTTTTTTTAGAATTTTGAAAATAGGAATGTTGAGTTATTATTATAAGGGACATACTGTAAACAGTCACAGTGAGATTTTAGAACTCAGAAAGAACCATAGTAAGGAACGATCCCTTAAACATAAGGAATGATTGCTTAAACTAAGGGTTGTCCATTTTTGCTGCGATAAAGAATTCACCATCTGTGGCCCGTGCGTCGGTGCATGCACTGTTGAACAGTGTATACTGTATATGGTGTTGCATGGGCTGACATACAGTGATAGTGCGGGACAGAAAATGGGATAATTTCACTTCAGTTTCTAACTGTGTATTTATTTTTTGGTCAATATTTTAATCATCCACACATCCTAACAGTTACTTTTGGCAGCGAATGAAATGAGTAGCGGTATTTTTTTCAAGGACCGGTATTAGTTACACACCAAATATCTTTGGTATTCTCATTACCTCTACATCTAGTACCGGTATTGACATTAGTAACAGGTATACCGCCCAACCCTCATACCAGATTCCATGTTGTAATCCATGTTCCAGACTGGCATTTTCAATTTCTGCTATGTCATTGGTACTGCAACATAACTAAAACATTCAACATTTTGGACTTTGAATGTACCGTATGTGACTCTTTCACATGGTAATGTAAAACATGGTGAACAGTGCAGTAAACACTCATACGTTCACATATTACAGCATGCTACTATACACAATATTAAAGTCATGTACATACCAATACTACAATATGTTGCATACACCATACCATGCAACCAGCATGTTAACATAGTGCACTAATTTCGTCAATATGACCAGATAATGCTAGACAGCAGAAATACTCCCTATTTTGCAATATGCCTTCTTTATTGGGACCAATTGATGAAAACTTGTGACCCTTCCCGATTGTCAGACACAAGCAAAGCAGGCCTGTTCTCATATGTTTAGCCTACAGATAGTAAAATACTGGAAACATCACAATTGACAAAAACAGTGTACAATGTTGAGTACTGGCCAGAAGCACAATGAAATCATGTAGGTTATTGTTTTACATATATACGACAGTTACCTTGCTTGTACCTGGTCTGAAAATACTGAAAAAATTCTGTAGAACTTTGATACATTTTCAATATTTTAAAAGTGGTACATTGTTCTTCCTCCCTCCCCTCTTATGTTTTCCATGTTTTTACCCAAATTTCAATGATTTTTCTTTCTGTTTTCCATAAAATGATTTATTTCCGTCTCCATACAAGAGCATGATAGATAGATCTTCAGTGGCATTACACAGTAAACAATAGGTTATATGTTCGAATCATACTGTAGATCAGCTGGCTCTGATGCAGGCTTTTCTCTCCTTTGAAAATACTGAAATTTTTTTTTCCTCCTCCACTTATTTCCTTATTTTGCATGCTATAACCCCAATATCAAAGATTTTCTTCCTTTATCCAAAAAACTGTTAATTCCTGTCTTTACACTTAACCTCCTAGAGGTGTCACCTCATGAAAATCTGACCAAGATCTAGTACAAAAAATACTCAAACTGGATGAAGCAAGCATAGTAAATTTATATGGAGGACAACTACATACAGGCAGTGCAACACTTGACAAAAAAAGAAGACCCGCAAAAAAAGAGGCCTTTTTGACATATATTTGTGGACTGCATGGGTGCTGTTCATGGCCACTAAGAGATCCAACAACTGTTGTACAAGCAATGTTGTGAAATGATTCAAGTATTGGCTTGTAGTAGCTCAATGGAAAGGTTATCAGAAAGAACAGTCAACAGGAGAGGCCCCCACAAATACATCCTAGCAGATTCATGATTACACAATGGTAAACACTCAGGTGACACAAAGAGAGTATGCCCACTATAGCAAAATTTGTGCCACAAATGGAATTCTTTTTATTGATTGCATCTGTAATGAGATTGACACAAATATCTGAGTGCATTCCAGGGGAGCTTAAATGGCAACACATCACTAGCCATACTTAAAAGGCTGTGGAAGTTCAAAGAGAGTCAAGGATGCAATGGTAAAGCTAACGGAGAAATGCAAGGCTGTAAACTGGAAAAAAGGATCAGTGAAGGTCCATATTGATTGTGAATAAACAAAACAAGGGATATGGTCATAGTGACTTGACCACCAGTGAAAAGCCTTCAACCCACAGCACACAATAAGTCTTACAATGGTCAAAAGCTATTGCAAAGGACCTAAACAGTTTTGGTACTTCCAATTTCTTTGTGTTCAAATGATTGGAAAAGAAGAGGGATTTGAATGCTTGACTGCTATACACAATTCAGAGATATGGAAGGAACAAAAAGCTTTCCTTGATCAGAAAACTAGCTTCAATCTTCACCATGGTAGTGAATCCATGTATCAATGGAACATTTGTCAATATCACTGCCATAATCACAAATAAAGATCCCCTTAACATAGGGCCATCATTCCATTCAAGTGGGAGGAGCATATCATATGGTATGATTACCTTTTGCTTTTTAATCTATTTTGATCCAGAGCCAGGTCCATATTTGAGTGAGAATAGTAGATCAAGATGCTTGCTATATGCACAATCAGCAAGCATAAAAAGGTCAACACTGTTTATAAGTGGGCTTGTTATTTTGTGGCACATTATAGGTACCATACTTTTACACAAACACTGGAGATCCATTGTTACTTGTTCCACCAAATGTGTTCACATCATAAACTTTGATCCAGCTTGGTTGATAGGATCTACCAAGCCAGGTACAGCAAAATCTATGGCTCTTGCTCTAAAGTGAGTGTTGTTGATCTGCACTCTGATAAGTTTGGTCTGCTGTGGTAGATTAAGATCCCCCATACATCCCAATAAGAACAAAACAATAGAATCATCTTCCTCTTTTGTTTTTAAGTTAAACCATAAAAAGATGTCCACACTTCATGTCCTCTCACACACAATGATACTTCCCAGATGCATGAGATCTGCTGGCTTAGATTCAGACAGAGCCAAACTGTTGAAAAATCTGATTAAGTATGTTGTGGCAAGATCAAATGGAAGTAGTTGTCCCTAGGCTCATGTCCCCTTGCCACTAATAGCCTGTGATCTTATCTCTAAACTGAATGCACGTACACCACACAATGCAGTTCTTCTGTAGACTGCCAAGATGGAGAGGGGAAATGGGGTGTATTGTCACAGATTTATCCAGAATCTCTTCAGTGAATGGCAAGCCCATAATACAGTGATGTGATTGAAGTAGAGGTTTATTTGCTGAAACTGTTAAGTTATCCAAAATTGTCACAATTAGGGAGGGTCTTTGGGAAGGATAACACCTTGAGAAAACTTCACACCTGAAAGAGGCTTACCTGCAAGATGGTGCTACAGTACCTTTTTCTTTCTTTCATGTATTTTTAAACATTTTACGATATTAGCTGGAAGTAAGCTTCATGAGCAAACATAGGTTTAGGTTTTGTAATGATAATTTGTTGATTATATCAATCATTTTAGACCATCTATACATGCAAGATTCTGTAACATCAACAGAGCAGGGTTAACTCCAAGTGCACTATAGTTCTCACACTGTGAAGATGGGTTCCTGTGATGATGTCATTCTTGGTTCAATGCACTTTTACATTTTTCAGCTGTTGTGCTGGAAGGGATACCCTTTCACTTGAGCATTTCTCTTTTGTGGGGTGGGATTTTTTAAAATAAATGCTATTTTTGTTGATAGATAGTGTCAGAGATGACCCCAAATCATTGTCCTTTCATGGGCTCTTTAATCTTTCATTTCTTGCTGCTGTTTACATTCTAACAAACAATTGAAGTGAACATACAATAGAGGGATGTCATAATGACTAAAGGGGAAATGCATTCACTACCAACTTGTGCTAGACTTGTAGACTGTCCTTTTTCATGATTGGCTGTTAAGGATCATGTGATTACATTTTTTCTCTTCAATTGCCAAATCTAGTAGGAGGCGCACATATGTAATGGAACACACTCTGAAGAGAAACAAGAAGGAAATTGTGAGATTCAGCCATTGCATCAAAATACTGTAAGTTTGGGGTGACTGCTCTCGCCCATAACACACATGGGCTGCAAAGAATATTTGGGTAGATGCCCAATATTAAGCAAGTTGTTTCTTGATTGGCTGTTGCCATTGTATTGTATCGAATGTATTCTTTGTTAGGGTTAGAGATTAGGGTTATTGCTAGCCAGTTAGGAAATTTCTTGTTAAACAGTGCGCATTCCCCGGAACATTTTCTTGCATCAGTACAGATTCACACTGAGGCACCTATTGGTCAACGTATTGTAAGGAAATGTTTTGGCACATCAGAATCTCTAGCACTCCCCTAGATGTGAATCTCCAAAACATGAAACTTACTTCCTACTGCCCTTTATAGATGTATCACATCTTAACTGTCTAGCAAATTTAATAGCACCATAGTAAGTCTACTTACAGACTGAACCCTACACCATTTAGCTTCTGTCTGCAATTTGACTTGCTTACACTGGACATGTTTTCACTGGACATGTTTTGTATGACAAAAGCAAATGGTATAGGTCTATGAAGGGTGATAGAAGGTCAGTCAGACTTGGGCTGTCAACTTACAAAAAGATGTGACTTTTAAGTGTGTAAACTTTTGAACAGTTACTGTATTGTAAAAAAAGTTAATAGTTCCTAGTTGATTTTGAGACTGGGAATAACTATTTTGCTACATTTCAAAACTTAATCTGAAAGCCTATGGTACAGTACAGGTACTTGGCTGGCATACTACAAGAGAGAGTAATTAGCACTTTTAAAAAAATTTTTCTTGCCCAAGTAATTTCATTCAGGGACTTAGTCATGTCCAAGCTCAGCACAGTCTATCATAGGCTCATAGCACTTTTGCAGTTTATTTCTATGCTCACTACAAAAACGTGATCTGTACATTCAGTACTGTTTACAAATGTAGTATATAGGCTACAGTGTTCTAAACCACATTCTTCAGTACATCCAACCAAAAATCTCATGGCAAAATATTCATAATACTCTCTCTATCCACCCATATATATAACACCCTTACTGGCTTCAATACACATCTATCATGCCTGGTAAATGTTTTTGTTAGTTTTGGCAACAAAACAAAAGTTCCCAGAATCAATCCCAAATTAAATTAAAAAAGTTTGAGTATTATGGTAAACCATCATGTGAGAGATATTAAAGGTCAAGGGAGAAAATTCCTTCAGCTGTTCCCAACAATTACTTCCTCCCACTGGTCAAATTGGTTTAAGTGATAACCTTGCATGACCACTCTTTTGAAAACCTTTTAGATCCATAACCGAGAAGAGTATACTGTAATCACAAAGTCAGGTAGGCAGGTGCTACTCTTCTTAACAGATGTTAGATTTGTAGGTCTTCCTCTTTTAAACGTACAGGGCATTAATTATAGCACCTGTCAATAATAATAGTTAGATACAGGAGAATCAAGGAAACACCAAAACACACATGAATTAAGTCAAGTAGGTAAGTTCAAATGAGGTTTCTCACACAATTCAAGTTTGGTTTCAAATATAGTTTGTCAGACTACGATTTAGTGGTCTATTCCACCAAACATGAAATACCATGGGCATATTGTATATTGTAAACCCTTAGAGTGCACAATAATGAGTATCAATCATCCTATTTTACATTCAAAGTTAATTCACTGTACTGCACGACAACCTGCAGACATTGATTGGTTTTACAGACCTACTGGCAAAATAGGTGCCGGGTATTAATATGAAGCTGGCAAAGTCCTCGCATCATAACACTCCACTGAATTGGGTACTAATGTTGTCATCCCCTTACAACATGTGACCATGTAACACATGTTACAGTGTAACAGTGTAATATCAAATACAAACTGCAACTGCCTTACATCCATGGGATGATGAGCACAATGAAAGGAGTATTTAATAACAAAGGTCAAGGAACACTGCTAAAAAATACACTTTTTAGCTAAAATCATTGCAATGTAATTTGCAATGATGATAATCACTTAACAATTGCATTTCTCATAAAAATGCACATCTTTTAAATTATTTTTTCTTTAAGGAAATTAACAGACTGTATCAAAATTATCAAAATGTGACAATTCAGTAGGTCTTTCCAAGTACTGTTCTAATTTTCTCACCACACCAGGCCTTAACTTACAAGTTTGAGGAGATAAACAATTGCTTGGGTAAACTGTTAAAAATCCAGAATGTTTGTTCATTACTCAGGCTTCGACAAATTTGTTTTTTATTACTTGTCCATCGAGCTAGGGATTCCCAAAGTCTACTTGTCCGCATGAATGTATGCACCGAGTCCATATCTAGTACTAGCCAATGAATTCCTATGTGAAGAAGACTTCTGTGCTGCTTGCCTGGAGGGCTACAATACTGAGCAGTTCACTTGTCCGAGTCATTTTTTACTTGTCCCCGACTGTCGGGCAGGGGGATTTGTCGAAGCCTGTCATTACTGCAGTTATTTTCTTAGGATGCTGTGTTGTGCATTTGACATGTCCATTGCAGAAGAATTTAAACGCAGTACCTTTATGCAACTTTCCACCCCCAAATTAATCTAAATTATATGGACACATATGTGTAAACAGAGAGAGTGCTACAGGTCGTTAGTAAATTACTTTTCCAACAATTAAAGGGCAAAAGCAGTTGTCCCAAACATAATTTGGAAATACAGCCAAATCTTACAATTTTCTTCATTTTTATTTTCCAACCAACTTTCATGATTAGAGTCAAGTTGATAACCAATTAGTAATATAGGTATCATCCAATACTGGAATCATCGTTAAAATATTCTTATAAGTCTCATAATGGCAACTGATGGAAGCATTTCGCCATCTATTTTTTTAATTTTATATGCACAGCACTGTGTTGTACATAAAACATTCAAGAGCTCCCTATTGCATGGCAGCTAGTGAATTCATGTGCACAAATCAACACTATGGCTATACAACAACCCCCAGTTAGTAGTCTATATACCCAAGTGCTCAAAGTATCGGAATGTAGGCATGGCCAACAGTACTACTGCTGCTATGTAAGTGAAAAATAAATGCTTGCAACCAAGAGGACTTTCTGTTGGATTCATAGTCCATAGGTGTTTTGTCTGCATGCTTGTTCTATGCTTTCAAGTTTAGAGCTACATACATAGCAACCCATATACACTCTGTACTGAGCAATCCATTCACTGTGCACCATCCGTAATCAGTGCATTACAGTCCCTAACTAACAACTTTAACCCCTTCGATGTACACATGGTTTGAGTGCAAAACCATAATTTACCATTGCTATACCTATGGTTTTGCCACAAAACCATTGCACTGTTGCATCCTGGAGTAGCTCTCATAAACCTTTGGTATGTAACCATGTATTGGGAATGAAAGTTAACAATTCAGAAGAAAAAAAAACTGTCACATGGTTCTCCAGAGCCATTCACTAATTCAAGTTGAGGTGATGCCATTTTTCCTTTGAAGGAACTTTGGTAAAAGTTCAGATGATTTGGAACTTTGATAGTCAAAATCACAAAATGATCATTAACTTAGAAAATAATTCCATTTTACCCTGCTGTATTAGAGCACTTTTCAATCTTAAGAAGAAAATGATCAGGCTATATTTACATATTACTAAAGACTTCTTTTAAATGCAGAGGACTGCTTTTAAAGCCAGACTGTTTTTTATTCCATTAGTTAAAGCACAAACAGTTCTCAGAAATTTTTGCAGAGGACCACAATCCTCAGCTGGCATAAACACAAGGGTGAGTAAACCTCACTAAAAAGTTCATTCATGTAAGTACCTCCCCACCAAGTGAGGGAATTTCTTTTTCCCAGTACATGTCTTTTGACCTCCTCACAAGATACTTGATAACTTTGTAATGAACTCCATTGGAAATGAACTTGTCCTCTTGTCCAATTGATCTTAAACAATTACCATACATTCCCTAGCACTACTTTTGGACATAAAATCATCCTCAAATATTCATCACCATAGCTACAACCTTGAAGGTATCAAATTCCCTGCAATTACCTGTGGAGAGCACTGCAAGCAGTCTTTATTTTCACGTTGTTTGTAGGAACCCCAAGAGTGCCCAAATATTCCACAGGGGAGGACAATCCATGATTGTGTATCCAATAATTTACTGCATTGCTTGACCTGGTGAGGTCAAATGCTTCACAACAGTTGGGGTTAACCATAATGGGCAGCTGTAAGGATGCCTGGTTAGTATAACCACAGATGCAAAATAAAATGCACAGGGTGTACTGATGTGAGTCCATCATGAGATAAGCCTAGCAATAACCATTATAACCAGCATGGGTTAGGTTTTTACTCGAATGTCAATGCTGACTAACAGGTGGAACTGTGAAAACATCAGATCTTTTTTATTTAATGTTATCACCTTATTGTTTCATGTACACACATAGATAATACACACATCACTGATGAAGACAGTAGGACTATACATTTACAACATTTTGCAAGCACCATTGCAACTTCGGACCAACTGCAAGGTTTAGTGATTAGAGCATCAGATGTTGGGAGTTTGAGTCCTGGCAGGTTCATGCCCACTACACTGCACACTGAAGTGATTCCTTGTGTCTCATGAAAGGGTAAAAGCATAAGGTTTTTTGTTATTCTTTGAAGAAATCTACCACAACTCGATTCACTACGACACCAAGGGTCTTAAATTACATGCAAAGACCACAAAATACTGAAAAATTTGCAAGCTCTTTTGAAAAATGCATTCCCATTATGAGCTGCTTTAACCAATCTTATCTTAGAACAAATGAATATAAAAAATGTCCCAAAAGCTTTTTTCAAGATTCTTAAGTGCAGTATCCTACAGTTTTATATAAGCACATGGACAATGAAATTTATCTACATAGCCACAGGTAGTAATTTCATTGTAAGTGGACCTTCCCACTTTCAGGTAAGAAAGATGTGATGTAGGTTGAATACTAACCCATTAGGATTACGGTTTGGCATTAAGTAGACCTATGTATTGACCATGGAAGTAGTTACTTTCATGACCTACAGTAACTACTAACTAGTAACTAAGTAAAAACAAAATTCACTCACTTGTTCAGTAGATTAAACGAGAGTAGCAAAGCTACTGTCACTCAACCTTCTGATGTCACCAGTATTTTTTATTCATCTTGAACAAAATCATGTTGTACACTTAACACATACTACGCACACAAGTCCAGTTGGGTGGACCAGCATGTAAACACTGTTCACCTAGCAGCTGAACTGTGTCAGTGTGAGAGGATTGGCCCTTTAAGATAATGCTGCCTATGAGGGCAGGAATCGGAAACTTAAGTCTTAAGTCAAAGTACAAAAGAAGAGTTTGTGTAGGACAGTGGCATTGGCAATAAGGAAAGCAAAGATACCCAAATGTCTTTTTCCCCATCCTTGAGTCCCGCTTTCTCTTTCAATCATTTCCATCTAGTTTCCTCTCCCTCCCTTCCCAGCTCACCTATCTGTGAATGGACATTCTTGGTACATTCTCCTTGTTCCTGTCATGATTGTACAACACAGCATAAGAACTACAGCCTGAAACAATGGCAATTTTGATTAAAACAACACTGAGTCCCAGTCTCAAATTGCCCAAAACACTATGGGTTGGGAGTATGTGAGGGATGATACCTACCTCCTATCACCCTATGTATACCATTTATACCCATACCAGCTGTCTAGCAAACTAATTACACTGTGGTAACCCTACCAGCAGAGGGCACCATACACCCTATATCTTCCTACCCAGGAATTGCACAAGCAATCGTTTGGGACCCATTGCTTAGTGATAACATAATGAAACCAAAAAATTGGTTAACACCAACCAGCTACAACTCATGTATTTTTCACAATTTAACACAATAGAGGGTTCCCATTGGGTATAATGATGAGGAGAGAATTCACACTTGGATTCCTATGAACTTTTTGAACTCAACAGATGGTCAGCCTTCTTAGCCCATAAGGCTGAAAGGCTTAGTGATTTCTTAATGCTGAAATGAATTTATTTTTTTCTTTTGCAAAATTGTCTTAGTTCCTTGAATGACCCCTTGGGTTCACTATATAAGTAATGCACATTTCTTAGATTCCTCACTGTTATTTTTGCAATATGAAGTTAAAAAGGGTTTGACCTTCTAACCTCTGGTGACCCACATGACCTTAAACCACCCAACATAGGCAATGCACATGCTAAATTTCTCACTCTTTTTAAGATACCTTGCAACCTCAAATGAGGAGGGTTTTAAAAGTTTAGCATTCTGACATTTTCAAACACCTTTCTTAGTTCACAAGTAATCTATACTGGGATTGGTTGAACACCTCCATTACATTTCAAATAATCTGTAGTTGTGATCGGTCGAACACCTCCCTTAGTTCGAGAATAATCTGTGGTAGTTATCAGTTGAACGACAGAATGTTACTGTAGCCAGTTATTAACCAACTGGGGAATTATCAGCTCAATGCCACCTATATACACAGAAACCTGCCAGCACAAATAAGTCACCAGGTCCCTAGTTAAACAGACCCAGTAGTGATGAACCACAAGTTTTGTATACGTGTGTCTTTCAGTTATATCTGAGTATAAAGAGACATGTATCTCATACAGCTATTTTCAGGGCACAGTATAAATAAAGCTAGGCAATATGATACATATCTTATTTTTACATGTCTATGGCCACAACTCATGCAATGTGAGAATAAGCATTGGGTATTCCATTTTATGATGTACAATGCTCTATCAAGGTTCCTGCAGCTTAGGAAAAATGAAATTTCATGGCTTTTCCATGACTCTTACAAAACCATGACATGACTATTTCATGACCAAATTATATCCAAGGTTTGCTGAAAGTTAAAAGTTTATTTACTAGTAAAAATTGAAAAACCGATCTGGGCTAAATTTCAGAACTTTTCCAGGCTGCAGGAACCCTGTCTATATTCAGGTAAGGTTTCCAGCCTTCCAAGAACCTTTTGATCAAATTACCATTTAAACACAATTTAAAGTCTTCTTGAAGTTACAATCAGTTACTTTTAACAAACTTTTTGAAAATAATTCTGTAATAGTCCACCCTGTTTCATGAATGGCTGTTGAAAGACATGTGACAAAATTTTTCCTAATTGTGAAATCTACAAGGCCCCTCTACTTACCAGCCCTCTTATTCACTGAAGTAATCTGCAATTATAAACCCTAGCAAACTAATACCAGGTATCTGGGCTCATAGATTCCCACTCTAGGAAGTTACAGGGCCAAATCTCTCACCCCAAACTACAATTTTGGTACCCCAGTACCAAAATTCTTAATTGGTTCAGCTCTTTGATTGACAGCTAATTCAAACAATGCAGAGTGACAAAGCTTATATTACACAGCATGAACAGTACTGAGAGTGTTTTGATTATATAAATTGAGTTGTCCTTTACTCACCCTGAACCAATAAACTGAGATTGTGTCTGGATGAGGATGAATTTCAGACAATTTTGGGAGGGGCTTCAGTAAGAAAGGAGAATTGGTACTGTTTGGGGTGAGAGAACTGGGCCTTTAAGGGAATTTATGAGATCTAACTAGTACCTTGGTTTGCTATATGCAGTAAATTAATTCTTGTAATGAATGTCATCTATACTTCAACAAAAATTAAGAAATTTTAAAATTTACCTGTTGGTAGCACACTAAATTTGGTGTTACAACTTCGAGGGATGTAAACTTCATTTGAAAATTTTGATACGTACTGTAATAACCAATGTTTTTGAAGATGTCAAAATTTCAACACAAGGCCCTGTAGTAGCTACATTAACAACTTACTATTTGCACAGAGGTTTCTTTCATTTGTAGCAAACAAATAATTTAATAGTCAAACCTTTCAATCAAGTTTGACAGAGAATATCTTTTGTTCCAACACCTCATTAGCCCTTCTAAACTGATTGTTTGTTAAACAGAATGTAGAGACATTGAAGAGGTCTTTCAGGTTGGAGGAAACATTCAATTTGTATTAGTTACTGTTGAATGAAAATTTCTGAATATTTGCAGCAGAAAAAAAAAAAAAAAAATTCACACAAACAATTGCAAGACAAGACAGCCCACACCACACTATAATCAACCACAACTTAAGAACATGATCAAAGATCATTATTGCTAATTTTTTTAGTAGATGTTCAAATACGGTGCAGAATAAAAGTTGTGAAAAATTAAAAAAAAAAAATGAGGGCTGCTTTTACTACTGTATTAATCACCACCAATTTTTGAAGTCCTTTTTCAAACAATTCAACCCTCATTGCATTCCTTCCACCATCAGAGTGACCACAACAACAGTAGTTGTTAATAAGTAAGTTCCTTCCCCAACTGTATCATGGGGACCACAAATCTCTTGAAGTCAATAAATGACCACTTCAATATAAAGGTTGACCCTTACTGGAAGGAAAGATGTAATACTGAGTCAATTACAATAGCCAAGACAATAAACAGGCTTTACTCTGAGTGAACTACCTTAATATTCAGGTGGGGAAAACTGTAAGGAAACAACAGTGCAACAGTCTAGATTTTTTGTTTAATATTTATGTCATTCTGGTGAAAGGTTGTCATGTTTCAAAGTCAAACCAAAACAGGGTGGCACCAGAAGTACATAAATACCTGACTGCTGGCTCACAGAGGGCCATTCATCATCTTGCTCCATTCTTTACAAGATGCCCACGTCAGGGTAATATTTCAATGGGTTTGACTATGCCAGGTAAACAGCTCACTGCAAAGAATATGGATACTAAACAGGTCTCCAGGTGGTTCCAAACCCTTTAATTTAGTTCTTCTCTTCTGTAGAAACTAGGTCACCTAGGGTCAACCTTTATCCAAGCAACAAGGTACAAAGGTGACAGGGAACAGAAAGCCAGCAATGGAACAGACCATTGAGAGCTTCCCAACAACTATTTCTGTGCTCCCATATACAGAGGCTATAGTTATGAAATTTGTCAGTCTGTGACTTCCCATACAGCTCTGTATAGCCTCTGGTTTCAATGATTGCTATGACCTGTGTGTGGAGACACTGTCTCCAAGAGAAAAGTGAAAGGTGGTTTAAATTAAGCACAAACTTTGAGTGTTTCACACAGCACAGTGCCATGGACATATCTTTTTCCTGGTCTGTGACCTTCCTCTGATTTAATGTTTTTTCTCCTAAAATTTTCAATGTCATACTTTGGTTCATTAAAAATTCTGTAAGGGGGCCACCCAGCTGAGTCCAGAAACAGAGCTTTCATAACGGTCCTACCAGTTTCTCAAAACACCAGCCCTGCAGAGAAGTTTACATTGCTTATCATTGTTGTCTTACATGCTATCTGTAATAAAGTGTTGTTAAAGCTGAACATTAAGGAACTCCCTGATTTTTCATTGCAAAGTATGAGATAGTTTTAAACAGGGTTAAAATACTCAGAAGAAACTTGAGAAAAGACTACACCCCTTAAAATGGTCTACTGCATTCATTGTGGCTAACTTGCTGTGCCTGAATCAAAGATGTCACTTAGCTATATTACAGAGTTATACTAATGAGCATCATTCCTCATAATCTTTACTTACATGCAACAACACCATTTGTCTCAAGGCTTTCTGCACTTAAGCATTTTTTAATAGGAACGTGCAGTGACTGGCTTATGTATGGACATACTGATTGGCCAGTTTCTATTCACCAATGCCCCTTTGTACACTCATTTAAAGTCTTATGCACTGACAATGGAAAACAACCAGACAGCTTTTTTTTTGGTAGGTGTGCCTCAATTATTTGGGAAATTACACAGATGAATGTACTATGCCTTCATATACAGTAACGCCTTATTTAATTAAGTACTCATACGTTGATTCTTTTAACAATGTGATTTTCTGTGACGTGTGCTTTATTTGTATGCAGATCAAAATGTATAGGCCTAGGATGTAGAATAATTTTTTGGTTTTGCTCCTATATTTATGTGCATTATGTGTAAAATTCCTTGGAGAATGATGTTCCTCTGACTAAATGTTTTGAAACACGAATTCATACATTGACTACAAAGCTGCTGGTTTTCAAAACAACTAAGCAACTTGAAAACCACTTCTGCCCATCAATTTCCCCCTTAACTAACTACACATAGGAATCATTCATCATGCCATTTTACATTGGACCTACATGGCTTATTACGTCTTTGTAGGACCCATATGACAGCATCCTCTTTTGGAGAGATGAAAACACCCGGCAGCCCCATTGGATGACATCCTCCCCGGAGTCCCAGTTCCTTTCGTGCCATATCTCCATTATCGGCTCAGCACTTAACAAGAGTCCAATGAGCACTATGGTTCCTTGCTGGATGTTAAAAGAATTGTATGGCCAGTAGAAAAGCTGATAAATTAACTCTTAACTAGAGCTAAGCAAAAGCTCATACCTAATGTATGCAATTCTTTACAAGGGGTACAGTATCGTACCTGGTACGTACTGGTGCTTACAGAAATACCGGTGTATGGTAAAATGTAACCGAACATAATATATTTACATACAAAATAGTAAATCTATCCAAGTTTGCTACCTTGGGATATAGTACTAATGAGGTTATCAGACTTTGAACCCCTTAGACCTCAGATGACCTTTGATCTCCATCGAAAACAATAGGGTTCTTCCTCTCAACGTGGGGTATCTATGTACCAAGTTTGAGTTTTTGTTCTAGAAATAACTGTGTTAATAAGGAGCAAAGTGTCACAAACACACACATACATACACACACACACACAAACATACCAATGTGAATGCATCTGTTTCTCCTTGGAAACCGATGCAACTGTGTGTGATTTCTCAAAAGCACATTGTGTAGATTTAAGCAATCCAGAGGGCACATTGTGACCAGGGAGTTGCTAGTTGCAACTCCCTGTTGTGACATAACAGATTTCCCACTTACTTTTTGTTTGGAAAGCAGTAAGTACATTGTAATTTTATCCACCTGCAGCACTGGATACACACACAAATATCTTTGGTGCATTCATTACTACTTCCAGTGCTGGTATTTATGTGAACACTGGTAAATAACACCTAACTGTAGCTATCAAGTTGTTACATCCATGGCTTGTGCAATATGTAATATGTTGTCAAATTGTCAGGGACTCTGGCTTGCAATGCTGGCACTTGGTATATATTAATAGTGGGGATGGGGAGGGTTTCCAGATTTCAAAACAATTGAGGGTGGGGAGGGGATGGACTTTTTACTTCAGCATGGGAACATCTTTATAAGTTGCTAGCAGTTACCCTCATCCCAGTAGGTCCAGAAAACACACACACAATTTTGAAAAATGCTGCCTTAAATTGCAGTTACAACTTTAATTTTTGCCCTGAAGAGTTTTCGACTGCCAGTTATATTATGCAACTCAGGGAGTCAGGATACTTCACTCATTCACTGCTTAAAATTGTTTCAACTTAGCATATTTGACTCCCAATAAAATCTTTCACTGCATATTGTCTACTTATTTTAACACAAATACAAACTTTGGCTACATACCCTAGTTTATCCACTTAACAGGCCCATGAGTGTCAAGTGGGTAGGCTTTACAGTTTGTATAGCCAATCAAATTCTTTCTCAAAGGTACAGCCTATCAAATTCTTGCTAAAAGATACAAATTATGGGGGTGTGGGCACTCTTCAATATTTGAAATAAATTCAGTTTCACCTGTGCTGTTAGTGTGTTATTACTGCTAGACACACTAGCAGGGAATAATTTAGCATTCAAATTTTGCATGGCAATTTTGAACACTTCTAAGGTCTTTCACACATTTTTCGTGTAACTGCAAAAGTTATGTACACAAAAAATTGCTACACAATTTTTCATTTGTGTAGCAATTTGGCCTGTTTGTGTAGCAAATTCCGATGCGATACTGAATAAATTATTCCCGGACTAGTATGTCTGCAGAAGCAGTACGATACTACAAATAAGCAAAGATCTGCCCACCAGCATTTTAGACCAAATGTATCATTAGACCATAATTTATCGTCTGTACCACACTGTCCTCTCAGGTATCTGTACATGGTATACAATGTGTGCACTTACAGTATTCACTGCTACATAAAACACTGTACATAGCATTAATCTGACTTAACCTTTTCTCTCTGCTACTGTGGGTAAGTAGCAGGTACAGATATTTTTGGACATTGGGAGAACTTTAATTTAGAAGGACATGTACTGTGAGAACCTAAAAAATTCATGGAAAGCTCTACAATGAGTAACTTGATTGAACATTTTGTCATTCAATTACTGCCAAAAGTGTTTGCATGGGTTACCCAGGTAGCCGCCCGCCATCGTATTACCCGGTTCCAAATCTACTACCCGCACCTAAAACAAAATATGACATGCAAAAAGAATCGCCCCATATATGCCATTGCCATGATAATGGACTAAAATATTTTACTAATTTGATAAACATTCTCCAAGCCTGAGAATGAATAGGGCCCCTAGAAAATATGTTTAAATTTGGAAGTTATTAATAAATACTTCATTTCCCGAAGTTGAAATTTGCATTGGCATGCGGCCTGATCGCGCTATTGTCACATAGTGAGCCTTCTCACATATCACACATACATTGCTTATAATCTCGCACACAAGCTATCTGACGGTGATTCAAAATCACACCATACTCTTTTACGCAGAAACTAGAGGACATATCACCCCGTCCAGCTTGCAGAGACTGTGCCTGCAATGTTCAGCACACAGGGTTAACTGAGCCTTGCATGTATACGGTCTTATATTTAATACTGAGTGACACCTTGAGTATAATCCTTGAAAATTTCATTTGGTTAAACGTGTCACTTTTAGACAAATCCACACTTTGCTGCTATCTGTAATGTAATAAGATATTACTGTAGTGACACAGTAAGTATTCATGAGGTTTTGGAAACAGGGTCTTCCATCCAGATACAAGAGCTTACTTGCAGTGCCTGGAAAGGGTTATGTCTGGTGTCTAGGGGTTTTCCATACATGAAAATTTTATGGGATGCTTTAACGTAACAGATGGTGGCACTTTGCTTGGCTTCCCCATGTCAGCCCTTCATACTGTATTCCACAATCCCGGGTTTGCATCACTGGTGGTAATACTGTCTCATGTTATGCGAAGGGGAACAACATACCCCTTCACCCAAAGACTTGAGAACAGGATCAGAACAGAATTTAACATACCCCTAAGCCATAGAAAGTCGTACTGTATTTTCGGCAATCTGGGCAGACTATTTTGGAAACAGACTTTTTGGTGTACAGACTCAATATTGCCTACTACTTTGAACCTTTGCCTTTTGTTCCCCACCCCCCCCCCCAACATGGATGGATGACCCCCCCCCCCCAACAATGGATCTAAAATTCCAGATTGGGTACACCAAGGTAAAAGATGCATTCCCCCTACCCCCACCCCCCCCAACCCACGACACGCCAACAATTCACACAACTCATTGCCTGTTCTGTAGATGGCAGAGACTTGCAAGGCTTTTGAATATACAAACACTAACTCTTGAATATGGCTTTGTTTCTCAACACCTAGTTGGGCTTTCTGAACACTTGTCCAGGCAACAGATATATTACCTCACAAGGAATATTATACAGTAAAGGCCAACACTGGAGAGGTTCACTGCATCAAACAAGACAGAGGAAGGCAGTCATATCTAACACAACCATCCAACCTGACAAGTTGCTAATGACCAATTTGAAGAGAAACAGAATATCTAATGAAGTAATTAGATGTGGAGACCAGGGCTCACTGAAGAGAATTTTGTAATTTGGTCACATCAAACACACTTTGTTAATCAAAACAGAATGCCCACAGGGAACTGTTGATGCCTTTTAAAACAGTGTGTACACCAGTGTACACATTTTCAGGCAAGATTGCTACCATTAATTGTACATAAAATGTTCCAGGACCATTATACTGAAGGTACTGTAGTTACATTTGACCATGCAGTTTAATTTAGAGTTGAACTGATAACAGATTTGCATTGCTTAATTTAGGCTAATAACAGCATTGTTGATAAGATTACATATTGTAGTTGGCACCCATTATACTAGTGGAGAATGCTTTGGAAGCCAAAAATTAGGGGGAAAAGCTGAAGACTAAAAAGGGGGAAAAAGTCTCATGTGTAGTATGCCAGAATCAAAATGTTTCCCTAGGTTTTTATTTGCTGTATGTCCCAAATTCAACAAAGAAGAGTACTGTATGTCCCAAAGTCACCTAAGGTGTGTACTAGGCCACCTGAGATGGGTGTAACAGTAATGAGCTAGTCATTACACCAAACACCAAAATTGAGACATGTACAATGTGCCACTTTTCATCATCACTTCTGTCCAAGTAAAAGCCTGAGTAAAAACTAAATGTAGCTGAACATCTTCCGTCATGTGAGAGACATACAGCAGAAAAGTCCAACACCCTAGGTCTAGTGTACTTGCCAAAATTGTCATCTGAAAAAAGGAACATGTTTAAAGCAGAATCCACTGTGCATGACAAGTACACCTTCAAAGCTATCAAAGATCCAGGCAAAACGCCTCTTTCCTCACTAAATGGTCCCAAAGTGTGGAAACCAAGGGTGTATGCCAGGGAATAATTTATCCAGTATCGCATGGCCATTTGCTACACAAACACGCCAAGTTGCTACACAAATAAAAAATTGTGTAGCAATTTTTTGTGTGCATAAGCCTTGCATTTTCCCAAACAATGTATGAAAAACCTCAAAAATCCTCAAAACTGCTACATAAAATTTGAATGCTAAATTATTCCCTGAATGCAAAAACTGATATTACTGCTGCTGCCACATGATTTTTTTAATTTTTTTTCCAGAATTGTTGCATGTTTGATACTGTGAGCCAGAAAATTAACACAACTTACCTGGTTTCAGAATCTACGAGCTCCATACTTCTAAACCTTCTGATATGAGTTTCAATGTTCAGGAACAGGTTCAGTTCCATGTTAATGGAACTGTTGACAAGTATGCAATACCTTTGATTTGAGCTTCCAGACACTTCTTTTCACATTAACCCTTTGTGGGAATGTGATGGTGTATCAAATTAATTGCTATACAACTGCACAGGCAATTAAATCCTTACTAAACATTCCTGGCAATATATCACAACATGTGTCCTTAGCAACCCCCACCCCCCCCCCTCCCTCCTTCCTTCTTCCATGCTTATTACATTATATTTGACACCATGTTTTCTGTCACAGATTTAAAGGTACCCAAGTATGCAACCAAAATAAATTAACATTTAAAATATTCAGCAGCTGCTACAAACAAAGGAGCCGCAAGTGCTGATGGAATAAAGCAGTATACATCGGCCTTGAGTTTTAGATTTTCTAGGAGTGCTAAAAATCACACACTCCTCAGGAAATTAAGGAGTGTTGTAGGTACATGCTGTTTTATTAAATTTTAGTGAATTTATATGAGCTCCCATCTTCTTCCAGGTGTGCAAAAATCCTCACAGTGACGTTAAGGTGAGTGATAGTGTGCCATCGCACAAAATTAAAGGCCTGCTTGGTATGAGAAATTCTGGATATTTGAAACTGGTTTTATGGGTAAAAGAGATTAATTATTGATTGAGAGCAATTACAAATTTTTGTGACAAAATGTTTGGTCACTTCCCTACAAACCCTACTCCTAAGATCATGCATAATGGTAATCATGGAAAGAGGGGACAAGAGGATTCATGGGTGGAATGGTAGGAAGTTATGAGGCTCCTTCCAAAGAAATTTTTGCTTTAAGAGGGAAATCTGGCCATGAGGTAATTGGAGGAAACATTCTCTGGATAATGTGTCTCCCTGAACCAGTGGAATGAAAACAGCCAATCACAACTCAGAAAGTCAATACAAGTTTTGTGTTTTCTTGTGTGCAATTAAACAACTGAATCCCCATTGACTGTGTAATGATCACAAGCACTGTTTGTTTCTTGATATCCCCTTCTCACAAAGCATGTGGTCAATGCTTGCACCAACTTATAACCTTCTTTGAGAAACACAAATTTATCATCTGCAAATTTAATTATCACAGTTTGTTTCTTGTGCAAAACAACAAACAATTTGATTAAGGTGATCTTGCAGTGTCACATTTGTACATCTGAGGGCATCTATTGGAAGGCTTTCTGGCAAGCATTAACACAATCAATTTGTAAATTTTGCCATATATTCCTCCACGGCACACAGCATAGTAAGGCAGTACACACTATTCTGTCAGAGCATTTTAAAAAGCAAACTTTCCAGCAAAAATGTTAGAAACACCCAACAAAGTGAATTTTTCTAGTTTTCACTTGAGAACACCTGAAGACTCCACATTCCACATTTCTTTCAACAGGATTTTAAACATTTAACAACATTTAACAGCTCCATATTCTTGTTCCAAAGCCGATGTGTTACATGATATCCGAACTTGTTATTCACACCAAAAATCATGCAATAAGCAAAAAGTAATTTTTCAACTTACTTGCAATGGACAGGCTGACATTTACACCACAAAGTACTCCCAATGGATTTGAAGCACAGCAACTATAGTTTCCAACGTCTCTCCGAGAGGAAACATCTATTATTTTCAGGGTACCATTATCAAGTATCCTTTTGAATGAACTGTTGATAGAAGCCCCTTCATAATACCATGTATAACTAATTGGCTCTTCACCTTGGGCATTGCAGTCCCAAAGTACTGTTTGATGTCTTTCAACTATCAGGTCTTGTGGTTGGGTGTTAAAGTAGAATTCATCCAAGGAGGAACAACCTGCTAAAAATGAAACAAGAACATAGAATATTTAGCACCTATCTGGCAGCTAAGAAGACGACAGGAATCTAATATTGCAACACTTGAATTCTGAACTTAATTTTCATGTGTGCAAACTTAACATTTTATAGTGTGCTTGTACTCACTTTTCTAACACTTAGGAGTGAATGCAACATACTTCAATGTTTATCGAGTTGAATGCATTTTGTCTTAGTTTCTGTGATAAAACAATATGCACATTCTTTTGTGTTTTCTTGTTCCAGAGCGTGAGGAAGGTTTTTATTTTGATGTCTTTAACAAAACATTGACTGATTAATAAATTGGAAAATAGAAATTGAAACTGAATATTAGGGCTGCCACGATAACCATTTTTCATTTATCGATATCGTCAGTATTTCCGCGACGATATCGCGATATCGCGCATTAAGTCTTAACATTTTCCATCAGCGCCAAGGAATTAGCAAAAAAGTTGTTTATTGCATGCAGCCACTACTGACATACCAAAAGTGAGGGGAGATTGATTATGCGTGCATGTAGCAATATTGATTGTGCAGAAGAACTCTTCACAAGTCTGGAACGTATGTGAGCTGCTACAATATTCATTGTATGCATTTTGAAACAGCTTCCGATTTTATATCATGTTTTCTTGTGGTGGGTTAAGTGCAGTTTTTCATTTTTTGTGACATCATAAATTATGATCATTTCAGGTTACTGACTTAAGACAATAAAAAAGGGAGGATTTCACAGTGGTTTAGTCATTTATTTGATTTGTTGCGATATCACATCTTGACAAAACATTGGTCGATATCGTCGGGGCAAAACTGTATTGACGATATCACGATATCGCAATATCGTGGCAGCCCTACTGAATATACACCAATCCTGTTACACTGAATAAACATGTAATTGTTCCTTATTTTAAATTGCAAGGTTACAGAGTGAAAATCATTATCTTGGATCAAATCCAACCAATCTGCAACAGTGATTCATGAGTGATATCCTGGTATGCACATTCACTGATACTCAATGCATGGATACTGTCATGTTTCAATGAAGCTTAGGCCTGGCCCAAAATCTTATGGCAAAAATATACATATTATATTCTGTCACAGATATATCAATACTTTGTTTCAGCACTATCGCTACAGCTTAGAATGAAAGAATTTATTTTTGCCAGTCAGATACTGGCCATAACATTCAACCCCAACCATGTTTTATATGTATGGTCGAATACTAGGCACAACTTTTGAAAATAGAGGCCAGCATTCAACCTGTCCCAGACCTGAAAAAATTACATTTAAATTTGTTAAGTTTGCGAATGGTCTTGCTAACTTCACTTCTCACTTAAAACAAATATTGAATAAGAAATAACAGGATATCCTTTAATTACCTTTTAAGGAAAATGGCTTTCGTAAACTTTATCCTGCCATATGCAACAATGAGCAAAACAGAGTGTTATTCATAACAAAGCTGCACGACCTGTGACGTCATACAGTACTTAGTGCACATTTCTGTTTGATGACACAATTAGTGTACAAAGATCGTAACCTTTGATGAGAAACATCACGATGAAACAAACATCAAATTATTTAAATATGTACCTGAATCAAAATATAGAGTCTTATTTTAGCTCCAACTAAATAATTTTTGTCAAAAATCCATTGATTGTGTGAAATATCCATGGATTTCGGGAGGGTATGGAGGCACTTTAGCATTGAATCATGCACAAGGAGCATGTGTCCTGCATATATCTGTAGCACTATAGTAGTTACTCAATCATCCATTAGGGTAAATTGTAAGCCCAACAAAGTTATTTAAAAATATCATCGTTCAGAAGAAGACATTTCAAGCTTAAAAATGATATAAACCTTGATGGGGTATTATCTTCAGCTGACAATTTTATCCTAATGGGTAAAATTTGATTTATCCTATCCTTTCAATCCTAATTTAAATCATTAAGCATCATACATTTCATAAATGTTATTGATTGCTTGACTAGTGAATGAAGCCTGTGATGTATTATTGAAGTTTTTTTCCTTTTTTTGCTAATTATCATTTTTTTTTTAAACAAGGGTGCAAGCCAATTCGCCATTAAGTGTGAGAGTATTCAGGTCTGACAGTTTCCCTAAAGTACGTTTAATCTGTAAAAAATTTTAAAGAAGCTGATATCATTTGATTCTGATGGGTATCATTGGTGTCAACATTTACCAAAAAAGTGAGCTTGGGTGGGGGGTGGGGAAAGTGCATTTTGGAGGGTTACTATGAAGTTAGCATTACACAGTGAATATGAAGATGTATACCCATTTGATTTGTTTCAACCTCAGCCTAGTTTGACATTTGTCACCACTTCCGTGTATTTTTCATTCCCCAATTAGGCCTACTAATTTTTTCCTAATGTGGAACTTGCCCCTTCCAGAAGAGGGTAAAGATGTATCATACAGTCAGAATGAGTGGATGGAGGTCGGATATACAGAATGGGTGAATGCATGGATGGCCATCAAGGTTGGATAGGCCGGCAAAGTATTTTGGGGGATGTAACGTTAGGTCACTCAAAATGCAGCTGAAATAAACACTACTGTACCCCAACCCAAAGGCATGGTGACACCAAAAGGAGACTGATATTTAGAATAAGCAATGGAGAAGGGAAAGCAATTTAGCCATCTGTGCCGCAACTGGAAATAGGCTGTGGCTGAGCAGCTCAGCTTGAACCAATTGGTTGGAAGGGCCATAAAACTACATCTTAGAACCTAACATAACTCTCATTTACAAGTTGAGGAATCACTAACACACCACAGGCATTCATTGTTACAGGCCGGACAATCATTCACCAAGGTGGGGCAATCATTCACTTAGGCCAGGCAATCATTGTACGGCAGGGCAATCATCAGTAGGACCCTTCAAAATTGCTCAACCACAACCACAATGCAGTTTTGGGCACAGGTCAAAAGGGGGCTTTTAAGCATTTTGTGACAAATTAGCTCATCAGCACAAATGTAAGAGGTGGTCTTTTTTATTTAGCATAAGGGTGTTTCCATTATATTTCAAAAAAGCTCATCAAATTGGCAAAGTTATGTTGTTATATGGATTTATGGTCCCCCAAAAATTGTTAAATAAGGGACCGGGCCCGTTTCTAGCTAAGTTAAACTTCTTGGGACCCACTTTGTTAGACCGATTACTTTCATTTTTTTAGCTGAGTTTCTCACAGTGAGCACTTGTCAATGTCATACCTTTTAGAACTCTACAGGTAACTTAATTTTTAAACAGCATCTTCCTTAAAAATATTGTGGAATTGGGCCAGTTTGTTTTCATCAGGGTTGCTTTCAAAGATTATGTTTGAATAGGCTAGGCCCTAGGTCTTAATGAGTGGTTCTCAAAGTGGTCCCTACCACCCCCTAGGGGGCTTTGAAAAGTTTCAAGGGGGCGCTGAGGAATTTGCTAGCAATAGGGGGGTGTTGGCATTGACTTGGGGGCCCCTGGAGGTTCTCATACATTCATGCAATAAAGGAACCTAGGAGGTTGCAGAGTGGTTGACACAAACTGTCTTCTCCAAAAGGTTTAGCAACTACTGACAAATATTTACCCAATATATAACTTATCTGGGTCATTTTAATGCTGGAAATTGAATGTTGAAAGCTCAAAGTCAAAGACTTATATAAATATGATGGCATGTTGGGTGGGGGGGGGGGGGGGTTTGATCAGTCATGGATGCCTTATGGGGGAGGTATTTTGAAAAAGTTTGAGAACCACTAGTCTATATCAACAATTCAATTAGGCCTATGGGGCAGGAGAGACTTATGAATAACCAAAAGTGGTTGGGTTCCGATGGCAGTCGAGTATTGGGCATTTTACCCTAGGCCTAGTCTAGGTACCTATACATGGGCCTAGCCTAGGCTAGTCCTAACTAGTAACTGTACAACAAAGTCAATAGGCTAGCCTATAGCCTAAATGAGCCAGTGAGCCACGACTGGAAAAAGGCTATGGCCTGCTCCACTTGAACCAATTGGTTGGAAATTGGGCCGTAAACCCCTATTGCCTAGGCTAGGCCTAAATGGTTGCACACTACATGAGCTAGCCTAGGCCTATAGAAAAAGCTTCACTACTGGTGCCATTTCCAATTCCAATTCCAGGTTGACGACGGAGAAATTACAAATTAAAATCGAGCCCTCCTTACCTAGCCTAAACTTTGGAATGCAGATTGAGAATTGAGATCTGTGGGTAGTAATGTGAGTTAGCCTACTAGCCTAGCTAACCATTTAAAAATGGAGAGCAGGTGAGTGTTTAGACATGTTTCATTCAGTATATTTTGAATGACACATCAATTACCATATAAAAATGTTAACTGTATTTCCCCCTCATTTAGCCTAGGCTTGGCCGTCGCCTAGGCTATAGGGCCTAAGCCTATTATTATTAGAATAGCCTAGAACAACCGAACGTGTAACTTGGCCTAGGCTAGGCCTAATAATATAGGCAATAGCCTAGGCCTAACGTTAGGGCCTAAACAAAGTTGAAACGTTCGTGTACGACACAGGAATAGGCCTAAGCCAACTTAAAATATCAACGTAACCTCACCTTAACTAGCCTAGGCCTTACTTCTACGCCTAGGCTAAGTTAGGCCTATGGCCTAAGCTAGGCTAAGTCAGCAAGTTGGGAAGTTGGGGTTACTATCGTAGCCTATTACTCAGTTAGTATACTATTAGCCTAAGTTAGCCTACTTTCACTAAACAAATTTACCTGTCATCAACGTTAAAACTGCTGCTAATGACAACAAGAAACGCTCCGTTGTCATCTTTCTCATGAATGCGTGCAGTCCCAGCACGAAGAACTATCAATATTCCGGATTTTCCAAGGCTCGAAAATGGTCATCTCCAACGCCACCTTAACACTAACCTTGTAATCATAAAACGATGTAGTGGTCAAGCTATTATGGTCAGTCTTGCAACCAATTTAGTTCATGTTCATTTCCAGGTCATTCTTCTACAAAAGGATCTTTCACAATGATATGACCTAATTGAGAACCAATCAGCAGTCGATTTATTTTTTTCCAAAAAGTTATCGTCGAAATTAAATGTTATTAACAACTCAATTGTCTCTTTCAACTAATAAATAAATCTAATCACTTCTTTTAAACTCTTTATAGCCACATCAAACAGCTAAGGGAGCAAATATTTGAAAACTAGGAAATAAATGTATCTCTGAAAAGTATAAACGTTTGTAGAACGTCAACCTTACAATAACAAAGGCCCATTGGCATTGGTCAATGCATTTTGGACTTCTCCTGACCTGTCCTTCAAGCGGATAGGTCGAATGCCTTGACATTGAGCTGTTCCAAACAGTACGGATACTCCCCCAGATTCGATTGACATCTGGTAGCGACTGACTAAGCTCTTCTGATGAAGAAATGGATGTTGCTGATCCTTTCCGTGACTGTGAAAAGTGTTCGTTAGTGTGAAGAAGGGTTATATGAAAACAGAAACGCAGTGACTAAAGCTTTTAAGTTTTTGTGATTGATTGCCGGCGAAAACATAGTAAATAAATCCGCCACCATTCACCGAGCGTTTATTGTTTTCAAGTTTGTTTAGCATGCATGCATGACATTCTGACATTGTTATGAAGTCAGCAATGCCAACAGTTCATTGTTCGATGTATACAATATTGTTATCACCGGGAAAAGAGCAAATGCTGTGTGTAGACAATATAACTGATGCAGTTTAGAAGCGGCAAAGTTCCAACATTAAATTGAAATTAAGTTGACTAAAAATCGATTAAAAATAAAGGATTTTCATAGAGCAATCGTGGTCGTCAATTTCAGTGCAAGATTGACAGTGCATAGACTTGGCCGAACGTCAGTTTATATCCCCGACATATTGGGGGAAATATTCTTCGGTAAGGGGCTGTATGCCTTTCTCCCTACCCAATATCTTCGTTGTATTAGTATTGCATCCAAAGCCTCCCGCAATCCATTGGGAGGGTGAAATTTACGCAGCATATCACCCGACCCCCACCGAGTAGGTTACCTTGTAAATAAGGGTCTTGTTTTTCGATTTCGGGGCCAAGTTGTGATTGATCATACTACTCGCCTACATTGTGATTGCTAACATAATAATACTTGTGATCAGTAGTGACCCCACACTCTAAAAGTAAACGAGTGAACTTAGCCACTCTTTGATAGAGTAAAAAGTGTAAATTCACTCCATTAGAGTGATAATTCACTCCAAGAGGTGTGAAACTCACTACAAAAAGAGTGAAATTCACTACAGGAAGAGGGAAAATTCACTCTTCCACGAATGCCTGCAATTGATCACTCTCTTTTAAGAGTGATCACCAGGTACTCCATCAAGAGTGAAACTTCGCTCGTTTTACGGGAATTCCGCTCTTTTTGGAGTGAATTTCAATCTCCTTGGAGTGAACCATTACTCTAATGGAGTGAATTCACACTTTTCACTCTATCAAAGAGTGACTAAGTTCACTTTTTTGATTTTAGAGTGCAGACTTTTCGTTCTAGCATGATGAGCCTAAAAGGGGCGTCGATTGGGGGGACAGGGAGACATGTTCCCACCCCCCCCCCCCCCCACACACACACACATCCTTTCCTTTTTTGAGTGGAGGGGACCATAACGTAAAAGTCCCCCACTTTTTAAGACGTGAAACTTAAAAATTAGGTACTACCAAAAAGACTATGTACATGTAGGTTTTGAAAGGTGTCCTCTACCGATTACGATCGACTAGCTTTCTGTATCAATAATTCCACTTGTTTTCTTTGCAAATCTCCAAAATTTTCGTGCCCTCCACGCGCTTGCGGTCTCATTGATGTCCTTTTTCACTTGCATTTCAAGCATATAGATTATTCATCGGTCTCTATGATTATGTCGATTGTTCGAGTGCATAGGGCAGCAGGTGTGGTTACGGAGAAGCACAATATTTAGGAATATGAAAAAGATGAATCGTCCCCTACAGGTACTATGTTTTAATGAAATCTGTGGTCTTAAGTGTATGACCAGCCCGGCAGGCTGAAAATTTGGCGAACACATTATAAAGAAACTGGAAATGTGAACATTCTGCATGCAACTTTTTTTAACTTGAAAAATGTATGATTTCTAATGCAAAATTTCGACACGCTCACATCATTCCTTAATTTGAACAACGATTTGACCATTTCGTACTTTGACCATTATCAGAGAAGTAAAATCACACTGACATTTGCTAGCTAAGAGACTTTAGTCAGGAATTAGAACTACCCTCCATTATGTCTGTAGAAAGTGTAAGATGCATGAGGTGTCGTTCGAAAAAACAAATCGTAATGGTTTTTTTGTATCAACAATCTTACACCGGTAGGTCTATGCAACGGTGCCTCAGTAGCACCGTACCAGTGGGCACCACTCGATCTGTGATTTCCCGTAGAAGATTGAAGTGCACTTGTGATTAAGCAACGGTTTTATTTTACCGTCTTTCCATTACAAATGGTTCCTCGCCATTAGAACTTTTGCACAAATCTTTCGCAAACTATGACAATTTTCGTTGTGTTTCTAATTACTTAAAGGTAAAGAGCAGTCCCTCCAAACTTATTTTTTCAAGAAATCGCTAAACAACACAATTTTCCTCATATTTCTCTTTAAAGTATCTTTCATTTCATTTTATGACTTTACTATTGCATATTTGAGGTGAACCAAGCAGTTATTTCTGGCAAATTTCACATTTGAAGAGAAAAAAAACATTGTCACCTGGTCACATGACTCCCAACAGCCAATCATGAATAGTCTACTATACACTTTTTAGGGATGACTGCTCTTGCCCTTTAAAGAATACACCCGGTATTTAATTGACGGTATATTCCGTTGAAGAAATTACCTATACTTTCAAATTCATATTTTAAAAACTTTGGAGCTACTCAAAATATTGGAACATTTAGCACAATTTTGCATCCGGGCCCCTTCCCTTAGACACCCAGAGGCGTAGCTACAGGGGCAGGCGGCTCTGAAAAATGAAGAATTCGGAAATTTGCCATTTGTGAAGCCAGTCTACTGTGTGGTTTCGACAACTCATGAAATTCCGTTATCTCCCCATTAAAAGCTCCACATTTGTCATTATGTGTCACAGAGAAGCAAAATTTCCCGCGCGCGACGATTTAAAGTGCTCGCTAATACCTTGAGTAAAATTTTCCCAGCTCTGAACTTTGTAAGTGAAAAAACGGAAATTTGCTATATGTGACACCAGATCATCAAGAGACATCAGTAACTACGGTGCTATTTTCATGAATTTACTTTCATAAAATTCAAATTTTTCTCCACTATAAGCTCTTGACTCAAACAAATTCGTCAGAGAGCCTCATTTCGTATGGGTTGGATAACATTATGTAGCAACAACGATCTTTGGTGGGCGTTCAATCTCAGATTTGCCAATAGGAAATGCAAATTCTTCAGTAATCCCCCAACTTTTCAAATTTTCTTACAGGCAACCCAGAGTCCAAACTTTTCTGCAAGCTCCATATTTTCAAATATTTAAAATATGGCAAAGATTTCCGCGCGCTTCGCGCGCCGCAAGTTACAGCCCTAGTAGGACAGTGTTCACACTCAAAAAAAGTAAAATCTGGATGCTTGTCCACCCCCTTTCCCGAAAAAAGTCTAGCTACGCCGCTGTAGACACCTTACCAGGACAGGAAAAAAATTAGGCCAGATGCCCCCCCCCCCCCCACTTTGAAAACCAAATCGACGCCCTTGGAGCATAGGGCACTGGATGGCATGATTATTTTGCAGGGAGTAAAAGTCACGTAGCCACGAGGAGGGGGGCACGTGCCCCACCAAAAAATTAAAGTATGGGTTAAAATTTTATTCCTATGGCAAAATGGAGCACACACACACACAAACAACTTGAGCAACCTAGCGCACCCTACCGGTACCGCACATATCTTGTCATGCCACTGTGTCATCTGTAACAGTGAATTTATGTCAGAAAGTCCACCATTTTGCATCTTAGCCATCTCAGATAGGCAAAAATTTTCCACAGGGGAGGGGCGCCTCAGGAGAGGGGCGCCTCTCCTTAGACCCGCCTCCCCCAGTACGTCAATCACTATAATGCGTTGCCCCCCCCCCCCCCCGCCAAAAAAAAAAACGCCTCGCCCGTGCTGGGAGTAGGGATCACTGGTACACACCGAAGGCGCTATCGAGCGCGAAGTGTTAACGGAAGTGTGGTATATGGGTCAACATTTGGGTCTCTGGTGGGGTTACAAGGACAAAGTCGCTGATGAGGATCTAGGAGGGTGGAAGTTCCTGGGTTTTAGGTCTGAATTTGTGAGGTACGGCTTGAAGTCGTCATTTCAGGAAGGCCTAATTCAGGCAATTGGCTGAACACATGGTCTAAAAATTAGTTGGGCAACTTTAGGTAAGATTTAATTGGTAACAAAACTAATACCAAGAGCGGATCCGGTAGATATTTTGAAAAAAGGGTGGGGGGGGGGGGGTCGGGAGTTGAACAATAGACAAAGCAGTTGTTGGGCAGTAAAGGCTACCTGAGCTACCATCGCCACTTCCCATCCGCACAGAGCGTACGAAAGATTACTGTCTTCCAGTACTTAAAAGAATCAAATCATACGAAATCTGGTAGCCTGCCAGTGACTACAAAACAGAATATTTTTGTTTCGAAAATCGCAAAGCTTAGGGGGAGCAAGGTTCTATTAAACACGTGTCCCCTGTCCCTCCCTCTTGGCGATGCCACTGTACTTTTATGTTTGCAAACTGTCAACATTCCTGCGATTATTTTTCATTACCTTTTGGAGGAGTATGCAATTATATGAGCCTAAAGTTGGAATCCCCCCCCCCCCCCGAAAAAAAAATGGAAAGAAACAATTCGATCCCGTCTTTAAGTCCATCCGCCTCATTTTTTTCGATCGTTTGCTGCCACCGTAAGCTCTTCGACCGCGTAGGTTCATCAGGCGTCTGGATCTACCCGGAAACATATAGGGCAGTCCTTTATCCGCTGCTCTACCAGTTTGCGAGCAAACACTCCTACCCCACTCGGACCCCACCTCCTATATATGTTCCTGAACTACCGTGCAAGTGCATCAGACATCAGATATCAGATTGCAATAAATCACGCGTTCTTAATGTGTTCATCGTGAAAGTGGAGGCGGCATTCCACAAGTGTTCCCACAGCTCTCAAAGTCCATAATAACTCTGCATCATGTTATTATTATGTTTAATTGTGTGGCACCTTGTATCACTCAAGATGAAACTGTACAAACGGGGTTTTTGTGATGTAAAAACCAAATATGAACAAATGATTTGATTCAGCAAATAAATAAATCATTTAAAGTATCATCACTTTATTGCACACTGATATAATTAATTATTTACTGATATCAACACTATTTGCATATCATTGTCCATTTGCTGATACCAATCCATTTATTGATATCAGCAGTGTAAAAAGCTGGGGTTACGGTGATTCTGCCCAAAACACTATCTAAGCGGAGTGCCACAATCTGCATGTAGGAGATGAGGGTAAATTTTGAAAATCGCGACCCTTTAGGTGTTCGGAATGATCCACACTTGTGAGTATAATCTAAGCAATCAGTTTGAGCCTTCGTTGCAACAAAATTTTCATGAATTCAATAGGAATCAAATTGCAAAGTGACAAGATAAAAGTTCCAAAAAAGTGTATCACTTCGATTGGATAATTTTTTTGGAAAAAGAAGCAAATAATTGGAAAATGAGTTTGTATGAGCTTTCTACCTGTCTGCAGACTACTTCACGTACTTGTAGTATGGGATTATGATGAAAATAGTTTCCATAATTCTAGCAGCTTTGGCAGTTGGAGATGCAGAGGCGGCACTAGAATGTCAACATGGGGGAAGAGCTAAAAACTAAGGGCAAAAGAAACATTTGGGGACAAAAAATTTTGTGCAAGATGAGAAACCGAGGCCAAAGAGCCCGTTTCTGTGGGTGGGGTCCAGGAGGGCAAGCCCCGAAAGCTCTAAGGTCTCAGCATATATATATATATATATATATATATATATATATATATATATATATATATATATATATATATATATATATATATATATATATATATATATATATATATATATATATATATATATATATATATATATATTTATATATATAGGTCGAAAAGAGGTAGTAATAAATGCTTAAAAGTTTGCGGAAAACTCCACGACGTTTCGGGTATAAACCCTTCATCAGGTGGCAAAAACCAAACTGAACAACCAACAGTAACAACTGGACACGACAAACATCAAATCCGAAGCGATCGCTGTAAAAACAGAACCGGACGAAAGTGACTGACAGGAAACATGAGTGCGAAGGATGAAACACAAATCAAAAAAAGAAAAAGAGCGTCCTGGATGAAAAAATGCACGTAAAAATCGAACATGTTCTTAAAAAAGGGAAAACAGGAGACAAAAACTAGCTCCGGAAAAAAATTGTAAATAAGGCCTACACAGAAAAAAACGAGCACGAACGGGTAAGTGTAAAAGGAGTAAAAACTGGTACAAAAAGGGAGTGAATATTACAAAAGGTCAATTCTAACGTTAAGCCCGTGTGGACCGAGAGTACCTAGCCTCATGATCAGTCGGTTTTCAGCACTAAGGCGGTCACGATCGGAGCCTCGGCACATTACAGCTGCCGTAACGGTTAAATGCTGTATTGAACAAGGTGAAGGGGGATTGAAATGTGCAGCCACCGGGTATCCATGGAGATTCTGTTTGATGGACCTAAGGTGCTCGGTGACTCGATCCGCGAGGCGGCGCTTGGTCTCTCCCACATACAACGAGTTACATCTCCCACAAGCTAAAATATACACTACATTTGAGGAAATGCAGGAGAATCTTTGTTTGACAATAAAGTTGTTGCCGTTGGGGCCAGAAATGTTGACGAGATCGTGTTTGCCGACAACTGGACATGTATTACACCTCGGACGGTTACATGGAAAGGTACCAGCCGTGTCGTCGAAAGAAGTTTGTGGGTGGGAAGCCCGAACTAAATGGTTGGCTAAATTTTTCTCAACTCTAAAGGCAGTGATGGGGGGTTCCGGGAAAACATCACGGGTTGAGGGTCTTGTCGGAGCAACTTTACATTTTTGTGGATAGCGTGTAAAATAGGACGGATCGAAGGGTGATAAGAAATAACTAAAGGAATACGTAGATTGGTACCAGATTTGCTCTTTTTCTCCAAGGCTTCCTTTCTGCTGGTTCCTTGAATTCTGCGTAGGGCATTAGAGAGGATTTTGGCAGGGTACTGGCGTTTTTCAAAAAAGGACAAAATTTCTTCAGAGGCAGTAGAGAAGTCAGAATCCTCCGAACAAATTCGTCTGGCTCGCAAGAGCTGGGAATAAGGGATAGATCTAGTGCAAGATTTGGGGTGATTGGAAGGGTACAAAAGGTAGTTATGCGAGTCGGTTGGCTTAAAGTGTAGGTTAGAGGTAATTGTACGGTTGTTGATGGACAGTTTAAGGTCGAGAAAAACAACAGATGAGTCCGAGATACAATGGGTAAATTTCAAAAAGGGGCAAAAGGAATTAACAAAGTCGATAAAAGTTTCTAAATCACGACGGGATCCAGAGGCAACTCCTACAATATCATCAATATACCTTTTGTAAAGTATAGGTCGTGGCCCGGTATACTGAGAAAAAGTTGTTCTTCAAAGTGGCCCATGGTCAAACAGGCAACAGAGGGACCCATTTTGGTTCCCATGGCCACTCCTTTAACTTGACGAAAAAAACGCCCATTAAACTGAAAACAATTTTGCTTGAGAACAAGTTCCGTTAAACGTAGGAAGGTGTCAGTCGGTACAAGGGGATCACGCCGTTTGTCTAGGTAGTAACGGATAGCTGTTAAGGCAGCATTATGAGGAATTGACGTGTAGAGGCTGGACACATCCATGGTGAATAAAAGACGTTCTCCACAATTTTCAGGAAACTCAAAGTCACGAATAAGTCTCAAGAAATGTGGCGTGTCTTGAACAAACGACGGCAAAGCTGAAACTAAAGGGGAGAGCACAGAATCCACATACTCAGAAATAAGTACGGTGGGGCAGCTGTGTGAAGAGACGATAGGTCTGCCAGGGTTGTTGGCTTTGTGGATTTTGGGAAGCAGGTAGAAGTTAGAAATCTGTGGGCAAGGGTGGAGTAGAGAAGTAGCGTTTTGGGGTAGTTGTTTATTGTCCATGAGTTGGGTCAAAGTGTTTTTAACTAACTTTTGGCACTCAGGAGTGGGGTCAGCGGGAAGTTCTAAATAAGCACTTTGGTCGGATAGCTGTTTGTTGGCCTCAGCAATATACAGGTCCCTCCGCCACACCACGACAGCACCACCCTTGTCAGCTGGTTTAATAATGATATCCCTGTTACTTTTGAGGGATAAAATGGCATCTCGTTCTTCAGGACGAAGGTTGCGCAGTGCGGTCATTTTAGGGGGGAGGAGATCGTTGACATCTTTGTAAATGGTATTGATTACATTGTCAAGGGTGGAATTTTCTCCTGGCTTGGGCGTCCAGGAGGAACGGACAGGGTTGGCGGGGTTGGGAACTTCCTCTGAGGGGGTATCATCCTGATGGTCTGTTATCCCGAAATGGTAGCGAAGGCGGAGTTTCCTACAGAAAGACGAAACGTCTCTGCGTATGGAAAACTCATCAGGAAGGGGGTTCAGTGGAACAAAGTTGAGACCTTTCGCTAAAACTGAGCGCTCAGAGGAAGAGAGTTCCAGATCGGGCGGAATAGTGACTACAAGCTTGGTGTCTGGCTGGTTATTAATGTTAGGTTCGAATTCGGTGGACGGGGATTTGGGCAACAGGCTAGCCAAGGTCCTGGCTTTGGAGTCTTGTAGGAAGTTATGTAGTCTACGATTGTAAATATGAATAAGGAAGCGAACTTCTGCAGCTTGGGGTAAGGTTTCAAAAAGAAGTGACTTTTTTTCCTCAATGGTAGTGTCAAAAGAAGCCTTCTTCCTTTCCATGCTACGAATGGTAGAACGTATCAGACTAAAAGAACACGAACGTAAGTATCGTGAGGTGTCCCGTCTAAAATGAAAATCGTACTCGGACTGAACGTGAAAATTAAGTCTGAAACCTCTTGGAATTACATGTCTACGAAGACAAGTTCCCAAAATTAATGTGGCTGGCAAATCTGGTTTATATATATATATATATATATAGGTCGAAAAGAGGTAGTAAAAAGTGCTTAAAAGTTTGCGGAAAACTCCACGACGTTTCGGGTATAAACCCTTCATCAGGTGGCAAAAACCAAACTGAACAACCAGCAGTAACAATTGGACACGACAAACATCAAATCCGAAGCGATCGCTGTAAAAACAGAACCGGACGAAAGTGACTGTCAGAAAACATGAGTGCGAAGGATGAAACACAAATCAAAAAAAAAGAGAAAGAGCGTCCTGGATGAAAAAATGCACGTAAAAATCGAACATGTTCTTAAAAAAGGGAAAACAGGAGACAAAAACTAGCTCCGGAAAAAAAAAAAAAAAAAAAATTGTAAATAAGGCCTACACAGAAAAAAACGAGCACGAACGGGTAAGTGTAAAAGGAGTAAAAACTGGTACAAAAAGGGGGTGAATATTACAAAAGGTCAATTCTAACGTTAAGCCCGTGTGGAGCGAGAGTACCTAGCCTCATGATCAGTCGGTTTTCAGCACTAAGGCGGTCACGATCGGAGCCTCGGCACATTACAGCTGCCGTAACGGTTAAATGCTGTATTGAACAAGGTGAAGGGGGGTTGAAATGTGCAGCCACCGGGTATCCATGGAGATTCTGTTTGATGGACCTAAGGTGCTCGGTGACTCGATCCGCGAGGCGGCGCTTGGTCTCTCCCACATACAACGAGTTACATCTCCCACAAGCTAAAATATACACTACATTTGAGGAAATGCAGGAGAATCTTTGTTTGACAATAAAGCTATTGCCGTTGGGGCCAGAAATGTTGACGAGGTCGTGTTTGCCGACAACTGGACATGTATTACACCTCGGACGGTTACATGGAAAGGTTCCAATCTACGTATTCCTTTAGTTATTTCTTATCACCCTTCGATCCGTCCTATTTTACACGCTATCCACAAAAATGTAAAGTTGCTCCGACAAGACCCCTCAACCCGTGATGTTTTCCCGGAACCCCCCATCACTGCCTTTAGAGTTGAGAAAAATTTAGCCAACCATTTAGTTCGGGCTTCTCACCCACAAACTTCTTTCGACGACACGGCTGGTACCTTTCCATGTAACCGTCCGAGGTGTAATACATGTCCAGTTGTCGGCAAACACGACCTCGTCAACATTTCTGGCCCCAACGGCAATAGCTTTATTGTCAAACAAAGATTCTCCTGCATTTCCTCAAATGTAGTGTATATTTTAGCTTGTGGGAGATGTAACTCGTTGTATGTGGGAGAGACCAAGCGCCGCCTCGCGGATCGAGTCACCGAGCACCTTAGGTCCATCAAACAGAATCTCCATGGATACCCGGTGGCTGCACATTTCAATCCCCCTTCACCTTGTTCAATACAGCATTTAACCGTTACGGCAGCTGTAATGTGCCGAGGCTCCGATCGTGACCGCCTTAGTGCTGAAAACCGACTGATCATGAGGCTAGGTACTCTCGCTCCACACGGGCTTAACGTTAGAATTGACCTTTTGTAATATTCACCCCCTTTTTGTACCAGTTTTTACTCCTTTTACACTTACCCGTTCGTGCTCGTTTTTTTCTGTGTAGGCCTTATTTACAATTTTTTTTTTTTTTTTTCCGGAGCTAGTTTTTGTCTCCTGTTTTCCCTTTTTTAAGAACATGTTCGATTTTTACGTGCATTTTTTCATCCAGGACGCTCTTTCTCTTTTTTTTTGATTTGTGTTTCATCCTTCGCACTCATGTTTTCTGACAGTCACTTTCGTCCGGTTCTGTTTTTACAGCGATCGCTTCGGATTTGATGTTTGTCGTGTCCAATTGTTACTGTTGGTTGTTCAGTTTGGTTTTTGCCACCTGATGAAGGGTTTATACCCGAAACGTCGTGGAGTTTTCCGCAAACTTTTAAGCACTTTTTACTACCTCTTTTCGACCTACACATTTCAACAGTGCTCCGCAGCATTTCGACCTTATTATATATATATATATATATATATATATATATATATATATATATATATATATATATATATATATATATATATATATATATATATATATATATATATATATATATATATATATATATATATATATATATATATAAATTTCAGTTTTTAAATTTCAGATTTTAGAAGTGTTGAAAACAGAAGGGTTTGACAAATTGGATATCCGTAAATTAGATAGATTATTAGATGAAAAAGAAAGACGATGGATTTGGAAATTGAACACTTTGGTTCCACATGGCTGTAACATTGACGACTCTTTTTACTCCCAAAACCGTTCCAGCAGACAAAAACGTAACTGAGCTTTCTTTTTCGATCTCTCCTCTCCGCTTGGTTAAACTTTTATTGTTTGTTGTCGAGTTTTCTTCCAGTGTAGAGTTCCCGTCTTTTCAGGTCTTCTTATTCACTAAGGCGTGTAATTTTGTCTGTATGTACGAAGACTTGTGTGTTCTTCCGTTTTAAGGCTTGTAGTGTTCGCTTTTTGTTTTAGTGTTGTACGAGTTGCGTTCAAGGGTACTGTGCTGCCCGAAAATTAAACTGAATCCTCGTGTGATGGGTTTTGTTTTACTTTAATTGAAGTGCCTGATATGATGTGTCTTTTTGGACTATATATATATATATATATATATATATATATATATATATATATATATATATATATATATATATATATATATATATATATATATATATATATATATATATATATATATATATATATATATATATATATATATATATATATATATATATATATATATATATATATATATATATATATATATATACATATCCTTTTAAACAAATATATATGCATACATATACATATATTTACATATATGAGCCTGCTTGTGAACTGAAAATCATTTTTTGTTGCATAATGTTATTTGAGGATTGAGGTTTCCCGGCGACATTCAGGAAGTTTGCAAACTTTTCTGCCCTTTTTTAGACATTGCTATTTGAAAATTTAGAACCTGTACTGAAGAAAACTTAGAGAAACTGTGGCGCTGTGGCGGCTGAGTTCACACTATAGACTGATTTAAGAGCAGCCACTTACTGCATGCATGCAAGTTAGAGACTGCAATCTGGGTCGCGCCAAAGGCGCGAAAAATTTTGCCTTTTTTAAGGCAAATAATTACAAATATGCTTTTCATCAGAAAGAATTCGGAAGTATTTGAAGGAAAAGTTGGAAAAACCGCACTGGAGTTGACTGGTGTCTCAAAAATTTCTGATTTTTTTTCATTTTTTCGAGCCAGTGGGCAACCTTCTCACTGGATATGGTATTGAATTTTAGGCTAATGAGTGAGCCTGGTGGAATAAAAAATAATAAAATACTTAATAATAACATAAAATTTCATTTCCAACTAGCTTTTCCCTTCATTACTTTGTGAGCTTTCACCTGGGCAATTTCATTCTTTCCGTCTAGGTCCTAACCTACTGGGAGGGAAAAAAAAACAAATTTTAATGAAAAGCCCTACGGATTTCAGTGGATGTAAATATCCCTGTCTTTTTATATCGTTTCTACTGTTGTTGCTATTGCTGTTGCCGCAGTACTTGCATGTAGGCCTATTTACAACTGAGTTACGAACTTGGCACTGTATATGTTTATGCCTTTGACATTGACTTTGCGACGCGGCTTTCGTCTAAACCTGCTCCAAAACACGCGCAGTGGGAAATCGTTCATCTCTTCATTTCAAAGGCTATTTACACGTAAAGGATACAAAACATCTTCAGATAATTTTGACAACAGTGGAGCAAATGAAACTCAACTAAATTCTATTCAATTAAATGCCTGTTTCCTAGTAACGGGAGTGGACGTTCGTGCTCTTTCGCGCGTTTCGTGGGGTGGCGTTGAGTGAGCAAGATTCTGAGCCAATCACAATGTGATTGGACACTTGCCAATGGATTGTTTTCGTCGGTTCCGTAACTTCGTCTTACTCCCTTCGGAGAAAGAAACATGCTAACTTCATAGGGACAAACTACATTGACTCGGAGAGTTCAAACTTACGTTGACAACCTTTTAGTAGGTATCATTATCTTATTTAATTTAGCAAGCAAAAAGGCGACCTAATGTCGATGAGCTAAGTTAGCTTACATTTATTACATTTATAACTATTGTCTGTATGGCGAAGAATTTCTATGCTACAATCCTCGACAAAAATGGTGGGAAAAAACAAGCAAATGAAACAAGCAATGAACGGATCACCATTACCCCCGCCACTCCCCCATTCAATGTTGCGGCAGCCCAAGACGTCCTGAAACTCTAACATTGATACGGGACTCAGCGGGGTCTGTGCAATGTATTTTTGTCGAGGATTGTAGGCAAAACTTCCTACACATCTGCAGGCCACGAAATAGTCCGATACTCTATTGTTGTTAAAAGAATGGCGGTATCACCCCCTTAACAAGAAAGATTTAAAATTAATCTGATAGAGTTAAAATAAGCCCATTAGCTTGAAATTAGGGACCAATGGAACGTCTGATTGGTCACAATCAGACGTTCGTTTGTATCTTTTATGATTTACCCTGCCCTGCCTTTTTAAAAAATTCACTTTTCTGTTATAAAAAAGATATTCCAGATCACCGGTAACGTAAACAAAGGGTCGAGGAGGAACAAATTTGTCGTAAAATTAAAAAAGAAAAGAAAAAAAAAATCCATTGAATGCCACAATGTTTTGTTTTGGGGTATTTTGGTTTGTTGATGTGGTTGTATGTTGTTTATCTTGCTGGTGCTAGTGTTGCAATTGTCTCATACTCAAAACCGTTATTCTCCCGTTATTCTCCACTGGTTTGATGAGTAATTTTGATCATTTTTTCTGTCTGTCGATGCACCCTTGTTCGGCAGAGACATGTTTTCTCGATCATGCCGCTCAAGTTCTTCCGTCTCAAGTTACTTACTACAGGTCAGTGTTCAAGCACGGTCTTTGCCCTTGCCTTTATCGTAATAAGCCTCAGTAAGCAAATGCTTAGTAAGAAGCTATTCACGACTGGGGGGTTGCCAAGGGTTGGGTCGTAGAGTTTTTTCTACCGTCGAGTAACCTGAGAGGGCTAAGGACAGAAGGTTCCAGGCTAGAATCGAGAGACCTGAAATGCAATTTGGTGCAATAATTTGCAATATTTGAGTAAATTTTGAGCCTAAATATTACAGAAAAATATTGCAAGCTTTCTTGTCAGGAAAAAGAGGAACATATCGTAAGCACCAGGTGTAAAACTTACATGCATTTTCCGTGTTTAGGACTGGTATAAGCAATTGAAAATTACACATAGGGCCTATTCTACAAAAAGGGTATACTAAAGCAATATTTCAGTTCGCCCCCTCCCCCCCCCCCCCCCGTTTTTCTATTTTTTTTTTCCTTTTTGCCCGTATCAAAAATATGGTGCAGCCTCTGTAAGTAAATCCGAAGTCAAATAGCGGATTTGATAAAATGAGGAGGTGGGATGAGTGAGAGAGTAGTGCTTTCTTTCTTTGGTTCCCAGTTCGACGAGTTGGGCATTTTGATGCCTATTAAACAGACCGACTGGAGCAGTATAGAAAAGGTAAGGGTCATAGAGGTCTGAGAAAGCGCCCCCTCCATATGCATATCATTGCTATTTATTAATGTGTGTTTATGATGATCGCTAGCATTCCGTGCCATACTAATGTGCTTAACTTTAACAATGACTGGGAACTTGCCACTGCCAGCGATTTGTGAGGAAGTTTTCGATTAATTTTTGCGTGAGGTTATAGCGCCAACTGTACATCATGATGATGCTACGCTATGCTAGATATAGTATTGACATGTCACGGTTTCGCCCGCCCCCTCCATGACCAAATTCCTGACTACCTGCATGCCTGCTAATGGCCGTGTGATAAGCTAGTTCGGTAATTCGTTTGGGTATGGTTATGGGGGGAACCACGTGGGATACACAAACTGAGCTCCGCACATAGTGCATGTATAGTGTTAATTCCTTTATTTTAGTGCACGGTGAATAGCCAACCCGAACGAACTCGGTCCTCAACTTACAGCAGATTAAAATGCATAGCTTTAAATCAGAAAGGCACCGTTTGAACAGAATTCAATGCACACAGTCACACTTATGATTCCTCCGTATGTTATGGTTGGATTAAAAATGATGTTACAAAATTTTCATGAAAACTCAACTTTTGGAACACGGTGTTGAAGGTTCGGGATCGGCTTGTTCATCCCGACGATATGGAGGATGTGCGCATGCGCGTAGCCAAAAAAAAAAAAAAAAAAGAATAACCGAGCTCTCTTATTTCTGCATGGCTAAGTTTCAAGAGAGACAGTGAGCCACAGCTGGAAAAGGGCCTTGGCCGGTCTAAATGTGCAATTGGTTGAAAACTGGACCGTCAAACACCATCTGGCTAACTAACTTCGTGACAGATCCACTATTCATATTAAATTTTGCATTTTCCTCGCAAATTGTTCTCAAGAGTTTTCATTTTTGTATCGCGCTGTCTAGGAGCAACCTAGCAAAATACTGTTGAGAGTAAAAATAAAACGCGTATTAGCAGAACATAAATTGGAAGATATCCTTAAAATAGCTCCATGGTCAGACCACAGAGTGTTCACAGAACTCTTTGGCCAAACTCAGTGCATTGTTGGTGTTTATATCAATGAAATGAGTCAAACAAAAGGAAAGCTCATTGAAGAGTTAGAGAGAGTTACTCCGATTTTGTCAATTCCGGAATTTAAAAAAGAGACCTTCACATGAACACGACCTTGCTTTTGTAAAAGCTAACTGACCAGACAAACAAAATGCTTTTATTACACAAAGGCCGTCAAGCCGCAAACTCGGGAAATCAATTTTTTGCGTATTACGGGTGCACATTAAATGTTGCTGATGATATTATGTGCACTTCTAAATGACGGCGTTCTTTGGTAAGCTTGTTTTCAATATTGAGGGTCGGATTATTTTAGCTAAGATTGTGCAGGTTGTTCAGCTTCTGGGAAACATCGATCAAGCTCTCTTACTAAGTGGGGACAAAATAAGTTGATTTTACCAAACAAGTTTTTCAAAGCGCAGCCTACTGGCGCTGAGGGAGTCACGCCAGAAGGGAACTCCATGAGTTCTAAAAGAGATTATACGTACCTGTAGGAGATTCTTCGTTTTACCAGTCTGGAGGTCGGGAGTTCAAGTCCTAGCCGGTTAATACCGAAGTCTTTAAAATGGAACCGTACCTACTGCCATTCTGTTTGGTGCTCAGCATAAGCAGTCAGGCAGTGGAGTGGAGAAATAAGCCAGTGAGTCACAGCTGGAAAAAGACCGTGTCACGGCTTGAATTAAACCAATTGGTTAGAAACTGGGCCGTAAAACTCAATCAAACTAACTAACCAGCTAGATCCTCGCTCTCCATCATAACTTTAAATTAATGCCAATGATTTTTTTTTTTTTTTTTTTTGCTGAAGATAGGTGCAATTGGAATAAGCTACATACGAGATCGATATGCCCTGTTTCATTGCGCTTCCAGAAAATGAATTTTCAAGCCGTTCGATCCCCCTTTTTTGGCACTGAAACTTAGTTTCACTATATTGATCGCTTGAAGCCAAGAAATACTGCAGTTTAAATTAACAGTTAAATGTTTATTTTTTATAAGACCTGCCCATGCGTAGTAAACTGTCACGCTCATTAGTGGGGTTCAGTTGTAGTTTCTCTTGACGTCTCTGATGGTTTCCAGCACAGGCGTACGGGGGTTATTTTCTATGCCGGGCAAGAGCATTTTTTGCCTGAATAATGTCACCGTTTATCATGTTTTGCCCATGGTCTGCCTGAATAGACCAACTGCTTTTGCCCGAATTGGGAGGGCGAGCGCCTCCTTCAACCCGCCTCGTGCGCCTATGGTTTTCAGTGGTAAGAAAGTAGTAGCTACCCCAAAGAAAAAAGGGACACGACCCAAAAGTTGACTGTTCCCCTAGAGAGCTCTGCCACTGACGATACAACTACCGCTATGATTTTGCTGGACATAAACTATTGTATAGTTGGCACTGACAGCTAACTAAGAAGTGGCTAACGACTACGTAACGACTGTTGCTTTTTGCCAGGCAGTAGAAGTAGCTAACCAGATGTGACGTCACGTGAAAGCACTCTATAGACCGTATTTGCATTGACGACAACATGACGTCATCCTTGGAGGCAATGCAATGGAACACGTGGCCTCACGCATAAGAATTTCCTGCACCTGTAGCAGACTATGCAAGCATTCGACAGGTTGACAAATCAGCTTTGCATTAGCCAGTGTTGGTTTGTTTTGTCCCCACGGAGGGCGTACTTTTTGTCACGTGACATCCTAAACATAAGTTCTTTACCCTCTACCATAAGCTCCAGAATTTGTATACGCACATATCATTTCAACTTGCACCAACAAATGCGGCCATCTAATTTGCATAACCTGGATGTATGCGCGCTTAGTATAGTCTTCTACCAGAGCTAATCCGGACAGCATGAAAGGTAATATAAACTATATACAGGCCATGTATTATAAGAATAACACCTTCTTGATATTATATTTATAACTATAAAGCAATTTTACATTACCCATCCGGAATAATAATAAGAGGAAGTCTCGTTAACTTTGTATTTTACAAATTGCGAATTTCGTTTTTTCACTGGACGTATGAGGCGGGCCGGGTGGGCTGGGCTGTGGACCGTGGACTGTAGCACTAGTTTGAGAAAGGGACGCAAATATGCTTCCCCAGTCTGAAAAAGACCATTAGAAGCTCCAGATTTTCAAATACTTGTGAAAGACAAGAGAGAGAGAGAGAAAAAAAAACAATTTCATGTGGATCACCTTAATCATAAATAGATAAAATAGGAAATTCCAACGATTTTTCAGTTGTTTCGACAATCGGATTGATTTTGCTAGTAAGAAATGACAACTTCTTCAAGAAAAGTTCCTACATTTTCAAATTCTCGTGTTTATTTCTTCAGTTAATTAATGAATGTTGACTGATTTTTTCGTGACATCACACCGATAAACAGCATAGGCGTACGGGAGCATTTTAGTTTGGGGGGGGGGGCAGAGGATTCCCTGTCCGAAAAATGTATTTCTGCCGGAAAGAATACCTAAGCGGAGCGCCACCATCAGTTGGCGCGGAGCGTACAGAAAATTTTGAAAAATCGCAACCCCTCAGATAGCCGGAAATGGCCTTTCCCAGGCTTATAAGCAGAATCAAAGCCGTCGATATTTTGAATTTTCGTTTTCAATAAAATTTTCACCAAAAATGAGCAAATCTACAAAAAGGTCAGAAAACTCCCAGATGAAATGTACCACTACCATTGGGTGACTACATTAAGCTATAATCATTGGAAAATGAGTTTGCTTGCACGTTCTACAAACTATTTTTACGTCATGCAGCAAGAGATTATCATCAATATAATTTTGAAAATTGAGAAACTTCAGAAACCGTAGAAAATCCAAAGGCTTCATAATATAATGATGTACCGCACCTGGGAATGTATAAAACATTACCTGGTCTTGTTTCTTTCCGTGGAAAACTGTAAAACGGAATTAAAAACATGAGTGCGGTATGTCTGTGACTCTGTTGCGACTCTTGCCCGAATTCCAGTTCCACTGAATTGATACAACTGTCTTTATGACTCGACCCGAACTCCCGACTATATATAAATGACTTTTCTACTAACGCCGTTTGAGAAAAACCCGGCTTGTCACGTTGCTAGATATTTTTACATGAATTTGTGGGCAGACTTACTTGCAGATTTGTTCACACTAAATTCGTATGAGTGAGCAAACAAGCTACGCTGATTTGTTTACCATATTGCCCGAATTTTGGTTCCACAGCACTGCAGGTTAAAAAGTTTCGCACAATTTTAAGAGGATCATTTTGAAAAGTGCAAAATCGTCGTCTCATTTATATGCTGCCCAAATACCTCTCGACCAAGTACGTTTCAGCCTTCTGGTGACTATTGATGATTGCCATTTAGTAATATGGTGCGTTACAAAATAGCTTTTGATTGATTTGTTCGGGAAAAATTTTGGGGATTGTATACCGGTACATCCTCTCTCCCCTTGTAATCTGGCAATTAAAAATATCCCAGAACTTTTTTGCAACTTTTGCCTGAATTTTGTGTCATTTCGGGCAAAGGTTTGCGCAAGAATATGAAGTGAGGCTGACGAAAAATTGTTTTTGCATGAGCTGTTCGAATGTGTCGCGAATTTTGGTATCTTTTAGAGTTTTCATGAAAATTGTACCGTGACTATGATGCTTTTTTATTATTTTTCGGCCAAGTGTTTGAAGGAATTCGGACGCGCCGAGGAGTTTTCTGTGTAAGTAGAAACAAACCAGGTTTTAAGACTCAAACGGCTGCCCGAATTTTTCCAGATCCCTGCCCGAATTTTAGGTCTTGAGAAAATGTGGGGGAGGGGGAGCGCAGTCCTCCCCCTGCCCCCTGCCCCCGCCTCGTACGCCTATGATAGACAGTGTTTATCGTGTCCGATAAATCTTATCCTTGTACCAAATATCATTTCTATAGCATTATTTTAACCACCAGAGGGAATTCTTGTCTGCTGTCTCAGAGCTTTTCATTCATTTCCCGAAAAGGAGAGCAAGCTTGAAAGAATGAAAGAGTTTGCTTTGCATTCTATAACGCCTTTATGACGTCACACATTTCCCTAACGAAAATTGATGTAATTGTACATGAATTATTGCACTATCGGGTAAATAATGCGCACATATTGATCTACAGGTAATATGTTAAAACTAAAAGCGTGCAGCTAACAAAAAAAATCCGTCTTCTTAGTCGGATCAAGGAGTTGCTGTGGAAACTCCCTAATCTGGATTAAGTTATGTGCTATCCCACGCAAGAACATAAAGGTCTAACTTAACTTATCATCTAAGCAGGAAGGTCTACCAACATTATTTGGGTGGTTTTACTTTTTTAGGGGGACCGTTATCTCATGTGAGAAATTTGTTACTTCAACAAGAGCGTCATCTATTTGAAACACGGCAATAGTCCTTAGCTTCTTGGGGAAGCAGTTAAAAGTTTGATTTCGCCGAACGGCCCTTTGCCAGAGGGTCGGGGGGGGGGGGGGGTTACTTTTGGGAAACATGGCAATAGGGACAACGTACGGTGTCGAATTCGAAAGGTGGCCACTCGTGTGGTACTCTCCACGGTGAACTCCACTCTTAAAATGTTGTGTAGAATTTGTACAACATTGGGTGAATAGTCCATCAATCATCGAATGTGTAGAAAGTACACATGGTTGTGTAAAAAAAATTACACAACATGTGTAGAATTTACACAACACTGTGTAATTTATACACATGTTGTATAAATTAACTACACAACCATGTGTACTTTCTACACATTTGTCGATTGGTAATTGGTGATTGGTAATTTATTTACACGTTGTGTAAATTTATTACACAACCATGTGTACTTTCTACACATTTGTTGATTGGTGGACTAGTCACACAATGTTGTTCTACACAACACTTTTTAGAGTGTCGGCGGAACTCTCCCATGTGGCGTTACCTTCCGATCCGTTATAGAAAAGAAAGAAACAGAAAGTAATTAAAAAAATATAAAGTGATGTTACATTTTTTGTAAGGTTGGCCTATTGCCCTAAAGTAAGTTTCAAGTAAACATTTTGTATGACCTTACAAAACTTTAATGGTTTTCCTTACGTTTCAAGTGTATAGTGCTTTTGGATACTGATGGAAAGCACACTAAGTAGCCTGGATGACATCAGAACTCAAAGACCTAATCCTCTAACCGCAGATAGTGCTCCTCCCATGACAGACTGTCTAAAACTTATCATTCCTTATCCTAACACAATTTCAGTTCATTGCTTCAGAAAGAGTGACTATACAAGATCCAGCCATGTCGCTCTCAGTAGATATACCTACAATCTGTGTAATATGAGCAACAGTGCTTTTTTCAATTTTCTGTCAGTCCAGGAGCTGTGCCAAATTTCGGGAATTTACTTTAAAAATTGTTGTTTGAGGTGAGAATAATGACTTCCTCTCATATATCCCACCAACATTTCACTTTGTGTTTATCTCAGCAAACCAATGCACTTCAGGGGGAAAAACTATTATTCGTGAGTTAACTATACAGTCTTCCAAAATACAATGCCTTAAAAGGTAGAATATTCAATTTCTTTCAAGCATTTGCCGGGAAAATAGAAAGTAGTCAGGGTAAAATACTTTTGATTCTTACGAGAATCCGATCTTTTCCAATTTAAGCAGCAAGATTTAAAGAAATAAAAAATCGAGACACATTTGGAAAGCTTGTCGCTTGAAAGAAACAATGGTCCTTTGGCTTGTTTTAAAGCTTGTGCAACATAGAGACATGATGCCCGAAATAACTGAACGGAATGACCAATTATTTTAACGCTTTAAAATCTTTGAGCCTTACAAAAGGAAAACGATATATATTCAAAGAAAATCTTTACGGAAATTAATCAATGATAGGGAAGGTTAACGACACATTCGGGTAGCCGTTGAAAAAAATGTTTTTCCTAATCAACCCCACTTCATCTGTATAGCCTTGCAAAACTTTGCCCAAAATGGTAAATTATTCAGGGGGAGGTTAAAAATGCTGACAGGTTTTCAATTGTCCAATTAATTACACGTTCAGAAGGGACAGTGCATGTTCAGGTGCAGGGTCCAATAAGTTTGTCATCTATCCTGCCCCTGGAGCCGAATTTGGACAATGGTTATGGAAATCAGGAAATCTGTTTGTCAATAATGCTACAATGTGAGTATGTTTTCAATATGTCTGCCTGAAAATTCATTTAAACCCACCTCGTTGCGTGACATTTTTTCAAAAGGTAATAATAGAAGTAAATTCCTTCTTTATTATAAAGTTTAGTTTGAAATTCTTCCAAACGAAAGCTCAAAATAGCGACTGCTTAGATCCTCTTCGAGATATGCTAGTTCTGACTGTCTGAGGGGTACGAATCTTCAAAATTTTGTACGCTCTTGACCGACTAATGGTTGCGCTCCGCCTAGATACTCTGTTGAGCAGAATTACATTTTTCGGACAGAGAATCTCGGACTCAAAACTGAAATAACCCCTACGCCTATGGCTGAGATTATGCGCCCTTACTGGGGATCTGGAGTTTACCCCTTTCAGCCCCTAATGAGATAGGCACAGAGGCTGGATCCACCCTTTCAAATCGAACATTTATTTCTCGAGATATTAGCAAATTGAGTTACCATTTGTGTTCCAAAATGAGATTGAGGGCAGCATAGATTATATCACTCCCTCACATTGACAGAGAATACTTTGTTTCCCTTTGTTTTTCAGACTTTTTTGTTGACCTTGTTGTTTATAGGATTAGGATCTCACCATGGGGATTGCGAAGTTTGAAAAGTCCTCATGCTACTTATCATGCAATCACATTTTGATAATATGGGACTGTTGAGGAGAAAATAAACTGTAAATTAAAAAAAAAAAACAAGAGGGCAATCCACGGAGTTGCATATCTCATCGCTAACATGTGCGCAAGTTGAATATAGAACTGTAAAAAGTTTCGGATACAGGAAAGCACAGATCCTTCAGTAATTTTGTAAGTTAGAAGTTAACATGATCGCAAGGGATGGCTCACTAAACTGATATGGATATGAACGCACCGATTATAGAAGTAAGACGCTTTCGGGGACGCTTTAGACAAGTGCGTAATTGTTATTATTCACGCGCTAGCTGGGGGTATTCTCCATTTTGACGCAACGGCAAACTTCATGTGTGTCGAGCTGATACGCACATCAAGTGCGTCTCAATTAAGAAACTGTGCGTGTGCGCCATGTTGAACGCGTGGCGTTAGAAGATTTCCGGCCGACCCGCAAACCTTTTCTGCGTGCTGGCCTGTGGCGAATCATAGCCTGTGGCAAGGAAATTGTGACGTACGTTTCTTTGGCGATGCTTCAAAACCGCCAAGTTTTAAGGGCACTAATATGTAAGATAGGCCCTATGCCTAACCTAATGTTAGTCACCCACAGTTTCATATCTTGTTAGGTTATAACTCAAGCCTATGAATAGCGTAGGTCTAGCCATGCCTAAGCCCCAGACCTAGCCTACATACCTTTAACCAACTTCAGATTTCAAGTCTAGCCCTAGGTTGGACTTAAACTTTCATACTAGGCCTAACAGTTACAGCAACTTTGGAGTGAAAACAGCTGTCTGCATAGACCATATGGGAACACTCTAGATGTGAGGGCTATCAAAGTAAAGTGCGAGCAGGAACTTAAAAATATCACTGCAGCACACAAGCTAGTGAAATAAGAATTTGAGTTGTGAAGAAGAGACTGCTACTTCGAAGCACTTGACTAGGCCTGAGGCCCAGCGTAGCTTATTTATATGAATTGATGAAAAATAGGCTACTTACAAAACATTAACCTTTGACCATCTGTAAAGTGAACTATGTCCTTGGTTGCCATGACAACCACACATATCAGTACAACTTGTCATGACTAGGCTATTACACTTAAACTTTCAGATTTGTGGGATGCTTCCGAGTTAAAGTAAATACAAAAAAGTATTTGACCCCCTGTCCCGTGACCTTTGACCTTGGTTGCCATGGAAACTACATAGTTGGTAGAACTAAGCTATCCTATTATACTTGTGAAGTTTCATGTAAAATGAATGTTTTCTTTTAAAGTTTGACCTTTGACCTTTACTTCCGAGGGTCTGGGAGACATAAATTCTCACCCTGGGGTACCCACCTACCAATTTTGAAAAGAATCGATCCAGCCCACTAGGAGGAGTTCCAGGGAGAAAAAAAGTTGTTTTACGAACAAATTATCGCTTGAAAAATTTTGTTCCACTCTATCACTTGACCTTTGACCTCTGTTGGTATATGGCAACCAAATATTTTGGTAGGTCTAGATGCAATCATCATATTTGTGGAGTTTCGTGTCAGGAGGACGTTTACTTTTGGAAATGTAGCAGAAAAGGTGATTTCACTAATCTTGACCTTTGACCTGTAACCTTTAACCTTCACTTCCGGTTGTGTATTTAAAATGCAATTGTTCCACCTAAGTTACCATCCTACGATGTTTGAAGAAAATCGGCACAGCCGTTTACAAGATATTAGGAAATCAAAATTGGACACGCACACACACACACACGCACACACCTACACACACACCTTCACACACACACACGGACAGGTTTTGACCCCTCTCCCATCCCTGGAACTTCAGTCACCCCGGGGTACCTCACCATAGGTTAGACCTTGAGACTAGAAAATTGGGAAAATTTATGGTTACCATGGTAACCATTGCGATTTAGGCTGGCATTGCCATATATAGCACCATAGGCAAAGTGACTACAATATCTCATCCTCCTCACGGAGCGATGAGATAACAAAGGACTATCCAACGATGTGGGGATATGATGTCATATGTGCTTGCTTCAAGTTCGCTGTTTGTTGAAAATGTGACAACTTTATTTGTTCATATCTTGAGAACCGCACGTCTGATTTCATTGCTAATTTCACCAAAATGCTTAGAAAACTTGATATAACCTTAGAACCCTTCTTATAAAATAATTACAATCTTAATACGGCGTGCCCTAACCCAACTTAGCCTTCTCTATTAGATGCTTCTCCTTTGACCACAATTCAGTATGAGCACTGAAGCCACCCCTTCCCCTCCCTCCTCACTCAGTTGCGAGATGCGGACCGCATATTTACATCGAAGTTTTCCCCGTGACAATAGTTATTCATCACAGGAGTTTTGGGGGCGCTTTCTCTCCAGCGCTTCTTGGAACGGCCTCCTTACGCACGTACGTACACACAGTTCTTCCTTGCATTTCCGGAATTTCTTGCGATTGTTGTATACAATCTGTACAATAAGCATTAGTCATTGCGATATTAACAAAAAGCATTCAACGTAAGCCACATGCATAATCTGCGCAACGCTGTAGCAGGCAAGCAATAGCCAATATATATGCTTATATATATATCACTAGACTCGGTAAATCACTCGCTAGCAACACGTGAACAGAATCCTACTTGCTGAACAGGACGATTTCGAATTGTTTCCTTATTTCAAGGTAAATTTGTCGAAGTTGTGAGAAAGTTGTCGGATTTTTTGTGAAGTGTTCTGTGACATTGTTTTACGGGCCCTATTGTATTTTTTTTCTTGTTCGTAAAACTATATCCCGTTTTAAACAAGGTTGTCTGTGTCCACCTGTATCTAAGTTCAAATTGTACTGTGTGGTTGTGTCTTAATGCGGCTAGCCTAGGCCCCAACATAACCGATGCCCCAATACAGTAGGCTAACACACTCACGCTGTTGTGAATTGTCAGAAGTTACAGTACCACAACACTCACCTCATGTCACTTTTTTGTTTTATAAAAAAAAAGTAAGACCAGGCCACATTTGTAGGCCAGGGGCTGGTTGATATTTATAACTATTAGTTAATTAAAAAATAGAAGTTGAGAAGTAGGGCAGGCCGAACATCATTAGGCCTAGCCTAACGTTAGGCTAACTTTAGTCCTCAGTAAAGAACTGTATGGGCTGTCCGGTCGGGGTCCGTTAGTTTCCGCCCACGGTAGTTTCCGCCCCTAAAAATCTTGGGGCGGAAAGTAATGTTTGAACTAACATGTGACAAAAATAACTGTTAACTTCAATTTTCAAATCCAAGTACAAGGCAGCAACGAAATTTATGGCTAGGCTAGACCTAAAAAATTTTCAGTAACCTCATTAAAAATCATCGAAAAGAATGAATTTTACCACCTTTTTTCTAAATGTCAAGTCTAGTCACGGAGTTGTATTTTTTTACGTATAAGTAGTCCGCTTGCCTATAGGTAGACTTACGCTGAATGTGTGAACAGTTGTTCACAGCACTGAATACCATATACCTGTACGGAAGTACGTATAAGTATACTTAAGTCTACAGTAAGATTGTTGCTTGGAAAGACGGCAACATGGCAGTAACGGGTGTCGAATTGAATAGTAAAAGACATGGATGAAGTTTGAAACTTTTAGAAAAAGTTGATGAAATCTTTATTTGACTAAAGTACCACTGAAATCACATTCCATTCCATTACTTTCCGCCTTCCAAAAAGATGTTTTCTGCTAAAAATAAAAGGGACGGAAAAACCGTTTTTGAGGGGCGGAAGTAGTGAGGGCGGAAACTAACTGTAACCGTCCGGTCACATAATTGCTCCCTATACATAGGCCTAGCCTAATGTATTGTTAGTCCTTACTCCTGTGTAGTCTATGGTAATAGTGGGATGATGTATCATCAGTATAACAATCTTAACCGTTTTTCCTCTTAATACGACTGCTGGTCCTAAAATCTCTACTTCTTAATCGTAGCATAAAAAATATTTTGAAAATGAAGCTGATGTTTTACCATTTTTGTAGCAGTACCCTAGCCTAGGCCTGTTCACTCCTAAAAATGAAATCAAAAGGCAGAAGATAATCAGACTTCAGTCAGTTGGGAAAACTGCAATTGTAATTTATGGTCCAGGTTTTATCTGAGTGAATGATGTTCATAGCATACTGTCTTTCATTTAACTCTCAGTATGTCATTTCTGGTCTGAATCAAACCAGGTTACTTGGGTTCAATGTGGTGTTAATGATAAGTTAAGGTATCCCTGGCAACCTTCAGAAAAAGCCTGCAATTTTCAGTTTTTAAAGGCATATTCTGGAGACAAAATTCGTTTACTTTAAAATAAGGAGAAAAATTTTCTCTTTCAGAAGGTGAAAACTGCATTCCAATAGCTTATAGCGTTCGGAAGATACAAATTTTTAAAGTGTTGCAAATTTTTCTTGGGATTTGATGCATCATGGGAAATCTGTGATGTCATTGTGGCACATTAATTTGACATTGCATTCAATTTATTTATAATTATGATGCCCCTGCAGGCAATATTAAGCAACATTGTTAGTTGTGCCCTACATATGGTAAAGGGTAATGCTAGATCTACAGGAAAAGATATTCAAACATTCCAAAAGTATCAAATTTCAAGGACAAACAGGATGTTCAATTATAAAGAAAAACAAAAGGAATTTGAAGCAATGTGCCCACATTACATAACTTTCTGTGGCTTTGTTGAAAAGCAGAGGTATTTTTTAACAAAAATAACCTATCTTTAAAGTGAGATATCTTGAGTTAGGAAAATGGTATTGTGATAGGGTTTGAAGGACATGGTGTGGAATATTTTTGTTTTTCTTACAAGACGGAGGCGAAAAGCCACCAGAACATGCCTTTAAGTACTTCATGTGGAGCTAAGAATGTTTTACCAATCAGCATTCCATTACTGATGATGTTGGTAACAAGACACCTATGCATGGTTTGATATCAGGTGGTCTGAAGTAGTTAGTTTTGGGAGGTTTTGATGTGGCCTGATATATCTGCTATACAATAAGCAGTGATATTGAGGTCATCCTAAAGCCAAACATTACCATTCATTAACATTATGATCAACCTTAGGAAATTACATGCAAGATTCATTTGTAGTGGTCACTGTGACTAGCTAAAAGACAACCATTAAAAAACATTACCATAACCAAAGTTTATTCTTTCTGCAGCACTGAAATTGGTACCTATGGGAATTAACCAACTCGGTTATTGAGGAAAGCAATGTATGCTTCCAAATAAATGAGTTAGGATGAATTTCTCAACAATATTCTGAAATAGATGGTTATCATAACAAGGCACAGTGACTGAGTTAAATTCAGTTTACACCACAACCAAAGTTACTCATATGTTGCATGCATGGCTTTCATGCATCAATTTTGCAATGTTATTCAGGGGTTCAAAATGGATGGGGAACACATCAAAAATATATACACCCCCTTCTGTTACTTATGTGGAGAATTTTGAGTGCCATTTGAATTTGTGATGATGATGTTGGGCACAGAATTAACACTGTTGTGAATATCTTCAAGACACTTTTTTGAACATTGTTGCTAGAAAATTGGTAATTACTTCCGGGAATAATTTATCCAGTATCGCATCGCAAAATGTGGTGCAAAATGACAAATAAATATAGGTGTAGCAAAATTTGCGATACAATTTTGGAGCAAAAGTTGCGGTACAAGGTGAATGGAAATGACAACAGGAATACTACTGCATGTAGGCCTACATCTGTTCAATATACTTTAGTACACACATACTTGTCAAGCAACGAAACATTGCAAAAAAAAGCAAGAGAAGTATCCAAACACTTGAGTACATTCAAAACAGCAAGGTAATTATGCCTATTCACGAAACTTTTACGTGCACCTTGGCTCTAGTTACATTGTGTATGGTATGACTTAAATGTATGCAGCTGTGTATGAGGCACTCTGTAATCGCTACTGTTATTATACTGTAGCTCAGAGACTTCCCATATGGATCAAACTTCTTCCACAGAAACATGATGCTAGCCAAGGCTCTGCACATGTCAATATACAAACACGTTAGGATAGTGCAAGGTCTGGCACAAATAACTGAAGAAACAGCATCGTAGTTCAACAAAGTAATTATTTATACACTAGATCAATTTTAAAACTGTTGCAGAAAGAGGATTATTTTAAAGGAAATCATTGGCCAGGGGCCCAGTCAAAACAGGGAGCACTGTGGTGCCAGATCCTTGTCTACCTTACACTATCCAAACCCAACAGAAACCCTGAACTTCAGAGTTGTGGAGTGGAATCTCTGCATTGTCATATTTTTGCCCATATTTCTCATAAAGTGGGATCTATTTAAATGAAAATTCTATGATTAAAGTGTTGTGGACCTACTTTTCATACCCAAATTTTTGGATAGAGTATGTACATTGCAAGATGCTTCGAGTATTCTCTTGCATCAAGCATTCGTACTTGGGGCACAGTAGCTAATCACTTTATCAGGGTTGTCACCAGACCATTTTGAGAGCCCTGTAAATTGTAATTACCATCCTAGGGGAACAGTCTTAGGGGTAGGGAGTGTCTGTCTTCCCTGTGACAAATTATTGCAGATTTGAGAGTGCTTACAAAAAACAAGGAATTATCACTTAATTCTAAAGAAATTATTCAGGTTAGGGTAAGAAATTTGTGCCTGGCAGTGATGCTGATGTTGATGGTGAGTACTGGGTGGAGATTTTCAGAGCTGGGTAGCCCAGTCCAGCACTGCCCAATGTGGTCACAACCCAGCACTCTATTTAAGTGCGAGTACATACATGCAGACTACTGTAGGCCGAGGAGGCTATCTAAGCTTAGGCTTATTCATGAGGGTCCAGTATGTTGCTCCAGTAACAGGTTATTACATACAGTTAAAATACAGAGAAAAGTTAGGGTTGTGTATGTTTTGTCTTCACTTTTGATATAATGTTCATGGGATATTGAGAGGTCCTTCCTACTGAACCTGGTTATGACATTACACATTGAGTAGGCCTGACTCTACATCATGTTAAAATTGAGTGTTAGGGACGGGTTAAGTTTATGGTGCGATGAGGCCAAAGTTGCAATTTTATGAAGTCTTCTGCCATATCTGGGCACTTGTTCTAAATCAGTGACATCATAAATCAGAGAGGAGTGAACATGGAAGTTCCTTTCTGCTGGATTTTTGGTTTCGATGAAAGAGAAACCTATGCATTCACGATGGCATGTGTGTATGTATGTGTGTACGTGTGTGTGTCTTTGTGACACTTTGCTCGTTAACACAATATTTCAAGATAGGAATGGCCGACAGTTTTCAAACTTGGTACATAGATGTGCCATATTGGAAGGAAGAACCTTATTGTTTTTGGCAGAGGTCAAGGTCATCTGGGGTCACCAGGGGTCAAAGTCTGAAAATCTTGTTAACACAATATCTCAGATGGGAAGGTTGGGTAGATTTCATATTTGGTATGTTGGTGCGTTGTGGTCATGAGATGGTCCCTATTGTTTTTGGCAGAGGTCAAAGGTCATCTGGAATAACAGAATTACTTTTTGAATGTGCTTGTTAAACATTTGAGTGAGAAGTTAATGGTGCATGATGTCAAATTTGAAATGGTACATTTATGTATCATCGAAACCTTAGTGCATTTTTGCATTGTGGTTAACAGAAGAACAAAAGTGGATTGTGTTGGGAAATATCTTGGGAAAAGAATTAACCTCCATCTTGCAGTGTTCTCCATAACTGTGAGACAAAGTGATTGGTTTTAAAAAGGAAGTACCTTATTGGTTGTCTCTTCTCAACAGAAAAAATTTATATGAATCAGAAGCAGCCGAAACCGACACTCACCGGGCAGCGGATTAAGACCCGCAAAAGGGGTGAGTAGAACTTGAATGGTATAGATGTTGTTTTTATTGTTATATTTCCTCTTCATGTTTGAATGTTGTTTATCCTTGGACTGGAGGGTACACCTAAGTTTGATATTTTAGGGCTTAGTCTGAATTTATGACAGATAAAGGACACATTTTAACACCAAAAAGGCAATTAAGACATATAGTCCACTGCACAAAACCGCAATTAAGATCCCCATGTATTTTCCAGTCAAGTAAACTCAAATTCTGGAACAGGTGTATTTTGTAAGTCCTGATGATTTAGAGGATGTGTTCATGTGTATGGTCCCCAAATAATAGTAATTATGGAACTTGCTTGTAATGTTTTTGAATATTAGGTCTTTTCCTGTGTTAACCTTAGTACTCCACGGGCTCAGTCCCCTAGCCTTTAGTGACAGGGTTCTGTTTCACCCGGAAGAAACTGGTTTGGAAGAAATCTGTTTCTTCCAGTTTCTTTTGGAAGAAACTAGAAGAAACCAGAAGACCCTGGAAGAAACTAAAAAGGTGTAAAAAAAGTATAAAAACACAGTGAAAAACTGGAAATCTGATATTTTTCAAAAAGCTGCCTCATCTGTCCTCTTCAAATTCTTAATTAAACGTTACTATGAAATCTTAAAAAATATTGTGCAAACTTCAGTAGTCGGTCAACCTTGTAGGGATATGGACATTTTCAGGATAAGGTAATAAAAATGTGAAAGAGTTGATAAGTGATAAGTGTACCATACCTGTACCCTACACATTTACTGCGTGCACACAGTACTTGTGTCCCCTAGCCTAGGTTGACTCTGATATAGCTTCAGTGCATGTGTGTATTGCATTGTAGACACAATGGTGAATTATAGGAATTGGAAATTACAAATTAAAGGTCATTGAGTTTCTTCCAGTTTCTTCCATTTTTTATGGAAGAAGCTTAAAGAAATCTATTTCTTCTAAGTGGAAAAAATTGTGTTTTTGGTTTCAATGATAAGAGAAACCTATGCAATCATGATGGTGTGTGTATGTATGTGTGTATGTGTGTGTGTGTATGTGTGTGTGTGTGACGCTTTGCTTGTTAGCACTATATCTCAAGATAGGAATGTCTGACAGTTTTCAAACTTGGTACATGGATGTGCCATATTGAGAGTAAGAACCCCATCTTTTCGGTGGAGGTCAAAGGTCATCTGGGCTCACCGGGGGTCAATTTCTGAAAACTTTGTTAGCACGATATCTCAAGATAGGAAACTTGGATAGATTTCATATTTGGTATGTGGATGGGTTATGGTCAGAAGATGGTCCCTACTGTTTTTGATGAAGGTCAAAGGTCATCTGGGGTCACCAGGAGTCATAGGCTGAAAATCTTGTTAGCACGATATCTCAAGATAGGGAACTTGGATAGATTTCATATTTGGTATGTGGATGCATTATGGTCAGAAGATGATCCCTATTTTTTGATGGAGGTCAAAAGGTCATCTGGGGTCACCAGGGGTCAAAGACTGAAAATTTGTTAGCGCAATATCTCAAGATAGGAAGCTTGGATAAATTTCATATTTGGTATGTGGATGCGTTATTGTCAGAAGATGGTCCCTACTGCTTTTGATGGAGGTCAAAGGTCACCAGGGGTCAAAGACTGAAAATCTTGTTAGCACAATATCTCAAGATAGGAAACTTGAATAGATTTCATATTTGGTATGTGGATGCGTTATGGTCAGAAGATGATCCCTATTGTTTTTGATGGAGGTCAAAGGTCATCTGGGGTCACCAAGGGTAAAAGGCTGAAATATTGTTAGCACGACATCTCAAGATAAAAAACTTGGATAGATTTCATATTTGGGGTGTGGGTGCGTTATGGTCAGAAGATGGAACCTACTGTTTTTGATGGAGGCCTGGGGTCACCTGGGGTCACCTGGGGTCAATAGCTGAAAATATTGTTAGCACGATATCTCAAGATAGGAAACTTGGATAGATTTCATATTTGGTATGTGGATGTGTTATGGTCAGAAGTTGGTCCCTATTGTTTTTGACAGGTTAAAGGTTATCTGGGGTCACTGGGGATCAAAGGCTGAAAATCTTGTTAGCACGATATCTCAAGATAGGAAACTTGGATAGATTTCATGTTTGGTATGTGGACGTGCTATTGTCAGAAGATTGTCCCTATTTTTTTAAGGAGGTCAAAGGTCATCTGATGATGGGATTATTTGAAATTGAACATTTGTGTATCATCGAAACCTCAGTGCAGTTTTGCATTCTGGTTTAATTCTTTCCGCCAAGGAAGAAACCTGCAATCCTTCCTTATTGAGCTTTTACACCAGTCTAGAAATGTAGGTTAAGCACCCTTGCACAGAGTATTACTTTGACCAAAACAAGTATAAAGGAGCAAAGATGAATGTAGTTTGGTGGGCTCAAAAAAGTTAGCATGAAAATAATTCATCAGAAGGGATATCTTCAAATTAGTTGCTTTAAAGTATGCTTTCGATATGAAAAGAAGCCACATGCTCATATTTTGAAAGCAAGTGTATACTAATTAAAGCACTGCCACTAAAATTCCCAGTTTATGTTTCTCTTCAATGTGAAGTTTTGCTGCAACCCATTGTTTGAACAGTTCGGGAGATAACCGTTTTTGAGGGAGGTTTTAATACTACCTGAAACAAGGGAGGTTTGAAAGCTATCACTTACTCATGACCTTAATGCATATGCATCATGTATCGCCTAGTTTTTCTACACGGTCGTTTCTACTGTCGTGAGCACGATCATACCACAACAGTAGCGGCAATTACACAATAGCGCGCTGCACAGTACCCCGTTTCAGGCGGATCCAGTGTGTACCGTTGTGCAAAATAATGATCACATATTCTTGCCTTATGTTGCCAACGCACATTTACAGATGGGCCTGATTCTTTTTAAGTACATATAAATGGGCACTAAGGAACAAAGGAAGAGAACCTACGGTGAACCGGACATAATGCAACAGAGAGATTAGTGAATTTGCGGTGACCGTCCTCAATGGTAACTTGGAAGTCGGTGCAATGAAACTCTGTTTAGGATTATACTAGGGGATACTACCAATGCCTACTACTGGCAGTGGAACTATTTGTGTCTATAGGTTGCCAATGTTAATGCTGGTTCATTAAACACATGCAGACTTACGGCGAAAATCTGTATCCTTGAACACACAGGAAGCAGTGAATCGCTTGCTCCTTCCATGCTTCAATTTACCTGACATAAATATTTATGTATTCTAGCTGACGTCTTGTGAACTATGCAACTTAAGCTAGAGATTCAATAAAACTTCGGTTAGCTTTTCAATTTCGTCTTCGAACTTAACATGCTTTACCAGCCTATAATGTCTGTATATTATGCATTATAACAATGAGGCAACTAACGAGCACACGTGTTTTCTCAATGTAAGTACCTGTTCCGCTACGTTTTCCTGATATTTACAGCTATTAAAAATGGCTGTTAAAGATTCTAGGAATAAGCTTAAGGCAGGACATGCAAAGTTTGACTTATGCTAATTCGAAAACGGCTTGGTAAGTACCCAATGTGGATTTGGCTTTTTGATAGATAGGACTACGAAGAGTATGAATATGCAAACATTTCCCTTTCCTGATGGATGTAAAATTTTCCCCAAGGGTAATAGTGATCAACGTAATACATGCTATATGTTAGGCTCCTAATGCGTTGTGGGGAACGTGGCGCCCTTCATAAAAACCTCCCTTCTTTTAAGGAGGTACAAACCTCCTTAGAAAACTGGTATCTCCCGAACTGTTGAATGTTCACCTGAACTTTAGTAAAGGAACCATGCACTGTGTGGTGTTCATGCCTTTCATTTTATTTTATGAACCTGTTGCAGATGAAAAAGAAAAGTACGACCCATTGGGATTTCGTGATGCTATCTTTAAAGGGCTTAATGAGGCCGGTAATAACTTAGAGAGTGCTTACAAGTTCTTGGATGATGCAAGTAGTCGTCTAGACTACCGTCGTTATTCTGAAACTTTACTGGATATTCTGTTGGCTGGTGGAATTCTTGGTATGTATTGGACTGTCAACATTTTAATATCCTCTTATATCTTGTGTTGAAAGTGTTATGAATGGTTTATTTTATGCTATAACTGTAAGTGAAAAGTAAAGTTCTCCTCTTTCATATTTTTTTAAATTTGCTTCAAAATCTTTCCTTTTGTGTTTTTAAACTGTTTTGTAAGAAAAACGGTGTTTTCAGGTATCTAATTACTGAGTCTTCTGAATGAATAAAGGATTGATATTCTTTTGGAAATGAGAGCAATTTTTTGTGTAAGTCCTTTCTTCTTGGAAGATTGAAATTATTTTATTACTGTTTTCATGTTAAATAATGCATGTTAATGAGCTAGGATTAAGAGTCCTCACAGAGAATTTAAAGCAGCCAACTGGTATGCTATAAAAAGAGTGTTCCCAACACCTCACATAACAATCCTCTGGACATTTCTTGGAAATGGTCAATTAGTCCAAGCAGTATATGTCAATTGTTAAAGACCTCATTTTGTTGGCCCAGAAACTCCAAATTCCCCTAGCAAAGTCAGTCCCTTTCCTATTTCAATTTTTTTGCTTGGAATGTATGCACTGTTTATACTTCCAAGATAACCTTACTCAAAAACACTTGATCATGTGCTTAACCTTATGTTGTAGTCTACATGCAGCATTCTTCTTCAGCTACTCATGTGCAATTCAGGTAGTCATGTCCTGTCATATCTTTCAATCTTTACAACTTGTATGTGGCATCCATGAACTATTACCTCTGATATGACTTAAATTTGAAAGTAAAGGTTAGTTGCCCCCTTTCCATGTTGATTTAGTTGTAAATTTAGGTCTCTTATGTTATGGATTAATGTATACAAACAGTACCAAGGAGCTTTAGGGCATATTCTGGTGGTATTTGACTGAAGTTTTTGTAGGAAGGGGGAAAATATTTTGAACTATAACCTCCAAACCCTTCCTCATTCTTTTCTTGTTGACACTATATAACTTATGTAATGGTGTGTCGTTGAACCCTACCTAACTCTGACTCGAGATGTCTCACTTTTCAACAAAGCCACAGAAAGGTATGTGATGTGGGGGCATTGTCTCATATTCCTTTTGTTTATTATTGAATGTCCTGTTTGCAGTTTGAAGTTTAGTACTGTGGGAATATTTGATTCATGTGTCTTTTCCTGTTTTGTGTGCCCTTTGCCATAATGTAGGGTATGGCAAACAATATTGCCTAATACAGTATCCCCTGCAGTTACGTACTTCAAATTTAAATGTACTGTAAACAGAATAGCAAACTTCCCATAATGCAATATCTCAAGAAAAATGGACATTTATTTCAAAAGCTGTATCCTGTGAACACTATATGCTATCTATGCAACTTTCACATCCTGAAAGAAATGTCAGAATATTTTGTTGTCGATGAATTCTGTTCCCAGGAAATACTTTTGAAGATTACAAAAAATTTTCTCCCAGATGATGCAGACATTTTCTTCTTGACTCCTAATCAATGGAAGTTAAATTTGATCTAATGAGGCTGATGGGATGAAATTAAGGAAAGGAAAAAGACTGTTTTATTAAGCCAAGGTGTTTAAAGCATCTGGCTGGACAGGTCAGCTGACCGAAAATCTAAAACTCAAGACCTGCATTTGTGATCAAGGCCTGCATTTTCGTCAACATGTCTTGGCACTTTTGCTATTGCCTAACATGAAGCATATGTGCACTTTGAGCCTATCCTAAACGTGTATTTCTGCAATCTCCTTGTAAACTGGTATAGTTGGGCAGTGGTAAATTTTTCGTTTTTACTTTCATTCTTATTCTTAAGTTGTATTCAATGTTTTATTTCTCCTGAAACATGGCCGAAGGCATGTTACAACATATTTTATCAAAGTGTTTCATCTGCAACAGTAAACTGGAAAAAAAATTACGTAGTCTCCCATGATTGTATATTAGTGTTACGGGAAGCTTCCAAATTCTCCTATACATTATGCGATTGGTTAAAGCAAAATATCTTGACTCTACATTCCCAAAAATAATCCCAAATGCCTTTTGGGTTTATTCAAACCTTGCATACCGAAATTGTCTCCAACAACGTACTGTGATACTCAGTTATTATTTTTTCAGAAAGGATGGAAGGGACTCTCAAGGATTTTGGAGGCTGAATAAGCATGGAGATAAAATCACACATCTTTTTTCCACAGTATAGATTTCTATTAAACAGCTACATTCTAGTGTCCATAATTTTCTAAAATGCGAGAGCTTCCAGGGGCTTCCCCCTGGACTCCTGCTGGGGCATTGCCCCTGGCCCCTGGACCCCGACCGAGGTTGCGAGCTCTGTACACTCCCATGGCACCGTTGGCACGCCACATTCTGACACCACCTCACTTCCTCCAAAATCCAGGGGAAACTGGGCATAATGCATGTCATGCATATGTATCATCTTGACATGTGTTTTTGTTGAGAAAAATGCCTCCTTAATCATCGAAGTAGGCTTATTGTAAGTTCCCATGTTCTCGTCAAAACATGAAAATTGAAACCCGTGAAAGCAGAACAACAGACATCTTCAAACCATTGTAGTTGTTATTTTCAGTGTGACAAAATAAATTTTTCAGGTAAAACAAGGATATGCATATCTGACATAAACTGTTATAAAATATATATGTTATATTTAAGAACAGCAATATTTTGGTCAAGTATGCTGTTAGCCTGTTAAGTGATCAAATTTTATAACTGGGATGTATGTGCCAGTACAGTATCTGCCCCAGTGATGGCTTGTCTAATTTAGCTCAAGTCATCCTCACACCAAAATTTTGTGAAATGCTGTTACCTTCTGAAGGAAGCTCATATCCTTAAATTTTGATAAAAAGGTACTGTAAGCTAGATACTGTAGCTGCATGGAAAACTTTAGGTAACTTATTTCTGAAATGATTAAAACATCCTGTGACTTTTTTTTAATTGTGAAAGTGCATATCAGATGTGTGCAGTAGTTAGTTAATTACAGGTCTATCATTTATTTTTTTCACCAAAGAGGTTTTGACTGCCATTCATAATACAGTATGCATTTGACTGCTAATAATTATTTCCAAAGGGTATTTGACTCCAAATAAAAAATTTCAAAAGTGTATAGACCTATTGTTTACTTAAAACAACCTACAGTAGGCTACACACTTCAGCCTATCCACTGCATCTCACTACAAGCCTTACAGTGTCAAGTTCATAAACCCTACAGTAGTATGCCTGTATGTCGCACACAACCTTAGGACCACTGCACCTGTGTCTCCAATTTTCCAGTATGCACTTCTAAACCTCAGACACCTTGCACTATTACTAGAATTATTTCAAGAAATCTTGTCTTAAATTGCTATCATCCGTGACAGAGTCACAACTACTTTCTTAATGTTTGCAAAATAGGTCGTAAATTCTGTAACAGGGAACAAAGTAAAGAAGTCTTTTGCTATGTTACAAACACCCCTTGAACAAAATGCGCAGATGCAGTCAAATGTCAATCTTGTTACAGTAATTACACTGGGGGTACATAACTATTGGTGTGGGTAACATGACATAACACTGTTGTATGCAGCATTAGAATAGAACTATACTGTAGGCCATTAAAAGCATACTCTGGTGGCCTTTCAACAGGATGTTGTAAGAAAAGCAAAAATATTTTATACCATGACCTTCAAACCCTGTCTCAATACCATTTTCCTAACTCAAGATATCTCACATTAAAGATTTGGTCTTTTTGTTGATTCCTTGCCGTAGGCAGACAAGGAATCTATGCGATGGTAAGATCGTGTGTGTGTGTGTGTGTTTGTGACACTTGCTTGTAAACACGATATCTTAAATTAGGAATGTCCGACACTTTTCATATTTGGTATATAGATTTATCATGTTGAGAGGAAGAACCCTATTTTTTTTGGTAGAGGTCAAAGGTCATTTGAGGTCACCAGAGGTTAAATTGCGACAACTTTGAAAATAGCTTGTAAACACGATATCCTCAGATAGGAGTGACCGACACTTTTCATACTTGGTATATAGATTTGTCATGTTGAGAGGAAGAACCCTATTGTTTTTGGTAGATGTCAAAAGTCATTTGAGGTCACCAGCGGTAAAATTGCGAAAATGCCGAAAATGGCTTGTAAACATATCTTCAGATAGGAGTGACCAACACTCTTCATATTTGGTATATAGATTTTTCATGTTGAGAGAAAGAAGCCTATTGTTTTTGGTAGAGGTCAAAGGTCATTGAGGTCACTAGCAGTAAAATTGCGAAAACTTCAAAAATGGCTTGTAAACATGATATCTATTATAAATAAATTGAATGCAGTGTCAAATTAATGTGCCATGATTACATCACAGATTACCTATGATGCACCAAATCTCAAGAAAAATTGCATTCAAAAATCTTTATCTTCTGAGCACTATATATGCTGTTGAAATGCAGTTTTCACCTCCTGTCAGAGAACATTTTTCTGCATATTTTTAAGTTAATGAATTTTGTCTCCAGAATATGCCTTAAATAAACATGACTTATAAATTGTGTACGGAATTGTGCAATGGAGGTTTAAGCAGTTATTCATATATTCAGATGGAGTTTTACGGCCCAGTTTTCAAGCAGTTGGTTCAAGTCAAGCCAGTCACAGCTTTTTTTCCACATACGGCTCAGTGGCTTGTTTTGCCTACTCTTATTGCTTATGCTGGGGTTTAAGCATTGCGTATTTGAGGTACATTACAATATGTGATGTGTAGGTTCAATAATTCTTAACTTTCATACTTGGATGAATATTTGACTCCTTACCCCACTTTTCTCATGCGAATTAGGACTTCTTAACATGTGATATTTGCAAATTACACCCTCTATTGAAAGCCCTGTAATAAGCTGGAAGAAAGATTGAGCAAATGCAATTAAGGGAATCTGATACCTGACAAGAATGGACTGGACAAGTACGTTATAAATACCTGTAGTTTAAGATTTTCCAGGTATGCTCAAATCACACTGTGAGGAAGTACTGATTGGAGGTCTTACTCATACAAACATGCTTTACTCTTAAAATGAGACTAGATGAAAGTGATCACGGCCTGCTTGTAGGTCTTACCAAAACTATTCTTTTAATAGGACTAGATAAAATTGATTGATTGCAGGTCTTACAAAAATTACTTTAGAGTGTAAAAGTTGGGCATAGATAGGGGACTCGGTATCATAACTGCTTCGAGTGGCGCGCAGCACCCAAGAACAATGCAAATAGGATGTAGCAAGGAGTAAGTTTAGTTGCTTGTGAATATACCCACCAGTAAGTTTGGGGACTCAATCTTAAACTGCATATGTATGTCTGCCTATCTAGTTTTGACAGTATGCCCTCTTGACTACAAAGTAGGCTGATCAGTAAAAAAAAACTAGGCCGATTGCAGTGTTTCACTTTCACACTTGTTGCTGTAATAGTATTGTAGGAAAATTGAGTGGGAATTTCATCTTTCACCGGCCAGTACAACCTTACCAATGATGGCAAAGTTAATAGCATTAAAATCAGCAAGTAATGTGTAGGGTGAATTATAAACTTCAACAATTTTATTGCAATATAAAAAAATAAAAAATATAAAGTCCTATATTGTCATGTGGGTAATTGTCGTATAGATGTTTGTGGCAATGTGTGGCAAGGTTGAGTTATAGTAAGGTTCCATTGTTTAATGCCTCAAGTTATAACCTCGTGGTTGAATCCATAGGTACTCACAGCCTTTTCCCAGTTGTTAGGCACTGGATTTTTGTGCCATGGTTGGAAACTAAGTGAAGTAGTATCAAGGTTTGGTTCAACTCATCTACATCCCAACAAAAGTTGCACATGTAATATGAAAACTACTAACTACAGGCCTTGAATTATATATGAATTTTCCAAGTCACATTTTTAAGGAATGTTGTAGGTGTGCCCTTTTATTAAACTATGATAGATTTATACGAGCTGCAAATCTTCATTATGGTGTGCAGAAAATCACTCTACTCACAGTGATTTGAGGTAAGTGATGGTTTGTGATCGCACTTGCATGTCTCAGAATTCAAGGCCTCCAGGTAGCATTTAGTGTGCTTCCAGTGTTTATAAAGCTTACCAAATCAGTTAACCTTTCTCTTAACTTATTCAGTCCTTCATGTCTTGTGAAAATTGAGAACAACTTATGAAACCATAATACTGAAAATCAAGTGCAGAAGTTAGTAGATAAAAATTCTTGCAATCTATGCTATTTAGGGTCACTTTGCACAATGCAACATAGAGGCTTTGAATATGGATGCATGTTAGCACATCATCACTGGCCTCAAATCACCGTAGTGCATACTCCAACAAGAGTAAATTTCCAGAGGCATTTCATTTCAAGCACACCCCAAAATTGAAAACTCAATCCTTGAACATACAGTATTACTTAGTCTTCATAGTCCTGCACAAATATTAAACACCAGCATCATGCCTTTGAATTCTTTTGTTCAAATTCATTGAAGTCTGGCAGGAAATGAAAACTTGAGCTACTGCACTCATATACCGTACAAGGAAGTACCTACCCATGAAAGCTAAGGCTATAATTTGCATACTGCTCATTCATGTTGTCAGTCAGTGTAATTATACAGTACATGGTGATAAAAGTGTATGCCAAACAGGGAATAGGTTGTTTCATATTTAAGTACGTGGAGGTCAAAGATCAGTTTGTGTTGACCACCATTTTTCAGTGAGACGGGAATGCAGGGCAAAGTTATATTTGGCATCGCATTATGCGGTTACTCTTTTGTAAAGCCATCAGAATTATTGAAGTTTTGTCAAGTAGGGAGAAAGAAAGACTGTCAAAAGTACTCTGGTCATCATTGAGCACATTTACTTGCATGTAAGATGGGTCCTACTGTTGGTGCCAAAGGTTGAAAGTCATAATTCTGTTGAGGAAGGGGGGTGGGTGGGGGTGTGGGATGTGTGGGGAAAGGGAATCACTGCAAAACAAGGTCCCAACAACTTGATTAGGTAGTTTATTAGATCATACATGTTTCTTTCTTTGTTTACAGCCCCTGGTGGTACCCTTGTTGGAGATGCTGACAAAACAAAGCCAGTCCGCAGCAGCCTCTGCGTCTTCACGTGTGAGGAAGATGTGGATGCTGTACGGAATTTCAGCCAGGTAAGTTGGTAGAGAAAAATATTTTAAATGGAGTCAAATATCAATAGATCTATTAAAATTTATTAAATCTAGAAATATTTTTAGTTTATTACTCAAGAGTTTTCTGTGGCAAGCGCTTCATAATTTATTGCTGTAGACAAATCTGAGCAGCTAGTGAAGGCTGCTGCCATTAGCAGGGTGCTTCACCTTAACTTGCCTTAATTTTATTGTCTATGTACATGCAATGTTTAACCCTTTTATTTAGTGAAATTCAAGGAATTGAGAGGCATTTTATTGTACCATTAGTGTACCAGCCATTATTTCACAGGATTATTAGAACTTCTGGCTTACAAATTTATCATTGCATTGCATTGCATTGCATTGCATGTTGTCAATGCCCAAAGTCTATACATTGAAATGTTGATTTTAAAAGTATGAATTTATTCTCTTGCACAAAAGTAATAGTTCCCTTTAAAGTCAGTGTAGAAAGAGAAGTTACACCTCAGAAATCATCACATCTAAAAGCTTTATTTGATTATCAGGGAGTCATCACTGCCCAAAACTAATTCACCTGGAAAAGTTGAAAGTATTGACCTTCAAATTTGCCAATTACTTTGACTCTCTAATTACATAAGAGACAGAAGTAACCATTGAAAGGAGTTAGGTTTTGTTCTTCTTTTCTTTTCAGATTTTCACTAATCTGATCCGAAGGTACAAGTACATGGAGAAGAAGCTTGAAGATGAGATGCTGAAGGTAAGCGTCTTTTAAAGTAAACAAACTGATTGCTTAAACGTCGGCAATTTCTGCTCCAGGTTTACATACATGTTATTCAGTGATGCTTAAACAAAACCAGTTATCATGAAAAATCTTAAACACTGTGGAATGATACCATAAAAATCCAAAGTGAGAGACACTTATTTGGAAGAACTAACCATAATTTGTTTAATTTCTCAAAGAGTGCAAAAGAAGAAAGGTGAACATATTTACAAGATAATATTAAAACAGTTTAGCAGTAATTTTTAAACCATGTGTATTGAATTTTGTTACTCAGAACTTCAGTGTTCATCAGGCTTTAAGGTTTCCATGCTGTAGGGAAATTAGGAAAAGACTGGACTTCATGGTCTCAAAAATCCTTGTCTTAATTCTGAAACTTTGTTTTTTTCTTGGTTAGGGTTATGTTTATGTTTACAGGTTTGTATGCTTGGTAAAGTAGTAAAAATAAAAGGCCATTTTGTATAAAATCCTCTATTGTTCTGTATGAAATTTCCATGTAGTTTCACCCTGAGTCTGTGTCATACTTGGCCTTGAGTGGGAGGGAGTATGGACCTAGAGGTACTTGATTTTAGTTTAAAAACTTTTATGGTAAAAAATGAAGGGAAGGATCTCTGTTACATCATCATTAATTCATTTGGTGTGGCTGAGTTGTGCAATATCACAGAGAATTTTATTTGCTTGAAGTGAATGCATTAGCCTTTTGTTTTAGACCTTTGAATAAGTTTGGGCTCTATGAACAAAGTGAAGGAATCATAAAAATAAAGGTGTTCTTTCCTATAGTTTAAAGGTGTTGAGGTTCTCTTTTTGCAACCTTCATGTGATCATTGTTACCATGTTTTATGCAAAACCCATTCATTCAGTATCCATTGTAACAATAAACCACTTGCGCCATTTTACGAGATGAAAGTTTACATTGGTGATCATTCTTCCCTGTTGAAATAGATTCTGGTGTTCCTGAAGGCCTTCACTCCATCAGAAAGAACCAAACTGGCTATGGTGACTGCCATTTTCTTGTCCAAGGGACATATTCCAGCAACCTGCCTCAACAGTCTCTACAACGAAGTATTAGTGAAGGAAGGTAAGCATAAATGCTTCCATAGTGGCCTAATCCTCTCACCGCATACAGTTACAATTCTCCTAACCTTCTTATTAAGCCACTTCCACAACTGTCTGTAGCTCATTCCCATCCAGGTACAATCTCAGATTATTGCGTCAGGGTAATTATACTACTGAGAATGTGTTATGAACACATTCTCAGTACATGCTGTTGTCATATGAGCTGCAGTACTCTGCATTTGTGAACTTTGTGTCAATTAGAGAGCTACACCAATTGAGAATTTCTGTGGACTAAGTACAAAAATTGTAGTTTGGGGTGAGAGGACTATGCCTTTAAAAGAAGCTGGAACATCATCAGTTTCAATTCTTCTGACTACGTCACTTTTATCCTCTTCCATTACTTTTCGTCTCCTCTTGTGCATACACACACCTTGTTTATTGCCTAAGGGCATGTCCTGTGGTGGGACTTTCTAAGTTTTGGTATTCAAAATATTTGCCAACTGGGTAAGAACGTTCTTTGGGTGGTATTCATGAAAACATCTGAGGCAGTTCATAAAAATATGCTTCCTAACTACAATAATCGTCAATTGCTAATTGTGTGAGTGGTTGCACTTTGTGCTGTCACATATTCCCTATAAGTTAAACGGACACACCTTTTTTGTGGTGACATGTGCAGAACAACCTTCATTAGAAGTCTTTGTGAAACCTTCCCTAAACCAGCACTCAAAGACCTTATGTGTAATCATAACACTCTTTGGATGTTGTGAAAAGTGAGGTATTCTGCATCACGTCTGGAAAAGATGTTTATTTCCCACAAAAAGCATTGAAATATTTCATAGGGAGTAGCATTTCCCACATTCCTCCCTAAAGGGGAATTTTCTTCCAGATGCTCAAATTTCCTGGGAAGGAGTCTCCCAGCTTCCCAATTTTTTCCACCCATGTTCTGCAGCATATAGTTATTTGTATGTCAACCAAAGAGTACTAGTAACCGATCATCTGTCTTTAGCAATAAATGTCCATTTTCTTTACAGATAGTAGAACTTACTAGTTTGAGTTTGAGCTTTGTGGTAATTACTCTACATGACACACACCAGGTGTAAAACAAACACCGTAAAATTTTGGCACTGTGATCAGTAGCTTCCTTCCATGTCATTAACCGTTTCATACTTTTGGGGGTGAAAATTGCAGACTTTTGAGTAGCATACAATGGGAGGCCAGTATGATTGTGCATTTTTTTTTTGAAACTTCAATCAATAATGTGCAGTGAGCTGTGATTAGTTTAAAGCTGTGATCTTCATTCAGATATTGTAATGATTGCATGGCATTGGGCTTTTATGATTGTTGCCAAATATAACAGGCTGTTAGAGGATACTGTGAACTTAGTGATTCCCACTGCTGTAAATTATTCCTATTTCCCAGAGAGCAAGCCAGATTTCTCATAATTTTAAGTACTCTACTGTGTAAAAGAGGCCAAACTTTCAACTGTAATAGCCCTACAATGAATGAACTATATATGTTAACCAAATCTTTAACCTGTATGTTAGATGTAGACTTGCAGTGTCTTATACTTCAGTAGGTTGAGATACCGCTTTTTATATCAGTACAGCTTTGCTTTGCTGTCATCACCTAATATCAAGCTGTGCTATTTAGCCATTATTATTTAATATCTGTTTCTTTTGTGGCCCCAAAAGGTAAATTTTGTTTTGATTTCTTGTGGTCGTGCAAGAATGCACACATAATGTCTTTTACAGTCGGAAATGTACCATTTATATAAGTTTGTGTGCCAGGTGACAGATTCACAAAGGGTTACATTAAAGGGAAAGACTGCTTAGTTGTCACTGTGCCAATAGAGGTAGAGGCTTTAGTCACAAGGAAAGTAATGGTGTATGGTGACAAACTATCTGAAAAGGTGTCATAGAAATGAAGTACTTTATGCAGTTGTGAGATGATTTAATTTATAAGTATTGAGGTCATGGCCATTACTGGCTTGTCTGCCGATTACATACAGTGTGGTGGTTTTTGTTTATATTTCTGATTTTGAATGAAACATTTGCTTAATAAATTTAGTACTTCCCAAAGATAAACAGATTCCATGGGGTGGGATAAGAGTGTTACCATTTTTTGTGCAGGCAACCCATAGAAACAGTTGTAAAGCAATATGTTGGTTGTAGGCTCAAACATCTGGTGATATGAAACAATGTTTCAAATTTTTCACAATAGCCATTCAAAGTGAGTTAATTAGCAGTATTGCCAGTCAAAATTGGTCATTCTATAAAAATTGACCATTCTATGTAGTCTTATTTCTATTTTCCTCATTTATCCTCTCCATCAGTTTTTTCCCTTCCAACAAAAAGGAGTGTAGATAGGTGACTTTCAAGTTACAAATCTATTTCCACTAAGTATTAACTAATTTCAGTTTTTTCTCCACCTTTCAGGAATAACTCTGGAGTTTGTCCTGACACTTTTCAAGGTTTGGTTGGAGGAAAGAGACATCAGCAGTGTTTCTGCAGCCCTCCGAAAAGCTCAGCTGGAGAAGAAACTAATGGTATTAGAAGCCTTTGCTTCAGTAATAAGAGAGCAATCACCCCCCCCCCCCCCCCCAAATTCCTCCTGTGGACATCCCCTTACCCTCTACAAATATCTTGAAAGCAAAATGTGAACAAATTTTAAATAAGCTGGTTGGGTAATTCGTGTAATTTTATGGATAGAAGCCTTTACCTCCATCTGACATGATAACTGTTGTGTATGAATAAGTGAAATTTTTCCACATATGCACTCTCAGGGATTGTCAGTGGATTTGTAATTTGTTTCCGTTACCTAATAGTTAGAACATTCACAGAGCTGCCAAGTCTTCCTGATTCTGCAAGTGAGCCACAGCTGGAAGAAAGGCTGTTAAACCAATTGGTTAGAAACTGAGCTGTAGAACTCCATTTCATTAACTTTAACCTGACATTAGTGGAAACAAAGCCTGGACTGAAAGTGATTGTGTACATGATACTTGGGTTGGAAAAAACTATTTATAACAGCAGAAAAGCAACTTTTTATATACATATATATATATATGTATAGTGAATGAAGTACAGTTTAGTTTAAATGTCCTTTATATTAAAGGGATAAAAATAGGGTTAGACAATTATCATCATGTTTTTGAATTTAATACAGTTGTTTATGGCATTTATCTCCTGAGCAGCTTAACATCAGTTCATTCATTTTTTGCTTCCTTTTAGCTCTTTCTGCCGACCACCAAACAGACTTTGCCTCATTTTCAGCAGCATTTCAATGATGCAGGATTGACAGCCATTGTTGACTTTCAGGTAATTGACCACAATCATGTCTTCCTCTTAGCGGACTAAAGTCTATGTCTCCAATATCTTACCTCCTGTCTATCCTTTTGATCCCACACTTACCCCGAAATAACCCTGGTTTACAAGGGTTTGTCATGGGTAAGTGGAATTTACTGTGGTAAGGAGGTGGTCCAGTATCTGGGCTCATAGATTCCAAAACCATGAAATTTTGGGGATTTCTTTACCTATTGTGAGAATGTGAAGTTTAGTACCAAAGTTTACTGGCTTTTCTATTCAGCATAAGAGAAAGAATTTTGTCATTTGGTGCACCGGGTGTTTGTTCCAGTGGTTGAGCATCTGGTGCTTGCCAGGGAGTTTCAGGGCATGATTCCCAGTCCAAGTCCTGTCAAAGACTTTAAAAATGGAACCTACTGCCATTGTTTGTTATGCTCTTATACAACTGGGAAGAAATGCTACAGACACCACTAGATTAAACCAGAAGAGATTTAAAACACCAACAAATCATTGATATCTTCCATCATAAAGTACTTGTGTAGAGATGAAGTTTTCTTCACACACCACCATGCCATTGATTCTCTCACACCACAATCTACATAGTTTTGCTTGCAACTAATCTACAATTTAAATCAGTATATTTCAGACAGACTTTTACAGTCTGGGGGCCAATAAACATGTCACTCAACAGCTGTAATGTTCACCATGGAATGTGATAAATATGTGTTCATGTTCAATTTAAAGACATGTGCTCAGTTGTAAAACATTTTCCAAGTTTTGTTTTCAAAGTTGCTTTTGAATGTCTAGCAAAGAGCCTTCACAATGTTTTCAGTCTCATTCAAAAATTTTAAAAAATAAAAATATTTCTGGTATTACCAGTTAATGCAGTATCTTGAAGCTGGCATGCTAATACTTGTTCCATGAGATTCTTTAAAGGGATGCATTGAGTTGACATCAAGGGTGTTGACTGCCACATGTCAGTGCTTATTATGAGTATGTTTGAGATGAAAAAATTATGCAATAAGTAAAAAATTTGGTGGAAATTGTTTGTATCCTGGCTTGTAATGGTTTTGTGCATAATTTGAAAAAGTGGCTTTCCACTAATTTTGAAAAACCAAATTGAGTTGTTAATTTCTCACACAGAAAAATTTATTGGTATGTAGGACTTGCTGATTGTCTAAGTTCGACCATTTACAAGGTTTGGAGAAATTTGTTGCATTTCACAAACCAGCCCATTGTGTTGCTTTAAATATTTAGACTTGGTTGCTGGCAACATTCCTTCCATATGAAGACGGAGTGTTTGGACTGACAGTAGAGCATCATGCTCTCATGCGGAAGGCCCATGTTTCATTCCCTGGTCGAGTCATACCAAAGACTCTAAAAATGGAACCTACTGCCATTGGGCGTGATGCTCCACTTAAGCAATGCAGTAGGGGAAACAAGTCAGTGAGCCACTAATGGAAAAAGGCCGTGTCTGGCTCAACTTGAACCATTAGGTTGGAAACTGGGTCGTAAAACTCCATCTAACACAATCAAATCCTCCCATATGGTGGAAAGTTACAGTCATATTGTAAATAACTAAAATTAGAGGAAGTTGGATAAATTTATGTAAACAAACAAGGTTGATGAAAATGAGATGAATTTTACTTACACCCATAATGTCCAACAAGAAGGAAAACATTGCATTTGCATTGGAAAATTTTCATTGGTATAATAGTGTTGATAAGTAAAAACTACTTCTTGATTTACCTTTCCTTGAAGCAGAAACAGGATTTCTCAACTGTGTTGTAGATAGTTCCTCATGATTCTGACAGTAGTACAGGGTTGTGTGTGGACCATTGATTATACCTGTGGAAAGAGGTCTAATAAGCTAAAGGACTTGAAAAGTTTTCTACTGTTGTATTAGGTACTGTTAACATTATCAAGTGAGAAGAAAAGAGTGCAGTTACTTAAATTTAAAAATATGAAATTTACAAGCAAACACTAGATCACTGGTTCCTAACCATTAGACTCCCATACCCATAATTTCTTGCACTATTTCCCTCCCCTCCCCTTGCCACTGCATTTTGTTGTTACATAGCACTTCTTTTTGAAAATTGTCTCAGGAGGTTTTGTATATATCCCTTGTGGTGTTGACAAGTGCCCTTGTTGGGTACCAGTCTCCCCATTAGGAACAAGGGCTCAAGATAAGCGGAAAAAAGCAATAGTTTGGGTCCCCATGTGACATGTTTTCATCGATGCTTATTTTCAATCTCTCCTCAAAACTTGTTTCTTTCTGGGACGTATGGTGTTATTTCTGTTTTGTTTGCAACCAATGGTGTTTTCCTACCCACACCCCCAAAACACATGCAAAATTCAGTCTGGGAATTGCACAGCTTTGAGGGAAACCCACTTTCCTTCTTTGTATTGTATTCGTAGTTGAAAAGCATGTGTGTAAGAACACAATACTGGCTTACAAAAGTGGGACATTTGGGTCTAAAGCAAAAGATAGGAATGATTAATGATTTAATTGCTGCAATTTGTTGATAAATGTGCTGGGAAATGTCATCAAAATGTAAAGCATCATGTTTGTTGGATGACGAAATTTTGTATGTCATGAAAACTGGTTGTAATGTTTCGTTAGTTACATTAAGACACCAAAGTAGAATTAGGTATCACAAGTAAAGTTAAAAGACTGAAATGGGTTTAATTTAACTGTAAATTTGTTCATATTACAAGTTACAATGATATATTAATATCTCTTGACTTAAGATCCTCACATTTTGCATCCCTGACCATGTACTGTATGCACCAGATCTAACGTTAGTTACATAAGACACTATTTTGTCCCACTTTTGGTGTCCTCGTAACCAACGTTAGATTTGCATTTAAACTTTCCTGGCCTTCCATAGTAAAATGTTAGGGAAGAGTAGTTTACAAACATGGTAAATTTCTATTCCAACATTATTCATAAGCAATTCGTATCAAATTACATTATTGACTAGATTTTAGGTGCATAAATATGATTTGGTGCAAGTTTTGGTGTCTTCGTAACTAACGTTAACACTTTGTAGCCATCCAATACAGAATACAAAAGAAAAGACAAACATGTTTAATGTAGAAGTATAGACCAGCATATCACCAAATCATAGCATCAAAAATGAATCATGAAATTATGAGTTACGGTAACATTTAAGCCCACAAAAGCCCACAAAAGTAAGGAATGTTATGTTTGTATGCCAGTATTGTGTTCTTGCACATGTAGGAAATCTGATGTTGTTGTTGCAGAGTGTTACAGTTCTGTATATTTTTCTCTTACCCACAGCGAAATGTCCAAGATTCTGACACTCGCAAAGAAGTTCAGGCTAATATTATTTCAATGATTAACAATGGAACTTCTACAAAGGAGGTATGATGTTACTTACATGTAATGCTTTGCAATTCATCTTCCTTCTTTCATGTTTTAAATGTAAATTGTGAGGGCTGAGATTTTCAATTACTCTTTTAATATTAATTGACCATTGAGTAGGTTCACTGAAGGTGTGCAGAGTTGGATATTGGAACATTTTCCAAAGTTAAGTCTTATTTATGGTAAGTGGTATAAACTGAGTGTATCTCTAAAACAAAGTAGTTTTCATTGGGAATTTGTAGTGAAGAAGTTTGCTTTGGCAATTTCATTATTTTAAAATGCAAATGGCTGTTAAAATGTGCTGTAGAATCAGGGACTGTTCAACCTTCACTTTTTGTAAAATCCTTATTTCCTGCTGTAGACAGCATTATTCACATTGCTGACATATACTTACTCCTTGCCACATCTTAATTGCACTTAGCTATGTTCCTGGGCGGAAAGACGCTGAAAAGCCAAGCATTTCTGGACTCACAAAAGCCTCTGCTGCAGCAGAGCGCAGAAGGGTAATGAGGACGATCTACTAGTTGATTGGGGCAAAGTGGGGGCGCGGTGCTAGACTTCTGCGAGTAGCGCGCGCTGCGCGGATAATATGCAATTTAGATGTAGCAAGAGGTAAGTATAGTCCCTCCTGAATGCACTCACCAGGAAGGTGGGGGAAATTCACATAGTTTTATCTGATACGTGCACTGTTTACTGCTGGAAAAGTTTATGTATACACTTTCCAGTTTATTTGTGCCCCAAGTGATGTGAAAATATCAGCTGAATCTAATCAGTGATTATGTTTTACTGATCTAATCTGATGGGGCGATCTAACATTTTTTCATGAACATTTAACTTCAATAGTGTACAGTATATGCTTAATTCTATTCAGCCATTTGACTAGTCATTGTAAATAGTAAGTCAGTTTAGAGTAGTAATCACTCACGTGCTACCCTTTCTACCACCTTTACTGACTGGTTATTTAAAATACTGCATTCTGATTGGTTAAACATGGACAGGTTGTTCTCAAACACACCAGCCATTATTGATTCCTTGCTGTCATCTAAGGAGTCTATTTGATGATGTTTTGTGTGTGTGTATCTTTGCTTGTAAACACTGAGAGGCCCAAAATTTTCATGATTAGTATGTAGATTTGTCATGTTGTGAGGAAGAAGGCCTTTTGCTTTTGGTGGAGGTCAAATGTCATTTGAGGTCACCAGAGGTGAAAAACTGAAAACCTTGTGAACATACCTAAAGTTAGGTACTAGTGACAGTGTTCACATTTGCTGTAAAGATCTGTCATGTTAAGAGAAGGAATTTATAATTTTTTGGTGGAGTTCAAAGGTCATTTGAGGTCAACAGCAGTAGAACTGCCATTTCCTCGAAAATAGCTTGTAAACACGATATCTCAAGATATGAATGTCCAACACTTTTCATGTGTGGTATATAGATTTGCTATGTTGAGAGCAAAATGATTATTGTTTTTGGTGGATGTCAAAGGTCATTTTAGATCACTGTCAATAAAACTGCAAAAACATCAAAAATGACACGTTAACACAATACCTCAAGGTGGGAATATTGGACACTTTTCATATTTGGTGTACAGAATTTTTCCATGTTGAGTGGGAAATCCATGGTGCTGGTGATTGGGGTCACAGGTCATTTGAGATCACCAGAAAGTGCTTTTCCCTTCCCCCTGCCCTCCTTAAAAGTTTGGCTTCACCAGTACCTTGCCTGACCACAAGCCCACAAGTACCTCAAATTTGAGGGCACCACATGTCAAGTTCCAGATCCTCAAAGGTCAAAATGCCAGGTCACAAGAACGGGTGTTTGGTCTAACGGTAGAGCAGCTGCCTCTCACGCAGAAGGCCCGGGTGTGATTCCCACGTCAAGTCATACCAAAGACTAAAAATGGAACCTACTGCTGTTGTTAGTGAGCCACAACTGGAAAAAAGGCTTTGGCTGGCTCGACTTGAACCAGTAGGTTGGAAACTGGGCGGAAAACACTGACTGACGGACCGGACCTGACCGACCGGACTGACTAAATGCAAGGTTACCAGAGGTTTTATGCCACGGCACTAGAGGTCATATGCCAGGTTACCAGAGGTCAAATACTAGTTTAGTAGAGGTGAAATGTCATGTAAGATCCCAAGGGATGAAAAACTTTGTTTAACAAGATACTTTCAGGTAGAAGGGACGGATGAATTTTGTAATTGGTATGTGGATGCACTATGGTTTACAAAATGGTCCTGAATGGTTATTGGGGAGATCAAAAGTAGGTCATCTGCCGTTGCCAGCCATTAAAAGGCAGAATTTCCCAAGAATTTCTAAGATCGTCATCTGAGGTCACCAGAGATTGAAAAGCAAGATTTCCAAAATTTTCCTTTCAGCAAGGAATCACTTATCCTTTGGCTTTCTGGTTTCCAGTTATGGCTCACTGGCTTGTTTTCCCTACTCTCCATTGCTTATGCTAAGCACCAAGCACAGTGGCAGTGAGTTCTGTTTTTAAAGCCTTCATTCACATTCAGTATAACTCTGCCAGGAGTAAACTCCCGACATTGAAAGCTAGCGTGGGAAAAGGTGCATTTTTGGGGGGAGTAGCTGGCAACTGTCCACTCCTTGTTTAACCAGGACCCTTTGGCACAATGTAATACATGAACAATTGGATCTTTTTGTGTTTTAGATTGAAGAGGCTTGCAAAGAATACATGAATATGTACAAGAAATCAGAACAAGATGTAGTCACATTGGTAAGTTCTGTAGGACAACAGTGGGTAGGTGGGATTACAGGTGTAAATAGGAGGTAAGTATCAGTGCTCGTAGATCCCCAAACCAGGGAGTTTTGGGGAATCGAGATTTCAAAGATGTAAATTTCTCCTTAAGGGGGAGCTGCAAACTGAATTAGTTTATTGTAGGGTTAGGTCGAGGGTGAGTGGGAACACATTGGTAAATAGTAACTAAGTAACAGAGAGCATAGATTATCAAAGGAGGACGATCCAGAGAATTTGCATTATTTATTCTATGAGGCAATATCCAAAGGGCATTCTGAAAAGCAGCAGCCATTACATTCGTTGTTTAGCTCTTCATTCCAACTCAAACCAGAGGGTTGAGATGACTAACTGTAACCAACTATGGCTAACTCTAGCTAACTTTGGGTGGCAATCAATTATAACTGCAGACTTCCTATATACATGGACAGAGCATATAACTTGTAGGTCCTATCCGTATATTGTGGCCACCGACTGGGGCAAAGAAGAGCACACTAAGATGGCCGCCGCCAAGCTATAAATCATCTGATTTGATGACGACTCTGTTATATTTTAAACAAAAGTTAAACTTACTTGAATGAAAAAAATATCATATTCCTGCAATACGTGTGAAGTGATTTGACCTTACCTTGCCGTATTTCAAAAATATTTCAACTTTCTTGCAAAATCTGGCAATTGACTTGAGTAAGTCCCAACTTTTACACAAAATCATAGCAGACAGCCATCTTGGTGCACTTTTTCTCACATGTATGGTAGCAACAATCTACCATGCAGTATGCTGTCCATGTATAGGAAGTCTGTGATTATAACTACATCATCTCAACCCAAGCCATGTGTAATGAAACCCTCTCTTTTTTAGTTAAAAATTATACCATAACAGGTGTATGAGAGGGAGCAGACTTTTTATACAGGTGGGTTTTGTTGCTCACAACAGCATATTTAATTGAGAGATATTGTCATGTTTCATCCATAGATCTGGAAAAGTTTGATGAAAGCACTGGAGTGGAACAAGAAAGAGGAGCTTGCTGTAGATCAAGCCATAAAGCATCTTAAAGTGAGTAATGTTGGATGATTGGATAAATCTTTAGATCAGTGGTTCTCAAAGTGGTCCCTACCGCCCCCTGGAGGGCGTTGAAAAGTTTCAAGGGGGCACTGAGGAGTTTGCAAGCAATAGGGGGTGTTGGCATTGACTAGGGGGTCCCTGGAGGTTTCTCATACATTTGTGCAATAAAGGAACCTAGGAGGTTGCAGAGTGGTTGACACAGACTGTCTTCTCCGAAAGGTTTAGCAACTACTGACAAAAATTCACCCAATATAAAACTTATCTGGGTCATTTTGGTGCTGGAAATTGAAAGTCTAAAGCTCAAAGTCAAAGACTTATAAAATATGATGGCATGTTGGGTGGGAGGGGGGCATTGGATCAGTCTTGGATGCCTTATGGGGGCGGTATTTTGAAAAAGTTTGAGAAACACTGCTTTAGATATTAAAGCAGCTCATTGAGTTGATATCAATAACTTAATGAGAGTGGCAAAGGGTCTCTACCACTTGAAAATAGACCAATCTGATTAGCGCTTGTTATTAGTGACTGTAGGCCGCCATAAGTGGGGTCTATCGGCCAAAAATCATCTTTATTTATTGTTTACATGAATTTCAAACCCTCATATTTAGTGAAATTGGAGGATTTAAGATACACGTAAGTGCACAACCATCCAGGATAGAGGTAAGCAAGGAAATCGAAAGATTTAAAAGTGACGAACCCCAGATATGGCCGACTGAAATCAGACCATCACTTGCTGTCCGGATTCGTGTACACTTACAGTTAGTATAAAATGTCAAGTTAAATATCCAATAGTTACTGGAAAAGTTAAAATTTTGAATTTCGTAGTGCCGGGACTTGTAACGGTTTTGTGCATAATTTGAAAAAGTGTCTAGTCACACATTTTTGAAAATCAAATTGAGCTGTTGAATACTCACATTTGTAAGTAGGATATGGAGGTTGTCTTAGTTGGACCATTTGTTATTGATATGTAAAGAAAATTTAACAGGTTTGGAAAATATAGTTAAAATTCATGATTCAACTCAACGAGCCACTTTAAAGGGTGTTGAGACCACAACAATCTGCAAATACAGCAGTTATTGTTCATTACCTTATATAAAACGGATTGGCCCAACCTACATTCTTCTAGACAGGTCTTTTTCCTTTCCACAACCTTCTTTCAATTTATCTTTATTGCTTTAGGGCATACACTACAGTAAACATACAAGGCCCTATATGTGTAATCAAAACTCTCTCAGTGCATGTGTGTAATATGAGCTACTCTGTATTTTTTAATTTGATGTCAATCAAAGAGCTGTGCCAATTGAGACTTTCTGTAAACTACCAGTAAAACCGTAGTTTGGAATAACGACTGATTGCCTTTAATTTATCTCAACATGTGTCTATACCTTAAATCCCAGTACACTTCAACATGTTGATAGCTTGTGCAGATTTAACAGGCAGGGTTTCAACAGATGTTTCCAATTGTATGGGGCCCTTGAACATTATTCCACCAAATGTGATTTATCTTACAAACTGAAAGAAAGAACAGTTCATTTGAAAAGTTGATTTGATTGGCTCCCAGTTTTTTCAAAGGCAAAAGCTCAGCAGACTACTTACACTCAAGAAACCCACGACAAAATATTTACAGTCTCTACCTTATTAGTCTCGGGTACAAGGCCCACAGCAATACTTCCGTATAATAACTTTAACTAGCCCGTATGCCAGGCTTCCCCAATTAAATTTTCTGAAGCACCACATTGCTAAATGTTACTGATATAATGCTCCACTGATCGCCGTCCTGGGGGAGGGGGATAAGAGGGGTATCCCCCTCCCCTTTTGAAAATTTCTGCATTTCAGAAGGGGCTTACATGGAAAATGGTGCAAAATTTTTGAGACAGAATAATTCTTGTCAAAAAGGTTTATGAAGAAGTTAAAATTTTCACTATTCTCCTAGTAATTTTTGGCGCCACTACAAACCACATCGTGCGCCTTTTGTGGCGCGCGCCGCTATTTGAGGAAGCCTGCCTTATGCCATCCTACGTTTATTGTGCATGTGACATTGACCTACACCGGCAGTCTCCTCAAATGCAGTATCACCACTCACCAGTGTTCCCTGCCTGTTGTAATTAAAGGGGAGGCATTGAAACTGAATATGAAACCAAATGATAAATTGAATTGTATTTGAACTTAACATTTTTATCTGGCTGAAACTATGTATAACACATATCTAATGTATAACACGTACCTAACCTAAGATGTAGTAAAGCTATTTTGTGAGCCTCATCATCCAAAGTTAATGAAGGAGACCAAAAATTTTTCTTGCCCGGATGAGTATTGTTCTAAACAGTTATAAATATTGTTAGAGTTGATGATGGGAAAAGCTGAGATCTGCACCTGGCTTAACTTTATGTGAATCATTGTATTTGCCTTGAATCACATTTACTGAAAGGTTCTTGTATCGATGCACTGTTTTCCGAAACCAAAAAGCCAGTTCAAACATGATTTAAGAATTAGATAAGCAGGTTCTCAATGAGCAAGGCTGTTCTTTACCTTGCACATGTAACGTTCAGATGATGTTATTGTTATTATTTGTCAGTGAAGGTTGATAGCTTGTTGCATTAGTTTTTAACTAGGGCAACAAGGGTGTTTGTGTTCCTTCTTTCTAAGTGCTGGTGGTATTTGGCTCTTCATCACTTTATGTTTATTTTATTTCCCAGCTTGCTTTAAGGTCTGTCTGGCATAAGATTGCTTGTTTTGGTCTAATGGTAGAGCATGCGCCTCTCAACGCGGAAGGCCCGGGTTTGCTTCCCAGGTCAAGTCATACCAAAGACTCTAAGAAAGGAACCTTCTGCTGTTGTGCGTGATGCTCCGCATAAGCAATGGAGTAGGGAAAACAAGCCAGTGAGCCACAACTGGCAAAAAGGCAGTTTCCAATAGGTTGGAAACTGGACCGTTAAACTCCACCTTACTAACTAACCTCCTAGCATTGGGATGGGGGAATTCAGGACAGCTCTGGACATGTTCATTGTTGGTTGGTCTGGGCATCAATCAGTTGCAAATAGCCAATTTAAAGTAAATAAGAAGATGTATGCTATTGCAACATGGAATAACTCTGCAAGTGAGAAGGCACCATCCTAGACCCAGCCCAGACCAGACCAACCATGAACCAGCCCATGGGTGGGCTGAGTGCTCCCCCTGTAGGCCAGGGGTTGTAAAACATGTGCATGGTATTCCCTGCCTGTCGTAAAAGGGACTGAACAGGAGGATTTGAACAGTATATGAACAGTATATGAACAGTATGACACTATATAACACTTTCATGTTGGTATGTCGTTAAATCTAACTAACAAAGCTATTGGAGTGCTAATAGCTCTTTTGCCAGATGGACTTTGAGGCAAGTTGGGGACCCACAAATGTGAAAATCAGACCTCTAAGACTTCAAAACCAGCACCATTTGATTTGTAAGGTTTCACATTCATGTGTTGAGATATATGTTTCATGCCTGAATTCATGTCTCTGGTTAAAGAGATGAGTTTAGGTTAGAGAGTTTGAAGGTTTTGGAAGACTAATTATTTTTACATGATGTACTGTGAGGATTTGGTAAAACCAGGTAAGATTTGTTGAATATTTATGTGTTGATGTTAGTACCACTGTCATTGGAAAGTCGCAGTACCATGGGGGCCAGGGGTGTCATTGGCTATGATGTTGTTTCTTCAAGTCCAAGTTCTTCCATTCAATGTCTACAGAGGCTCTATAATACATTTCATATGGTCATGTCAAAAATTAATGTGTTGTCAACTTTGTGATGTATGTATTTGCTATTTGCATGACTCATAAATATGATTGATTCTCCTTAACAGATGTACAGTGAACTTTTGGCTGCCTTTACAACTCAAGCAAAATCTGAGATGACTCTTCTGCTCAAGGTCCAGGTGAGAAATAGAATCTTTTTACTGAGAGAACAGAAAACCTTCACTGCTTTGACCACCTTAGTTGGGTCACTGTTGGCAAGAAATGAAAAAAGCATACTAGGAACTTTTTTAAGCAGCTCTTTAAGTGTAGAGGAGTTTTTCTTTTTGTAAAATTAGAAATGCAATTAGTTTTGGTGTGGCACTATTTCAATAAAAGTTTGTGCAAAATGACATTAAAAATGAAATTTGACTTTAAGAAAAGAGAGAATTCCTGTCTCTAGTTAAGGATTCTTCTTTGAACACCCAAAAGTGATTCTCAAGGGTGCATGAAAATAATGAGGTGTTTCCTGTTACTTACATGAAATGCCATCCAAACAATTTCTTTCTTTCGTCTGTTGAAAAGTATTCTTTTGTTTCAGAAAATAGGTCTATTGTTTTTTACAGAAGGGAAGTTAAGAAATGCTGTGACTGTGTGGGGGAAGGTAGCATTTCAGTTTAGCATCTGTGAGGTTTGATGCTCAACTTGTATTAGAGTGAAATATTGTTCAGATCGGTTTGCAATTAAATTTTCATGTTGGTAATGTTTTGTGGATGTATCACTCATACCGCTGAATTGATTTCCTGCTTTGTATGTAATGAATAATTACTTCACCCAAACTTCTATAACTCTTGTAATATACACACTTTTATGAAAATGATTGTTGTGTTAGAGGCTACTAAGCCTGGAGACGTCATTATCAAAATAATGGTATGAACCATTCGAGCTTTGTACCTCAAGAATATGTTTCATATTTTATGGTTCTAACTTGGAAACATGCATGTCCTACAGGTTGTATTCCGTGTCGTCACAAGCCCTGCCTTCTTTTTGACATATCTCTAATACAGTAAGCACAGCTGAGAAACAGCCAATGATGGCCATGACGACATTTGATTTCTGGCTCAACAGTGGATGTGACAAACCAATTATGACATCACATTAAAACACTCTTGTGTACAAATTTGGTACACACAAAAATTTGAAGGGTTCTGCCGTAATTTTGTTGGTCAAATCTGACTAATAAGATCTACTATTGGCCAGGGAGCCTCAATTGAAAAAAAAAATAGGCAGTGGGTGGCTTACTTAACCAATTGTTTGAAATTGAGCTGTAAATTTCCCATCTAATTAAGCTATTGTGAAGTGCAACATGGACTAATATCTAAGTTATCATGTATGATAAATTGAGACAAAAATAACCAAGAAGTGATTTCTTTATCTTCAGGATTATTGCTATGAAAACATCCCCTTCATGAAGTCATTTCAAAAGGTGGTGCTGCTCTTCTATAAAAGTAAGATTTTTGTTTGTTAAACTTTATTTTTAAAATGGAGAGAGATATTAGCGTAAGTCATGGGTGTTCATAACATAGTTTATAGTCTGATTAGTCAATGATGGTGTATTACTGATATTTGATGTTGTGTAGCCTGCAGTGGACACATGGATATTATTTTATTGCATGCAAGAGAAGAAATAGTCTTGAGCAATTTAAAGTGGTTCATTGAGTTGAATATTCATATCTTGATTTGAGTGTGAAAGAGTCACTCCCACATGACATTACTTAAAGGTAGTATAATGAGTCAAGGTTCACAGTAGTTACAGAAAATGGTAAAATGTTGAAATTTTGTGGTGTCCTGACTTCTAATGGTTTTGTGCATACTTTGAAAGCGCGTCTGGTCAGAATTTTTGAAAACCAAATTGAAACGTTAGTACTCACCCATAAAACAGTTATTTGTGAGTAGGATAAGGACATTGTCTAAGTTTGACCATTTGCCAGTGGTATGTGGAAAAAATTGAACAGGTTTGGATAAATTAGTTGAATTTTATGAGCCAACTGAATGAGCTGCTTTAACTTCAGAACATTGTACTTTAGCTTTTGTCTATTGAAGAGGTGTAATAGATTTTTTGAGAGAGGGGTGGGTGTGCGGTATTGGTAGAGAGTCTAGGAAAAATAGAGTTTCCAAATGATGTACAAAGTTTTACTTGACCACATTTGTGGAAGCAATGATCTAATGAGGCTGATGGAAACTTGATTTAAAGTGTTTGTGTTTATTCTAAAGGAAGTATTATAACTATTCAACTTGTAAGAATTACATGCTTAGGCTTCACATCGCATGATTCTGTTATGTGCTCTGTTTGGGTCATATCTTCAATTATGGCCAATTTTGTGCAGGCCTTTTGGTTTAGATTCTCCAGGTGTGGTACAAATCACACTTCTTAGAAAATTAAGGAGACTGGTTTGTGAGCTGTTTTATGTAAGTTCAATAGATTTGTATGAACTCCAAATCTTCAGCTAGGTGTGCAAGAAATCACACTCTTCACAGTGATTTGAGGTGATTGATGGTGTGAGTTCACACTTGCATGCCTAAAAATTCAAGGCCTGTTTTGTGTTCTTTGGTACTGAGCTTGGAGGGCATGTTATAAAATAAAAACCTCTTGGGGTTGTGGCTTATGTGTCACTTGGAAAATTAAAGTTTTTCTGTTCAAAATAGAATTAACACATATAATTTTGTTATGTATGGAAATAACCCCTTTCCCCGCATCAGACTTAAATTCCACTTTTAAACCCCTGACAACACACAATATTGGACATTATGCAGCTACTCCCTTTTAGACCAACTGCATGGTCAAGTGGTAAGAGCAATCCACCTGCATTTGGAATTTCCGGATGGGGTCAAATTTAAAAATGGAACCTACTGCTGTAGTGCTTGGTTTTCAGTATAAGCAATGGAGTACGGAAAACAAGCCAGTGAACTGCAACTGAGAAAAAGGCCATGGCCAGCCAGACTTAGGAGACCAGTTTGTTTGAAACTGAGCTTTAAAATTTCATTGAAGTCACAAATCAACTCCTTTTCTCTTCACTTGAACAGCTGATGTGTTATCTGAAGAGGTGATCATTAAGTGGTACAAGGAGGCCCACTCAGCGAAGGGCAAGAGTGTCTTTTTGGAGCAAATGAAGAAATTTGTAGAGTGGTTGGAAAATGCTGAAGAAGGTAAATGAATGAGTATATTGTCGTCATAGACAAATTTGGACAGATTGTGATGGTCTGATTTTTGTCAGCCATTACTGGGGTCCATCACCTTGAATCTTTAAATTTCCTTCCTTACCTGTTCCATGGATGGTTGTACACTGAAGTGTATCTTGATTTTTTCAACTTCACTGAACATGAGGATTTGAAATTCACGTGGACAATAAGTGAAGAGGATTAAAGGTTGATGGACCTCTCAAATGGCTGCCTACAGTTACTAAAAACAAGCACTAATCAGATTCGTCTATAGTTTGAAACTTGTCATTGTCTTTGTCAATTTCGTACTCCTCCTACAGAATTGTAATTTAAACTTGACGTTGTAGTCTCCAGCAAAGTAAATTTTATTGGGTAAAGACATAACTACAGGCAAGGATTTCACCAGTATAACCAAAGGTTCATGTCTAAACCTGTAATGCTATGATTCTTTGTCAGCTTGCCACAATTATCTCAATGATATGATGCCATGTGTCATCGTGTACAGAGTAAATAAGATCAATGCATAGCAACTTCTAAAAGTACACAATATAAAAGCATATGCTGAAAAGTAGTAATTTTTTTAATATTGTACAAAATGTCAGAAGCAAGTTGCATGATAATCGTGGGAAGTACAAATTTTGTAAAATTAGCCATTGGGAAATTCCTAGGTGAGATTTGTGACTTTGACTTGAATTGTGCAAATGGTTAATCAAACCAACAATACCTGTTTATATTTTAATGCTCAAAAAAACAAGGCAGTTATCAAATAATTATGTTTGAATTTCAGAAATATTTCATTCAGCTACAGTGCTTACAGTGTACCTTAAGTCAAAATATTATAAAAGATATATAAAACAGCATGAAAAATGAATTCTAACCGTCCAACTCCCGTCTTCATAGGACATTCTTGAGCAGAGGTATGAAATATTGAAATTTATTCCTTAAAACAAGTTAGTAGATTGCAAAATGATTTGGGTTTTTCTTGTTGTACAACTCACATTCCCTTCTTTGGTTCCCTTTAAAATTAAATGATGTTTTCATGACCCTGAACACTTCCTGTTTGATTGCAATAGTATGTTGTACAGAGAGGGCTCACTTTATTACATCACCCCACAAGAGTTAGCATGCTTTCACAGCTTGATAAAAAGGTGCAGTCACTTTCAGAAAAATAAATATATCGTAATTTGAGTATTACAAGAGTGACATCACATATTATTTGGCAGTATACCATTTTGATTTGAGTGCATGAACTTCTACCTTTTTTATCTTGGCTGAAGAATGCTTTATGAAGATAGAGTTGGAGTGTTAGAATTCACACTGTTCAGTATATATATTTTTTAATTTTTTGACTTGAGGTACACTTTATGTAGAAGTATCAAAGCACAGTTGGGTAATGTTCTCTTTGGTACCTTGTGATTAGTGTTACAATACTGGTATACCATCTAACATTAGATTAGTGTTACCATACTGGTATACCATCTCACATTAGATTAGTGTTATCATACTGGTATACCATCTCACATTAGATTAGTGTTACCATACTGGTATACCATCTCACATTAGATTAGTGTTGCAATACTGGTATACCATCTAACATTAGATTAGTGTTACCATACTGGTATACCATCTAACATTAGATTAGTGTTACCATACTGGTATACCATCTAACATTAGTATAACCAACATTGTTTTTTCTCTTTATAGAATCGGAGTCGGAAGAGGAAGATTGAGAGGATACTTCTCAGACTTCATTTGCATCAAACATCACCTTTTTCCTTTTCTGTTTTTTTTTTTAGTTTTTTGTTTGGAATCAGTTACGTTTGAATAATGCAATTTCAGCTTTATTTCTCCCATAGCTTTGCTCTTTGTTATAAATTTGGAGGTTGATAAGCCTTCTGGTTTCCTTGCTGTTGTTCCTTTTAATGATACCTCAGTAAATAATGAAATGCATCAATAGTTTGTAGTGGTATCAGGTGATTAACATGGAGGCCTTAGATTAGCCTTGTATATATTATGTAGTGCATCTAGCAACCTTGCACACCTTTTGTGACTCCTCAAATGCTAAAAATTGTCCATTATGTTGTATGACTACCACAAACAAAAACCACATTGTGATATTGTGATGATTACCTATAACAAATAATTTATTGTGATGTTGTTACACAACTATAAACCAAGCCTTGTATTATATCGTGGTGACTATCCAATACAAATATGAACATGTGATAGATTCACCAAAACAAATGTGACAATGTGATATTGTGCTAGGACTACCAAAAACAAATATGACATTGTGATATTGTGACTTGACTTACCAAAACAAATATGACAATGTGATATTGTGACAGGACTACCCAATACAAATATGACATTGTGATATTGTGACTTGACTTACCAAAACAAGTATGACAGTGTGATATTGTGACAGGACTACCAAAAACAAATATGACATTGTGATATTGTGACTTGACTTAACCAAAATGAGTGTGACATTGTGATATTGTGATGCAACTACCAAAACAAATATGACATTGTGATATTGTGACTTGACTTACCAAAACAAGTATGACATTGTGATATTGTGACATGACTTCCACAAAAAAATATGATGTTGTGACATGACTACCCCTATAGTCATGGTTATTTGGATGTTGTTAAAAGGAAAGATACTCTTTTTGACCTTTCATTGAAAAAGGGAATGGTATTTTTAAGTGCTCCAAGGGGTAAATAATCCATCCGAATGAGTCCTTCAAAAATAATTACAAGATAAAAACAAAAGAAGATAGCAAGTACAATTTGGGTCATTTCTTTTAAAGGGTGGTTTGTGTCATTTTGATAGATGAACATCGTCCTGTATAGTTGCTGGCTGTGAAGGAGTCATTCATTTCGTGCAAAAAGCTGTAATCAACTTCCTCTTAATACAGCCATTGCGGTCTGTATGACTTGTTCTGGTTGTTAAGTTGGTACATGTAGTTAATTCCTTCACCTAAAACTGTAAGAAGGATCAGAAGTCTCGCATATGTTTTACTATCAATCTCCTATTCAAATTTGCTGTTTGAGAGTTTTTAAACTGTTTCATTAACCAAGAAATTAATTCTGTTTTGGTGATCGTGAATTTCACAACTTATTTAAGACTCTTATCCATACCCAGCAGTATCATGCATTTCTTATTATATGGGAGGTGATACATAATTATTACACAGATCAAATACTGGGAATTTGTTTGTTTTAAGTCATAAAACATTTCTGAAAAAAATGTTAACAGTGACTTAGTGTGACTTTCAAGCTAGAATGAATGTGCAGTAGAAAGGTAAATGTTTTAAATGAAAAAAAAAAGAAAGACATAAAGTCTAGTCTTAATTTTTTTATGGGCATGGAACCTTAAACGTGATCAGGAAATACAACAAGGTTTAACCATTTTGTCATCCTCGTATCAAGTCGAACTTGTCTTAACTTTATGTTAGCCTTTTTGTGTTATTGTATCATTCTGTTTTTAAGGGAAGATGGTGCATTTTTCATTGTTTACTTTTTTATGAAAACCCCTAAGTAGTTTTTAGTTTTACAATCGTCTTTTTTGTCAAATCAAGTTTGTTGATAATGTCATCTTTATGTAAGTACCTCATATCTTGATATCAAATTTGACAATCCTTTTGTAAGGTGTTGTCAGTGAGTCTCAAGAATAGCGTTTTAATGTCAATTTGTCCTTTATTGAAAAGCAATTTAAATCAATAATAATGGAAATAAAAATATATTGGGATTTTGTGGTTTTTACTGTTTTTTTATTGCCTTTGTAATGGTTTCTATTCTAAACATTGCATAGTGTAGATCTAAGTATCTTCCGGATGATTCAGCTGAGACAAGAAAGGTTATGACTTCATAGTTTGATACAAACTGCAACTAGATTATAGAATGTAGAGCCTGATTGAGACAAATAACAGAACTGTGTTGTTTGATTCCATTGCACTCAAAGAGCTAGTATTTAACAAAAATATTATAAACGTAGTTACCAAACTCCTATCCCTACACTTTTAGACGTGCTGACTCCTCACGCTGGCTCATTCGGAGGGGCGGAAGTGTTCATTTGACATGTGCACAGTTCTGTTCGGTTATCTGTGTGCACAATCACGTATGCGTAACAAAAAATTGCATTGTGATGAAATGGCAGTGGTGCGTTCATTTTCAAAGCAAGTTCTGTACGTGCACAATGCATTTCTTCGTGTGCAGTCTGGTGTAACTGATGCGTACTTCTGCGTGTTTGGAAAAAGAACACAGTAGTTGATTTTGTGTTATAAGCGCGTAAGAATGTAAGCACGTGCAAAGATATGCGCTTGCGGAGATACCATAGAAACTGACCAATCAGTAAGTCAATGAGCTTCAAACCAGGCGTTGTGCGTTAATGTTCAAATCTTCTGAAGAAGAAAGCCTTGAAGAAGCCTAAAACTGTTTCATGTAAGTGAATTTATTGAAGAATTGTTTGCAAGAATGGCAATGGTTTAAAACCACACGTATATATACTACCGGAAGATATCAATTTGCTTGTTGTCCCCCAAACGACTGACCAGTGATCAGCGTTTCCCCACCTCCGATTCGGCCTTCGTGAGGAGTCACCGCGCCATTGCAAGTTTGGTATCTATGTTTATAATATCTTTGGTATTTAAGTGAAAGAGCACCCTCTTCCATGTGGAGGCCAGGGGTGTTTCCAGATTGAGTCATACCCAAGTCTTTGAAAATGGAACATACTGCAATTGTGTGTTATGTTCCACAAACGCAATGGGGTATTGAAACAGTCTAGTGCCCTACAGCTGGAAGAAAAAGAATGGGTGCCAATACTAAAACCAGAAGGTTTGTTGAGGCATAAAAAATATCTAAAAAACCAATCCAACAGCTCGAGCTTGTGTAAGGTTACCAAACAACAGAATTTCGGAATTTACCCGGACATCCTCCCTTTTAGTAGTTTGCAATCCAGGTATGAATCTTTAAAATTGCAGAATATTCATTTTGCATGTAGGAACCTCTGACAATAAAGAAGTTACAAAGGGTAGGGGGCACCCCTTAGACCCTCTCCCAGACCAGTGATCCCTGTCCTCCTTTTCAGAAAATAAATATGGTAATCCTAAGCCTGTACATAAGGTTCATCCTCGCATGCTTTCAAATAATGACGTTTTTCACCAAACTTTGGTCATTACTGATCTTTTACACGTTACACTGCATTTAAAGGCTCATTTCTCTCACCCCAAACAATACCAATTCTCCTAACCTTCTTCATTAAGCCCCTACCACATTTCATCCTTATCTCGACACAGTCTCAGTTTACTACTTCAAGGTTAGTGTAGAAAGGCTCAACGTACATAATCAAACACTCTCAACAGAGTTTACGCTGTGTAATATTAGCTTTGGTAGCTGAGCCAATTGAGAATTTCGGTAAACCCCTACCAGAACTGTAGGCTGGGATGAGAGGATTGGCCCTTTAATGTTCTTGCCCAGCAAACGCCCCTACGCTGAAAACGAGAGAATTTCTGAATCCCAAATGGTCAGCAACATCAAAATAAGTGAAATACCTTGCCAATTGCACCAATGGTACAGTAACAACGTGCTGCACTTCAGTGGATGAAAGTATGAACAGAGAGAAATCCCTCTAACACTACGGAGCTCCTAAAGTGCCAGTCTGCATGTCATGATGGTGAGATAATTTATCTGACCAAGTTGTCATCTTTTCCTTAAGAAGTCGACATGTTTAAATAATTTATCTTACCATGTCGACATCCGTTGCTTAGGAAGTCGACATGTTGAGATAATTCATCTTGTCATGTCTACATCCTGTGCTTAGGAAGTCGGCATGGTGAGATAATTTATGTAACCATATCAACATCCTAATTTAGGAAGTCGACATGGTGAGATAATTTATGTTACCATGTCAACATTCTAATTTAGGAAGTCGACATGGTGAGATAATTTATGTTACCATGTCAACATCCTAATTCAGGAAGTCGACATGGTGATATAATTTATGACACCATGTCGACATCCTTTGCTTAGGAAGTCGACATGGTGAGATAATTTCAACTAAGTACGTCTATGTATATGCACTCAGTGTCCGACACTGCATGCTGCATGTTAGCCAGGGTGCATTTCGTGATCGTACGCCGGGATTTTCTGTAAGTGTGCATATACAAGGCAAAGCAATCCGTAGGTGTGCGTATATACGTACAGTATACATGACTGTGATGCATACACGGACATCATACAATGACAATGCGCGCACATGTATATATAGTGCACTAAATGCACTCTGGCATGCGGACAGCCCAGACGTGGCTCCAGGGGGAGGGGGGCTTTTACGGCCAGATCAACAATAAAACATACGGGAAATAAGCAGTGCAACTCACTCACTTCGATGCTTTCTCTTAAGTCAGCTGCCCCCCTTTTGGAATGTCTGGATCCGCGCCTGGGGCAACTGGCTATACATAGACATATATAGTTGAAATTATCCCACCATGTCGACTTCCTGAGCAAAAGATGTCAACATGGTGACATAAATTATCTCCCCATGTCGACTTCCTAAGCAAAAGATGTCGATATGGTGTCATAAATTATCTCACCATTCCGACTTCCTAAATTAGGATGTTGACATGGCAACATAAATTATATCACCATGTCGACTTCCTAAATTTGGATGTTGACATGGTAAGATAAATTATTTCACCATGTCGACTTCCTAAGCAAAATATGTCGACATGGTGTCATAACTTATCTCACCATGCCGACTTCCTAAATTAGGATGCCGACATGGTAACATAAATAATCTCACCATGTCGACTTCTTAGGGAAAAGATGATAACTTGGTCAGATAAATTATCTCACCATCATGACATGCAGACTGGCACTTTAGGAGCTCCGTAAACACAGCTTCGATCAAAAGAATAGTCCAGGACCAAGTATGTTTGATAAGGTGTAGAGGGTATACACAGTATACAATCTAGTGAGATTTTCTTTAGTTTTGTTTAGTTCTGGAGAAGTGAGCACTTGAAACATTTTCTGTAAAGAGTGAACTTTGAGCAAGCAGGTGTGATGTGATGAGTTCATGTTGTTGAACAAAATTGCTTTTCTTTACTTTTCGGTACATCCTTCACTACACGGCTGATACATTTGATATTATGTAGAGCCCTCATCAAACAAATATTATTAAAGCGATAAACAGAAGCCATTAGCCATTGTAGACTATAAAATTTATTAAAAGATTTTGCAAAAACGTTGTCCTTGTCAAGTTTTAAAACAGTGAATGTCGTTTTAGTAATAATCTTTTGTTTTCATCCTATTGTTTTGACATTGGATTGATAAGGTATGCGGCCTTCCCTCAAAGTCGCATAAGGGTTTTAAAATTCCATTGCTTTAGATGCATTTATGAAATCAATATATCAGAAGTTTTGTTGTGCGAAATTTGTGGTCAGTTTTGTTCTTACCTTAGTTGCTTACCTTACGCGCGGCACCGTGTCTAGCTTCATTTTCACCGGTCCTTCGCACTTGAAAATGCCAAAATGATCACCGTGGAGTGGGGGGACTTACTTTTCCAAATCAGTTTACCCGGTACACGTATGGCTGTACACTAAAAAGCTTATCGTAATTGACCGAATGTGACGGATTGGAATCTTTTTGTAGACAATTTAATTAGGAAGATTTGAGGGTAGTTTCTTACTCGTCTATGTCCGACTTTTGAGACCACAAAAAGAGAGTCCCTTAGTTGACATAATTATAACAGCATACAACCGTAAAGGTAATCTCATCGGAGCAGAATAATGACAAAAATGTCAGTGGGAAAAATAAAAAGCCTAATGGGTATCTGGGTTTTTAATTTTACGGCGACCAAAATGAGAACATCAACAGCCAGCTTAATTCATACCCGTGATATGTTGGCGGCAGGCGAGTCTCTAAATATTCCCTGCAAAGATCAGAGCCATATAGACGTCCTTGTCACTGAGGGGAGCCCCCTTGTCAATTGGCGAGGAGGCGCACAGAAAATTTTGAAAGACTGCCTTATTCCTTCAGACAGACGGTAATGACGTTACCCAAGCTGGTAAGACTAAGCACAACCTGAATGTGATTTAGGCTGTATTAAAGAATGAAACAGTAGAACCGAAAATTAAAGTGTACGAAGATCACGCAAATGTTTTATGAAAGATTGAAAAAGATTTTTGAAACGATCAAAGTAAATCCAAAGTTTGCAGTCGAAAGACATCGCACTGATCTAAAATCAAAGTGATTACAAAACTTCGCGACAAATTTCATGGGTGGATCTTGGATTTCTTGCCAGGGGGACGTTAATGACCGATGACCATGTGTTTCAAAATCAATTACCCAAGTTTTTAAGACCAGCCAAAGGCAGTCTTTAGACCATCGGGGAAGCTGGAAAAGGGAGCGGCATTTTATTAGGGAGGAAGCGATATGCTGGCCGAAAGATTTCTAAGCGGATGCCACTATGGGATGGCATATAAGCGTACAGAAAATTTTAAAAATGATGGGGAATGGGTATCGCACAGACAGTCGGAAATGGCATTTGTACTAGGCTTGTACGTAAAATCTAATCAATGATTTGCGCTTTTGTTTGCATAAAGCCCGGGTCCCACTTGCGCGATTCAACTTGCGATTCAACTTTCAACCAAGTTGATACAAACGACCTCTTCATAGGCAACACAAAAAAATGTTGCACGGGAGTTGCGCGGGTGGGAACAGCACACAGTTGCGTCGAAAGTTGCTTGAAAAATCGCGCAACTTGTTGAAAGTTGAACCGCGTAAGTGGGACCCGGGCTTAAGGTGTTTCACTATGAGTGTGGAACACAACATCCCCCATCAGTTCGGTTGGGTCTAATATCTTGGAATCGGGAAAAAATCGAAGAATTAAGAAGAAGCTGGGACTAAACTTCCGAAACACTCTCTTAGTAGAGCGCCGCCATTTGTAGACTGGGGTGTTGCAGCAAATTAAAAAAATCGCCCTTCCTAGGACAGACGAAAAGTGACCTTTCCTAGGCTTGTGGTAGCGGACCACTAACTCCATGCCTCGTGCCTGGGAAAATGTTTACTGACAGACAAAGCGCCATAAAAATTTTATGGGATGTTGTTTCTGACTGTGCTACTTACAATATATGTTCATTTTTGCAGTTGGATTTTATAAACAATGAGTTGAAATACAGACTGTGCAAAATTCAGGCAATCAAAACCAATTTTAGTGCCATTTTTATGGTATTAGTCCGCTCTGTGAAATACCGTTTTTTAGTAGCTATTATGGCGGGAAACACGTCCCTATCATTCAAGGCTCTCTAGCTCAAAATTTCAATGGTCATGGTATAAAAAATTGAAAATGTCACGAAAGCCGAAACTGTGAGCTTTGATCAGAGGGGTGGCATGCCCTGTTTGAAAACTTCTACTGGGAGCTAGGGGGCACGGAAGTAGCCAAATTTAGTGTGTAAGTCAATGAGACTTATAATTAATGGTCCGCTACCTTTAAAGTGCATACTGATTATGTCTCAAGAAGAAACGGAAAAATTCTAGCTAACAAAGCCTCGGTTTCCTGCCTCGCTTCTGCTCTCCATTTGGTATTATTAATATAAAAAACCAACATTTCTTGACTGGCAAAAATGGGGGACATTCAAGCATTGCAACATTATTCAGGCATGTTTCGGACAGCATGGGATACGGTACCAATACTTTAGAATGCGGAAGAAAGGGGGCGTGCGCGTTTCAGTTGCTCTGAATCCCTTTCTCCGGAACTTTCACTTGTACGTCGTGCAAGGGTACAAGTTAAAAACATATCCCAACTGATTTCCAACACCGCAGTAAGTCAGTCGGTAGATCGAATTGACCAAATTTATAACTTTTTCTTAAGTCTTCTCGACTCTCTGGCAAAGAGCCGTTCAGCGAAACCAAACTATGAAACTACTTCACAAGGAAGCTACAACCACTAAAGGAACAAACTTAGGTCTTCAATCAAAACTTTAAAAAGCCCCCCCCCCCCCACCGCCTCAAAAATCAATGAACCGCGGCTGAGTGTTTTGCTGTAATATTCAGATTTCTAGTGATTTGCTTGGAACATTTAACAACTTGTAGGTAGTGTAAAAATGTTCATGATAAAACAATACAGTTATCTTTACAAAGGTGTTATTTTTTGCGGCCCGCGAGATTTCTCAGGGAAAAGGAAAAGAAAAATATCAGTCTATTTTACATCATAACAAACGTGCTATAGATTTGATTTCAATTTCACCAAAGGTAACATTCCCCATTATGCATATCATCACTATCAACTTGTGACATGGAGTAACCGCCTCGGAGTGGTAAACTCCATGCTTATGATCAGCTACAAACCGATTTTGCACATGGGTGCATGATTGGTGGACCTTTTTGACCCAAACGCGGTTAGTATAGCTAGTACAGTTCGTCCGTCAGCGTAACCATGGAACGGGCGGTCTAATTCCCTCCTTTTGCGATACCCATAGTAACAAGCTTTACGTCTGATAATATTATCATGGGGTGATGATATCCCCCTTATTTTGCTAAACTCGTGGTGGTGATAGAAATTATATTAACATGGTAGGCCTACCAGGGTTGCCGTGAAATCAAATGGACATGATTTGTGTTTTCGATGGGTCTCTACTATTAAGTAAAACACAAATTTGGCTGTGAAATTCCGAATTTCCCAGTGAATTTACTTAAACTTAGCAGTAGAGCCTAGTCGCAAATTGGAATCATAGGTGTACGAGGAGGCGCAGAGGAATACCCCCCCCCCCAACAAAAACAAAAAAATCTGAGGTCGAAAATTCGGGTAGGAAAAGACAAAAAATGGGGCACAGAATAGGGGTTTACCCGTCAGAGATGAAATGTAAGAGGAAGCATTGCCCGACTTTTCTACCGAGTTCCGGATTTTTTTTTTATCAAATTCTCAAAAAAGTGCAAAACTTTTGCGCGCTTCGCGCGCATCAGTGGTTTGGGTGTCTATTTTATGAACCTGAACTGCAACGAAGTTTGGGCAAACATCTTCTGTCTCCAAACTGAAAGAGTTCTTTACGCCTATGATTGACATTTCTAATTAGTAGACCTATTAAAGCAGCTACTATTAAATGTGGCTTTGTTATTGAGGTGCTAACATCGAACATTACAACTTAAGTAAGCATCCCATGTTAATCTTGAAATGACAACATCTTAATCCAAGATCAACATTACTTAATAATAATAATGATAATAATAATAATACACAGTTCTTATAAAGCGCAAAACACACTGAAGTCCCTTTGCGCTGAGAAAAGAAGACATCATTACTGTATTGAAATTTTATTTTTGTGACTTAAGGTTAATATTTCTTCAAAATACTAAGAATTAAAGGTTTAAAATCAACAGCACGTCGTTGGTTAAGTGCGGCCCGATCAATTTTTTCATTCCTCAAATCTGGCCCCTTCAATCAAAAAGGTTGCCCATCCCTGACTTACACTCTAATATGAACGAGTAAAATGACCTCTCAAACACTCGTCAAAGTTTGACAAGGTCTACGTCACCCTTGGGCAAAAAGTTGACAGGTTATCCCTTGATACCAATTCGATTTATTACAACCATTTCTCAAAGAAGTTTTGCTAGTAGAGCTCAACTTAGCTTCCATACCCTTATCCAGGCCTATTTTACTCACTCATCACACACTAGGCTGATATATGGTCGCAGTTTTCAATCCCACAATTTCCTCAAAATTGCTTTAGATGGCCTACATTTTAGCATAAGAGGCAATTCAGGTAGTCAACAGTGATATTAAATTGACGATAGACCCCATCCCATTCAGTAATATATTGCAAAAGTTGTCCTAATGTTCCCTCTCGATAATATTTTGGTAGGATGACGGCGTATATTATATTGAGACGGCAATAAGTACGCAAAGGAAGACTTGGTCGAGTTCAAAAGAAACACTGTCTTTGTTACAAATCAGCAATCCATGCCACGAGGACAACAGGCACATAGGTGCTTGAGCCTACCCCCTAACAGTCTTAATGAATAGTTCCCATAGAAAAAAAAAAGCTTTTTCGCATCGACGAGTTATGAATATTCATTCCAGAGCGCTTTTTACTAAAAGCAAGAGTCGCTCTCGAAAGATATACAAATTTTATTGAGGCCTTTCGAATCAAATGCTAATTACAGTAAAAATGGAACAGTATTTATCTTAAAACGGGAAGTTATTTAAAAATTGTTCATAAAAGTCAGCCAAAACACTTTGTGGGGGGGGGGGGTAACGTTGACCGACCTTATCATGTTAGTTATATATGATAACGTCCATATTAACATGATTTAAAAGTTTACAGCGGGTCATAATTAGGAAAAGAAAGCCTCGTGAGGAAAATAAGAAGCAAAAAGACAGTCGGAATGGAAGGGAGTCGATAAAATATAGAAGGAATAAAAAGAAAAAGAAAAGTAGCCGTAAAAATTGACAGTTCTATATTTGGAAACACTTAACACAGAAATAACACCTTTCATTCCTCAAATCTGGCCCCTTCAATCAAAAAGGTTCCCTATCCCTGACCTAGACATATCATTTCGAAGCATAACTGATTAAGTTTACCTTAATTAGAACAATTAAGAAATTTTGGTGTAAAATGAGCAAATGATCGTTTTTGTACAAAACTTTTCGATGTGTTATGCTGTGTTTGCAGTTGCTATCGAATACAGCTCAGCTTCATGAAATATGACTAGTCAAAATTCAGGGAGAAGAAAAAAAAAAAAACATTTTGAGTACCGTCCTTGCTCCTCCATTATCACGCTTTCAACATGCACGCCAACAATCAACCTGGGAATGTGGGACGACGAATAGTGTGAATACTGAATTCTTTTAAGTCGTTATTCATTCGGGAAAACATCGATGACAAAGCGCATGGAAACGTTTTTAAAAGTTTGGTAGAATCCGTGAAAAGTCTGTGCTAAAGTAAAATAAGAGGGTGTTCGAGGCTTTAATAAGTAAGAAGTTACCATAAGATGCAGACATACTCTGTCAATTTTCTTCATAATTTATTGTATTTAACCTTTTAAAAATGTGTGTTTGTGTGTGTGTATGCCCGCAAGCGTGTGTGTGTGTGGGGGGGGGGTGAGTTTTTCTGGGTGCGGGGCGGATGCACCAGTGCTTTATACAAATCTGTCATTGCTGTAAGAAGTAATGCCGGGATTGTGACAAGTAATGTTGTAACGTGTTAGGCTACATTCATATAAATGAAATGGTATAGCTTTTATGAACAATTCAGCGAAGCCTGGCTGTTCACCGAAAATATAACACATTTTTCTGTCATACTTCTAAGGCAGGGCGAAAAGGACGAGGTGCAATTCTCAGTCAGTTTTGTAGATGCACTGTACTTGGAAGTTGGAGCTACTAATTTACATAAATAAACAAACCGCCTCTTACAAGACCATGTCGCGTCGATCAGCAGGTGGATTGGTTGCCTAGGAGACAGACCAAGCGTACAATTCAACCGTGACGGCAACTGTGGCGAGCGTGTACCATCCACCTGCCATAAGTTTACCGTGTGCAACAGCCGGTACACACGTTGCATGGGTAGCCTTCGGATCCGATATTACATACAATGAATTTCAATGTTATGATTTTACCGCTGAAGGTACCTCAAGTGTTAAAATGGATCTTTTACGGGAATTAATCATTTTCTTTGGATCAGAAATCGGGAGATTTTAACCCAGGATTTCAAATCAGCGCCTCTTTCGAAGAAAGTGTTTCAATTTTCATCTTCGCATGGCAATTTTCCTTTGATGGGCCACTTCATATCAAAATTCTAAACGTCGGTACCTGCAAGCCCCAAATTTGTATCGTTAGCCTATCGTTAGCTGTAAGTGTTACTGTGGTGTTGTGTTACTGTTCCCAGGCTAAGGCGTAGGCATACTCAGGACAAGAAATATATAAAAGTTTGCCAGCATTGACGGTAAAACAGCATAATTCTTTAAAGTGTTGAGGAACTTCAGCAAAACGAAATGGCTGCAGCATCAGTTTCAGCAGTACCTACACTTGGTACAATGGCTCCACATCATTTTTACAGGGAACATCAGGGATTGGATTCATTATCGAGAACATTTCAGTCAAGTGAACTTTTCACACCTTATCAAGTTCCACAGAGACCAACTGTTTCAGGAGTAAGGTAAGCTAAAAAATGAAATTGCCCTTACTCCAGTTGGGATTAGTATTAAATGGTATGAAAGACAATCCTATTTGTAGTTTCCTCAGTGGCTATTGAGAAAAGTTTAATCCTACCTAGGCCTAGGCCTAGGTCCATTAGACAACTTGAATGTTTTGCACTCAATTGTGATTGCAAGGAAGGAGTCCCTGCTAGAAGTAGCCTATACCCTGAATATGCAGGGCAAAATTGGCATGTTTGGGCAAAAATTCGTAGAGGGGGTTGGGGGGGGGGGGGACGGCAAGAGAAATTGAAACATCACCTCAGGTAGGCCTATGCTGAAATAACATGCATGACAGCCTGCAGGTCGGCTCTTTAGAATCTGATGGAGGATAACGTTTAGGAGGATTTTGTGATACTTTGTGTTTGTTTTGAAAAAATAAGTTTGCGACTTGTTTTTTTCCTGTAAGTACTTGTCTTTCTTGTATACAGTGCCTTAATCATGATTTAGTTTATGACAGAAGTAACAGGTTTAAATTTAAATTCTTTGTCAATTTCAGCCACTTTTCTGGTAGCTTAGAGTAGAACTGTTAGACATAACATAACATAACAAGTTTAAGGGCAAAGGAGGGTAAAAACCCCATAAGATGCCCTATAGAACAGACCCAAAACCAACACCTAATCCAAATAAAGACTAAACAAACCCAATACAATCAGATCCTGCCACTGTCACAGTAATACTTGTCAATGTTAATCTTGAAGCAGTTGACTGGAGTGGAATTAACAACCCACTCAGGGAGACTGTTCCACTCATTGACAACCCTATGAGAGAAACTGAACTTTCTGATGTCAAGTCTAGAGAAACATTTTACCAGCTTCTTATTATGGCCACGAACACGGGGATCAGCACAAATCTCTAAGTAGTTACAGTTAGACAGAGAATCATAACCAGAAAGGAACTTGAAAACCTGCAGCATATCCCCCCTAATCCTTCTTAACTGGAGAGAAGTAAGTCCTAGACAATTAAGCCTAGCTATCTTGATAAGGGAGATTATGCACATTGTGAATAAGCCGTGTGGCCCTCCTCTGAACCTGCTCTAAAATAAACTTGTCCTTTTCATAAAAAGGGTTCCATGCCTGCTCATGCCTAGTAATCAAGATGTGGCCTAACCAACTGCTTATAAAGATTTAGCACAATATCTTTACTGAAATTGCTGAAATTCCTCTTGATTAAAGGCCCATTTCTCTCACCCCAAACAGTACCAATTCTCCCAACCTTTTTACTTAAGCCCCTCCCACAATTGTCTGAAATTCATCCTTATCCAGACACAATCTCAATTTATTGCTTCAGGGTGAGTATAAAAAAACTCAATTTATGTAATAAAAACACTCTCAGTACCATTCATGCTGTGTCGTATAAGTTTTGGCACTCTGCATTGTTTGAATTTGCTGTCAATCAAAGAGCTGAGCCAATTGAGAATTTCAGCACCCGGGTTCCAAAATTGAAGTTTGGGATGAGAGGTTTGGCCCTTTAAACCAAGCACCCTATTAGCCCTAGCAGCAGCTGCTGCGCACTGCCTAGAAGGCTTCAAATCGTTTGAAATGACAACACCCAAGTCTTTTTCAGAAGTCACATTACCTAGAACACTACCAGCCATGGTATACTTATAACCCAAATTCTTGGATCCAAAGTGAAGAACTTTGCATTTATAAGCATTAAAAGACATTTGCCAAGCAATGCATGTAAGGGCTATGACTTCTGATATATATCTGAATATCTTATCACATACTTGTTTTTTCAAAACCACACTCAAACCAAGTAAATATTCTCCTAATCAGTAACGTTACTTGATCAGATTTCAAATACCTGATACATTGTTCTGTCATAATTTAAGTTATTATTAGCCTCTATGCTCCACTTTATTTTGGTGACTTGCAAAATTTATAGCAGAACATTGCATGCCATCTGGTTTAATGTAAGTTGTAACTGTGGAAAGTGAGAGAGGGAAGGGAGCACCTTTGTATGCCTGACATACTGTTTTGGTTGTAATGACTCAAGTTGCTGACTCAAACTCAACTAGGCCTAGTGTTTTTTTTTCAATAACTCAGGCTTAACTTGAATTTACTTGAATATGTAGTGTTTTCATTCTGTCAAAATTTAATTTTATTTGTAAACACTTTTTGAAGTTTATTTAAAAGTTGCAAACATGTTTCACCATGCCTGTATCCAAAACAAGCAATGAAGACAAGGCTCAGGATGGTGATAAAATTTTTTCAAGTGAGTTTGACAAAAAGGGGGGGGGGAATGTCTAAAATTGTAAAGTGAAGGACAGACTTCAGACTATCTGGGGGTGGGGACAGAAATTTCTTTGAGGGGGCTTTGCCCTTCTTGACTCTGCACCTCAGTATTTTAACCATTGTTTCAAAATCCTCTCCAAAGGGTGTAGGTCCATTGTTTTATCTTAATGATTAGCTTTATTGTCTTACTACAAATTCCGGCAGATATGTGGAGAGCATAGGAAGCACTGCCTTGCTGCCCTGTCTTGTAAATGTACATAAATGTGCAAATGTATGCTCCCCCCCCCCATTATATTATGAATTGGAAATGTATTGAAGGAAATATAATGCAGTCATCTGAACTTGAAGTAGTGGTGGACTATTAAATGTTTTGTGGCAAATTGCATTGCGAATCATGTGTCAATCACTCTCTTTTTCTCTTCAAGGGCAAGAGCAGTCCCCCCAACTTAGTGTAGTACATGTCACTGTCCTGTTTCCTTACTGGCCCTTGTGAGTCTTGTGACAATATTTTTCTTCTCAAATGTGAAATTTACAGGGATTCACTGTTTGGTTTATATGCAATCTTGAAGTCCTGAAATATTACGAAAGATTTTTTGCAGAGAAATGAACAGGAAACTATGAGATTTAGCTGTTGCTTCAAAATTGGTTTTTGTATGACTGCTCTTGCCATTTCATTTGTAAAGTTAACTAGGTTTTAGTAACTACTTGATTTACATTGAATTAACTGCACCTGAGTAGCAGGCACATGGGGAGGGTTTTGGTGTCATGTGGAGGGGTTGGGGCACGATATGAAGGGAAAGTCTAAGGACAGAGAGAAAAATCTGCTATTTTTAGGTGTTTTTTGCATTGCAAGGTTTGGTCATGGGGGGGCGGCTCTACCCCCCCAAACCCTCCCAGTGGCTACGCCACTGCTGAATGCAACATAGGCTAAATAACTTAAGATAATTTGAAGGGGATTTGAAAATCAGGTTTTGCACTTGGTTGTAGACACAATGCAGTCAAGCAGGTAAGCTGCCATTCCAAATTTACCACATATTTTAACTAGTGGCATGTTTCACATAACTGTGCTAAAAGCTGTTCCTTTGAGACATTGAAAACATGGTCCATGATATGTTTAGTATTCCTAGCTATCCAGCCATCATCTAGACCAGCTAGTGAGAAAATAGAAAAAAAAGGAAGTGAAAAAAATTAAATAAAGCTCATAGGCTCATGCAATATATATGCAAAAAAATTTTATCACTGAAAAGTGCTTAAATTTGAGCAATTTGAGCAAATGGTCCCAACAAAAAAAAATGTTGAACAAATACTGTATGACTATCAGAACTCATGCATTGGTATTAGTGAATTGGTGGGCTGAGATAAAACCGCCACAACCCTTCCCAACATTATGTTGCAAAGAGTGGCTTTTTGCTGTGCATTTTCAGTGGTCAACATAATGGAAGGAGGAGAGGGTTGTATCAAGGAGTTTTGTCCAAGATTGTCTGAGTTCCAAGAGAGACAATTTCCAGTTGCATCAAATTCAATAGAAATTGTTAATTTTTTTGGAGGGTTCTTTGTTTAAGAGCCTCTTTGGAAACTAATTGTTGAGGATTTATAAGCCTAATGAAAGTAGAATTTAAAGTTGTGCTTTGACCAAATTAGCCTTGAGGAAGATAGCTTTTGGACTTACATTGCAAGCCGTAAAAAGGTTATTATTCAGACATGTATACAAGTCAACAATGGTGACAGGTGAAATGTTTCTTTTACTTGATATAGGAGTTGTTCTCCTATTCCAAAGTAACAGAAGGTGAAAAAGTAATTTAAAAAGCTCCACAATCTACCATTTCATTTTTTAAGTCAGAATTGCAAGCCAGGCATTTTATTATAGCAATGGTACAGTAGCTCAGTTGGTAGTTGGTTTCGGACATATTTTGAAGCCAATTTTGTGTCTCTGGCTGCATTTTTCACATTGTATGAAGCTGATAATATCTCTGTTATGCGTTCTTTTAACCAAAACAATTTCTTCACGTTTTGGTTTCAAATCAAATTGTTGACAGTTAACTTTGGTTTGCCTTCACTGTTGGCCTAATTAAAGGAACAGACCTCTCACCCCAAACTTCCATTTTGGTACAGGGGTATCAAAATTCTCAATTGGCTCAGCTCTTTGATTGACAGCTAATTCAAACAATGCAGAGTACCAAAGCTTATACTGAACAGCTTGAACTGTACTGAGAGTGTTTTGATTATATAAATTGAGTTTTTCTTTACTCACCTTGATGCAATAAACTGAGATTGTATCTGGATGAGCATGAACTTCAGACAATTGTGGGAGGGGCTTAAGTAAGAAGGTTAGGAGAATTGGTACTGTTTGGGGTGAGAGAATTGGGCCTTTAAGGACGCATAGGGTGTCACTTTATACAATGGCATTCTCTGAATTGATAAACAAAGCAACTGGGGCAATTAGTTATTCTCTTTGCTAATCAGAACTTGTAGGGATGCACCGGAACCAAAATTTTGGATCCGGCCGGAACAGGATTTTGCCGGAACCAACTTGGAATCCGGCCGGAAAAAATCCGGCCGGAACCGGATTTTTGCAATGCAGATGAATAATGTGAAATTCAGAAAAGCAGAGAAACCCTGGGATAGGAGTTTTCTGCTTTGTGATGTAATGTTTGTGAAGGACTAATGGGAAATGTCTATAAATTTGTCTTCAAGTGTTGTACAAGTGTACTTAACTTATTTTTTAACCAAAAATTGCCATATACTGTAGTACAAAAAAGGCATGAAAAACTGTTCCTGCAGAAGTACAGCAAAACTGTTGCAAAGGAGGGCAAGTAAGAGCTCTTTGTATTTTCCCTCCTTAGGTGAGTATTTGTAGAGAAAACTCCTGAGGGAATCTTGAAAGTTGTTTTGCATGTCACTTTGTTCTTTTTGAACTAGAGTACATCACCACTTGTTCAAAATATTGTACAAATTATGTAGACCAGTAATACTTGGCAAAGAGAGTCCTTAGATAGTGATTACTGAATGGAAAGCTCATATTTACTGTAAAAAGACAAGGGTTAAGGTTTTTAACTATGCACAGCACCATTGTTTTATACACCATTTCTAGTATTTAAACATGCCATGATCGCAAAAAACTGAAGCATATTTATCATTAATAATTTTTTTGGAAGAGATACTGTATGTCACACATTTTGACATTACGTATTATACTGTATGTTTGATAACATATTTAGTGGTCCACCGATTATGCTTTAATGGGTAATACCGAATTACCGATTAATTAATTAAACAATCAGCCTGATGCCAATTACCGATTATTAGAAAGAGGAAAATCGCATGTTTGTCTCTATAGTACGTTCCCTTGCTTCGTGCACATCGTGTATATCATAACCAGTTTAGGATAGAAAATACTGGGAATAGTTCCATTCGTTTCACAAACGGAATATCATTTTTATAGGGGTAGTATTTACAATTCAAAAGTGAAGATACAAATCAACTGTTAATACAATAGAATTGTTTGCAGTGGATGTCATATGCCCTTTGATAATTTAGTTCTAAGGCCAACATCATGCTCTGTCTAGTTTTCATCCCCCAATCATGTCGGGACATTTCTATTCTTTTACTGTACTGGATTGTAGTTGCTTTAATGTACTGTAGCTACAACTCTCAAGCTCCCGTCTTAACCTATCCCATGTAGAGCAATCATAATAATCTTAGCAGTTCTGGGCAGCAAAACAATTGCAGCCGATTAATGTATCTTATGGTTCCTTTCAGATATAAATATCCCTGCATTTTTTTCAGCAGTTCTCTTCCCAAACTTATGTCTTGTTTAAAAAGAATCTGCAACTGAAATGCAAGAAAGTCAGATCCACACATAACCCACATAGGCAGATATTTGTGGTGCCGTTGCTATGTGAATTTAGCATGGAACTCGCCCGGCTTTGCTAGCTGGCTATATAAGCCAGTCTGTTCTATGCTTATTGTGCAGAACAGTTTGTACAGCAACTTACGCGGCGCTTTCTGAGAGACAGCAAGGAATACAACTTGAATGCAATTTTAAATCTAATTCCAGGTAAAACAAATGGGTTATAGCGGAAAATTTCAAACAATCATTCCCATGGCAAGCCGGTTAAATTTATACGTTTGTGATTATCAATGCATCTCGCTTTGGCAGGAAGTTAATGGATTGAGTATTTACAGGGATTTTAACGAAACTAAGAGCCCCTTTTCAAGTATATTTAGCCCCTTTTTTCTAGTTTGCTAATAATCGGTGGCAATGATCGGTTGAATGGCAGAAATTTACCAATGCCGATCATTTACCAATGATGGAATAATCGGCTAGATGTCAGTTACTTAACAGATGGTCCGTTGAACATTAATCACATTGTGTATACTTAAGTGTGTGTGATGAATTATTAGGGACAGAAAACATTAATATTGACCCCATAGGCAACTTTAATTTAATGTCTTCTGAAATTCAAGATGAAACACATTTCCTGCTTGTACTACACAACTTTAATGGGCAAGTAAGTATTAAAAAGTAAAGAAAAGTAAAGTGAAGTGTTCAAGTGTATATTTTATAGACAACCCAATGGAATTAAACTGATACCACTGCCTTGAATGATGTGACTCAGGTAAAACTGTAATATGGATTATCCATTTTGTACAGTACTACTGTGCACTGCAGTAGACTTATTTAAATTGCATGAAAGGTCTTTTCATCCATTCAGTTTATTTCACACAGCTTTTTGAAGAAATTTGAAGTCATATTTGTAACATGTACATGAAAATCAGTTACTTTTATAACTTTGTTGCCTGTTTGGTTCAGTCATTTTTAAGGGTTAAATAAAGGTGTTCAAATGTTATATACTGTAACATGCACTGATAAGCTATAACTTATGAACTTTAAATTAATTCTGAGACAGTTACTGCAGTTTTCCTTTTTGTTTTAACTCAGATCATGTACATAATGCTACCCGAGTTTACAGAAAATCCGGTTCCGGCCGGATTTTAAAAAAATCCGGCCGGAACCGGATATTTTTTCACTATCCGGCCGGATAATCCGGCCGGACCGGATATCCGGTGCATCCCTAATCAGAAGACATGTGACAGAAGAATTGAAACTTGTACAGTACTCAGGTCCAGATTTATGGCATCTCGATCCAGGCCCATGCAGGTTCCCTTCATTTAGGATGGCTTCCCATGTTTGTGTCTGAAAATGGATGAGACGAGAAACAAGCCTTTTCATCAGTCCTTTGACTGGTCAGCAACTTTCCTAAATAAATTGGCCTAGATTAAAATGTGTTTTTTCATACAATGTCCATATAAGTGAAATTTCTAGTGATCTGTGAAGCCTTTGTGCTGTAAGTTTCTAGAATGCAACCTATGGTGTCACCAGCTTTATTACTGGGACTATGTAAGGCTCAAAGGTCTTATAAGCACAAAAGTGTGTTTGTAAAGCTTGAATATATTTTTGAACTCCCTATGAAATGTCTTGGATCTATAATTTCACACCTGAAAAATGACATAAATGTTTTCCCTCTTTTTCTGATGACAGGTATAGACATTTTCGTGATGCGTTGGAAAAACAACCAAGAATGCCATGGGGTATGGACCGAGAATATGGTGGGGAAGGACCAATTAACTTGCCAATGGATCATCGACCAAAGAATGAACCACCTGTTGAAGTTGAAAAAGGTCACAGACACTTCAGTACTGGAACTCAACCATATCCAAGGTAAGTTTAAGTGTTCAATCCTGATTAAAAATAATTATCAGGACCAGAAATCAACAAATGGATAAATTACCAGGGTCATTTGAAGAAAATTTAGGAGCATGTTCACACCAGTATCTGCAGAAGAACAAAAGGTAAGTTTTATTTTATACATTTTTTAAAAAAATAAACCCTGTGCTCGCTTTTTGGAAATTAAGTCGCTTGGCAAGTAAAACCATTCCAGGCTTATAGTATTCCTAGGAAAACTAGTAGTTAGTTTCTTTATTTTGTAAAAGAAGTCATTGTGATGGCTTCATTTTCAAAACTGTCCTATTGCCTTCTGTTTCTTAAAGTGTTTTCTGTACATACTATCCAGTCCATGAGCATCATAGTTCCTATACTGTACCTACAGTAGCATCTGCTAGGGCACAGGGTACACTAAGTAAATCAGATCATCTTGCACATTATTCCAAAAGGAAAAACCTGGTAGGCCTAGTAGATTTGTTGAAAACAAAGCCTAAAAAAGCTTTAACAATTTACCATTTTTGTGTGTGAGTAAAGTTTCAGTCAATGTATATGAAATTAAAAACAGTTTTCTCAGTACTCATCAAGACCTGTGATTTAAATCTGATAAATATATGTATTCTGAAGAGTGTATCCCACACACCCTCTCAGAGATAAAATTAGGTAAAGCCTGCTACCTGTAACCTCCAGATACAACATGTTGCTGTCCTTCTGAAAATACCAGATAAGCAGTTTCAGTGGCATAGGGGGTGTTAGGGTGGGGTGGGGGGATTTGGGAGTCAAAACCCCCCATGAGCTACCCTTGCAATCCAAAAAACACCTAAAGTAGCATTTTTTCTCTCTATCATAAGACTTTTCCCTCATTTCATTCCCCAAAACCCCCCGTGACACAATCCTGGCTGCACACCTGGGCAGTAATGATTCAAATTAAATTTTACTCAATTTTCATATTATTGAAGTTAATCACTTCTTCATCCAACCTTACTTGTGTTGGAACACGTTGGTGTACATTCAGGAGACATGCAAAAAAATTGAGAAATTTCACTGTATTCATTGATTAGTGTTGACCCTTGTTACACTTTTTCCACACTATTAACGTGAATTTATTGTGATACCCTTTCTCGTTTTATAAAGGCACACAATCCTATAGTCAATAGATCTCTTAGTAGTTAAAGACAAAAGGCATATTTTCCAAAGTACCCTTAAAATTTGTAAGCCCATATCTTACAGTATGAAGTAAGTCTGCACAGTGAAATCATGCATCTTTCTCTTTTCCATGTAGCAATTACAGGGACTGTGGGATAAACGTTTGTGTGTGCTTAAAGGTGGTATGACATGATAATGACAAAATCAGGCTTTTGGTGTAAAAATTAAAAACCAAGAAAATAGCAGCTATTCCCTTCAAAAAATGTCAAAAATTGACCATTTTACATGGCAATTTCTGATTTACACTAAATCATACAACAAACATGAGCTGAATATGCAAATATGATGTCATGAGAGGGACATGCATATGGTCAATGTTGTACTTTGTTTTTTACGATCTTTGTTTCAAGGACAGTTGCAGCAGTTTGCTCAGAGGATTTTGCTTTGGAAGTTAAAAATTTTGTGTCCTATATGGGGTAAAGGGACTAGGGGCCTTATTTGGAGGCCTAAGTTTGCCACCCACCCATCTCACCTTGTGTACATAACTTTGTAGAAAAAGTGTGAAGCCATCAGTGACCATTAACTGCATCAGTACTTTTTTCAATTGTGTGATTCATGTCCAAGTATATTTTCTCTTTCTCCTATTTGTAAGGTGATAACATGAAAGTCAGTTCACATTGTTTGTTAGAAACCAAGGTCATTAGGAAAAAAAATGATTCACATTCTAATCAACTGCACACCCTTACAACACTAGGACAAACATGTGGACATCATCCATAGCAGTTAAGTTCTTGATAATCCTCGTTAACCATTATTCCTTCCAGAAAGAAAAGATACTAGCAACAGGTGACCCTTTAGTCTGTATGATTAGTATTGATCCTCTCAGGGGATGTAAAAATCAATATTTTAGTTGTTGTTCTCATTCTGTTAGAAGGCCCAATGAACAAACATAACAAGGATAAGTGAGAAGAGGTATGTTTCTTGTAACTGAGGCTATTGTTGAGTAAAATAACTGCATAGGAATGGTTGCCATGGTTGGTTACCCCATGTTAAGTTGTCAACATGTGCTAGTACTGGAGATACTAGTATGCTCATTGCGTTGATCGTGGAGCTAACACGGAGGTGTTAGCTCCATGCTTTGATTAAAGCCATTGACAGACTGACATTTAAATCTAGACTTACATGTAGGCCTACTGTATACTGTATGGTTCCAAGTTTTTTTGCATGTATTAATTTAAAGTAAAAGTTATCAAAAGTGGTCTATCGTTTCAGCATTGTCTGTGGTGATTAACTTTTTCTGACATGGAATGGTTCACAATGTGAAAACTTCACTCAACCCATATCCAATTAAACTACTATTATTCAGCGGCACTGCCAGGTTAATTCATGGTGGGGGTCAGACAGAGGTGCCAACTCTCCCTGATTCTCAGGGAGACTCCCTGAAAATTCAAGGATTTTTGTCCATTCCAACTAGCAAATATGCCAATCTCCCTGATTCAAGCAAGCTTTTCCCCTACTGAGTTGCATGTAATTTTAAAAAATCTCCCCGATTCCTGTGTGAAACCTCTGATTTCTGGATGTAAATGTTGGCATCTCTGGGGTCAGGGGCAGGGGGTGAGCATAACCTTGAAACTCGACTCCTATGAAAAGCTTTAATGCTAGAGCATTTATTTTAGATTTTACAAAATAAAGTTTTACACTTTTTTGAAGTTTTTACATATTTGACACTTAAAGGAGCTCATTGAGTTGATATGATGGATAACTAAATAAGAGTGTTTAAGAGTCACTACAACATGACAATGCTTATAGATAGCATAATTAGTCAAGTTTCATATATAGAACTTTACGGGAAACCTAAAATTTTGAATTTTGTAATGTCCTGACTTGCAACGGTTTTGTGCACGGTTTGAAAAAGTCACAAATTTTTGAAAACCGAATTGAAAAGTTAAGTACTCACTCATAAAACATGTAGGATTTGAGGATTGTCTAAGATTGACCATTTGTCATTGGTATGTGGAGAAAACTTAAAGGGTTTGGAAAAATTTGTGTATTTTCATGAACCAACTCAATGAGCCGCTTTAAATGGATGAAGATTATAAAGAAATATGAATTTCATTTATTTCCTCTGCCTGTGTGCTACCATGAACCATTACTGCCTACAATGAAATACACTTATGTTGATACAGTAGATATTAGTAGATATTATAAAATGGATTGGACATGCTATCAAGATGGGATTTTACTACAAATGGAGAACATGGAGGGTCCTTCATTCAATTAAGGGAAAATGCAGTCACCCTAGCTTGGAGTAGTGTAGTATACACTGTCCAGTTTCATAATTAGCTCTTGAGAGTCATGTCACAACACCATTGTTTCTCATATCAATTGTGAAATTTTTAAGGAGTTAGGATAAACTGGGGTAAAAGCAACTGTTTTTTTTTTCTTTTAACTTTTCTGAAATACTTCTGGAAATGACTATACATGTACTTTTATCTGCTATGTCTCCTTTATTAACAACAAATAATAGCCCATAGGTGACAAACTGTATTAACATAGTGAAATTTTTGGTCTTTTCCAGTGGAGAAAGTGGTAGGCATATTTACCCCACCCTTGGGGTAAAAATGTCAGCCCACAATCTAGTCCAAAAAAAACGAAGTCTATATGTACCAGGCTGTCATGTAGTTTCATATATTTCATATTTATTTATTTTTTGATTTTCCACAACAATATATACACATAGATAAAGTACAAACATGTAATTGAAAATACAAGAAAAGTGATTGATGTAGAAGGAAGTATTCTTAAAAACCCTTGTGGGCTTAAAGACAAGAACACTCCCCCAAACAAAAACAAAAAGAAAACAAAAACAATAGAGACAAAAGAGCCCCCCCCCCCAAAAAAAAAGCAGACAAGATACAGAAAAGACGAAAACCTGTCTCGGGCAACTCACCAAAACCACTCACCCACCCATTAATCCACTCATCTACGACAGTTAATAAGAACTTAAGAAGTAGGAAAGTAAGCTTTTCCTTAGAGACACTATAGAGGGCTTAGACCGTAAATTCTGGGGCAGCCTGTTCCAAATGAAAATTGAACGAGATTTGACACTCCTTTTATGATTATTTTGATTGACTAAGACAGGATGGGGATTAGCAGATTGTCTGGTATAGTAGAAATGTTCCTGACTTTTTACTGTGTAGAAGGAAAAAAGAAGTTGGTAGCCAGTTTTTCAAACAACGGTATGTAAACAGTGGCGTCACCAGACATTTCATTCTGGGGGGGCACTGAGGGGGCACAACTATTTTATGGGGGGGCATTGCTAGACTCCACTCATGGCGTCGGAGGCGCCACCGAGTGCGAAGCGCGAGGCTCAACGGGTGGGGTCCAGGGGCCCGCCTTAGGACCCCTGGTGGGGTCCAGGGGCAAAGCCCGGTGCTAAGTCCAGGGCGAAGCCCCCGGAAGCTCCTGGGTTTTAGTGTGTTTGTGAGGTATTAAAGACGTTATTTAAGGGTAATTTTATTGACTTAACACTGGTCTAAAAGTTACCTCCAGGGTAACTTCAAGTAAGCCTCTCGGTAAAAAACCACTGACTCAACTACTAAGAGCTTATCCGGCTGAAATTTTGAAAATGGGGTAGATGATCTATAGAGAAAAAAAGTTGATGGGCACTTCAATGTGAATTTTGGTGGGGTCAGAAGTGAAGCCCTTGCACTCTAGTTTTAACGTGTTTTTGAGGTATTATAGACGTTATTTAAGGGTAATTTTATTGACTTAACACTGGTCTAAAAGTTACCTCCAGGGTAACTTTCAAGTAGCCTAAGACTTTCGGTAAAAATCCACTGATTCAACTACCAAGAGCAGATCCGGCTGACACTTTAAAAAAGGGGTAGATGATCTATAGAAAGAAAGTTGATGGGCAATTCAATGTTAGTCTTAGTGGGGGTCAGAGGCGAAGCCCCTGCACTCCTGGGTCTTTAGCGTGTTTGTAAGGTTTTAAAGTTGTTTTTAAAAGGGTTGTTTTAACACTGGCTTAAAAATTACAGGGCAATTTCGAGTAAGATTTTATTTTTGGTAACAACACAAACGTTAGTGAAACTACTCTCAAGAGCGTATCAGGCTGACAATTTGAGGAAGGTGAGCTGCACCGTGACTATAAAGAGAAAGAAAGAAAGGCAGTTGATGGTCAATTAGATGTGATCCTCTGAAGGAAAAATGTAGGCTTAATCCTGCTTGAAGGGTTACCTGAGCTGTGCGCCACCTCCAATTGACGTAGTCGGAAGTGTGAAGAAAATTTTGAAAAAATGTAACCCCTCAGACAGCCGGAAATGACATTGCCAAGGTTTTTTTTTGGGATATTTTCATTTGGAAAACATGAAAATCTACTGCCTTTTCTTTTTAACAGAGGAATCGAATCCTAAAAAATTCATAGTCACACTCTGACTACAGAAGACATATTTTTTTTGGAAAATCTCAAATCTCAGTTGGGGGGGCACACGGGGGGGCACACGATTTTTCAGGGGGGGCACGTGCCCCCCCCTGGCCCCCCCTTGGTGACGCCACTGTATGTAAATATAGCTAAGCTCAGAGTAATGATGTCAGGTAGTTTAAGCAGATTCAACGAGGCAAACAGACTACTGGTTGGGTCCCGTGGTGCAGAACAAGTCATATGCCTGACAGCTCTTTTCTGAAGAATTTATAATTTACTTAGAGTAGATTTATTCGCACCTGACCAGACACTACAGCAATATGAGAGCTGGGGAAAAATAAGGGTTAAGTATATTAGTCTCAGTGCCTTTAAAGGCAGAGTAAATTTAAGTGTAGCTAGTATGCCTACGCTTTTCGAGACTTGAGTTGCTACATAGCTGATATGGTCCCCCCATGAAAGTTTGTCGTCAATGTAGACGCCTAAGAATTTTGCTGTCTTCACTCTCTCTAAGGGTACATTAGCCATACTAATATTAAAATTATTATAAGTTTTACCTGTAGAAAACACCATGTAGTTGGTCTTATCTACATTCAGTGACAACTTATTGGTAATAAACCATGCATAAAATTTACTCAATTCACCATTCACAGTGTTTTCTAGATTATCATTACTGTCAGAAAAGAATATGTTGGTATCATCAGCAAAGAGTACTAAGGAGCATGACCTTGAAACATTACAAATATCATTGACATATATAATAAAAAGCAAAGGTCCTAAAATGGACCCCTGAGGAACACCACAAGTTAGGTCAAGAAAATTAGAATGAACATCATTTACTGACGTGAACTGCTGCCGTGAAGAAAGATAACTTTTAAACCAGAGATTGGCAGAGCCTCTTACTCCATAATGGGATAATTTCTGCAAAAGAATTTGGTGGTCGTTAGTATCGAAAGCTTTAGATAGGTCAAGAAAGACTCCAATAGATTGTTTTTTACTTTGAAGGGCAGAGTGAAGTTTGTCCACTGCATCAATCAAAGCTAACTCAGTGGAATACTGACGAAAGCCATATTGACAGTTACTTAGAATGTTGTGATTATTGAGAAAAGAGTTAAGTCGATTAAACATTAGCTTCTCTAAAACTTTCGAAAAACAGGACAGGACGGAGATAGGGCGGTAATTACAAAACCTGTTTACATTTCCTTTTTTAAAAATAGGGACAACCTTAGCTTTCTTCAAATGATCAGGAAAAGTACTTGTCTTAAGAGAAATATTAAAAATATGAGTAAGAGGCTGTGCAATGTAAGGAATGACCTCTCTCACAATTTTAGGACAAATACAGTCAAACCCAGCAGCTTTTCTAGTATTTAGACACTCATAAGCTATTTTAATAACCTCCTCTTCGGTTATTGGGAAGAGAAAGAGAGATGAGGGTTTTGGAATTCCCATAGAGTGTTTAGTGAAAGGTACAGGTGGAATTTTTTCAGCCAAAGATGGTCCAAGGTCAACGAAAAATTGATTAAACTCATTAGCAATGTTACCAGAACCTGTAATATTACAATCATCTTTCACAAACGTATTAGGCATTGTAGACTTTTTCCCACCCTTAATAAACCTATTAATCGTTTTCCAAGTTTCTTTGCTATCGTTTCTACACTCAGTAAATTTTTCGACATAATGATGCTTCTTAGCAATTCTAATGATGGTTCAACTTATTTCTATATTTACGGTAATATGACCATTTCTCTGGGGACGGGGTTTTCAAATATTTCCTATATAGCTTATCTTTACGCTTTATCGATTTCAAAATACCAGAAGTGATCCATGAAGCCCTATTTTGTTTGCTCTTGTTATTACTAATTTTTACATAAGGGAAACATGCGTCATACGTGTTCTTGAAAGTATCATAAAACATATCAAAAGCAACATTGGCATCACCCTCGTAAAGTACATGAGACCAATTAACGGCAGACATAGTATTTACAAAATTATTCACGATACGTAAAGAGAAACTCTGAATCAAATTACCATGATTTACTTGCATAATATTTCCAATTTGAGTGCTGAGATAAATGGGGAAATGGTCACTTATATCAGTAATGAGGATCCCAACTGCACGAACTTCAGCTTCTTTATTCGACGTTACATTAGTTAAAATATTATCTATCAAAGAAGAAGAATGATCAGTAACACGAGTCGGTCGTGAAATGGTTGGACTAAACCCACATGAAGTTAATGTGTTTAGAAAGTCAGTAGATCGGCTACTTAAAAGGTCAATGGTATAATCCCCTAAAATAAAACAATATTTCTTTTCATTTGAGTTTTTACAAAGTGAGTCGTATATACAATCATTGAACACAGCAATATTACCATTAGGAGGTCGATACACAACACCAACTACTACGCTCCTACATACACCAGGGATACTAATCTCTATGAATAAACTTTCAATACTGTCATTAAAAATTGAAAGATCGGGACGTTCAACATAAGTGTAATCTTCGCGAACAAAAACACACACACCCCCACCTCGTCGGCAGACGATGCGTTTCAACGATTGCATAATTATTAAGATGAACTAGAGGTGAAATATTATTAGTAAGCCAAGTTTCGGTAAACCCAAGAACAGCAAAATCATTTTGTAGTATGGATAAGTAATCAACAATTTTATCTAAGTTTCTGTTTAAACTACGACAATTAAGATGAAATAAATCAAAGTTGCTTTCTATGGAGACAGAGTTGAAGTCTTCAAGTGTATAGTACTTACAAACATTTAGAGTACTTAGAAAGGGATCAGAAAGACTTTGGGTATTTCCTAACAAGCTTTGGTTTGTATCAGTTAAAGGATCTGTATTATGATAATAACTATCACCCTCACCACTTAAGTTTAAAAAAGGAAGAGCTTCTTGTGTACAAGGAAAGCACAACCATGATGACATATTGTAATTGCTCACTGACTTGATGCAAGGCAAGTGTGCCATCCTCGAACAGGACTGACAGTGTATTGTATTTGACATGTCGTAGACACCCATATTACATAAAGAACAGACAAAAGTTACAGAGGCCATAGCCTAGGCTTAGGACCAACAGACAAGCAAATAAAAAAAAAAACAACCAAGCAAAAACAAACAAACAAATGTGGACGAAGATAAGCAGATAATACGAGTTACAAGAAAATCCGAGAATGAAGTTTATTGTTTTTTTCTTTTGAGCCAGCTGGAATGATTTCATTTATGAATCAGTTACAAAATGTAGCTGGAAAACAGCAGAGTAACTAGTGTTTTTGGGGCTTTATACCGACACAACAAAGTTACAGGCATAGATGATACTGCAGCACTGAAAACAAAAGCAAATTCTTTCAAGAAATTGTACCAACTATTGTACAGTATGCCATAGAATGATTGCTCTTTCATGTTCTGTCAGTACAGGAATGTACAGTAGGTGTACATCAGAAGTCCAACATACATGCAGCTGAAAAGAAGCTAAGCAATTGAAACCCCACATATGTCAATTATCTGAAACTTGAAATTGTGATGTTACTGTTCATAGCTGTCTTTCTAATTGAAGTTGGAATGGAATAGGCCTTCATCAAATGAGTGACATGCATACCTGTCCATTAATATTTATCTGAATTTTATAGGTGATTTCTGTCAATTTATGGGTTTCCAGAATAAGATATCATCTAAGTTTGAGTGTTCGTAATAAAAATTAATGAAAAATAATTGAAATTAGCCATCTATTTAATTGTGTAGAGTAAAAGCAAGGTGTAGTATCTTGTCAAAGATTCCTCATGGCATGTTATATTTGAATTTTACAGTTTTTTTCTTGGGGGGAAGGGAGAGAGAGTCAAATATGGCTGTTTGCATTGTTTTTAAAGTGGTGCTTTTTATGATTTCCTTCAGCTAATGGTGGAATAATTTTATATAGGGCTAAAAACTGTTTTTTAAAGGGTTCTTTGGAATATATATGGCTAATGTGGAAAATTAAGAATTTTGGTAACCTCAACTTGATAAATACCCCCAAATGGACTAAAACAGGAAAATGGCTGTGAATGTTCAATGGAAGGAAGTCCCACTGAAAAGAGTCAAATGACCAATTTATATAACCACTGAATGTTGATTGCTGGAGGCATTTTAGAGTTTAAGGAATGTGGCCTGATGGTGAAGCAGACATTTCACTGATTTGGTTATGCCATGGTTTGAGTAGGCTCAGCTCTGTGATGGATCAGGTTAAACTTGGCAAAAGTACCATACTTTATGATGAAATGAACAGGAAGGATGAAATTCCCTGCATAATAACCTCTAATGTACGCATCACACCCTATACATTTAAAAACAGGACTATGCTAATTTAACCAACTTTTTAGTATGTTGCTCTAAATAGCTTTAAAGTGAGGTTTTAAGGATTGAATGGTACTGCACTGCTTAAAAAATTACACTGGGCATTTTTACCCAGTGATTTTCCTTGCCCGGGGTAAAAATGCCCACTTATTGAGCATTTATTAGGCAAAGATATTTATTTACATCAATATTTTAATTATTAGATCACTCTTTCATATAAGTATCAAAAAGGCAGAATTTCGAAAATGTTATGCCCCCTCTTTAATACAGAGACTGAATGAAATGGATCAAACCTTCAATCCTTGTTTTTCAAAATTTTATTTTTCATTTTTTGTAGCTCACATGAACCATTAAAAATATTAATTGATATCACTATAATTACCAATGGGTTTTTGTACTCATTAAAAATTACATTTAAAAATGTTCAAGTCAGTTTTCACTAGTAGTGGAAAAAAGTCAAGTGGGCGTTTTTACCCATTATCCCTACTGCTTGGTTTACCTCAAGTATTGGTAAGCCCGAAACTATTATTAAAAACACTTTGAAGAGAAAAAAAAGGGGAAAATTGTGAAATTAAGATGTTGCTTCAAAATCAGTTTGAGGCAATTGCTTGTGCCCTTTGATAAAACTCTCCTAATTGTCATAGAAACTGTGAAAGACTAAAGGCCCGGTCCCACAGGCGTTAGGATGAGTTGCAGATGAATTGCGTATCGACACTATTCCAAATTTGGGCATTAGTTGTCATTCGCAAGAGGATTGACCAAAGTATGACTAATTTCCGCAATAGTGTGTGAACAAGAACAGTACGAATTACGAATATATACCGCATATATTGGGAATGTACACCGGATATATTGCGGAAGTATTGGGAACATCAAGAATACATATCGAATATATTGTGAATGAGTTACGCAAGAATACAGGAATTTGTGGTTGTATTGCGCGTGCGGAGCATCTCTATTGCGTCCACCAAACGGATATAAAAACCACGACACTCAGAAGATTTCTCAATATACACAGCGACAGCAGATGGACAAGATGAATGCAAGGCAGAAACGAGGGACAAGGAAGTAAAGGAAGAGGGCCAGGGCTCCCACTCCACCCCCTGCTGAAGAGAGGGCCAACTCTCCCACTTCACCCCTGTCTGCTGCAGAGAGGTCACCTTCCCTAACTGATGAACCTGAATCCCCTGGTCATGATGCTCACCACCGTCCTACTGTTGACAAAGGCAAAGGCAAAAAGTGCAAAAGTAGGGCAGCTGACAAGCAAACAGAGAAGAAGCAAAATAAGACTTTTACCCTTGCCCCAGAAAATGAGGACATTGTATTTGAGTGCATGGCTGCAAGAAAATGAGATGTTATGGAGAAGGTGCCACAAGCTCTTTATAGATACAACCAGAAAGAAATGCTTTGTGGGAAACTAAAGCAAGTTAGCTGGAAGTGACTGCTGAACATCTCCAGGGCTGGTGGAGAGGTATGCACACAGCTCTTTGTTGTCTTCTTCGCCTTCTTCTCCTCCTCAGGATCAATTGCTGGACTTGAACAATTTGATTGTTGTGTTGTTGGACGGCTGCATCAATTAAGTGGCATCTTTGGATATTCATACTTGATCGTCACAAGGGGCAGCTTCAGAACAAGGGGTTCGTTTCCTTCTTGACGGAGAGGGCCTTTCCACAGCTCCACTCAGACTTGACTGACTCAGACTGTCCAATTTTGGATGTACTTGAGGTGTTCGTAATTCATTCGATAGTTGTTCGCAAATCGGATGCATCACAAACGCATAGTTCGTTACAAATCCGCAATGGACTTTTTATGGTTGCTCTACATACGGTGACTAGATGCAATACATTTTCTCCCAGTCCGCAATTGCCCTTGAATTGCGGAGAAGATGCTGACAAGAGCGGATAACAGCGAATGTATTGCATACCGATCGTGAATGTAATGCGTATAGTTTGCATATGAATTGCGAATAACATCCGCAATCAAAATTTTGAGCAGTTTAAAAATCTTGGGAGCGGAAAAAGCACTATTGTGAATAAATGCGGACATGTGCGAATGTTTACCGTCAAATACCAGCATGTATTACAAACATTGAGGATGTTAAATGAATATCAACAATTTTTGTGCGCAATTCATCCGTAACTCATCCTAAACGCCTGTGGGACCGGGCCTTTAAGTGCAGTACTCAGCCTACTGTAGGTAAGGGAAGTACCAACTGGTCCATTAACTGCACGACCACAGGACAGGACTGTGGTGCAGGTATTATGGTAAATGTTGGGAAGGTTTGTCAACAGAAGAATTAAAGCACTTCATTAGTTAACCCTTGTCCAACAGTGACAAAGCCAGAACTTATCTGAAGGAGGGACCAGTAGCATGCACAATGGGGACAGGGGGACATGCCCCATCCTTTTGGTAAATTTTTTTAAAAGGTGGGGGAATGTCCCCCTGTCCCCAATGCAAAATCGGCTACTCAAGGGGAAAAACTCGAAATTTACTGAGCAACAGGAGCTAACCCACCCCTTATTGGTATTGGCCGTCATGCATGTTTGAAGGTGCTTTGAAACATTTCAAAAATAGATCCCTTTTGCACCTCAACCCTTACAAAAAGGCAAACATTTTCTGAATGGTAGGGGTCACTCTTTTAGATCCCTCCCCCTTGACAGTGAATGCCTAAACCTTGCCAACTCTTATTGAAACTTCTCATCTAATTTTCTTTTCAATTGGTAATGCATCAAACAAACAATAGTTCCTGACATTCCCAGTACACCATTAGAAGACACTATTTTGTTTTAACAATACCCAGTTTGGAAAGTGAAATTTTCCCCTGCCCTGGCAGACCTCTACCCATGTCTGTCAGCAGAATCTACCATTTGGTCCCCCTCTTCTTTCAATTTCTTTGTATCTATGTGAGGGCCACAATATTTTACAATTTGGGGCAAAATGTGGCCCAAAACTATGAAAACTGAGAAATTAGCCTATTGGTTTTTAAATGCTAAGTTAATGTGTCATGTTTTTTTTTTTTTGGGGGGGGGGGGGGGGTTGGGGTTACAACCCCCCATGACCCAACCTTGCAATGCTAAAATCACCTAAAATAGCATTTCTTTCCCTTTCTTTCCATAGACTTTTCCCTCATGTCATGCCCCAAACCCCCCATGACACCACCCCACTCCCCCCATCCATGACACAATCTTGGCTGTAGGCCTGTTGGATATTTTGTATAAATTTGCATTGATAAAAGGTTTAACCCTTTACCGTTGTTTGGGTCCTTTTGGACCCATGCGGAGAGCTCGGCTGTCACCCATCTTTACTGCTTCACGCCGAGCTTGAAACTGCGAGTAGCTACCCGAAAATTCGGCCACAGCAACGAGAGAGACAAGAGTTTAAGGTCACGGGCCAATGGCCTACAGAAGCCGATCCGGGGCGGGCTACGTCCGCTTTTACGCCCACTCCCGAGGCGCGCAAATATGCCCAGATCGGAGCACAACGGTAAAGGGTTAAGAAGTACAGTAGGCTTAATGAAGAAACCAAAAATGCAAAATTAAAGAGATTTTAAATTAAGCACAAGTTTGAGATGTTGATGCCTGTTATACAGTGTGTGTAAGTTTTGAAATCATGATACGCAATAAAACTTCTGAGGGATGGTTTGATCTGGTTGATTCAGAGATGGCAAGTGGTATATTTGGGGGGTGGGGGCATTGGACCATGCCCCTCAGCACAGATGTTCCCATTTTTTAAGCTCCTAAAGATACACAAAATGTTTGAACACAAAATTTAACGCAAAGGTAGAATAAATGAATATGGCACTGGATTGCATATGTACTGTAAGGAAGGACACACCGTCTAAGCCAGTCTTTCAAAAATTTTAAAGGGGAGCGGGCCGGGCCACCCTGATGTCCTTGGAATGTGAGACAGGGGAAGCAGGTCTTGAGTTTTGGATTATCCATGGGATGCTACAAATTCTCCCCCTAAAAATGAAGGAGAGTGGTAGGTGTGCTGCTTTAATAACCTTTGATAGATGTGTATTTCCGTTTTTAATCTCTGTGTGCAAACAACCATACTCGTGGCAGTGATTTGAGGCAAGTGGTGGAGTACAGTCCCAATCATATGCCTCAAACTCCAGGGCCTGGGACTGGTCTGCATAAATTTCAGATTTCATAATGAAAACATTGTAATAGAAGTATTTTGATAAACTGGGCAATGGAACATTATGCACCCATGATGTATATCGTGATGAATCATGATCAGTTGCTTTGTAAAGCAACTAGAATTTTACATGAGACAGGTACATTAGCCTGATAAAACTTCAGGGGCTTTAGGATCTCATCCATCTGTGGGCAAAAATACACAGAAATATGACTATTCTGCCTAAGTATTTGTGGAATGATTTGCTTCTGGCAGAGAATGTAGCCCAGCATGCATTGTACTATTTAAAATTGCAGTCTTTTTCCCAACTCTATGTCCATGTTAGATACATCACAAGGAAAACTTGGTATAACCTATAATGCTAATATATTGGGTAACATGTTGTCTTTACTAGACTGAAAGCAGTTCAAGGGTGCAGAGAAACAATGTAAAAGTCCTTTCCTACAGTTGTAATGAGAAGTAATACAAATTTTTGCTTTTTTCAATTGCACAACAATGATGCTGTTAATATTGCCACAGGCGCAGCTAGAATCCCAAGCTATCAATATGTTGACAGCTCTACAGTGCTCAGGGATTGAACTTTGAATGTTTGTTGTCCTTGGCTGTTAGTACCCAAGCTGAGAGATTTATTCTCATGGGGAGACTATTTATCTATTAATGTCTGTTCAGTTTAACCTTTTATCACCTCTACAGTCATCCTTAGTGCCCTCCCACAGCTTCAGTTTCTTTTGTGATGGTAGGCTCTGTACACACCCATTGGGTATTGATACCTTTTGTCTTGGTTGGTGAAGAATTTATTGATTACCATATAACCAAGGAGATATTCATGAGCTTCATCCTTCACAAGCCCATGCCAGTTGTCAACAGAAGTATGTCCCTAAGTGGGAAATATAGTGCTGTAACTACTATGCAGTGATCTATCATTGCTAACCATTAGTGTACAGAAATGTAGCAAGGTGTGCAGACAGAGGAGGTCCTAGCAAATTGTCTTCCCAGTCAGTCTTGTTACTCCTCTGATTTTTTGGTTAAAATACCTCTGTTAGAAGAGCAAGAGAGTTTCTTGAGAAGACTGAAACCAGCAGAATTAAAATGACAACTTCCTTGCTGCCTGCTTTGCCAAGGGTTTGGCCAGAGCAGAAGAAGACACCTGTGTTGAACAGACTACACTCTATGTACTACACGTAAGATACTATAGGGCCTACAGTACAAGTTTAGCAGTTATATAGGCCTGTGTGAAAGAAGTTAAATGTGTTTGAATTTATAGTCTTTCTCCTGTGTAGTTTTGATTTATTCAGTCACATTTGTTTTCCAGTAATTCATTTTGTTCTATTTCAGTTCTACATGTAGCCCAAAGACCCTAATTATTTGTTTTGTACATGAATAATCTTCTACCTACTTAGTTGTGTTGTACTTGATTACCTGAGAAATCAAAACTTGTTTCACACCTAAAACCAATTGACTACAGCTATTTTTATCGGTGACTGCCCGATATCCCAACACCCCTATGTTCCGAAACCCTTATGCTCCAACAATCTCTATGTTCATCTGCAATTGAGTTGTCGGAACATAGGGATGTTGGATCAACGCTCTGTCGGAACATAATGAATTTGTCAGAATATAGGGCTGTAACAATTTTTATCTTGCACTTCTGAGAAACTTATACTTGGGCTGTATTAACTTTTTATTCTTTAAAAGATATTGGTCTGCCAGCAAGGTGTTTATTTCTGCATGAAATCAAATTAGTTTATGTAGGAAATTTATGTATTTTATGTTGTTTTTCTCATTTCTGCCCCTTTAGAGGACTTCCAGTGAACCAATATTATGACCTTACTCTGCTGAAGAAAAGTAACATCAGATCAAATGACCAGTTGTAAGTATTTTAGTAAACTGTGATGTAATTAATTTAGTGTTATATAATATTTTAAGTAAATGCTTTTTCAGAACAAAAGGTGGTGGGATTAAGCTACTGAAAATACTGCATTGTCAACTGTAAGTAAATTTTGCTCAAACTTGGTCTGCCAAATATAGGATTGGTTTAACATTGGCAAATCTCTTCCCTGTCCATGGTCTGTTTAATTGATGAATTTAAGCTACTCTTATCTACTAATAACCTTTCTAAAAACTGAAAGTCGAAAAATGCTCCAAATCAATTTCTGCAAAGTATCATGGGAGTTCCGATTTCTAAGTCTGCTAAACTAGATGTCTAAGTTTTACTGTACCATCTTTTGGGACAGAATGTTCATGTATTAGTAACTTGTGTTTATCTTATCTTTTCAGACTACCACGGCCTACTCAAGTTGATATGTCGTAAGTATTGTCTTTTTCTAAATTATTTAAGTTTAAATGATAATTTTAACTTGTAACCACCAATTGATTTGTTCCATGGAGATGTGCTTGGAATCTTGTCTTTTAATTAAAACCAAGTAAAAATGTTAGTTAAAAAATGCCTTGACAGCTGAAAAAGACCCAAGACTTACTTTTGTAATGTGAAATAATTTACTGAATGTAGACTTAACAGTTGTGTACCTTCTTTGTTTACAGGAAAATACAGATTAATAGAGAATTCCCAGCAGAACACCCATACAGCTCTCATATGTCCAGATTTGCCGTCTTCCCAAGCTTTGCAAATTCTCGTGATGATTATAAAACAGGAGAAGAGGCCCAGAAAGAGCGTCCCTTGCATCCCCAGATGCCAGCTAACCCTTATGGCATTACCATTATCCGTCAGTCTAAAGGTAAGTCATTTTGGTACAACTCATCATATATGAAAGTGAGTATAATTTATAAGCTAGACTTCTAGCAAGTGAAATTTAGGAGTTTGCAAACCTCCCATTATCCATTGACTTTATGAGGCCATACATTTTCATGCTGTTTTCTTCCAAAAGGAGTAGAGTTGCTAAGATTTAAATAAGCAGATTAATATGTCAATTATGATAATGATTTATGTGGAAAAAATCAGAATGAGAATTGATCAAATTTGATCAAAGTCAATTTATTTGATTTACCTCCCATAAATTTACATTTTTTCAACACCATAAGGAACACATTGCCAAACCTGAAAAGGATTAGTTAAAGGGATTAGAAGACTTACCAAATCCCATGATTTCCCTGAATTGGTTTTAATTTTTTAGTAATGAGTACTTGGCCTAAACAGTCATTTAAAGGGGGGGGGGGGGAAAGGCATCAAATGTCTTCATATGCTCTCAGTTGTGTGCTTGACTAGTTCAAGTAATATAACTTAATACAGTGCAGATACCAATCATCTAGGCCTACTTTGAAGAACTTACTTTGGTTGCATTTTTGCTTTCATTCAGAATATTTCCTTATATTTCCTGATAATTATATACCCTTGATTGGTTTTGAATGGCCTGTATTAATTTTTCTCTAATTTAGTGACCTTCCAAATGAAAGAATGGCAGATAATAAAAGTGTAAGAAATCCCTGATTCTTGCAGGTATTTCTTTTCACACAAAATAAACTACTGTAAGCTGTATTGGCGTAGTTTCATTTTGTTGATTGAGGTCTAGGCAAGTTAAACCCTGGATTTGTTGCTTTCCCTTGTGCCTTTTAACTATTGCGATCTCTCTTTTCTTTTTACACAGGTAATTCTGACAGATGGGAAAGGCAGGAGTTACCTCTAGACTCACTTAAAAAGCCATTAAAATGGCCTGGAGATACATTCTTCCAGGTTTGTAATTTTTTTGAAGTTCACTTGGAGTACTTTTTAATTGTTTAAAAGAAATGTTTGCATTCAGTCAACTTAATCAAGACACAGTTTACTCCTGAACTGAGTATTTGGTCTATAGCTAGTTTCCAGTTACAGGGGGCATGTTAGAGTTTTACGTGCCCCCTACCTCCTTTTATCCACTCAGTTCTGTGGCCGAGTGGATACAGGCAGTGGCATTTGAAGTGATGTAGCTTAGCAACTGGGAGTTCCACCATCTGGAGTTCGATTTCTGGCCCTCTCAATGTAAGGAGAGTTTTTCATCCATGGGCTATCTACTGTTTTCCCATCTGAACTGGTCTTTCAAAAAATACCAAATTTGTTCCAAAGTGTTGAATTAATTGCCACCTGATTTGAAGTTGGAATTCATAAGCAAATTTCTTATTGTCATAAAACAACCGTCCTACAAAGCCTTACTCTCCCAAAGTCTTTTGGCCAAATGCCCATACTGGTGTAGAATTACATATAGCTGATATTTTGTGATAAATTGATTTTATTATTATACCCTTGCAACTTTAATAACATTTACAACATTTCCAACTTACTTTTTAACAAGGCATGTTTCTCCTTTTTTTCTTCAGCAAAGAAAAACACCAACATCTGGGCAACAGCAGTTTTATCCAATTCCACCCAAAGCAGTCTTACCTAACCATCCTACAAGATCTTATGATCATTCAATACACCCTAAGACTGCCAATGCACTGCGCAATGTTGAACGTGCCCAGTGGCAGACGACATACAACAAAAACTTTACAGGCTATGGCCCAGCAAATGCTCTGAGACTTGACAATTTTGATGAAAAGCTTGAGAAGGAACAAAGAACAGGAATTGAAGAACATGGTTTGGTAGGTATCTGAAGCAGAAGAGTTAGTCATGTTTTCCAAAGGGGTAAAGTAGGAAATATATGGAGGGTGGAGGCTACATGGGGAAATTTTCTAAGAAGTATGTAATTGGCATGGTAACCAAAGTAGTGTTTTTTCCTATATTAAAGTTCTTAGTAGGCAAATCTTTTAAATTTTCAGTTGGTTCTTAAAATGGGAAAAGTTGAAAATTTGAGAATTTTAAAGGTGAACATTAGGAAAAATTTGGATTCTCTGGAAGAAATTCTGAAAAATTTGGACTTTCTTTGGGAATATTGAGGTTTTTTTTTTTTTCTTATCAAAGAACCAACTCATACTATGAGCAAAATCATGCATCTTGCCAGTGAGGCCAAAGGTTGTTGGGAGTGGAAGTCAGTGGTGCTGCTCACTCCCCTTGAAATTGTAGTTAACATTGTTCATTTTTTAATTTCAGTTGGTTTATTCAGTGGATGGACTGGAGAATACTTACTTTTGTCTTTCCTTTCTTTTTGTTTGTTGTTACATCTTGATAGCAGGAAGGCAAGGAAGATACAAAGACAACAACCAGAAGTTGCATCTTTTTCACCTCCTGTATGGAGGCCAACGTCATTGTTTTGCACATTTCTCTGTTTTTCCATCCAAACGTCCATTGCACAACAATTGTCACTAAGGTGCTGTTGTGGATGTATATTGGTAACACACCTCCCTTCATGTCCAGTTAGCCAAATTGAAATGCTCTGGCACTTGTGTATGACTTTCATAGGTTGCTCCTTCTGTAACATCCATGGCTATCATGGTCAGACTGCCATCAGTAGTGTTCCCATTTACTTCAAACTATCTAGGCTGCTCAAACCCCTTGTGGGCTGGGCTTGTAGAATTTTTGGATGGTACTTCCAAATTCCCACCTGTTGTAATAGTCAACTGAACTTTGAAATTGTTTTTAAACTTTTCTTATCATGCCGAGACTATATATCTTATTCCTGTTAGTGTGTCATTAAATTCATCTAACTAACAAAAAAAAAAAAAATCAAACTGCTTGCATTTGTATTGTCCCTATCACTGATAGAATTTTTGCCTGACTGTCCAGACACTTTCTCTGTTTAAAGATGTTCCTGTGACTTCAGGCTTCTTGCCTATGAGTCCCCCCTCCTTTTTTGCTTGTATCAATTTCTATACTGATTGTATGCATAGTTTCACTACCACTTCTCTCAAGTTCAGGCTTCTAATCTGCAGATTATCACAAGTTCTTTGCCAGGGAAATCACCATCCTCGTCTTGCCTTTTGATCTTCATGCCAGGGATGACATCCTTGAATATTTTTTATGTTGTTGCTTTATTATGTAGTTGAATAATTTTGCATGATGTTAACATCTTTATTTCTTTTCTTTTACAGCAAAGAAATTCTCTCCCCTTTTTACGACCAGGAAGTATTACACAACGGACAGCTTGGAATAAGGCTTATTTGAAGGCATAGGAAAATACTTGTAATGATTTGAATTAGAATTCTACAATTCACTCTTTTACACAATTACGTTCAACTAACAAAGTTGGAAGTTTTTGATGTAAATTTGCCAGAGTCCATCATACTCACTAGCATTTAGTACAAAATCTCTTTTAAAAGTTAATGACAGGGTCAGTCTACTGGGTGATAAGACAGTAATCTTCTGTAGCTGGATATGAGCTCTGTTTATTTATTTAAATAATGGGGTGGGAAAGAAAAATTTGTGCTGAAAGCATTGTTCAGTCAGGAGAGGGATAGGAAAGAGGGGGCTAGTTATACAATTAGGCAGTTTCAACCTTGTGCAAGAAATTTTGACTTATTTGAAGAATTTCAAAGACCAAGTTATAAATGTGTGATAGATGATGAAGTATTACTTAAACTTTTGTTGGTGCACTGTGACAGTAAAATTGCAATTCTGTACCAGTAGTTGGGGCAAGTAGTTGATCCAGAGGGTAACAAAACTGAAGGGAAAGACAGGTACCAGAAGGGTTTATTGAGACATGCTTTAGAAAGTGAGGCTTTAGAGAGTGCAAATTTTGGTTCACTGAGAGAAATGTGAAGCAATAAGTCACCTGAAATGGGAAAGTTACTCTTATGTTTTATTATATTAAAATTTGTCATATAATGACATATTGCAATGTTTATTTTCCATATAAGTTAAATACACACTCAGTAAAACCAAGGTAAAACATTTTTATCAATACATACTGTTGCAATAGTAATTGAACACTACCATTATATGTCCAAACTTTTATAAGTCCTTTAATACTGGAAGAATTTGTGCTGTATATTTGTGGTAATATCAGTGTTTTATTCTTGGGTTTTAGTTTTGGTTGGAATTACCAAGGTAATATAAGTTTATTAGACAACCACTGTTTATTTGATTAGTTTATTTGATTAGAGTACAAAAGCAGTCACCCAAGCCTTATTTCAGAAGAGTTAAATTTCATAAATTACCTTGTATTAGTCTTCCAAGTATTTTTGAGGATACTTCAGATCATAAATATTACATAACTGAGTGAAATTCAAACAGTGACTCCTTCATCTCAATTGAGTGAGAAAACTTTTCTCACATGCTTCTCAAGAGCCAATCATGAAATAAACTAGTCTACTTTACTCTGCCACATTGGGGTGACTGCTTTTTCCCTTTAAGGTACCAGTGGTTGTCTAATGTGTAATAATATGTTATAATATAATAGGAGTTTAACATGTGAACTTTTCATGTCAACATTTTACATTCAAGGATATGGTTTTTTCTTTTGTACATGGTTACATGGTGAATTGTTATATTTTGTTAGAGTGAGAATAAAGTTTTTTTTTCCTGGAAGGAAACAACATAACAACATATGTTTCCATGTCAATAAATTACTTTAACTTGTTCCAGCAAAATCTAAGTCTGGCCAGAGAAGTCATACTTCCATTTGCTCTTAGTAGTAACAAGATGATAAACCTTTAGGACTGGCTCGACCTGAACCAGATGGTCACATACTGGGATAGAAAACTCCATCTAACCTATAAACCTAATCTAACCTTTAGTACTGCATGTTCAAGTGTTAAAGCATCCAACTTACAGTTGGGAGGGCTGGAGTTCAACTCCTGGGAAGGTCATACCAAAAAATTAAAAAAAAAAAAAAAAATTGAACCGACTGTCATTGTGCTTTTTGCTCATCAAAGCAATGGAGTAAGGAAGATAAACCAAATGAGCCACAACTGGAAAAAAGGCTGGAGCGACCTGACCTAAACCAATTGGTTGGAAACTAAGTTGTACAATCTCATCTAACCAACTAACCGGTTTAGGACTGAACTTGACAGTCCCATCTCAGACTGAAATTCCACTTGACTATATTCACCCATTACTGCCAGTGTTGTGTCATCCAAAAATTCCCTTACATTTGTGACTCATTATTCAGCAACAGACATCAAATAGTGTCCCCTTCTCTTTTCCTTTCTTTTTTCAAAGAAAAGATAGATCGCCTATCCCCATCTAACACGATACACATAATATCTACACATGATATGGAGTTTCTGACAAACTTCTTGTCACCATTGAGATCCAATAGTGTCAATTCAAATCTGTTTTGGCATTCTTAGTTTCCTTGTGAGATATAGAATACTGGAAGCCAATGGCTGGTGGTAGCCAATGGTTACAGTTGTACCAGAGCTGTATCTAAGCTATGCCTTTTGCTTCTGTAGGACACTATAACCATAGCAGAAGTGAATGTGTCAAAATTTTTATCCATGTTTCCCTGAACATAGGATACCCTGTCCCCAGCAGTAACAAACATCCCACCTGAATAGAGGATGCATGCTCTATCCAGCTTAAATAGTGCATCTATGTGGTATGAACTACTACAAATTGAAGGAGGGGGAAGGGGGCTGCTGCTCACAAATAAAAAATTGCTGGAAGGGCCCATTGTCCCTTAAACTTGCCCCTTCCTAGCTTTTTCATTCAAACTTAGTTACTGTGGTTTAGCAATACATAAAGACCTGCATTAACATGGGAAGTAAGATGAGATAAGGTCAAGCCCATAGCCAGGCAGGATACAGGAACCCCCAGGGGGGCAACAAAATTTTACAGAGAGGCTGGGGGATGTTTGAAAATGTATTTAGTCAATGGCATTAACTTTTAAAATCTGTTGGGATGAAAAAAAAAAATAAATAAGAAGGACTTCACCCCCTTTCCCCTGCCTATGGACCTGATTGAGATAGACACACTACATTAAGAAAAAAGAGCAAGCTTAAGAACAAAAAAGAGAGACAAAAATTGCAATCTCCTTCATCAAAAAATAAAAAAAATTAAATAAGATTGGTATCTTCATCATTGCATCCCCAATGCCTAGAAGCTATCAGGCTGGAGATTTAAAACCTAGACTTAGCAATTCAGATACCAATTCCATTACATGTTGTTTGTAGTTTTATAAAAATGAGTCAGAAAAAGTGATGCAAATATTTTTTACTTTCCACAAAGCATCATAAAGCATAAAGAAATTCCTCCAGGCCTGCAGACTTGTCCATTGTCCCCAAACCAAATAGGATGTTTGCATAAACAAGTTATGGGAAGATCATGTAAAGGTTCTATTCATTTTGCAGGGTTTTAATGTGTCCATTTCCTTTTTGGTTTAATTAAAGGGCAAGAGCAGTCACCCCAACCTTATTTTGAAGCATTAGCTGAATCTCAGAATTGCCTCCCTAAAAATTTCTCTTCAAAGTATGTTTCATAATATTTTAGGACTTCAATAATGCATATTGAAAGCAAAACAAGCAGTTACTTCTAGTACTATTTCATATCTGAGGAGAAAAAAATAGTGTCACATGACTTTCAAGAGTGAACCATGAAACAAGACAGTCTACTACACTACTTCAACTTTGGATGATTGCATTTCCCCTTTAAGCTATTCCCACAGCTCCTAGCCTCCTACATAGCATGCTTCCACTTGAAACTTCAAAACCTACCACAGAGACAAGACAAAGAATTTTAATTTTGTAAAAAACAATACTTACCAACATGTAGTCCATAGGTTTGAAAGCAATGAAACAAATAACACTTGATTGCATTGTTGTACATCACATAAATTACACCATCAAACTGAAATCACTTTTTACAGGGTTTTCCACAACTACCCCAGTAACCCCAAAATATCCACCTTAGTTTAAAATCCATTTTGAGGTTCCTGAAAGGGAGAACATGTCAAACTTTATTTTGATGGGGTTGTATGACAACTAAACACTGTGTAAAGTTAGGTGAGGTTTTGCAGCTCATTTTCTAACCAATTGGTTTAAATCTGGGTGGCCACATGAAACTTCTTTCAATTTGTGGCTCCCTGGCATGTTTTTTTTTTTCATGCTTAGCACCAAGCACAATGGTAGTAGGTTCCATTTTTAAAGTCTTTGTTATGACCGGACCAGGAGTTGAACAGTCAGACCTGCAAGTCACATGGCAATCACTTGACCACGCAGTTGATCTACATACAGACTATGAACTACATCTACACATAATAAAATGTAACCTTTCAATTTTACAGTTTGTACTTTTTTCAAACCAAGAATGTGATGCAGGGCAATTTTGTATCCCACAGTTAGTTACAGTATGACCACACATTTTCCATTTTGTTCAGCAACAGACACCTGTTTCTATACTTCCAGAATATCCTTTCAGTTTCTCATTCTCTGTCATTGCTCTGTTTTTCAATACAGGTTATTCCCAGTAATGATGTATTACTAACACGAACAATTTCTTACCTGATTCACTAACTTTCATACAGGAGCAATTTTTCTCTCTAGGTGCTATTTCCAGCGTTGGAAACAACCAGTCTTTTCCCAACTGAATGCAGAACACATTGTTGATGCATTTGCCATAACCAACTAGCCGAAGTTATAAGAGTAAATAGTTGGGCAAGGAAAACATTGCCAGTGTGATTTGAAAATACCTTCTTCTGACTTTCTTTTCATTTTTTCCTTTGCAGCGAACAAGATCTTACAATACCTTCATGCCCCCCAGGCCTCTGGAAGGTAGAATTTCCCGTCTTATTGGACCAAACCAGATGGTGCGATGTGTCATCAAAGATGGCCGAATACAGTATGTGCCATATGTGCCCAAGATTGTCATTGAAATGGATAAGGTAAGGCTCAGCGAAGGAATAATAGGTGGGGCCTATTGTAGCACGACGCAGGGAGGGTTTTCAATGGGAATGGCATGCATTTCTTTAAAATTCACAGCCTTTCTCCTACTCAGGCATGTTAGAAAAGCATGTAAATGCATTTTTAGTGTTACAATGAATTCTCAGATAGTTTGCAATTCAACATTTTTGTTCAAGTTAAAAACTTTTGGTGGCATATCTTACACATTACCATTCTTAAACTTAATCACATGTAATTCTCAGAAGATGTGACTTTCCTCATCCATGCTTTGAGCTTAGATATTCTTCATCATTTATATTAAAGGTGAGAGAACATCCAAACCTACCAAGTGAAACCCATGCTTCCTTCAGAAAACCTTCAGAAATGGCTGAATGGCAAAGACTCCAACAACTACAACACCCTGAGACACAGTTGGAAAAGTTGAAGCTCAGACAGGCCACAGTCGATCCCCAGACACTAAAACTGAGTGGGGACACAAGGAAGAAGGCATATGATTCTGAACCGAAGAATTATCTCAAAGAGATGGCAGAGAAACATAAGCAAGATCTAAAGACTTTGACAGATAATGCGCGATGGAAAGAAGCTGAATTGAGGGAGCACCACCATGATCTTACCCTTCTGAAACGTAAAGTGGATTACACCAGTCCCCAGCTACAACCTTCGGTCTACTATGATACCCTTCATAAGATATACACCGCAAAGGCTCCGTTTTACTACGACGGTGACAACCCCTATGAATACGACTATGTGTTACCATGGGATTACCATAAGACCAGTGCTGTCCTTGATCAATATAAAAAAGAGGGTGAATTCTTGGAGATGGTCCAGTCAGGTAAATTTGCAAGTGGTGATGAGAAAAAATATCAATTTGCTGGGAATCCTGGGGCAAACCCATTTGTTAATCATAGCAGTGGTACCAAGCAAACTGAAAGTAAACCAGTTGAACATGAGGGTACCCCTCCCGCTCAAAGTCTACCTTCTCAGTCCACATACACACATAGTTACAGTCCTGATAAAGTAAGGGAAGTGGATGCAAAACTAGACATGACATCATTAACGAAGTCTCTTCCCACTAGGTTTGGAGATAGTGGGTACGATTCTGGAAACAGCAACCTAGAATCAAACAGCTTAAAACATCCCCCCGAGGCAAATAAAATATTGGATAATTCTAATCCCAATTCCACCAGTGCCTCTAGCAAACCACTGTATGACCCTGCTTACAGGAACCTTCATTCAAACCCAGTTGTGGATTCCAGACATCACAATCCTGATGGTACAGCTGAATTCCGCTTCAAGTGGACCCCTGATCATCCCTATGGAAACAAACCTCAGACTTCCCTGTTGAATCTCCAAAATTCTTTCACCAAAAGTGATGCTAGAAAATCCTTCCATAACAGTTTTCCTGAAACTAATCCAGATTTGAGGGATAACATAGGATCGGGGAAGAAACATGAATTTCAGGGTCAGAATGCTTACTACTGGCACTAAAATTCTTTTATTCATAGATTTAGCACAATTTCAGACCAAATTATTTGGTTTGTATCAAAATTTAGCAGCTTTTTAGACAGCAAGCATTTTATAGCAAAAACAATGAAAACCTTTGGAGAAAAACGTATCTAATTTGACTCCTAATTTGTAAATAGCAGTTGAGTAATGGAACTAAGGGAAGATAACACTGAAGTTAGTACAAAGAAAGGCATACTTGCACACCTGATCAAAATTTGAATATAGGCCATTCTGTATGTGTTGAAATGGAAGGGGGGGGGGCTGCAACGGCTTGTAGTGGAGGTTTAACCAATGGGAAGACAATTTGCTAGGACCTTCAGATGGTTATAAGTACCTCTACACAGCTGTTGTAATTCCCCCTACATGGAATACAGTACAGTATGAAACTTTGCCAAGGTTGTGTGGAAAGAGAAAATAAGAGAGTGTAGTTCATGTAATATAACAATAGACCTTGAGAATATGATGTCACAGAGCAGAAAGTACGCCCTCCTTTGGGGGCAAAACAAACCAACAACACTAAATGTAGACAGCTGATTAAACAACCAGTCAAATAAGTACTTAGTCTGCTACAGGGAATTTTTATGTGTGTGTTCCAATGTTCTGCCTAAAGGACAACATCAGTGTGTTGTCAATACATAAGATTCATTGGAAAGCCACACCCACTGCTCCCAAAAATAAACAATGTTCAGTTCAACAGTCTGACATGGGTTGTCAGCTGTTTCTTGGTTAGCTATGAAAGCACGCTATAATTAATATCTAAAGGAGCTATTTGTTCACAATTTAAAACCAAATAAAATGCTTTTTCAACTGAATGAAATCAATACTCAAATTCTTCATGACTTTCTTGGAATATTTTCTTCTCAAATTATGTAAACAATTTATATATATCTGCAAAGTAAATTTATTTATAGTCTTCCTTGTAATGATATCTTTCTTTCATCTTCTTCAAGATTTATGCAATTTTCTTTTAATGAAATAAATTTTTAAAAAAGAGTCTGTCATATTTTGCAAGAATAAAAATTAAACTAATAATGTAAAAGTTTTATTCATGTTAATAATGTAAAAGTGTGCCTTAGTTATAAAAACCTTCGAAGGAAGCTGTAGTGTAATTAATATCAAACCTTTCTTTTCATACACTTATAGGGACTTTGAGATTTGTAGGAATTACATGTATATGTTTATACAGCACATGTTCTGTCTTTACTGTAGTTTTTTAACTGAAATCTGTCAGAAATCTTTTCAAGTGATATCAATTTTTTTCATCTGATACATTCCTGTTTTAAAGGAACCAGATTAAGGATTATTTTTCAAATTTTTATGCTTCCTTTCCCATTCCTTACAGTAAAATTGAATATTCATCTCTGATCACTTTTTAAATTTGAAATTACAAGATGCACAAGTTTTAACATTAAATAATATTACTTTATCTAAATAACAAAAAATGATGTACACTGCCATTTGGCTTTTGTTATGTTTTTTGCATTTTATATGTAGTTATGTGTTTATTGTCATACGTATGCAATGTGCCACCCTACTGGAGGTATGGTGTTAGAACTAATCAAATTAATTCATTTTGAATATTTTAATATTTGAAGGTGTTGCCATCTTCCTTCTTCACTTACCCCCTTTTTTTTAGTAAAACCTTTTGTTTTAAGAGGACTAACTTCTTTCAGGCAATTCATTTAGGAACATTTGTTTGGTTTTGTCTATCAGTTCTTTGCTAGGGAATCTAGGGAGGACATTTAGGATATGCACCCTTGATTTTAGATGGATTCGTCTTTATGTCTTTACAAGTAGGGGGAATGCATTAATTGGAGTATACATTGCTTTCTGATTTGTCCCACTCTGGATATGCACTCACATAGAATCAGGGTCTTTGGCAAAACTACCTCTCTGTTTATTAGCATTGAGTTCCTTTTTAAGGAAGGTGCAGATGTAGTTTTATGGAGATGACGATATTGTGGTGCATGATAGCAAGAGCAACAGTTTATTAACTGCATATTTTAGTAAACAGTTTATATATTTTGAAAAAGAATTGTCACTCATGCAATGTGAGTGTATCATATCAATTTGATTTATGTGAAAAAATATTTAAAATGGAATACTGTTTTAAAAGTAGTTGACATTGTCACACCTCTATCCATTATAAAATGGTGTCTGTTTAATTCCTTTGTTTATCCTTAATCACTTTTTGCACATAAAAGGTCAGGTAGTTTATCTCATTAACATTTAGATGTTACTGAAATGATAATTATGACTGTTGACATCGCACTTCTTTCAATTAAAGTGGTGTGTTTTCATGGTCATTCCTTTATTTAACCCTCATCTTTTTACTATGCAAATTTCTTGAATATCTATGAAATTTCAAGTAGTTTTATGGCTTTAACATTTAGTTTCTACTGAAATGATAATTAGGACCGTTGACATCACACTTCTTTCAATTAAAGTGGTGTGGTGTTTTCATGGTCATTTCTTTACTTAACCCTCATCTTTTTATTATGCAAATTTCTTGAATATCTATGAAATTTCAAGTAGTTTTATCTCTTCAACTTAAGTTACTGAAATGATAATTACTGCAGTTGACATCACACCTCCATCATATGGTGTGGTGTCTTCATGTTTATTTCTGTTTAGCCTTCATCTATTTACTTATGCAAATTTCTTGAACATACCATGAAATGTCAAGTAGTTTTATCTCTTTATCATTTAGTTCCTACTGAAATGATAATTACTGCAGCTGACATCACACCTCGATCATGTGGCGTGGTGTCTTCATGTGTATTCCTGTTTAGCCTTCATGTTTTATTTATGTAAATTTCCTGAAGGTTCCATGAAATATCATTTCCCTTTTTCTCTATAACATATACTTCTGTTTCTGAAATGATAATCAGCTTTTTACAAGTCTCACTGTATATCACCACTGGCTTTCAAATTATTGTTCTTTCATTTTCTTCCATTGTTGTTGGTCACAATAATCTTATTGTGGTGTTGTTAATCCAATCAGAAAAATATTTGTCTACAAATGCTTAGATTGTGCTTTTCACGATTCCCACAAACTGATTTTTCAACTAAAATGCAAAGCAATATTTTTGCCTAGATTCATTTAATTTTCCAATTTCAAAAGGAGACTCATAGTGCAAGCATTATCTCAGTATGATGCATTATCTCAGCATGAAGCCACTTCTTTTTTGGTACTCTTCAATGTACTTGTATCTGTTACTTGGTTGGAAGAAGGTTAAAATGTGAAAATATGCCCAGAAAAATTTGAGAATCATACACTTTCAGTAGAACACTTGTTTTACAACAACAGGGATGTTGAGAGATTATTTTTAACTTGTTCAATATGTATCAGATCACTGGTGACAATTCTTTGCTGTGTTAGTCTGAAACCTGTGAAGACACAATTTATTACTTTCATCATCAATATTAACTTTGTCCTGAACTATGAGGACACCATCATTAAATTGTGAATATTCAGTACATCAGAACAATGAGAGATCATCTCAAAGGGTACCAAAAGTTGGAAGTTGGATGATTCAATTTTGCATTTTGATAATGCTGTTTTTTTTTTCTTATTTTATTTTTTAAATATCAGTGATTAATAAATTGTATTTTTTGCTCTGTGCTGCAGGGAACTGCCAAAGAGTTCTTAATGGATTATCTCCTTAAATGCTATGTTTCAAGTGTTCAGCTATTTAAGATTTTGGCCCTGCTTGTTAATGTCTGACTGAAGTGTTTGAATGCTTAGTTATGCAAAAATCTCCAACCATGTAAACTCATGACCAAATAAGTATTAAATAAAATATACTAACTTGAAGCAGATCATGAATGAGATTAAATTGTGAATATTGTTGAATAAAAGGGTTGAAAATATATTACATCATGAGAATGAATTTCAACTGATAGTGATTTAAGGGTGTAGGAAAAAGGAGAGTGATGAGTGGGGGAAGGGGGTGGGGAGCTCTCCAAACTTCTGCTTCCTTAGTTAAAGGTTGAAACCCTCTTTGTTTCCATTAAAACAAAGTGTGATATCTTTCCAGGAATTATCCTTAAAAAATTGCATCTGATGACTCTCAAATATTCAAAATAATGTAAAAACAGAAATATAAATGCTAAGTCAATTAAACATTTGAAAATTTGGAAGAGCAAATTACATGAATTACAAAGAAGTGAACTTTTGACAGTTGTTTAAAACTTTGCTGACAAAGCAGATCAATAGAAAATGATAATTACCATTCTTAAAGTTATATTTCACTGAAAATATCACAGATCTTTTTAAGGGATCTAACACAATTGTTTGTTCCTATGTTTGGTTTGGTGGTTTGTTTGGAGTTTTAAGCCTCAACATCTAAATTCTTATTTGGTCTAGTGGCAAACATAACCTCTTTTCGACCTTTTCTTTTTGCACTGGATGGGGCAGAGGATTGTTTCAAGGCCAAATGCATCATTGTTGCTGGTTTGCAAACTGCTCATGGTGGTGTGCTTAGTCAAGCAACAATGACAGCTCTCCTTGACAACAATGAAAATGAAGGTGGCAATGTATCTTACTCCAAACAGTAATTACAAAGGATTGTGGTATAGTAATTTGGTATGCATCTTTTTTTTGCAATGGCAATTTTCTTTGGCTGAGAATGATAAACAAAAATGCTACCCCAGAACTCTCTACAGCTGCAGTTTGGAATGTTAAGGTTCATGAGGGTTAAATCTGCCAGAGTGCCTCATAAATATCATTGCTAACTACTTCATAACAAATCTTATTCACCTACTTGGCTTGCAACCATTGATTCAGCCATTCATTATATGTAGATTGAAAATGTTATCTATTATTAGCTCATTTGATTGCAATGAAAGAACCAAAAATAAATACTTTGAATGTGAAATCAATCACACTACTGACTCTTCTTTATTTTATTGCTTGTTTCAAAAAACAAAATTTTGTTGAAGATGCAGGGTTTGGGAACTAATGGTAAGACTTTTTTTGAAGTTTTTGTGTAGTCAGGTTGATAATGAAAGACCATGTCTTCTAGTGAGTGGTATTTGGTCTGTTGGGTACATCTATCCTGTACTAAAGATAAAGGAATAGAACTTACACAGTTGATGTCATAATGCAAAAAGTATGCCTTCTCTTGAAGGAATAATATACCAATACTGACAAATGCAGACAGCTGGTTGTTCAACCAAATGGATATGCACATAAGTTAGTACACGTGAGTCAAATTCTACTGCTTGCTGAACAGTTTGTCCTACCCAAAGATCAGTGTTGGAGTCACAAGCACATTGCTATTCCTCCAATGATGTCAGTGGTGACATCAATGTATGTAATCTATCTCCAGACACGTAATTTCATGTTTGAATTATGCACAGGATCATAAAAAATTTGATTAGCTAATTTACCTTTAGAAATGAGCAGATTTTGTCAGGAGGGGAAAGTTGGGAGCATACCGACAGAGCTGCAGTCAAGTTGCAGCTTGAATCAAAACTTACTAATTGCCTGACTGGAGATATCCTAGTTGATTTTCTAAAATGAAATAACAAAGAGACTGAGTCAATGTCCTCACGCAAGTTTCACATGACTGTGGTTGGCTTGAACTGCCATAAGTAGAGTGCCTTCAGCTTCATTACAACTCTGCATATGGGAGTTAGATGGAGTATAAGGGCTCAGTTTCCAACCAATTGGATTTACTCAGGCACATGAGAGAACTATGAACAAAAAGGGAAGCATGTGACATTAACTACTTTTCTTTAAAGTTCCTTGACACAACTTTCAAACAAAGAAAAAAAAAAGCACCAGTGACGTCATACAGTCGCAGTTTTCTCAATTAAGATTCTTCATAAAATTTTTTCATTTCAATTATTCTACAATTTTGTATCCTTACTACAACTTCCTACCATGACAACTCAGATGATCTTAGCTTACTTTGAAATTTCATCATAAGATTAACAGTCATCATAAATTTTTTTTCTCTCAGTAAAGAAATATACATCCAGTTATTAAATATCCTTGTCTTTAAACAGAATATGGGTAATATGATGTGAAACTTATTTCTTTCCCAATATTTCCATCACCTGGGCAGATTTCTCAATAAGTCATTTCAAAAAGGATTTCTACCCATGTGGAGACCTCTTGCTTATCTTAAAATGAACATAGATTTCTAGCCTGCCCACTCCACCACATTCTAAACAACCATATCTTGGTTTTTATGATCACGCATTGCAAAGTTTGGCAATGCTGCTGTGACAGCGTTTGCATTTCAGGCAATTTTTATTATTGTTTTTGGTGATTTGCTTGTAATAATTCCATCATTGCCATTAATTTTAAGTATCAGTCAAAACAGGTCTTATTCATATAGCTTGAAGGCCTCCTACAAACCCTGTATAAAGGTGCCAGGCAACAGCGCCACCAGTTGAAATCTGGCGAACTTTATGATACTTTAACCTCATTCGTGACCTAGCCATGCTTCAATGTTATATGCTCTTTTTCTATTTTGATTTTAGTACAGCACCAAGCCACATCTACAAAAAATAATTTTCTGCTCACTGCACAATACACTCATCATTTGCACATACCACATCCACTGCCAACTAAGACAATACTGTCAAACAAAATATAACCTACAAACAACTCTCCTACATTTTAGACTTACAATTTGATCTTTCAATCCATCTATTCTTCATTGCACTTTTTCTCACACAGAATACTTTAACATACCTACAAGCAAACTTTCCTACATTGACAGCACATTACCTGGTGAGTCTAGTGGACTGATGTCACAAGTTCATCTGAATAACTTACGACCCAGTACATCAGTCATATCAAGCAAATCATTACTTCATCCAGAGTGACCAGTTTCCTCTACAAATCCACTGCTCTAGTTTCTCAATTACCATTTTATCCTTTCTTGAATTAAAAATAAAATTTTCCTATATCAGCTTCCTGTTAATTTGAATTGTTTTTTTGAAACTATTTTTTTTTTTGAAAATATTTTGTTTGATTTTTTTTTATAAAATTGCAGATAATGAATTCCCTTCAGTTAACTGAAAACTCTTCAACTGTGAGTCATTAGCCTTTGGCCTTATATGAAAAATAAACAGCACGATTATCACGAGTAAAGATATCCAACAATTTGTCCAAAACATATTTTGGTTATTTCAATTAAGGATTCATTAGTCCATAAAAGATATCAATTTTGTAATTCTTTATTACATGTTACTGGCATATCAAAACCTGACCAGTCAATGTATGTATAACCAAGTCTCAAATATGTCTAAAATAGGTCAATGAAGTTAAACTCCTCTAGTTACACAGCCTCTAGCCATTTTACCAACCTAAATAAAAAAGAATTTGAGAACTAAGAATTGTAAGGACAAATACTTCACTACATCAACAGTAATAATACCAAAAACAGCACCATGAACTGCTGCTTTAACGTTCCTAAAAAACTGGAAGCAACAGCATCAGCAAAAGTTCCCCAGTTTCATGACATCTTTACGTTCTGCAAATTTGACGTTTTATTTCACCAAGATTCAGAAACTTAACATCGAAGTCCATAGACTTGTACATTATGATTAGAATTCAACAGAAATTTTTATAGTATTTTATGAATACTCGAATACCTTAAAAAATGCATTTGCAACGGCAATACTAAACATACCCAGCAAAAATATAGAAATTGGGTTGATTCACCAGCATAATACTTAGATGCAACTTATACTTGCAAAATAGTTTGAAAAAAAAGTTTGATCTATGCTCCCTGTAATACTTTTCCATAATTGTAACCCAATTTATATTCAGTAGATTCTCTCATTTTTAATTACTTTCACAAATTTAGGAATGTTCATCTGATTTCATATTAAAGCAAGTTTCAAGAATGTTGGCAACCACTTAAACAAAATCAAACAAAAGGTTGCAACTGAACTTAAAGATTTTAATTAAATCCTACTGTAGGTTAAAATTTGTTATATTCATTGTTCAGAGTCAAAGAAGTCAAATATTTTCTCACTACTTATTAATTCAGATGAAAGGCTTACTATTAACATGCAATTATGATTTCACTGGAGAAAGTCCCAATTGTTTCACTTCTGTGAAGCAATTAAGTAGTGTCCTTTCAAAGACTTTGTTACACATAACAATAATACAGATTAGTAGACCAACTTTTGTGATGTACCAGTGACCCAGATTCAAACTTTGAGACATTTAATCTCTTTTCGAATAACAACCAAGTTGAATTCATTACCAAATCAGTCAGTCCTTGTTTCGATTCTTTTTTCAGTCATAAACACTTAGCTTCATTTTTTACCTTGTGGTGTAAGGCATTCTATATTCCTTTTGATAAAATTTTGTTCCTTCAAGTACAAAACTCTAAGATTGCACATTAAATTCTGCCATCCATCACTTCTCTCATTTAACACCTAATGGATCCTCATCCAACGTATCACTCACATGTCCATTATTATTTCCATGAGATTCTGTCAGAGGCCTGTCATCATTCTGAAGAAATGTTTCCCTGGAACTGTCAAAGTGTTTGACTGATGTATTAGCGTCACTTTCTTCACTGAAGTAATTATCACTGATATTTATCTCATCTTCTTCAAGTACACCTTGGGCAAACTTTAAAGTACCACTTAAAATGTCTTTGACCTGTCCAAAAAAGAAAAAAAAATCTCAACTGTAAAGTAAAAACACTATCAATGTTGTGTAAATCATTCTTCCATTTGACAGTAATGAGGTGCCTGAAATTACTTTATTATTTTTAACTCATTTCATTTCGTTAACGTTCAGAGGATAATAGAATGGTTCGAGCCTACAGAATGAATTTAGGCTTGAAGGGAAAAAGGCAGTAGGCCCCAAAATTGCTTTGAAAAATCTTTCAAAAGTTGCGAATCACCTCTGCAACTGTACATCAACACAGCTAATAGAAAAAAATGGTAAAACAAGAGTCACTCTTTGTAAATTTAAATATTCATCATTTTCAACACAAAAAATGTCACATGATCCAAGAGGACATCCATACGTTTAAATGTCAGGATTTACTATTCCGATTGGGGTAATTGTGTATTTTTAAAATAACAGGTCAACCAATCAAGATTCAACAAAATTATTCCCAACACCCTGCTTTTCTCCAACACTACCCTTTTTATAGTTTATAATTTGGAAACAATTTTGGTATGATGTTTCTCCCACAGAGTCAACTGCAACGACAGGTTAGTAGTAGACTTACAAACCTAGATGACTGTATATATTCGTAATAACAATACAACATCATTAGCAGACACTTAGCAGATACCAGCCATGCCAAACAGGCTTTGATAAATTCTTTTTACATTACTTGCCTATGGAGGAATCCTGACAGCAATTTTAGTTGGCCATAACTCGGGTCTATCACCTTTTTATGTTTCAATTTCCTTGCTTACTTCTATCCTGGATGGTTGTAAACTCAACTGTATCTAAATTCCTTCAATTTCACTAAATATGAGGGTTCGAAATACATGTAGACATTAAATAAAGAAGATTTAAAGCTAAGGGACCCCACTAATGGTTGCCTACAGTCACTATACACAAGGGCTGATCGGATTTGTCTATACAGTTATCTCTTCTTTAAACCTTCTCCCTGGAATGAACATTAAGATGACTAAGTCTGCTAATAGCTCAAATGGTAAATTTGGCACTTGGCCACAAGGTCAAATGCACCTTCATAACCACTTTGCCCATGTACCCATTCACATAGTCACCCTAGTCTGCTTGGTAAAGTGTATAATTCCTGCACTTACAATGGCTGTGTCAAAAAAAAGTGTACAAATTTGAAATGGTGCAAATGCATACAACTGCCATGACATACTTGCCAACATTGTCATTTCAGAAAACGGAACATATGTGACTACATGATCTACTATGTGCAGGGAATGCAAAAGCAACAACACCAGTGAGTGGGATTCAGGGGGTACAACTCATCCTTTCCACTCTACGTATTTACATTCTTTGTGGAAAAAACTTTAGGTGTATGCAAGGATTAACTTTATTTTGTCAAGCTTTTGCTTTGCACTGTTCCTAAACATTGTCAGTATCAGTATATTTTTAATACTTTAGAGGGCAAGAGCAGTCACCCCAACTTGAAGTAGTGTAGTAGACTGTCCTGTTTTATGATTGGCTGTTGAGAATCATGTGACAATATTTTTTTCTTCTCAAATGTGAAATTTAAAAGGATTTACTACTTGATTTACTTGAATAAATGCACTATTCACATCCTAAAATACGACAAAAGATACTTTGAAGAGAAATAAGAAGAAATTTGTGATATTTAGCTGCTGCTTCATAATAAGTTTTTTTTTTGGGGGGGGGGGCTGCTCTTGACCTTTAAGTCAGAAAAACAGAACATTCTGATTTTTATGGGTTTTAAGGCTCGGAAAAGGGAACCATTCCACCAAACAGTTGGCAAGTATGACATGAAGATAGAGGTTCACCTTTGTCCCACTTTTCCCAAGATGTATTAATTGCAAACAATTCCCAACTAGCTTATTGAACTCATTTGTGACAGAAACTTCACTGAAGTTCTTGCCTGGCTAACCAACTATGGTATTGCCCAGTGCAGTTGCTAAAATGAATTCTTATCTAGTCATGGAACATCAAGCTCAAGATTTGTCAAGCCTTCATATCAAGGCCACAATCAGGCTTCAGTAACATAAAGAATAATCATGTTACATTTTAGAAGGACTTTTTATAATATGAACAATGAATTAGCATGTAGAAAATCAACCAAACGAAATCTTATATTTACCTGTTTTAACCCTGCAAGTGACATTAGAAGATTGTCGTCTTCTGGAAGTCGATGATTCTCCAGGGCATCCTGAATTTGTACTGCAAATCAAAAGTTATTTTTACAAGATTAGCAAATGAATTTAGACTTAATATAGGTCTGCTTAGTCCTATATAGTTAAAAGGAACATTATCTTCTGACAGTGGAAGCAGAAACAAGGGGGCTTGCAAGGCTCAGTCCTCAAACAAGAAAGGTGGGGAAGAAGTGAGTACATACAACTTAAAACACTCCAGATCTGCCATTTCCATTCATCTTGGGGCTCATAAAATTAAAAATTTTCTTGGGGTACACTCTGCACCATCATACAGTTGCACTCTACTTAGATAGTCTTGAAACTCGGCCCCATCCCCCAATATTTTTTCCATTCTGACAGGCCTGTGTTCTGGCACCTGTCAATTTGTCAGGATCAAACTCTTATCACATATGAGGACAATGGTGACAATCATTGTAAAATTTGAACTGATTCACTATTGCCATATTGGCATTTTAAGGGGAAACACTGCACCTAAAATGCACCAATATTGCATCCACAGACAGAAGTGCTAGCCATAGCCAAACCATGCAGTTTCAACCCCAGCAAAAGCTTCATCTCCCCAAAACAATATGCATATGCAGGGAATAATTAAGTGTTCAAATTTTGCTGTTTCAGGGCTCTTTGATCACAAAATCACTAACAACCCATACGTTTAATGTAGAAAATCTGCTACACAATTGTGTTTTTGTATAGCAATTTGTCCATTTTGTGTAGCAAAATGCGATGCGCTACCCGATAAATTATTCCCTGCATATGGTGAGTTCTGGGACTTGTTTCATTTTGAGTTTTTAAAAGTCTGGGTGAACAAATTATTCTTGAGCAGCAAATAACTAAATTTTTCTTAAAAAAAAAAAAAAAAACTGATTTTTTAAATGAAGACTGAAGACTATACCACTGTCTTATTTTGATTTATGTATCATTCTGTGTCAAAATACTGATTTTAAAAATGAGAATTAATTCAGCCAAATGAAATGGTCCACCCTGTTTACCCAGCCTATAATCCTGCCTGGTATAGATCTCAAACAAAAGGATTGCAGCTTTTTATTTGCACAGTATTTGACAAGTACTGTTACAAAATGAAAATACAGATTTGTAAGTTTTGAGAAATGATTACAAAATTGAAACTTGAGTGACTTACATATATGAGCTTCCATCTTTGTTGCACAATACCTGCACATGTTTTGTGTATCATTCATTCGTCCTCTGAGGAGTAATAATTCTTTTTGTGCTTCACTCTCCTGAAACAAATTATTTTCAAAAAGATGTAAACTTGCCAACTTTTGAAAGTGATTATCTTTGTTTGTAAATCATTCACAAAATAGTTTTTACAATGAGACGGATTTAAAGAAAAAAAAAATTCCTTTAACAAAACTAAGCTTTTATTTCTTTTACCAGAGCTGGGAGAGGTCTCTAACATAAGATGAGAGTACATCTTGAACCATGTCAATGACTCCAACTCTCTGTCTCGTGTCTCCCAAAATCTGGAATATATTTCTTCCAAAAGGTAAACAGAATGTGACTTCCAAGTGAGTCACAAATTTTAATTGATTAAAATCATAATTTCTTTTTTCAATTACAATCACGATTGTAACTATGATTTTAATTGATGTGATTTAAATCAAACAACCCTAGTTATATGCTTACCTCCTTTTCGTTGTGTTTTTTGGAGTTACTTCTGGGTTTGGCAAAGAAAGATTCTACCCTACTAGTGAGTGGCTCGGAATTAATAGAGTGCGCAGGTGAGGAGATGGCGTTCTTCGTTGGCAAGGGTTTGTTTGTAACCACTACTTTTTCATCTGGTGACTGAGAAAGAGGGTGAGGTATGTCTGATGGGATAAGGGGAGAAAAGAAAATGTTGGTAAATAAATTATTACTTTTTGGATGTCAATCTATGATTGCCAACGCTTACAGGAAATAGGAGAGTGGAAGGCAACATTTCTCATCACCTGGTACTTCAAATGTCAGAAGAATCCATCCTGTTTGCATTCAGTGTTGTTGGTGACATCTAATCAAAAACATGTATTAAAGCCCTTCTAGAGTAACAGCAATAAGAATGCAATTACACAGGTCATACAGAACAGCTCTTGCAGGGAGCAGACTTTTTTGACACGCTATCTGACAAAATTGTCCAATGTTTCAAACACTTGACCCCCTCCCTCACGCCTCCAGACTACATGCAGGCTGCAGCGCTAAGCTAGAAAGGTGCTTGGAAATGTACAAAAATTACATATGGATATAAGGTGGATTGACTGACACAAAGATGTGGTAGTTGAAAATTTCATTTCTATTCTTCTCAGCTATAAACAATCACCTCTTCCACCTTTTGCAAAATATATTGTTAACTCAATTGATGTACCACCTTGATCATTCAATGAGGACACAGGGCTCAAAATCTGCAGTTGCCACTAGCCCCACACAAGTGATGTTTGCATGGGCAAGTAATATTCTAGTTGTACCACAACCACTTACACCAGTACCTGTCCACACTCTTCATGCCGACTGTTTCCCATTAAAACATCGTTGAAAAGTTACATTCCTCCAGCAAAGTTCTATTACAATGCAGATGTATGCAACTCTCTTACTGACAAGGCCTACACCAAGAGACTTTGAGTTTGCACCATTTGAAATGCAATCTTAAGGTTTTCCAAAACTACCTTGTGGTGGGGCAACCTAAAATATGAATGACCAACCAAATTCGTATAACCACTTGTCTCCGGAATAACCAATTTTTTGGTTCCTTGTGTAACAAAGGAACCTATGCAGTCACCCTGGCGTATGTATGTGTGTGTGTGTGTGTGTGGATGTGAGGGATTGGAATGCGAGGTATGTGGTGCGATAACTCGATAACCAACTAATCAATTTTTTTCAAACTTGGTATGTATGTAGATGTTGTTGAGTAGATGTGCCCTATCATTTTTGGTGGGGGTCAAAGGTCACTAGCGATCACCGGAGGTCAAAAAATGAATTACTATTAGTAGCTGTAACTCGGTATGCGTTGTTCAAACAGTGGCATAATTTTAGGACAAGTTAGATTGATATGAAGTGAAAATGTTGGTACATTAACCAAAATAATTGGAAAGGTCAAAAGGTCAAAAAGTAATTTTTCATTGATATCTTGCCACTGAAACATTTTAGAGGGGTGTTGTAATGGAGATTTGCATTTGTCTAAGTGAAGTGCATATGATGACCCACCTTGACCTCACTTGACCTTTTGATTTTTGTGTGACTGTTTGGTAACGACTGGATTCCTCTTGATGAGACGAACCAAAAAAGCAATTACACTACCCTGCTATAATGTTCCTAAGTCAAGTTACTGACATTTAAATGCCAGGGTAGTTAGTGTGTAGGTTATATGCACTGGAATGTGAGGTATGCAGTACAATAACTCAAAAACCATGTAACATAGGGAGGTGGCATAATGGAAAGTTGTGTTCATGTAAGTGAAGTGCACGTGTTGACCTACTTTGACCTCACTTGACCTCATTTGATCTTTTGACCTTTGTGACTTTTTTGTGTCGCCTGGATTTGTCCTGCTGAGACAAACAAAAAGGGTAATTATACTACCCTCCTATGATGTTTCTAACGTGAGTTATTGTAATTTGGGTTAAAAGTTAGTGGTTAGTGTATGTGTGTGTTACGGTATATGCTTTGGAATGCGAGGAATATAGTGTGAGTATTCAATAACCAAATGATATAGGGAAGTCACACCAGCAGGGATGATCCTTCAGCAAATTTATCTGGTTGTCCAGACTGCCAGAGGAAAACCTGCACTGGAAATTTGGTTTTCCTTCCTAAAACTTTGTTGTCCCCCACTGCAAATGCAAAATATGTTTGCAAGCTGTAAACAGTATTTCTTAGTGATACACTGAAATAGAAAGAAAAGTAAAAAGGTCTGCTGTAAGTTATGGTGCTGTAGCAACTGAGAAAAAGCAAAAGATCTAAAGGCTCATCTGGATGCTTTCATGCCTTATGACACACATGTCACTATTTGGGTGATATGTCTTTTGTTCAATTGGTATAAAATCCAGCTGAAGTTAAATGCTTTTTGACAAATGCAATGTATAAAAGAAAAGAAGAATTATAACCCCCTCTCAGTCTATAAGCAGTCTGGTTAACAATCAGGGCAGTTATGCAATTTTTATTATAAAAAAACTTTTCCCTCATATACAGTGTCTAATAGAGTTATTTACAAATTACAATGCAAGCATTGGCTCCAATACTTGTATAATATTGTGTATATACCACAATACTAAAATATGAAAGCAGCTTCTCTTCTTTACCTCTGCTTTCACTCTAGGACTGCTATGGCTTTTCACTTTTCAAACACCCTTTTCAGGTTGAAAGGTCAAGTGGAAAGTCATTTATTAGATTTTACAGAGCTATGATTGTTCCTTGGTCTTCTAGCCAAATTGTAAAATAGAAATTGGTGCCAATAAATCACTCTACCTTTAGTAGCAGACTTGTGGACCTTTGCTTGTTTTTGCTTTTGAGGCAAACACATTAGTTAGTCCAAAGGACAACCATGACATAATTTCTATTCATCTATCATAAATTCTGGTGGTCAGGAATGACCAGATGACTGTTACATTTCTTCCCTGCATGAGGGACAGAACTTTGTGTTTATGTAAAATGCAGTATTGACCTACTTTGACTGTATTTGACCTTTGTGACTTCTTTGTAAGGTCTGGATTTGAATTTTGAGATTTGTCACATGTGTGGAAATAGGAGGTACTGTATGCAGTGTGATAACTTGAAAAATCAAGTGTTCAATTTCTCCCAAACTGTGAGTGTTTGGAAGATTTTGAAATTTAATGTGCCCCTATGTTTCTGGGTGAAGGCCAAAAGTCATTGGGGTTGAAGGTGCAAATGCCTTACCTTGGTACTCCCTAAATACAAAATCATCTTAAATGCAAGGAATCATAGTGCCCTTGGGCTCTTGTTTCTACTTTAATTTCAAGCTCAGTGACACATTGAAATCCAATTTAACAACAAATCTTCTGGAGTGTGCATAGGTAGAAACATGAACCTTTAGGCACTAGAATGACTTTAACACCATTAATGTACTTACCACTGTTTCCTTTAAGAAATACTAGATCGAGTAAATACCCGCAATATGAGAAAATTTAAACTCATTGGAAATTTCAGTTTTGTGGAACACACATCAAATGTGAGAAATATTTAGACCCTATTTTTCATTTTTTCCCCACAAACATTAGTGCCACAAATTGACAAGCCATTGTGTCAAAATCACATCATAGCAGCTTAGCATAAATACTATTACTCACCACCATATGTGCTAGACTTAACCATCCTGCCTGGATGTTCCTCGGTTGCAGTTCTAACACTGGTCGATGTCTTTGTCATCCGTTTGAGACTGTTGACCCCAGAGGTCACCATGGCATTTGTCCTGTTTTTGAAGGAGTTGTTTGATTGCACTGAAGGGTTCTTTTTACTTTGTGCTCTGGGCATTGTGTGAGCCATATAATTCCCTGTTCTTGACTGGTGGAAGATCTGGAACTGATAGTTAGCAGGTCTGGAATGCTTCTGTATAAAATAGAGACAGACAATTGGAAAGAGATCTTAGATGATATTTATATAATATTTCGTTTATGCCAGTCCATGGTTTTGGTTAAAATCATGAAGTCAACATAAATTACTATGGGTGGTTAGGTTAGGTTGGATGGAAAAAAGGCTGTGGCCAGCTTGACCTGAACCAATAGGATGGAAACTGGGCCATAAAACTCCTATCTAAGTAACTAGATGGAGTTTTACAGCCCAGTTTCCAACCAAGTCAGTCTGACCACAGCCTTTTTTCCAGTTGTGGCTCACTGGCTTGTTTTTCTACTCCATTGCTTATGCTGGGCACCAAGCAACATGGCAGTAGGTTCCATTTTTTTAGTTTTTGGTATGACCTGGCCAGGACTTGACCTCCGAACTGTGAGTCTGATGCTTTCACCACTTGATCACTGTGTATGGTATTTAATTGAAAACCACAAATTACACAGGTTTCAAATCCAGGATTTTGAAAAATTCTGCAAAGAGTATGGGGCAAGTAAAAACTCATCCTGATATGCAGTGCATAACATCATAACCCGCACTGAAAGAATCCAGTACCACTCACATTGGATTTCAAAGGCCACTATTAGGCCAATTAGAAGAGGACAACAAGACATTCAAAATTACAAGTGAAAGAGACAAGTAATGAAAAAAATTAAGTCAGTCTGGCAGCACTCTGCAATCATTTCTTGAAAATTGCTAGCTAATCTTTGCTTACATCTAAAACTAGATCAATGAATTCACCTTTTGGGTTTTAATGGCTTAAATTTTTCCATATCAGCACCCAGAATATTACAAGTCACCTCCAAGAGAGCTGACATCTTACCCAGGGACACCCCATCCTCACTATTAATGTTTGCAAAACACCAGTCATTGCCTACAAATAAATTCATAATTAGATCTCTTACATTTGAAACTTCAAGCAATTATAGAAAAAGCCTTAACATAAACCATGATGGTGATCTTTTTTGGAACTCTAGGGTAATATCAATTAGTGACATCACTTGTGTAGCTTGGGTACCCTGTTATACCAATATCATATTTACTACAGGATTCTTAAAAAAAGTGTTGCATGGGAAAACACGCTCATTACCTTTAAAAATTTGCCCAATATTTGTACTATTTTCTTGCTGCTTTTTTTTAATGCCAATCGAGAATAAAGAGCTTTAAAATAACCATAAAATTGATCATTACCATCTTGTTAAACTTTTATAATGAGCAGGAGAATAAGAATTATAACTTTATGAGGTGTCTTTCTAACACTTTTGAGTGAAAATCAAAAGTGGGCACTCTCACAAGATTCCTACCAGCTGTGTGAAACACCAGCCCAGCCAAGAAGTATATATCACTTATTGTTGTCTAGGCCTACAACTCTCTTCTTTTTTAAGCTTAATAATAAAGACCCCCATGATTTTAGCTTGCCCCATAGTAAAGGATAATGGTAACGAGCGTTAAAATACTCAGAAGAAGAAAAGACTACATCCCTAAAATTGGTCTACTGCTTCCTAGGAAGCCAACTTCCCTGTGCAGAATCAAAGAATGGTCACTTTGCTATTGTGCAAAGTCATACTAGGAAGTATCATTACTCAATAAGTTCTACTTACATGGAACACTTTGTTTTTCTATAGGCTTTCTACACTTAAATATTTTTGAATATGAATATGCAGTGACTGGCTTTTGCATGGACCTACTGATTGGCTAGTTCTATGGTGTCTTAACCAGCACACCTTTATACACCCATTTAAATTCTTTGTGCTAACAATGGAAAAACAACCTGAACACTCATTTTTGATGGGCAAAGTGGAGTTCATCGATTATGCTGGATAATTCATGGAGAAATGTAATGTGCATGCATAGAATGCACTATTCAAGTACACACACATTGGTTCTTTTAACGATGGGATTTTCTGTAACATGTCCTTATTTTTGTACGCAGATCAATATATAGACCTAGAACCTAGCACATATGGAATTTTCCATTTTACGCACCCAAAGTAATGTGCCTTTTTTGTAAATTCCTTAAAGAATGTTTTTCTGACTTAAATGTTTTGAAATAAGTATTACTTAGATGTGCATATACTAACATGCTGGTTTTTAAAAAGAATGAATGGTGGTCACCACTTTCACCCCTCAATTTCAAATATGAGTCACCCCAAATTTTACATTGGAACCTATGGTTTATAATATCTTTGTAGGGAACATATGACAGTGCCCTCTGTTGGAGAGAAGAAAACACCAGGTAGTCCCATTCTGATTTCAATACAAAATTCATCTTCTCCCACAGCTAGGGTGCACCACCTTCATACAACATAACACACTGATTATCAGTTTACATGCCATATCATGCCATGTTTCAGGCCCATTCAACAAGTGAAGCATTAGAGCTGCCTGAGATGTCTCAGGGTCACCATTACCTAGAAGCTGCTTGGCATGATCCTGGTCAGCCCTTTATCAATAGGTTACTATCATTTCATGCACAATTGATTTATTGTTTGGGTTCTGGGAGGTTGTGGCTGCCCAAAATTTTAAATGCGCATAAACATTAAAATTTTCCATCAAATTTACACACAGCCACTAAAGCAGAACATCTTAAGAAATCTATACTTATATCTAAATTACACTTGCAACCTCAGACTGCCTTTGCACAGCAGTGTGATATAACAATGTATAACGACAGCTCCTTTGATATACAAGCCTCCAATGTACAAAACAGTTAAAAAAGATGGTATGCAGCCTATAACAATAGTTTACATGACCTAAACTGAGCCTAGGCTATACAGCACACTCCACTAAAACATCTACATTGTTCCAAAAGTACATAGATGAGGCAATGATATAATATGTCACTATATTCAAGTCCATGAAATGTAAGACACACTGTGATAACACCATCGTTCATGTAAATATTTCAAAGTTACAGAGTGAGCTAAATTAATTAAATTACTGCTTGCCAAAGTGTAACAGTGTAGTGTTTCAGACTGAAGGGTGCCCTTATCTTGGCAATAAGGTTATGTACTGATATCAATGATCTGCGAGAAGAGCATAGAGGCTTAAGAAAAATGAAGTCATATTCATAGGCAGGATGAATGAGTAAACACATGTCTGTGTGTATGCTACATGCAGCTAGAGCCATTTATTCCTTACTCTGCATGCAAAGGGATACTGCATTATTTACCCAGCATGAATGTTATTTACACTGGTATGCAAGTACACAAAGCTCTGTAGCATGTATTATGTCCAATCAAACTTTACAGTTGTTGGAAGTGAGAGATAGATGATGTTAATAAAATTACTGGCATGAAATACCTTGGATTCTGGCTAAACTTAACATGACCTAGATTCTTTGACAACTATGACTTTTGCTGGATTTTGCAGTCACAAAATGTCCCTCAATTCAATCTAAGGAAGATATAGGACCTTTAAATATATTAAGATTCTGTTTGTCATTATTTTCAATGTTTTGAAACAAAATGTATCAAGTTTTTCTTTGAAAATTGAGTCTGCATGCTTTAAATGAGTGCCACAATGTTTACATACCAATTAACCCTGTGATATAAGGTACCTTATCAACTTATCAGAAATGTGCCTTGTCTTTTAATTCACAGTTAACCCTTTGCCATTGTTTGGGTCCTTTTGGACCCATGCAGAGAGCTCGGCTGTCACCCATCTTTACTGTTTCGCGCGGAGCTGGAAACTGCGAGTAGCTACCCGAAAATTCGGCCACAACAACGAGAGAGACAATAGTTTAAGGTCACAGGGTCAATGGCCTACGGAAGCAGATGCGGGGCGGGCTACGTCCGCTTTTCCGCCCACTCCCAAGGCGCGCAAATATGCCCCGATCGGAGCACAACGGTAAAAGGTTAATCTAAAATATCTGCTCCACTGGGCTAAAGGGCTACGCGCACACACGCAGAGACAGTGGCATCAGCTTTGCAGTAAACACACTCCACAGGCTTATTTTAACCCTTTGCCATTGTTTGGGTCCTTTTAGACCCATGTGGAGAGCTCGGCTGTCACCCGTCTTTACTGTTTCGCGTGGAGCTCGAAACTGCAAGTAGCTGCCCAAAAATTCGGCCACAACAACGAGAGAGACGATAGTTTAAGGTCACGGGGTCAATGGCCTACAGAAGCCGATGCGGGGTGGGCTGCGTCCGCTTTTCCGCCCACTCCCGAGGCCCGCAAATATTGTTTTTCATAGTAGTGTAAGATGCAAAATGGTACTCCCATTTTAACTTTTCGGGCTTATGCTTGGGTAATAAAATTTCTCAATTTTGTATGAAAAATAATTCATTCATCTGACAAGCACTGGTTAATCATGCTTGGCCTCCATTCCCCTCCTACAAAATATTGATCTTAGAATGTACATATAATCACCCATCCATTTCCAACTGCTATCACAAAGCAATTTTCTAATACCATTTAATTGAAATCAGATATTACTTTCTTTTTATGAAGTGTATTTTTCTGTTTATGGAAATGAACAACAGTCACAGAAAACCTGCAAAAGTTGCCTGTTCCAATTAGCCTATGTACATTCTCTATCATAAAATATAAGCTTAGGCTAGGCAGAGATATGACAACACTACACTTACATTACTACTTTACAGGGAGTAGGCTATTGCTTCTCATTTTACATATTTTCCAATAGGCATCCTTGGAAACAGCTGGACATAAGTGATTCTCCCCCTGAATCCATATTCTATTTGTTTAATAAGTGTACTCTTTGATATGATCGACTGGACAGAGCAGGACATGAAAGGGGGGTGCTAGTGACCTTTAACACTACCGGTACATGCTACCATGTGCAATGAATTCAGCACTAAAAATCACCCTACTCCATGCCCACTGCTACTGTTTTCGAACTAAGGTACATGCACTATGGTTTCCCCATGCTTTGAACACAATCGGTAAGGGGCGAAAAGTTTGTAAAAATCTTCTAGTTTCGACTCCAAGTGTTTTGTAAAGCTAACACAGTTTCAAATTATCAAAATGCTGATTTTCAAAAAAGCGGATATTGAAATCAGAAGAGGAAACGGAAAAAGCGGAATTCCGCTAAAAGGCGCAGCTTTCGCACCCTTGTGAAATACTGGATGAACTGCTGTGCATACAAATTCAGACTTCACTTGCCAGCCATTTGTAAGAACACAGCACTTCTGACTTTACTACACTACACTTGACCTGACATATCACCTTTTTGGTCAAATCACTAAATTTTTCCCACATTAATCTGCATTCATTCTTATTTTAATATGACATTACCAAGTTGACCATCGATCATACCCATGTAATGGCAAAGAGGGCACACAATTACCAAAATGAGTGTAAGAACTAACATACCAACGGATCTCTGAGATGTAACGCTTTGTTGATCAAAAAATGGACGTCGCCTGATGTTGGAAAATGCATGAGGATATTCAAGCATTCATTGCTGTCAGCTGGAAGTACTAGGATGTAACAAAACAAAAAATTGTTACTCTCTACCAACTAAAAAATCAACTTTAACCTCATACTCATTGGTTCAAAACTGCTTCACTTTCACTTTTCTTTCAAAGCAGACAGCTTCTATGAAACCTTAAAAGTGTACATTCGCCAAGTCATCACATAAATTTACATTGCTCAATTTTCAGAGTTGTTCACTTAACTTCTAACTGCCAAAAATTGCAGGTTGGTTTTTCTCATTAAACTGAATGAATGAACTATCAGCTGGCTCCAATCTGAGTCAAGACTATACTGCTCACTGATTGACTCTTTCAGCATTTATTATAATATTTCAGGCTTCGGTACTAATAAATTTTTCCATCTCTCAAACATCCCATATTATTCTGCAAGAGATATACTACACAAACAACACACTTAACTGAATTCCAGTAACCAAAACAGCACAATAGATCTGTGCTTTGGAAACACACTACTCATAGTTGTGCAAGAAAATGCAAAAAAATCAGATAACCAAATTTTCTTGCCCTCATGTAAAAATAATGAAAATGCCTGCTCAAAGGACAGGCACAAATTTTTTTAAAAATCAAGGCCGGGGGCCCGTTCCACAAAGAGTTACGCACGATCTTAAGTATGATTTACTGTTGGCTTAAGTATGGTGAATCAAACTTAAGATTGTGCGTAACTCTTTGTGGAACGGCCCCCTGATTTATCTTTAAATTAAAGTCATTTTTTACAATACAAGTACCTTTGATTTCATTTATTTCTCCTCCAGATTTATCCTAATTATAACCAATCAAATCCCAAGATGACTGTATATTTAAAAAAAAAAAAAACTAACAAATGTGATGAAATAATTCAGGACCTTTGCCTTAACTAAAGATCTCTAACCTTTTAGGATATGACCCTAATGAAGAAGATGAATAAAATTCTATTTCCATTCATCAGTGCTTTTAAGCACTGATTTGGAGTTCACCTCATAATTAGTTCTACCAACTAAGTAAATATAATGTAAACACCATGTAAAAAAACAGGCAGCACAACAACCAACTTTTGTCAAGAAACCCCATCACCTTGGCAACTAAGTTTAAATGACAACAATAATGTCACTTTGTTTAAATTTAACTTTCTTGTTTGAGAATTCTGACCAACATTAAGTACATCAATTTACATTGACTGCCATTGAAACATTGTCACCAACATATAAAAAACTTTTGAAAATTAAAATGAATTAAAATCTCTCAATAATTTGAAATAAAACTTTCTAAAAAATGGTAGAAAGTTCTGATTCTTGATCCAAAGCCACTCATGCATTTTTGTCAAAAAGACCAGGATGTGTTACGCTTGTACTCAAATGTTCCTTTGCTTGTACTTTACATGCAATGATTAGACTGCAGAATTTTTTTCCCTTTTGAAGCCCAGCATCCAAGCTATTAAAACATTCTGTAGGGCTTTACCAAGACACAATACTCTTGTATTCAAGATGACATTGATGCCATTGTTTTAGACTCCAAATAAAACTGTATCTCATTATGACATTTAAAACAGTCAATACTTACATAATTCTCTAACCAGCATAAGCATGGCAACAAAAAAATAATCGATGAGGTCAAGACTGGCACTATCGGCAAAAAAGGCATCCCAGAGGACGAGGAGATCTTGAAGAGTAAATTCACGACCAAAGAGTAATCTCACCCATCGTCTGTCAAAAAATAAAAGCAAATCTTACAAATTTCTTGGAAAAAAGATGTTCTTGACTCAAGGAATATAGATTAAAAGAGATAAATACTTAGTGCTATAACTTTCCAATACCTAGGCATAGTAAAACCTTTTTTATTGGAACCCCACCTACTAAAGTTTTCCCCCTGCTGAACCTACCTTTGCTACTGGCATGTTCACTTAAACAGGATTTAACTGCATAAAAAGTCATCAAAAAGAACAATTAAGCAACCAAAAAGTCACAAGCATTATCACTTACAATGTGATGCATACCAGTCAGTTTTTGTTAAACTTTATTTTTTGTTGTTCAAAAAAAGTTAAACGAAGGTTTTTGGAGATAATTCATCTTGAAACTAAGCTGCAATGGATTGAATAAAAGCATAAACAGACTAGAGCAGCAATGCTGCAGAATCTCAATACTTTGTAAATGTAATGGAGAAAAAGTTTCAACATTGTTGCTGATGAAATCTGATGTAAATACAGTACTTCCTTTGTGCAGCAGGATAATTTTTGTGGTGTTGTTGTTCAAATAATGTTTGCAGTGAAGATTATGCATCTATAGTTAATATTTTTAGCTCAAAGATTATCAAATACACTGAGAACAACTTTTACAATGACTTTGTTACACAAAGTGATGTAAATAATCATTGTGTACCATACTGAGACTTAATAAAGCAGAAATTATCGACCTGCTAGTGTAATGTGATGTTTATTCTTATTAATATGCATATTCATACTTATGCAGATTCTATACATATCACGTGCATGCATGAACCAATCATATTAAATATATAAGGTTAATATAAAAAGGATTGCACGTGGGTAACATCACTTCTCAATCCTAGTCGATATGTAGTTGTCAACGAGGAGACAACCCTTATTTTATTTTCTACGTTTATGTTTTGTAAATATATACTGGATCCAGAACTTAGAAGATTGCGTTTATTTCATTTGTGTTAACAATCTCATTACATGGTGGCAGCGGTTGTGAGTTTATCTATCTTTATTACGACGGGATTGAGATTTTCTATCATTCTGCGACCTGCCCTTCTCCATACTTGAGCCTGAGGTCTCACATGTGAGTAAAGAGAACAGTTGAGTTCCACGCCCTTTTAAAACAACGTCGTGAGTACTGTTTGAAACTTTCTCTAACTTTCAAGTGAATTACTTCAAAACTGATGCCTTTATTATCGAGGACCAAGAAAAACACCAGCAGAGTGAGTAGGACGAACAATTTAACTATAATCATGAATTTTCCACTTCTTCGAACAAACATTGCCTGTGTAAAGCCACTAGACAAAAGGAGAAACCTAAAACTTAAGGTCCGTAGCATCGTGTTTATCTATAAGCCATCAACACGTATGGAATTCGTCTAATAGAACACCTGTTTGGAATGTGTCTGAAAGAGGAACACCTGTATAGTCTTTTGAAAAGAACTGAACATTGGTGAAAACAAGCGAGTAGTACCGCAGCCAAACTCAGTGTGAGATGTCGTTTACCGTGGTTTACCTGTATACAGTGCCGATTAGTGAAATTCAGTTGAAAGCCAGCTTCCCAGATAGCCATGACCGGCCTCGAAGATGTCCGGAGAAGTCAACGATACCCCCACAAAACTTTGGAGTCAAATGGTCAAAACGTTTTGGAATATTATTATTATTAATAAAACTCTGTGACTGCAATAAGAGAGTGAACTCAGAACTTTCTTTATCAGGACTCATACTATGTGTGACGTATTACTCATGAATGTATCGAGTTGGTAAGATTTTTCCATTTTGTTGCAATTTTTAAGTCTGTCGTTAGTTCATGTTGTGCAAGATACAAGCATAATTAATGCTAAGACAGTTTGTTAAAGCATAGTATATAGGAACAGTGGACATTATGACTGAGTTAGTAGGTTTCGTACCCCCTACTTTAGATTGGAAATCAGATGATTTGCCAACAGCATTTAGAAGCTTCATGAGTTGTTGTAAGCTAATATTTTCAGGTCCTATGTCATCAAAGAGTGACAATGAAAAAGTAACCTATATACTATTGTGGTTGGGACGAGAAGGCATTAATGTCTATGAAACTTGGGAGTTGACAGATAAACAAAGGTCAAACCCAGATGAAATTCTATCGTTCTTTGAAAAGCATTTTGAGCCAAAGAGTAATTTTAGATTGGCTCGGTATAAATTGCAACAAATGAGACAAGACAGTCACGAGAATGTTGATGATTTTATGACAAGATGTAAGCGCCAGGCTGAAAAGTGTAAGTTTACTCCAAGCGAATTAAAGGTTCGCCTAATCGAGCAACTGATTTTAGGGACTCCTCACAAAAAAATTCAGGAGAAGCTGTTGGGTAAGGATGAAACCCTAACGTTAGATGGAGCAATGGATATTGTACGAACATACGAAGCCACAAAGGCTCATATGTCAGCATTGCAAGCAACCGTGCCAGCTGCAGGCATGAAAATAGACGCATTGAAGGGGCAGAAGACCCAAAACAGCAATCGAAAATGTAATCGATGTGGTTTAAAATATCCACATAAGGGGGAATGTCCAGCAATTGGTTCCAAATGTTTTTCGTGTGGGAAGTTCAATCATTGGAAGTCCATGTGTAGGTCTAAGTCTCGAGATAATAGTAAATACACTGGGTCACCGAATTCAAGCAAACCCACATCTAAGAGAAGGTCTAGGTCTCGTTATAGATCGGAGCATTCTGCTCCAAAGGGGCAAATTTCAAAAAAAGACAGTGAAATTGTCAGTGTTGAACAAATTAAATTTGAAATAATCAAAATTAATAACATCCAAGGATCCAAAGTTCTTTGTAGTGAAATTTTTGCAACCCTTAATACAGTTCATAGGGGTAAGGATGCAACCTTAAAAGTTAAAGTGGACACGGGTGCAGAGGGAAACATTCTTCCCATGCGCATATTCAAACAAATGTACCCACATAAGGTTAGTAATGGCAAACCGCTTCCAAGTGCTCCACTACAGAATAGTGACACAATTATTACGGCTTATAATGGAAGCGTAATACATCATTATGGTATGCATTTCCTAGACTGTACATTTGAGGATAATAGGTCAAAAGTTAAATTTTATGTTAGCGATGTGGACGGCCCAGCCGTGATAGGTTTGAAATCTTGCCTCGACTTAAATCTGGTGACTTTTAATTGTAATCTTAATTTGAAATCGAGTGTAGAAAACATTGATGACCTTAAAAGAATGTATCCTGATAGTTTTCAGGGTATTGGGAAGTTCGAAGGGGAGTACCATATAGTATGTGACAAGTCAGTACCACCTGTAGTACATGCCCCACGTAGATGTCCTGTGCAGATAGTGGACGATGTTAAAAAGGAGCTAGATGATATGGTGTCCCTAGGTGTAATTGAATCTGTCACAGAACCGACAGATTGGGTGTCTAGTCTGGTTTACCGTCGTAAACCAGATGGCAGGTTAAGAGTTTGTCTTGATCCAAAAGACTTGAATAAGGCTATCAAACGAGGTCAATGTCATATTCCAACATGTGAAGAAATTACACACAAACTGGCAAATAGTACAGTATTTTCAAAAATGGATGCCAAGCATGGTTATTGGTCAGTAGTACTTGACAATGAATCTAGTCGCTTAACAACATTTAACAGTCCTTTCGGGCGTTTTTGCTTCAAACGTTTGCCTTTCGGCCTGTGTTTAAGTCAGGATGTTTTTCAAACCAAAATGAACCAAATTCTTGAACTCTGTCCAGGCACAATAGGTATTTCAGATGATATCTGTGTTTTTGGTAAAACAACAGAAGAACACGATCAAAATTTGAGAAATCTAATGGAGGTGGCCACAACGAAAGGCCTTGTCTTCAACGCTAACAAGTGTGTAATAAGAAATTCAAACATCAAATTTTTTGGGCAGATTTATGACAAAGAAGGTGTGCATCCTGACCCTGAAAAAGTGACAGCCATTAAGAAAATTGAGGTACCTAAAACAGCGAAGCAGTTACAAAGGTTTATGGGAATTGTCACTTATATGGCTCCATACATTCCACAACTGTCCCAAAACACAGCGTCCTTACGTGAGTTATTGAAGAAAGATGCAGTCTTTGAATGGACAGATACCCATAGTAAAGATTTTCAGAAACTCAAAGACCTAATAAGTGAACAGGTAACACTAGCATATTTTGATCCCAATAAGGAATCAATCATTGAGGTTGATGCTTCCTTAAAAGGTGTTGGTTGTGTGTTAACTCAAAACAACAAACCAATTCATTTTGCATCGAAAGCTTTTACTGAAACAGAGCAAAGATATGCAAATATAGAGCGAGAAATGCTCGCCGTTGTGTATGCTTGTGAAAGTTTCATTGTCGAATCTGATCATAAACCACTAGAAATGATCAAACTTAAGAATCTTAGTGCTGCTCCACCTAGATTGCAAAGGTTGTTATTAAGGCTTCAAAGCTATGACATGACTATTCGATACAAACCTGGGAAAGATATGGTAATGGCTGATGCTCTTTCTAGACTGAATCCACTGGAAGGTGAACCAATTGAAAAGGAAGAGATAGTGGTAAATTTTGTACAATTCTCAGAGCAAAAGCTTGAAGACATCAAAAAAGAAACGATGTCAGACACAGAACTTAGTATTCTAAAGGATATAATTATTGAAGGCTGGCCCGAGGAAAGGCGGTCTGTCCCGAAGCCCTTACAAAAATATTGGCCCTTTCGGGATGAGTTGTCAATTGAAAGTGGAATCATCATGAAAGGTGATAGACTAATAATTCCGCAGAGCATGCGGTCAGGTATACTTGACAGAATACACGTTGGCCATCAAGGCATTGTTAAGAGCCAGCTCAGGGCCAAAACTTGTGTGTTTTGGAATAATATTAATAAGGATATTGAGAGTATGGTTAAAGAGTGCGTTATATGTCAAGAGCATGGTAATTCTCTCCCACCTGAGCCCTTGGAGCAGATTGAAATTCCAACGAGACCCTGGCAAGTGTTAGGTTCTGACTTATTCTATCTAAATGGTAAAGATTACCTTTTAGTTGCAGATTACTATTCAAAGTTCTTCTTAGTCAAAGAAGTGCCAAGTAATCAGTCAAGTAGTAACACTATTATTAACATGTTGAAACAAATGTTTTCAGAGCATGGAGTGCCAGAAAGGATGATTACAGACAATGGTAGTCAGTATGCAAGCAGTGCCTTCAAGGGCTTTAGTGAGGACTGGTCATTTTCTCATGTAACATCGAGTCCAAGGTACCCAAAGTCAAATGGATTCATAGAACGGCAGGTCCAAATTGTCAAAAACTGCATTCGTAAAGCTAAGCAGTCAAAGACAGATGTAAATATGGCTTTACTTGCACTTAGAGCTACTCCTGTTGATGCAAAGCTACCATCACCTGCAGAATTATTAACTGGTCGTAAATTTAGAGCAAATCTTCCCGTCTAAGTTGAGATTATGTCCCATAACAGGGATGAGGTGGGACAACGTCTGCAGGAAAGGCAGCATAAGCAAAAAGTGTATCACCATCGCAATACTAAAAATTTAGGTCCCTTATCCCCAGGGCAGAATGTCTACGTCCAAAACCAAGACACTGGAAAATGGTCCCCTGGTAAGATAGCTAACCAGAGATCTGAGCCAAGATCTTATGATATTGAGACTCCTAGGGCAGGGGTACTTAGACGAAATCGTAGGCATATAAAGAAAGGGGAGAGAAATGTGTCCTTTGCAGAAAATGAATCTCAGAACAGTTCCGATACAGAGAGTGTAGACTCAGACACAGAACAACCGGTGTCCGAAAGTGATGGGTACTATCGTACCAGGTCAGGTCGTAGAGTGATCCCAAGAGAGATATTAGATTTGTAATTATGTTATATTTTTGTTGTTACAAGTATTCTGCTTTATGTATCTTCCTTTAGAGAACAAGGGGGATGTAATGTGATGTTTATTCTTATTAATATGCATATTCATACTTATGCAGATTCTATACATATCACGTGCATGCATGAACCAATCATATTAAATATATAAGGTTAATATAAAAAGGATTGCACGTGGGTAACATCACTTCTCAATCCTAGTCGATATGTAGTTGTCAACGAGGAGACAACCCTTATTTTATTTTCTACGTTTATGTTTTGTAAATATATACTGGATCCAGAACTTAGAAGATTGCGTTTATTTCATTTGTGTTAACAATCTCATTACAGCTAGATGGTGATCTTATTAAATAAGTCCAATAGTCTAATGAAAGAGCATCTTCCTTCTGTATTTCCCACGGTAATTTATTTAAAATCATGATCCCAAATGCTATTTCGACAGTCTCTCAAATATTTTGGTAAAGATCAGAACTTCTGTAGGCGAAAGATATTTCTCTGCTGATATCTCCTTCAGATTATTTGTATTATTACACTTTGAATAACAAGTGGGTAGAAACAACACAATGCAAGATGTTATAGATCCTTAAATACACTTCAATAAAATCTGAAGGGTACAATTTTTCATTACAATATAAAGACACTTTGATCATGCCTCATGGACACATTTTGTGCACTAAATCTTTTACACTGTAAATAGGCATATTGCTCTCAAGATAATTACTAGGCAATATCAGCTTACAGAGTCTCTTATGTTCAGACAAGACAAGATTATCTAACAGTTACTCAATGCTTGATTTAGCAGAGGTAAGAAACCCAAACTCTGGTGTCTGAAAGTTTAATGGAGTCCTTCCTTGTACAACCATCTTGGCTTAACATTGAAAACATTCTGTCAGTAGCTATCTGTGCCTAGCAACCTAAGTGCAGCGAGCAAAGAAATTATAGCTTTCTTGTCAACTGAAATTTTCCAAAAGGACTAAGCAACACTAAGAGACCATCAATTTTTTACCATGAAAATCATAATGTCTTCTGCCACCAACTTAAAGAGCTTGTTCTCAAAGTTTCAAACACATTGACCACAGATCAAGGCACGTCCTGTTGCTTTCAAGATATTTTAATGACTGGCCAGTTAGTGTGACAACATCTCAATACATGTTATGTATTGAGATAAAAATGAAATGAAGTGCAGCATACAGGTCTTCCTTTGACAGGACTGTTACAACTGAGCATTTTGTCAAAACCTTTAGCTGCAGATGCCTCAGCCACACTGTAAGAGCTGCAGCCATACACATTACAAAAGTGTATACATACACAATGCAATGGCAAATTTATTGAACCTTGCTTTGTGATGGTTACAAAGACAGAGCTGGTTGAGGCAGCTCCAGTTTAATTTTGCCATTGTAATGACTATACAAAGCATCTTGGAGCCCCTGTAGCTGAACATGTCAACTAGAATCTTATCTTGCCAATGTAATGGCTATTGACCTATTTCCAAATAGCAACTACAATGAATTGTGGGATATAGTTTTGGGTGTGCATCATTTTTAACCACAGTAAAATGCCATTGACAAAAATGCCAAACACCAAAACTCTATCCCATAATCCTTTGTAATTGCTATTTAGAAAAGGGTCAATAGAAACTAAATATCATGACTTCAGTCCTAAAACTGGTTGAATCAGCTGCAATTTTATTATTTTTGACCTGCTGTTTTCCACAAAGTTTCAAAGAGCTTCTGCTAATAGAAGCCAAAGCAAAGCCCACTAGTTCACTGATCCACCCAAATTTTGCACTTCAGTCCTTTACGCAACGGACTCAGTGGGCTGTACAACAGATTTTAGCGGCAAGCCTAATGCCAAGTGGGAGGAAAGTTAGAGAACCTGGAGAAAAATCCACATATATAGAGCAGGATTTGAATGCATGCAAATGTGAAACACATTGGTACAAAGCAGCTGGAATAGATAGATAACTCTACCACTCGATAAGCCCTATAAAAAGCAGTGAAACAGCTTCTTTTCTACTAAAGCAGAAAAAGGGTAATTTCCTTTTATTAAGAGAAAGGTCACCAATGGGACACCAGTCTAATAACACACCAGTGGTTGATAACTTACATGCCATAGATTTGAGGATGTATATCCAGTCTTGTTAAATGAGTGTACAACTCAAAATCATTCTTCTGTAGTATAACATCCTGTATTCTTTGAATCTTATTAACTATCGGAGTTGAGGGGCCTACTCTATCTTCTTTATTTGAGAATGGAGTTGAATGAAGTTCTTTCTTCTTTGAAGGATATGTGTCCCTCTTGCCATACTGGTACCATGGTTTCATAGTCTCCATGAGTCTTGCAAACATTGTACTGTGGAATGCAAAGTCAATGAATTATGTTCAAAACATTTTTATCCTTTAATGTTTAAAGTTCATGAAACCCATTGACTCATCAAGGACCTTACACTCTTATTACCAAATTAACGCTGATTTTTTCTCTTCAAAACATTGATAGATCTCTTCTTGCCAGTATATTTTCCTTAAAAACCAGTTTTCAAAAGTGAAACAAATGTAGTTACTGTATAAGTCAGACTGAGTTTTATATCTCAGTTTTCTGACCAATTGGTTGGTTTAAGTTTAAGCCTTTTTTCTAGTTGTGGCTTGTTTTCCCTACTCCACTGCTCATATTGAGGACCAGGCATAATGGCAGTAGGTTTCATTTTTAACGTCTTCAGTATGACCCTGCCTGGATTCAATCTACCAACCTCCCTGCTACAATCTGATTATCTAATTACTTGACCATGCAGTAGGTTGCAAAGGAATGCAAGCTTGCAGTCACATACATACAAGCATGTAACATGAAATGAGTGCTATCAGAACATCACATCTACTACTATTTCGTTAACCCCAAACACTTCTCCAGCTTCATTGCATGAGTTCAGGTCATAATAATATGGAAACAAAAAATATAAAAATTAATCAGTAAAATCATGTTTAAAAATTGTGACGTAAATAGCATATAAAAAGAAAAGAACAGAATGATTGATAGTTCTAATATACTGAAATGATTTACTTACTAAGAATCATGTTCCAAGTAGTCTGGGTCTAGCAGTTCTCCAACAAGAGGCCTTTGAAGAGTAAAACAAATTTAAGAAAAAAAAAATGTCAGGGAAGGGAATGAAATGTAATTTTTATGACCAACTGACTGTGGTATACACATCAATTCATTATATGAAGTGAGGAAAGAACATTGTATGATATGTCCTCTGTACCAAACAGAGCACAACGGGTGTCACAAGTCCTCCCTCATTTTTCTGGAAAGGATACAATTCTTTGCAATAAATACAACACAGAAAGTCTGCTAATTGTTTAGATGATGTTTTTTTTCTTATATTGACCCAGCCACTTATTTAAGCAACCCGTGAAAGTTTAAAAAAATCTGTGCTACATCTGTATGGTATATTTTGACCTTTTAGCATAACAAAATGGTATTGCATAATACCATTATTTTGACCTTAAGTCTCTAAGTACTGCTCATGAACCACCGCACAAGACTGTAACATAGTGATGTATTCGAAATGCATATGAATATCAAATGCTTCCTTAAGAACCTAAAAATACCTTTATTAGAATGGAAACGCATTATGCATGTAAATGGCAAGAAGACAAAAAACAATGCAATGCATTTAGCTAGAGGAAATTAATAGAAAGTTTGATAGCTCTCACTGCAAACAAAGAATTTTATTACCCAATTCTGGCCATTTCGATGGCTAATATATTAATAACACAGACTAAGGGTACATGTAAATATTAAAAGGTAAGCCCTAAATGTTTTTGGCAACCACACATGATGACACAGCTTACATACTTGCTTTTGATTTTGTTTTTTGAAAAGAATGGTATAATTAGCCCTCTCACATGTGTTATGAAACCAATAAGGGAATCATGAAAGGGGTTATTTTCTTTCACAGGGTATGAGCAATTAAAGCACCAGATAAATTGTGCACACTGTATTGCCCCAGGCCTTGAACTTTCACATTCCTGAAAATTTAGGAGTGTGGTAGGTTTGCTCTTTTATTACACTTTTATGATAATTCTAAAAGTTACTTTCTTCATCTACGTGTGCAAAAACACACTCCTCACAGTAATTTGAGGTGAGTGGTGGAGAGGGATTGCACTCGAATGCCTTAAAATTCAGGGACTGTTGCCCTTTGCACACAGCATGCTATAGTAGAAATAATCATACTACACTTATAAGTAAAATGTTGTCCACCTTCAAGGATTGTACTTATACCGATCTCTTCTTTGACTAGAATCAGTTCTTATGGCAACTAAACAGTTTGACACTTCCTGCCCTCTAGTTCTCCTTCCTTCTACTTTCTCCACTGTCACAAAAAGATGACAATTTTATTTCCATTTTTAGCAGTATTTTTTCCAGGATATGCAATAACATGCTGACTGAGAACTTTACACTTTGTCATGATATAACAGTCATGGGTCTTGGGTTTTGGGTTTGTTCTTGTTAACATTAATCTGTTCAAATGCTACTGTAAACTGATTACTTTTTCTCCACAAAAGACCTTTCCAAACTGTATCAAATATTTCAATTCCAATTGGCATGACACTTCCCAGCCACCAGATGAAGTATGAATCTTTGAAACCTCTCAATTTCATGCAATGAGTGCCTGGCCAAGATTTACGGATTTTGACTCTTTTATGGTGCAACAAAGCCATGTAGAATTTAGTTAATTTCACAAAATACCATCTGGTTTCATGAGATACCACTGTCTAACCCCCCCCCTCCTGGCCATATTCTGTGTTGGGTCTGTTTTCTTTTAATTGGCTGTTTAGATGGTGTTTTGCTCAAATGAAAGAAAAAGCATCATCAACTGTAATGTTTGTTCAAAATTTCTTAATATTACCAAAACAGCATGAGAGACTCTGAATTAGTGTTTGAAGAATAAAACACAGTTCCCCTACACTTCTTTCACCTGGAAATGGTAGACTTCTCTTTTAATCAAATACAAATGACATGTGAATGTTATTAAGCATGCAAAAACATGACATGGAATTTTCCATATGATGGTAAACCAAGCTATGGAATGCCAAAAGTACAAATCAAGTTGACTAAGTTTGTTCCAGTTTTAGAGACTGTTTTTTTTTTTTTCTAAAAACGTTAACAAAAGTCAGAATATTATTGAATTGATATTGATGATTTGAGAAATGTGCAAGTACTGTCATAAAAGCGCAAACCTTGTGTAATTTGAAAATACAGGTAGGAGAAAAATCGTGCAAGAAAGAATTCGTAGCAATGCAACTCTAAGGATGAAAAATTTGTCAAGTATGAATATGATGATTCAAGGTTTCATGTTATCAGGCAGAGAAGCTGTCACTTCTATTGCTATACAAATATTTAGTGGTAAATTCTAGGGAAGGTTTGGCATGCTTGCTGGCTTATTGCAAGAATCTATACAGACAGCCACTGTTCCAAATTTCGTGGGCAATGCAGCTTTTCTACTTCTGCTGAATATTGTTGCACACAGTGTGCAAAATACTTATCCTGTACGGTACCAATTTATAATCTCAAACGACAAGACAATTAAAAATGCATCCTCTGATGTGAATAAAATTAATTAGCTCATAGCATTGTTTCACACCGAACTACACAACTGAACTACACAACTGAAGTCAGTTGGATGAGGATTCACTGTTCCGTTTCTAACTAATTGGTTAAAGTGGAGCCAGCACAGTTTTTTCCCAATGCAGCTCACTGCCAGTCACAGGTTTATTTTCCTACTCCATTGCTTATGCCAAACAACAAGCACAGTGGTAGTAGGTCCCATTTTTAAAATTCTCCAGTATGACCCAACCAGGAGTCAAGACCTCTCAGATGCAAGTTGGGTGCCCTATCCACCTAACCAAGCCCAAATACTAATGTGTACTATGATCTGAATCACATTAATTAGCTCAAATTATTGTTTCTTATTGTACTAAGCAACTGAATCAGAAAAACAGACAACTTCTAATTATTCACACTTTCTACAATGTTTACAACTTGGAGAACAACTTTTTCAAATTTCTTCACACAAGAGCAAAGACTAATTCAAGTAGAAACCAGGTGTTGTTTCAAGATGATTCTGTGGTATATTTGAGTACCACAGTAACATTTCTTAGACAAATTAAAAGATTTATACGACACCAAGGGAAAGAAGGATGTTTTGCGTGTGGAGGAAAGAGTTAAGCTTGCAAATCCAACAAACTATTTTGATAGACAGAATGTTAAAGTTTCCATCTACATTTGACAGCTGATATTTTATAGGTATGAATACGATAAACATACATGTTGCAGGACAAGATGATGCTTTATTTTGAATAGTTTAGGGTCTCTTCTTTCGAAATATTTTCTTGCAGTATAAGTACAAAGATTTTCATTAAAAAGTGTGTGTATCAACCAGTGGCATGATACACAACCATTCCATCTTAGTTACATCTAATATATGAATATTTCAGTTTCCATGAATGTTTCAGTTCCCACGACTGTCTGATAAAAAATCTCAAATACATAAGGCATAAGCTCTCTGACCAATAACTATAGGCTATACTGTACAACCAGTGACTACTTTCGGTAACATTTATAAGCCAAAATATATGGACTTCTAGTCCGACAATAAAAATTATGTCAGTTTCATGAAGCAGAGGTCTATGAATATATTGATTACATAATATCTGTACATACAGTAAAACCTACTGATATGCCTTAAAATGGGGACTATTTGCCAATACCAATACTATACACCTATACAACACCAGTATTAACTTTTCTGGTAATCTGAAAGCTTTAAAATGTAATTTTAATAGAACTATAAAGTCCTTGAGCTAAGAATTCCTCTTTCCTTGAAAAGATATCTGTCCTTGCCATTACCACTCCTGACAATAACCCCCCCCCCCCCTTCCTATGACTTCCCTCAATCAACAATCTCCTCTTTGAAAATTCACCTCCATAAAATGTGCTACTATAGAGGGTGGGAATTGTCCAGCTTGGTAACAGTTTGCATGAAAATTGTCCAGGGTGTCTGTCTAAGCACCTCTCTGCTATCACCAAGGTATGAGGCCTCCTTTACTGTAGAAGTTACAGTACCATGAAATTTTTAATTATCAAGGAGCTAACCCTAAAGATTGTCTCAATCAAATATATTTAGAGCAACTCTACCACATTCAGAACCATGATTAACCTTAATATCCCCATCCAGTCGGCACTATATAACACACTTGTGTTGGCATGTCGTAAATTCCTATCTAAACAACTAGGCTACGTCAATTTAAGACTCTGTTGCTAATTATAATCCTTAGCTGTGTGTTATTGTTCACAAGAAGTACACTTCTACCATGGTCACACAAGAGCAATTACTTCTTGGTTTAATATACTGAAAGGTTTGCATGCTTGGTATGGGATTTGCAATTATCAATTCCAAATCAGTTTGAACCACTGCAAAGAAAAAAAAGTTGCTTCTCCTTGCACCCCCATCCCACCCAGGGGCTAGATTTGTAGAATATCGCCAAGGTATTTCTTGTCTGTCCTTAAGAGGCGATTAAAGGGATGGACTAGCCCCATATTTGAACTGTGTTTAAAACCAAGTTTCAACTTGGGCCAAATCTGAAACCTTTGCCTTCTTATCTTGTTTATATTATGTAACACATTTTGTCAGTGTGTTGTTTAATCACATCAAACTAAGTGCATTTTGAGCAAAGGAGAAACAGTGGTACAGTAGCAAGAAACTAAAATATAAACCTACCCCTTCACTGACATCCCAGAAAAGGAACTGAATCAAAATATTGACACCAATTGTATTTAGACATATGGAGGTATTCTAAAATATACTTGGAGAAATGCAACAAACCCCTTTTTCACTAAAGCTTTGCATGTCCTATAGAATGTATCTATCTGGTTTCTCTGCTTGTCCCTGCATGTTTGATAGTGCTTAATGCCTCCATGCTCTATTAGAAGGCTACTATACTACAACATCTACAAGCCAACTGTTACTCTCTATATTAAAAAGCAGTCATTGCAAAAAGGGGCTTGCAATGAATATTAAATGGATATTTAAGAAGTGTTATTTCCTCTTCGAGTATGCAGTAAGTACCTTCAAATTCATGAATTATATGAACTCTACAGGCCCCATTTACCTTTCATAGACTACCTATTATGTGGAACTATTTCTAAATAGCAATTTGGTAAAAGAGTTACGTTCAGTCTTCAATGCTTTCAAGTACAATTACAGAATCTTAAAGGAACTGAATGACCTGTACCCAGTGTGGCATATCTCGGCATGCAACAAACAGTAGAAGAAATGTTAAATGAGAACAAGCTAAAGAAAGTTTAGAGAGTATTACAAGTGATCATAGATGTTGGTTGATAGACACTGGGATTTGTTCCTAAAGAAATATGTCAAAGTCATAATTTGCTGAGAGCTTAACAAGGTCAGGTAAGACACATGATGTCTTAATTTTTTTTTCTCATCAGAACTGCCTCTCAAAACAGAATGAATTCTCCCGATACCATCAGCCCCCTACCACAGAAGTTATCTTTACATAAATGTTAAATACCTCTCCTCTTCTTCATTCAACCCCCTCCCCCCCTTCTCCCCCCCCCCCCCCCCCCTACTGCATCTTGCTAACACAGATACTTTTTATTCCAGAATACACAGTACACTTTGGAAACTAAAATCAATAGTTACGAAAAACAACTGCAGCCTAATGAGAACTCACTTGGAAATACAATATTTTAATGAACCATATGATTTCAGCTTTTCCTTTTTAGCATATTTTCTGGGGTAAGGGTGTTAAGTGTAGTACTTAATATTGCACCAGTTTCAGTATTCATGAAATAGGCAGTGATAAAATGCAACTCTTGCCATTTACCTTATTGATACATTCTTGTAACAATGAAATGTCACAAATAACAAAGAAATGATGACAAAAGCCCCTGTCCTTGTTAAGCTTTGCTGAACAATGCACAAACAGGTAGGAAACAATAGCCATTCCTACTTAAAACCTTGAAATTAATAACCCTTACTTCTGGTCATGGCTGGTTTGGTTTATATGCCCAATTAAACCACAGATGGGAGCTCAATCAATCATCTGTCATTCGTAACTTCAAGAGTATAAAACTCCTCCCATAGTAATTTTTTTCACAGCTATGCTCATAAAAATATGACAATCTGGCAGAGAGATTCATTTGTTTTGCCAACCCCTTCAAATATGGGGGGGATAATTAATTGCTTGGTATTATTTTCTGAGGTACATCTTGGAGGTTTTTTCTCGAATTAATCACTCTTGATATCTTAAAAAAAAAAAAAAAAAAAAACATCCTGCGAGTTTTCCCTTCCTGCAGTATCCTCCGTACCTTTCCCCTTCTTTTTTTGGCAATCCTGACAGAAACCCTGTCTTCCCACCCAAACTCTTTGCAACTGTTTGAAATTTCCACTATAATGCAGTAGTGGCTATGAGTTCACCACTTCATATATTTACCACTACTAGTAGTACTGAAGGTCAGGAATTCAGGAAATTAGTAGTTTTGTACTACCAAATCATTCTTGATCACTTCCTTACAAACAATAAATGCTATTGTTTCAATTGTCTATGCACTGTTCACCAGACAAAATGTGACATCGACAACCATGAATGAGGAAAGATCCCACAAGAATATATCTGTCAAAGTACCTGGTATCTGCTCCAACAATTCTGTTTCAATTAAAGAGAGATGTGTCGAGAAAAATTACTTATATTGGACAAGAAAACACCAAGCATGCATACTGTACTACTGCACTGTGAGTTTTTTTTTAGCTTAAATGGCTGTGATGCGTGTGTGCAGCAGGCTCAACACTCAAGAGTGTGCTTAACAGTGCTTTAATAACAAACCTAATTGCACCAATATTGTACAACCAACAATTCCACATAACAAAGCCTCATAAATCAATTAAGGTAAAAACACATTAAACTTTCAAAAGATATTCTTGTAGGAGAGAGAAGATGACAGTGCCTTCAAAAGGCCACAATTTATGTGATTAATAAATACATAAGTATTCTGTGATTCAAGAAATAGCTTTGAATTGATAAATTCCTTTCCAAACTTCATTACACTTGCCTCAATTTGTACCTTCAATTCCCCAATTCTCCTACCCCGTCCCTGACGTCTAGCAACAGCACTCTGCTAAGTGCAGAGCTGGCAGAACTTTCTGAAAAAGTACTGCACAATTCAAAGATCTGTTGCAACTGCATCATTGCAAAAGTTTTTGAACCAGTTTTAACATTCAACAAAGCCTCAAATATGCAATATTTGGCAAAAGGAGATGTGAAACTACAGCTCTGTCCATGAAGATGAGCTGATCAAATCTACACACATCAGGTCCATTATTTTAAACCTTTTTCTTAATTTTTTTTTTTTTTTTACAAAGGTATTTATAAAGGTTACCACTTAAAAGAATTTGCTCTGGAATGTTTACTTTTGGGTCAAATTCCAAATTCCAATCTCATTGCTCCAAAGCTCAATGCTAATTAATATTCAACAATAAGTTTTGGCAGTGTCAAGTGAAATGTTGAGGGTAAAGAACACTGCAATAGAGATATCTTTATCTGTCACTTCATTTTTAACAATAAAATTCCATACATCATCTGAAGAAGCAGGCTATTTAGTGAAGGCTTTAGATCTGCTCAGCTGCCCTTGCTGTTAAACACATCAAAAAAAAAAAATAATAATAAATTGTCGCAGCACTTTTATCTACAAGCTAGCCAGATGTTTTTCACTTTTGCCTGACTGGCTTTGTGCTGTAAAATGTCAATAAAGACGTCAGCATACCATCGTGTACATACCTACAGCTGTACAATTAATACAACATGAGACAGGGTATCAATACATTCACAACATTATGTGAACGTAGGTGCACAATTGTTTCAGTTTCATATTATTGAATGAGTTGCAAATGGGATTAATGCTACAATGAAAACAACATCACATTTTGTGAGACATAAAAACAGATAACAAAAAATACATAAAACAATGTCTATACACAAAAATTAAAGTGAAAAAGTAGATGCCCCAAATTTGTTTTAAAACAATAGCAAAAATTAGTAATTTTCTTTCCATTTATCTCCCAAGTTTCTTTAATTAACTTCAATACCTAATTATTACATATCCAAGGCAAGCCAAGAGGTTACTCCAAAGAAAATTTAATATTGAGGAAAAAAAGAAGTCACATGATTCTCAAAAGCCATTCAAGAAGCAGAAAGTTCTACTACACTTCTTCAGTTTGAGGTGACTGCATAATCCCTTTAATGTTATAAAGGTCTTTCTTTCAATTGCGTAAATTTGATAATAAAAACTAACAGCAGTGCACATTCCAGAAATTTTGCTTTCCCAACATAAATAAACTTTTTATACCTTTAAAAGTTTTCAACATCATTTTTTTTACAAAGGCATGCAGTATGCATTCAACTCTTTCAGATGAGTTTTGAAAGATCTGCATTTTAGATGTTAATATGCTCTTCAGAAGCTATTCTTTCCCTTTAATGTAATCCTAAAAGCCACAGTTTCTCTTTCACATGAAAAATGTTAAAGTATTCATATCACATAACATAAATAGTCAAAGTTTAATTGTTAGTGGTATGCAATATAGTTTTTATTAATGTGACTCACTTACTAGGTATAAGACAACCCCTACCCTCATTGTTTTGTTCAAACATATATACATAACAAAAATGTAGCAAGACAACTTACAAAGAAGATTCCATTTCTTTAGAATGAAGGTAGGCTTGTTGGTCTGAATGTAACACAAATATGAGTGGAGCTACAACCTCATGCATACCCTGTATTGAAATATAACAAAACCAAAAAAAAAAATATTAAAACAACCTCCAAGAAAGAGCATAACACAGGAATTACAAAGTCTGAACACATTTCAAACAAACGATTGCATTCTTTGTATGAACACAGTTCTGAACAATACTATACATCTTTCACTGACCAGAAAAGACTTTTTACTAAAACGTAGTAAAAAAATTAGTGTAACAATACCATCAAAGAGCAAAAATGTTGAAGCAATTGATTGCACAGCTAATGATTCTATTACACCACTATTTTAAATGCCCAACTTTATAACTTGAAGGCCATTCTCTCTTCATTACAAAAAAGTTGCATGTCGAGTGGTTAGACCCTCTGACTGCAGCCAGGAGGTCTGGAGTTCAACTTCAGGCCAGGTCATATTGACGACTTTGAAGTGGAATCTACTGCTATTGTGCTTGATGCTCAGCATAATCAATGGAGTAGGGAAAACAAGCCAGTGAGCCACAACAGGAAAAAAGCTGCGGATGGCTCCACTTCACCAACTGGTTATAAACTGAGCTGCAAACCTGATCTAATTAATTACAGACAACTTCATTAGCATGTTGAGACGAGGTGCTTGAAGGTTAATCTTCTATTACACAACACTTTGTTAATACCTCTGCATGTGATTGGAGGTACTATGCTGTAAATAAGTCAACATTTTAATGGCACATTGTTATACGTTATCCATTGACGATTTGTTTAAAACTAACATGCGGCATTGTTTATTGCGTCCCAGATCTCCACGTATTTAGGAAGTTTGGTATTACATGAACAAACAATGAACTTGTAATTCCATTTGTTGAAAGATTTCATGTTCTATTCAACTTGACATTGCCTCATTGAAGACAAAGTACAATCTTTCAACTCATTAAATTATTCACACTATTTCACTGATAAACAATGACTATTTCCATATTTAGGCAAGTCAAAGTATAGAAATCAATAATTGTGAGGAATTTTGTGCTCCTTACCTGTTTGTAGCTTGTTTCTGGGTTTTCCTTTGCATAACAAAATAATATATTCAACAGCATATCCTGCACCTGTTGTTTTTGAAAGAACGCTATTTCTGGAAAACACCTAGTGACATCCTGCTGAATGTCTTGTTTGTTTCGTTTGTCTTGGAAGAAGCGTTGCCATGGACTCTACAAGTGATGCATTGAGATTAACAAGAAATAATAATAAAAAAATCTTATGTTTACAAAAAAATACAAAAAAAAAATCATGAGACAAAAGATTGTCATAAGCAATAGATGCTCTCTCAAAGAAGGAGGGAAGAGGTTGGGAAAATATGAAGACATTAAATCAGGGGCACTGGCATCTGAGAATGAAAATAAACATGCAAAGAATCTACAACTTTGGGACAACCTCACAAAACTACAGGAGTGCTGAAAAGGGGGTAAGGAGGGGAAGGGAGCAGAGCCAGGTAAAGCACCCCCCCCCCCCCCGGTTCATACCTGCGAAAAAGCACAGGCAGTATGTGACAAAAATAGAATAAGTCTCATCCTTTGGGTAAATGATGGGCCTAGATTTTTTATACAAATAATGGAACATTATGGTTCTTTCACAGTAACAATAAATGTTGCACCTGACAACGCTTAAAGTGTAAAGATTTTGAAATGCTATGAAAAGGAGATTCAGTCATGGAAAAAAATGAAAGGAAAAGGAGTAACAATGTAGTAATCTTGGTTTAAGGTTTTTTTTTTTTTTTGAATGAGGAGACTGCAAGTGTACTCAACTTTGCAGATTAAAAGTGACCTTAGCCTTTGAAAATATTTGAAATAAAAGTCTAAGAGACTTAGAATGTACTACTACCAGGGTTCTAGCCATGCCAGAAGGCACTGGCTTGGTACAACAAGCACTAACACTTGCCAACCAGAACAAAGAGAAAAGTAGCAGACTAACAGCAGGCCCAAAATTTATTGAACATTACATGAAAAATGTCTGACAATTTATGAAACCAGACATAACAATAAATGTAAAGCAATGAAAACTTTCATCCAGTCACTTGATAACAAAAACAAGATATTCATTAACCATTAACCATCACATATATTGCAAGCAAACTTTCTGAAAAACTCCTACTCTTCTGCCAGTGTCATAGCTATGAGGGAAGCTACAGATGGTATCGTTTTTCTACCAAAGCACTTGCAGCCACCACTCAGAATCTTTTAGCTAAAACCATGACCATGATTGTACTTGAAAAGAACTTTTTATGTTCTTGAATTAATCTTACATCTTCAGATTGACAGAGGGGGTTGTTGAGAGACACGTCTAATGATTTATCTTTCAAGTCTGACTCTGGACTTGTCAATACTCTATGCAACAGATCATCATATTTCTTTCGAGATGCTCGGATTTCTGCACTCCAATTAGACACATTGGTTGAAAGACATTTCAAAAACACCTGTAAAAGAAGAGAGAAATTCAACAAACTTTTTAATTGGACCATCTTTAAAATGGTAAGTTTATGCAGCAAAGAACTCAGAAGGACTAATCACTGCATACAATTAATTTCAGGTGGCTATACAAGGACAAGAGCAGTAGCATAATCCCATGTTACCATGGGGACCTTCTCTTACAGTCTTTCATTAAACATTTACAAATGTTTCCACTGCTGAACCAATTACTCAAGAGTCAGAATGGCACTAAAAAGAAACATCTTCACCTAAAACAGCTGGCATGAGAATGGGAACAACAAATTGTTTTTTGCTTATCACTGGCAAAATGTTTGTCAGTTTTCAAACACATTGCAATCAAATTTTACACCTCTTGCATACATAATTTATGAGTAAACATACAGCCACAAATTAAATAAAACAATGCATTTTCACGTTGGAATATCTTGCATTATCAGGCATTAATTGATGTTGCAACTTCTGATATGATGTGATGTTTTTCATGTGACATCATAACACTCTCTAGCAGCCATGTAGGAATAGACCACACTCAACACCCTTGCTTACTGAATGTGTACACACTGCTTACACCACAGTGGACATGGTGCATTGTGTTTAGCCCAAAGCCATGTGTTCTTGGCAAGAGTGTCACTCAGCATGGCAGATCTGTGATGTAATCACAAAACCTCTATAGAGGTTTTTCATATAATGTCAGAATACTCTCTAGCGGCCATGTTGGAGTAAACAGTAGACCACACTCGACATACTTGCTCCACAAATGTTCATACACCACATATATCACAATGCAACTTTTGCAGTGCCTTCAGCACAGAACCATGTGCACTTGGCATGATTGCCTTGCAAGGCAGATTTGTGACATAATTGCAAGGCCCGCGCCTTTTGTATGTAATAATTGACAAGTATTACTGTACAGTACCAAACATTTGGAAATTTGTTGCTGCCATTTTTTTGGAACAAAAGGTCACAATACAAATACTTACTCTCCAGCATATACTCCTGAATCTACTGTTTCTTAATTTTCCTTTCATTCCTTCTCTTTTAATGTAACTCTCAAAGTGTTTGCACTCAAACAATCGTATCCATTCATCCCTGACAAAACAAAAAGATAGACATCAAATAATAATCAGACCTTGAAGGGCAGTTGTTTTACGGCGCTAAGCGACCACCAATGTGAGAGAAGCCATTGGCTTATGAATTACAACTTCACGTCGGGTGGCAACCAATTCAACTCTCAAGACAAGTGATACTCATTTTGCAAATCTGCCAATATCCATGATTCTGCTAACAATTGGTCATCTGACCACTTTTCATGTAAAATAATGCGATTACCTATAGACCCATTCATGTTAACAAACAAATGGTGTCCAGGCCTCTTGACAACAGAGTTGATGAGATTTGCTTACATCGTTATCTCAATGAAATGTACAGTATATTCTTATTTTTCAACATTCTGCATGCAATCGTAGGACTGCTGCACACACAAAACTTAAAAGGCACACATATAATCCTGTGCATACTTCTTTGTAAACAATTGTTAAATATAAGCCACTGCCAACATGCTGTCAAATACTCTTTAGGTTTCTCCATCCAAACCAAAAAAAAAATAAACTAACAATTCATTCATAGTATATTTTGTCAAACCAAGGAACACAAATTGCTTTCATGCATTTTGACAACATCCCTCATGTTTGAGCTCCTATTATTCTGAGGAAGTTATTTAATTATATACAGTAGTACTGCACAACAAAATACACAATAGAAACAGATTGGTTGATGTTTAGACCTGTATATAAATCTCCTTGAAAAGAAATTAAAGCTGGCATTACACTACAACAAACTTGGATTGAATTCTGATCCGATTTTTTGTTAGTTTTTATTAAAGTCTGCTCCATCTCTGGTAGGAAAGGGCCAAAAACTTGCCAACATCTGCAAATATATGGGTTGTATGCCAGGATTATGAAATTATGTTTAAATGCTAATTATTTCATGATGTCACATCAACAGACAGATTTTGTCAGATTCTGTCCAACTGAACATATGTTGGTGTGATGTTAGGAAAAGTCAGTTGGCATTTTATTTTATACATACAGTATCAGATCCAAATCTCACATTTACACTGGTTGACAAATTTTTGGCACTTTCTGACTAGAGATGGAGAAGATTTTAAGGAGAACCCACAAATTCTTCTCAAATCCAATCCAAATTTGTTGTGTGACAGCAGCTTTAAGGCTTAATTTTCAATACGTCTGAGCCAGACATCTTGAGGGAGGGTTTCCAATAGCACTGTATACTAGGTATGCCTTGACAACTGAAATCTATAAAATGCCAAAAAGTTTTTCAATTTATTGCAAGATATCATTAACTTTGCAATGCCAGAAATCTACCAGAATCTAAAGGTATCAGCCATGATTTCTGCACTGAACTATATGTAAACGGTCCATATGTACATGTGGGATTGATCATTCCACAGTAACGTTTTCAAAGCCATCATTATGGATCAGGAGATGAACATTAGTTTTAATCAAGTAGATTTAGCTATATAAAAGATATTACAATGATATAACACTTAGGTGGCTATGTTATACCACTTGGTCTCCTGTAAGTGTTTGACAACAGTGTCACTGTTGCTAAACTAAAGGTTGTATATACTTCATATATTAGTATAAATGTACAGTAAGCCAACTGACAGTTACCGTACTAAGAGAACATAGGTTTAGCTTCAAGTGGTCACAACCAGGAAAGGTCGTAGTTGTTTTATTGAGATCAACATTAAACATACGAGAGAACACCTGATCAGAAACTACGGTTGCTATGAAAGCTGCAATGGACTTGAGTTAGCTTACCTATGTCACCACATGAAGGCTTCAATTTCAAGGCATACATTTGACATGTGTGTCCACCAGTTGTATAGCTCATTGGATTTATACAAATGACACATTATTATCATATGGAGACAAGAATTTATAGTAAATTGTAAATAATTTATGCAATTGGTATCAATTTTAATGGACTAAAAAAGGGGGAAAAGAAATGGAGCAATTACTTGTATGAATTTGATGTACTTTTGCAGATAGTGCTTTCTTCATCATCATCTTCATTATCATTGAAGAAGTCTGTTCCATTGCTTCCAATAGACAATTCATCATCTTTATGAACTGCATTCAATGGATCTATAAGATACATAATGAAAAGGATCATAATAGTATTGCATGGTTTTATCTTACAACATAGATCTTACAACATAAGCCTAACACTTCTTTAGGTTTTTCCAATACCCCATTCCTCCTAGCAACAAACATACCAAGACAGAAGTATATGATTAAAAGAAGGGTTTAAGGTCAAAACAGGATTTGGCATGTTAGAGGAGTGTTTATTCTAAGTATTTTGGTGAAATTTGCATTAAAATCTGATGTGTGGTTCTCAAGATATGAACAGGTAAAGTTTTCACATTTTGAACAAAAAGTGAACTTGAAGCAAGCACATGTGACATCACATCCCCTAATTAATGGGCAGTCTTCTGTTTTTCTTTAAACTTTGTACTGGATTTTCTCCTCAACAATCCCATATTATTAAAATATGATTGCATAAGTGGCATGAGAATTTTACAAACTTTGCATCCCCCACAGGGAGGACATACTCTCATTTACTTCAAGGTCAACACAACAGTCTGATAAAACAAAGGGAAGCAAAGCATTCCTTGTCAATGTGAGGAAGTGATGTAAGCTCTGCTGTCCTCAAACTCACTTTTGAACACAAATCTACTGACTTCATTTACTGATATCTCAAGAAATACTGTACGTGTCAGATTTGAATAGAACTTTCACCACACTGTCTAGATTTCATTCCTCTTTCACATATGAAAATTAAATTTTTGCTTAAACTTCCTCTTTAAGGTTTGCTTGTACTAGTCCATTCTTCTGGGTTGCATCACTGGCAGGTAGGAGCACAGACAGGTTTACTTTCAGCTCATTGCTCAAGGGGATGGGAGGGGGACTGCTTGAACATGTTTACTTGCTCATCATGTCATGCATTCCAAAACTATACAGCAACAGTCTGGCATTTAAGACATCTTTCCAACTGATTAAAGGCATCTTCTGGTGGCAAATCTATGATTATGCTATTCTTAATAACCATTACTAACTTTATTTACAAATGCCTAAAAAGGTCTACCAGATCAATTCTTTTAAAATGTGACTTAATACCTGTAACTATAAACTGCCATTCAAAAGTCCTCTTTGTGAACAATACTAAATTCAATTCTAAATTAAAATCAAAGGTATTATAATTACAGTACAAGAATTAAAATATCCTCAAAGGAAAAAATGCTAAGTATCAAGATGCTCATCTTTACATACCTGATTACAAACTATTTAACATGAAAGGAGGGGAATAAAAAAAAGTCATTTTAGAAAAAACTTATTCACCTGCAAACTTTTCTTTGTTTCCAAAAGAATTCAATGCTGAATGAATATCATCTGAGGAAGGACTTTTGTTTGTCATTGTGTAGGATGAGCAGTTCTCCCTGCTTACAACTGTTGCTTGACAATTCTATTTAGTAATCTAAAAAGAAATATAAATTACATGCAAAAGTGTCTCCATTTCAAAGACCATTCATTTAGTCTTACTCGTTGCGCCTTACTTTGAAACAAGATTTCCACTAACCCGTCACCCGGTCTCAGATGAAAGCGAAGTCCCCTTGAATGCTTGGGAAAAAACCCTGGGTGCAGTACCAACCAGACACAGGAGCTCTATCTTTGAATGTTCTGATGTGTTGCTCTTAATCTTGCACAACCTCTTTATACTGTCAAAGTTTACAAATGCCCTGCTGGACATGTGTTATTCCAGTGACATATATACCCTTCAACCTTTACTAAGACCCTTTATAAGATATTATCAGGGGTCCCAGGAATGTCAGGTTTTGAGCCCTAACAAAGACACTGTTCAACAATGTTCATGTACTTTACAAGATGACAATATGGTTACAGTCCAAAATTCTGAGGCCCCTAAATTTGAACACCCCTTTACAGTATTCCAACAAATCCATTATGTTCCAAACCCAGGCTTTGTTTAGACACCCCTAGGTTCCAACAACTCCATCATAGAAAAATATAGAGCTTGTCAGAACATAGGTGTAGGAACATACAATAGGGGTGTTGGACAATAGGGCAGTCACTGACAGTACTAAGCAATGCACATATACTGTAACATATGCTATAGACAGTCTGAAATGAACCTGTCTGGCTACTCATTTCTCAGCAAATAGTATCACAACAACCATTTAATGTCCATGAGTCTACAGTACTTGATAGTCACTTGGTCCACTTCTTGAGAATAGTATGACACTTTAATATACACTGTGGTACACTATACCTGCAATATCTAAGTCACATGAGCATTACAGCAAAAGATCTTACATTCATTTATGGCTAACCTGTTGATTAGCCTGGTAGGTTTCATTATATGTTAGTAACATACCTTGTCTAAAGCAGACACTCAAGGAAATCATGTAAGAGTCAGGTAGTAAGAACTGTAAACTTTTTCTTCCTCCTTAAGCACAATCTTCTCACTACTGCAACATATAGTACTACAATACGAAAGGCATGAGCAGTTGCACCAAACAATTTTCTTCTTATTTCTGTTCAAAGTATCTTTTATAATAATTTAGGACCTTTGTATTGAATATTCAGGGAAAACCAATCAGTTACTCTTGGTAAATTTCACATCTGAGTAGAAAAAATATTGTCACATGACTCCAAAGAGCCTATCATGAAACAGGACAGTCTACTACAGTATTTCAAGTTGGGATGACTGCTCTTGCCTTTTAAGTGTACATATCAGGGTTGGAAGTTTGAGTAAAATGCATCAGTTATCCCAGGGACAAGGGTTACAAAACAAAAATTTCGTTAGGCCTGTGATGAAGGCAACACATAGTGTATACATGTAGTCATAAAGGAGTTAAGGGTTCAGACCAAGGAGATGTGGAAAGTCCGGGGGGCCGTTCCACAAAGAGTTACGCACAATCTTAAGTTTGATTCACCATACATAAGCCAACAGTAAATCGTACTTACGATCGTGCATAACTCTTTGTGGAACGGGCCCCTAATCTACTGTGTTGTAACGCTTCCAGTGCTGGAGATGTCTCAGAAACTTGGTAAATCACAGTAGTCTTGCTGAAGCCAACTTTTTTAATGACTGAAGTCGACTGCACAATTTCATTTTTTAATTTTTCCAAGACCGCAAATGACCTTTGACCTTCTACTGAATTGCAAATATGATGAGCTGATGACCAATCATATACTGAACAGTCTTTCCAACTTTGATTTAAAACTCCTTTGAATTGAAAGCTTTTGAGTTCTGAAAGATTTAATGCTTCACTTCTCTCTGACCCAAGTGACCTTTGACATACTTTAAAAGGTGGAACCCTAATGACTTTGAAAAAATTTAAACAAAACCTAGAAGTTGCAGGTTTTATGTGATTACAGTTTGACTCTTTTCTTTAATCCCATTCCCCCTGCTTACAGTGATACTCCTTTCAAATTTAAAGAGACTATTGTTTTGCCTCATTTCACACTTTAATCTCTCAGAACCAACAGGACTTTTTCTCTGTACCACTAAAGTAGGACTACATTAAAGTACTCTTTACAATGGGTCAGCCTGAGCAAACTAAGTTTTTTTCTCATGCCCAAGCTGTTTTCATGTTCTCCCCCCCCCCATACAACAACATATTTTATATAAATGTAACAAATTATTACATTTTTTGTATAAATACACGTACTATGCAATACAAAATGAAACACCTTTGACCTACAGTGCTTGCTGTTACCATATTTTGCAATGACTTGATAATTGAAAAATTGATACCTCTTTTAAAATTACCAAATTTGACATGGATCAGTAGGACAGACAGACGGAAACATTACCATAACAACAGCTCAACTAGCTAACCTTAAAATTTACCAACGAACCAAACCTAACTGTTATGTGAACTGCACTTTCCCTCGGATTTTTTCTGAGATTGAAATTTGTCATAAAAGGGCACATCATAAAAAACTTACAGAGAAAATACATTTTTGGATACCTTGTAAATTACCACCAGGTCCAGATTTCTCACTACCAAGATAGATAGTACCAGCATCCTATTAAACATAAACTCACATGCAGCTGTGGGTAACAATATGCACACCATGGGGTCACCAGTGTAGGCCTGGACTTCCATTATTGTGATCAGTGGGAGAACAAGTTTTAAGCACTTGCAATTTCCTTTGTTCCAACTAGAGCACATGGATCCAAATTTGACATGTCCATTGGGTAACTGATGATTCACACATATGGTGGATATAAATGTCTATAAAAACCAAACTGTGCCTTAAGTGATATATCCTCCAGTCTAGAAGACTGGATTAATACCAAACATTCTCTTGATAATCCCTGGCATACAGTACAACATCTCACCATGCCAGTCTAAAACAGATGAAGTCTGCCAACACCATTACCATACTACTGCTGCCTGAAAACCTGTACAATATGACATCTGTAAGCACACAGTTTTGACCTCACTACTGTACTGTTGTTCTGTTTTGCCCACAAGACATCTTTTGTTGTAAATTCGGTGATTGTACATTTTACATACAAAAAATGATGCACATCTCTCACCACCTATTGATGACCCAGCAATGCAAATGTATCTAAATCTATTAAGGCGATGGAAATTACATAACCAGCAGAAATCTACACATTTTCTTGGGTAGAGAAATATTCGTAAGCACAAAACTATAAGCACATTGTAAAAAGTTGCCCACAGAATTCCAGATATGGAAAGTGAAATTTATTTCCAGGATGCAGTATTTAACCTTTCACAGGTAAACAGGTAATGGAATTGTAGTTAAACATTACCAGCAGGTTGTCATTTTCCTCCTGACTAGTAAGCTACTGTAGTTCCAAATTGGTTCACACATGCACACATCCTAAATTCATTACACTTTCATATCTACAATATTAAACTTCCAATATTTGAGTCTAGCAGTGCTCTTGGTACAGTATCATTGAAGAAATAATAACAATAATAATAACAATAATAATAGTAATAATCTTTAGCAGTAAATCCAATTGCTCGAAAGCATAGTTCAAAGCGCTTTACAAAACAACTACAAATTACACTTGTCACAGGAGTGCAAAAACAAGTATGTTTTAAGTCTTTTCTTAAAAATTGTAAGGCTGGTGATCTGCAAGAGTGTGGTCTGAAACCACTCCATACTGTAGCAAACTTGATGACAACTTATTACATTTTCAGAAATACCTGTAATGACTCAAATGTGAGCAAAGGCTGCATAGATCGTATGTATCCCATCCCTACGCATGTGCTTTATTCCTCTCATCCATATGAGTACAGTGACATACAGGAAACTGGACATTTTTCAGGTGTCGCAAGCACCAAAATTCTCCAATTTTATTTTAAGTGTGAACATGACTGCATTAGAAATGCACTTTGCCATGTGCTATGTAAGCCAAAATTTTGGCCTGCTAATAAACAAATATTTGAAGGTATAAAGCTTGTACTGCAGAAGTTTTGGATTCTGAGTTTCCTACATACAGTATATAGTTGAAAAGTTTAGGAATTATTGAAGATTCTGCCCTTCAAATTAGCAAATCTAATATTGCCTGGTGACTGAAGACCATAACATAATGTTATCTCAGGAATGCTGATGGAGGCTCTTGGATGATATTCAAAATTTCAGACATTTGGTTGCTTCTTAGACAAATATTTCAAAATCAAGAGAAATTTGGAAAATTTAGGACAACAGCAGAAGTTACGTAGGTTCAGCATCACTTGACAATTTAGGGTCCGGTCACATTATATTCAGCCAATTTCTGAACTTTTCATTTTTCATGGCAAGGATGAGGAGCAGGGGGTAGGAGATCATTGTCCCTCCTGCTTACCCCCTCTTAGTTGTGTCACTGCATGGGTACTGCCCACATTGAAAGCCTAATCCTCTCACCCCCTGTTCCAATTCTCCTAATCCTCTTACTTAAGCCCCTCCCACAACTGTCTAACACTCTTCATCATCCAGACTCAATCTCAATTTATTGTTTCAGGGTGAGTATACAAGACCCCAATGTGTAATCAAACACTCCTAGTACAATACCCTGTATGTTTTGAACTACATGTCAATCAAAGAGTTATATGCCAATTGAGAGTATCTGCACAGTAGACTACAAAAATTGTAGTTTGGTGACAGTGAGAATGGACTGCCTTTAAATGTGTCTTAGAATTCGTTTGTGGCATTGACCTGCACCTTTAGTATATTGAGCATGTCACTTACCCACAAAACTTTTTACTTGTAGGGAAGCCGCACAGCCTGTGACGTCACACCATACTTAGTGCGGATTTCTGTTTGACGACACAATTAGTGTACAAAGATCGTAACTTTTGCTGAGAATAATCATGATGAAATAAACATCAAATTATGTAAATATGTACCTGAATCAAAAAATAGAGTCTTATTTTAGCTCCAATTGGATAATCTTTTTCAAAATTCAATCGATTGTGTGAAATATCCATGGATTTCGGCAGGGTATGAAGGCACTTTAGCGTGCATTGAATCATGCACAAGCCATATGTGTCCTGCATATCCGTAGCACTATTGCACTTACACTATCGTCTGTTAGGGTATAGTAGGCCCAACGAAGTTATTTAAAAATATCATCGTTCAAAAGAAGACATTTCAAGCTTAAAAATGATATGAAATTTGATGGGGTATCATTTTCGGCTCATAATGTTATCTAAAAGGGTAAAATTTGATTTATCATAATTTTTTAATCCTAGCTTGCATCATTAAGCATCATACATAAATGAAAAGTGCATTTTCTTAGCTTTCTAACGATGTATTAATTAGCAGTGTGGGGTATGGAAGTTATATGCCGCTTTCCAAAAGTCCGAGGCAACTGTGCTTGAAGCTGGCCCAAGTTTGTCATGAAATTAGGCCAATGCAATTTCAATGGCATTCATATATGCTAGTATACATAATGTCTTCAGTTATTATTATCTGAAAATAATATTTAATCATCTGGAATGCCTTTTTTTAGTCTTCTAATGAAAAAAACGAAATTTTACTCAGTATTCGTAAGTATAGGCTAGGCCTAATGGCCTAGTGGTGTACTTGTGTATACTACATTGCTGTTATTGTGAAGCCTAAGCTGTACTTTCGCTATGCATTTCTAATATAGTAATGTGATTACACATATGGCTTATGTTGATAATTATTGATCATTATTAATTAATAATGAATAATTTGTATGTTTTTATCATTTTTTTTACAAATTTAACTGAACTGACATGAAAATAGGCTTAGGTGAAATAAGCTTTTGAAACTTGTTAAACAAGTATTTTTGTGTTATTATAATGAACATTGGCCTATTATAATAATTGATTATGAATTCTGGGGTCAATGCACTTTTGTGCCCCTTGTCCAATTTTTGATGAATTGCCAATTTTAAATACTCATAAAATTATAGGCAATAATTTTTTACCTTTTGATATTGTTTGAGGTAATAGCCAATAGTGGTCTCTTAAATCATAAGGACTTTCAAACTCATCAGAAGTTGTACTTCTGATTTATTTAAGTTCAAAATTGCTAATTTTCACCGTGTCAACCACAACGCAGTTTTGGACACAGGTTAAAAAGGGGGATTTTAGTCATTTTGTGACAAATATAGCTCATCAGCACAAATACAAGATGTGGTCATTTTTGATTTGGTATTAGAGTTTTCCCTATATTTTTAAAAAAGCTCATCAAACTTGCAAAGCTATTTTGTTACACGGAATTATGGTCCCTCAAAAATCGTAAAATAAGGGATCGGGCCCTTTTCTAGCTAAATTGAACGTCTTTGGGCCCACTTTGTCGGACCATAACTTGAGATAGCAAGGTCCGATTACCTTCATTTTTTTTTTGCTGAGTTTCTCACAGTGAGCTCTTGTCATTGACATACCTTTTAGAACTCTACAGGAAACTTCATTTTTAACATTGTCTTCCCTATTACTTGTGCTGAACTGACATAGACACTTTCACACAGAGAGCAAAGCAAAGCAAACTGGAATTACATATCTGATGGAAAACAATAAATTTTCATGTTGCATGACAGAATGTCTCCAGCAGTTTGCTACAGTAGTTGCCTGCACTGTACAGTTCCATGCAAAATTAACCTATTTATTTGGCTCGAAACACTGGAAAAAAAGCTTCACGGCTTCACATCAGCATGCTTTTTGCAGGGAAGTACACCATGGCTACTGTAAAAGAATTTCCTAAGTTTAGTGCCTGAGAGGAGGTATCATGGAGAAAAAGTCACCCACACTTGTGCCGTTTTTCCAACAAAATCTGTCCATAGAATGCATCTAGTATTGCATTGTGCTATTTAAAATATTTTCTAATGATAGGCTAGGATTTTTTCATTCGGTTTTTAGAATAAAACTGCACAATATATTATTTCTTAACAGTGGACCAGGTGTAGCCGATGAAGCCATGGAGAAGACATTGGTTGGACTTAGGCTGGAATCTTTTCATTCAATTTCAGAACAATAAAACTGCACGATATTTTATTTCTTAAGAGTGGACCTGGAGTTACCGAAGTATCGGAAGTAGCCACTACATGCAGGGACATTGGCTGGACTGACAACTTTTTTCACTCAATGAGTCGTTCTCCTAATTATTCTATATAACTATAGGCCGGTCTCTCTTACCTCGATTTGTTGCAAGGTCCTGGAACACATTATACATTCTCATATTATGCATCACTTTGATAACCACTCAGTTATCACGAACAGGGAGCATGGCTTCAGACAACGCCATTCTTGTGAATCTCAATTGATCCTAACGACCAATGACCTAGTGCAGTCTTTAGATCGTAGATCCCAGACTGACATGATTATCATGGATTTTTCTAAGGCTTTTGATACGGTTCCTCATAACCGGCTGCTTTGTAAATTACAGAACTATGGTATTAGAGGCAACACCCTTAACTGGATTAATGTACTAATTTTCTTAAGTCCCGGAAACAAAGAGTCGTAGTGAGTGGTGATTTTTCCGATTGGGCAGATGTTATCTCTGGTGTCCCCCAAGGTACAGTCTTGGGCCCCCTGTTGTTTTTAGTTTACATTAATGACCTGCCCGATAATATCTCTTCTGAAGTAAGGCTTTTGCTGACGATTGTGTAATTTATAGACAGATAAAGAATAATCTTGACCAGGTTCAACTCCAGAATGATCTAAACACCCTCTCTGAGTGGCAAAATAAATGGCAAATGCACTTTAATACCAAGAAGTGCTTTTCTATGAAGATTACTCACTCAAGGAATCCCAAGTTTTTTAATTATACTCTAGATAATGATACCCTGGAGTCTACCAATTGCCACACATATCTGGGAGTTGACATCTCTAAACCAAGGATAGACATATTAATCACATCACTCCGTCAGCAAATAGATCTTTGGCTTTTATTAAAAGAAATTTATACTCCTGCCCCAGGAGTGTTAAAGCTACTGCCTATCTCACACTTGTTAGGCCTTTATTGGAGTATTCATCTTCTGTTTGGGATCCCTACACCGTTTCCCTATCCAATAAGGTTGAGCAAATTCAACATAGGGCTGCTAGGTTTGTTTATAATGACTATTTCCCCCATAGAAGTGTGACTGAAATGTTAAATGACCTAGGGTGGGATAGTCTCAAAAACAGGCATACTGCCAGCAGACTAGCAATGCTTCACAAAGCCAGATTGGGCCTCCTAGCCTTGCCAATCAACAACCTACAACCAGTCCTACGGCCCTCCAGGCATCACCATTCTAATAGCTTTACAAATATACCAACCAATAAGGACTGCTACAAATACAGTTTCTTTCCTCGGACCATCAGAGACTGGAACCTACTTTCCCAGAACTTTACAGATCTCGAGGACCCCAAGCAGTTCAAGAGCGCAGCCTTGAGGATCCTCAGACGGGACGACTAACTACATGCGCACGCTCAACCCTGCACATTTGACTCCACCAGGAGTGCTGTGCAGTATTTTTCCAGATCCAGATTCATGAGGGGATTTGAGAATGTAGCCATTAAATTTCAAGGGTAATTCTCAGGGGGCAGGGCATTGTTTACTTAGGGCTAGCCTACTCCCAACATTTTTTGTAGGCTAAATCTGTTAGTGTTAGATTTATCCTGAAATAAAATATACATTTCTGACTCCTTAACGTAAGTCTACGCCCATGTAGAAACAAAGAGAGGTTACTTCCACTAGTCCGTGAAACAACAAGCTGTGACGAGTGTAATACTTTAGGCCTAGGCCTACCTTGTGTTTTAGTTTTGCTACAATTTTCATGCTATATCCTGCCAAGCCTACAATAAGGGTAGGCCTACGCTAGTTCTGCAAAACTATTAGCCTTGACGGGACAAAATAAGCAAAAGAAGCAGTTGAATGAACAGATCACCATCCCCCACTCCCCCTTTCAATGTTGCGGCAGCCCAAGGCGGACCTGAAACTTAAAAATTGATACTGGATCTGGAAGAATACTGCACAACACTCCTGGTGGAGTCAAACGTGCAGGGTGATTTTTCTGATTGGGTGGACGTTATCTCTGGTGTTCCCCAAGGTACAGTCTTGGGTCCCCTGTTGTTTTTAGTTTATATTAATGACCTGCCCGATAATATCTCTTCTGAAGTAAGACTTTTTGCTGACGACTGTGTAATTTATAGACAGATAAAGAATAATCTTGACCAGGTTCAACTCCAAAATGATCTAAACACCCTCTCTGAGTGGCAAAATAAATGGCAAATGCACTTTAATACCAAGAAGTGCTTTTCTATGAGGATAACTCACTCAAGAAAACCCAAGTTTTTTAATTATACTCTAGATAACGATACCCTGGAGTCTGCCGATTGCCACACTTATCTGGGAGTTGACATCTCTAATACCCTTACCTGGAATAGACATATTAATGGTATCACTTCGTCGGCAAATAGGTCTTTGGCTTTTATTAAAAGAAATTTATACTCCTGCCCTAGGAGTGTCAAAGCTAATGCCTATCTCACACTTGTTAGGCCTTTATTGGAGTATTCATCTTCTGTTTGGGATCCCTACACCACTTCCCTATCCAATAAGGTTGAGCAAATTCAACGTAGGGCTGCTAGGTTTGTTTATAATGACTATTCCCCCATAGTAGTGTGACTGAAATGCTAAATGACCTAGGGTGGGATAGTCTCAAAAACAGGCGTACTGCCAACAGGCTAGCAATTCTTCACAAAGCCAGATTGGGCCTCCTAGCCTTGCCAATCAACAACCTACAACCGGTCCGGCGGCCCTCCAGGCATCACCATTCTAATAGCTTTACAAATATACCAACCAATAAGGACTGCTACAAATACAGTTTCTTTCCTCGGACCGTCAGAGACTGGAACCTACTCCCCCAGAACATTATAGATCTCGAGGACCCCAAGCAATTCAAGAGCGCAGCCTTGAGGATCCTCAGACGGGACGACTAACTACATACGCACACTCAACCCTGCACGTTTGACTCCACCAGGAGTGTTGTGCAGTATTTTTCCAGATCCAGATCCAGGGGAGCGGCGGTTTGTCACATGTACTTTTGTCGAGGATAGTTCGCCTAGACTACAGCTAGGCCTAGGCCTAGGCTAAGCTATGCCTATACTAATTACTATAGGCCTAGTAAGTTAAGCCTAACGACATGTTATGTACAATATTGACGTTAGCATAACATTAGGCCATTACTATTAGCTTACACGGATTTCAGTCGAACTCTCTTCGGCTCAACGTTAGGCTTCGTTCGTTTTATATATCCGACAGTTTCTGGTAGGAACAATAACCCGTACAAAGAGCGTGTTCCATTTTATTTCAAACCTTGCACTTTCATCTGTACTGTAGGGTGAGTGAATTGCATCGCTGGTAACGTTACTCGTTAGTCTTTAGTTCTTACTCATAGGCCTAGTACTAAACAGCAGAATAATATAGGCCTATGTGTATCGACTTGCATCGTCTTGACTGACAGACACTGTCAACTGTATATTACGACATAAGCTAGGAAATGGAATCAAGCAAGGCGGTGACGACTGCACTGACTGCTTACTACCACATTTTGTTTGCCTTAAATTCCGTGGAGAGACATATAACAAATGACAGCTAAGTAGATTTCCTGTGGCTTGTTAAAGTGCCATTTGTGTTTGTGAGGTCAATCATACCTACCTACAGAACCATATGGGGCTAAAATTTTTCCCAGGATGAATGAGGGCAAATGACGCGACGAAAAGACGAATAGGCACCACCATCATTTCACTTTTTCATGAACTCTTCTCCCGGAGCGTGAAAAAACAGGCTAAGTATCCGTTTTCCTATTCTAAACCTTACCCAGAAAAATAACCGCTACCGTATGATTTCATGAAAAAAAAAAAAAAGAAGTAGGCTGAAGGTAACTGACACGACAAGAACTCTGTTTGGGGCGGGGCGATCAAAAGGCAAGGAGCTGCTTGTTAACTATGCAATATCGGATCCAGATGCAAATGTTTTAGTTTTTCATCCATAATCGGAAAGAACAACAACAACGACGACGACGACAACAACAACAACAACAAAAGTCATCCTGTGCAGTGGCGTGCCTACTAGGTTCATTTGTGGCGCCCGGGCAAAAACCGATATTGGCGACCCGACCCCCGTCTTCCGGGGGTAAACTACGAATACTTACCCAACTCTGGGTTGAAATGGATATTCCAATATCAAGTACTCAATGTCAGGGTGGATCCATTATATGCCCGATGGGGGGGGGGGGGGGGGGGGTCAGGTCAAGTAGGCGATGATTCTTACTAAGTGGGACCGTCTGACTGGCAGCATTTGAAGCACACGTGCGGCCGAATTTTTGGCCTTTTTTAACACTGAAATATTTTAAAATGATGAGCTGGCATTTTGACTAAAAAAAAATGAAATTTTGGGAAGAAATTTGGGTTTTCAAGTTTGTAAGGACTATCAAAAAATTGAAGAATCTACCCCACATTTAAGCAAAATCGAAAAAGTTTTATTGGTGACATTCGTTTGGGCATAGGTATTTTATTGTAGGCATACGTACTAAGGTTCTCAGACGAAACTGGAATTTTGCCTGAAAACTGTTTATCTTTTTGTACAAATTTTTGAAAATGGAGAGCTTATTGAAGCAAGTTTGGAGTTTAATGAATGGAGAATTTGCGGTAATATTGAAAAATTTGGGTATTAATCAACATATTTGCTTTAGAGGGGCAAAATTAGGTAGAATGGGGTGCCATGATGATGAAGCAAGGACGTGTCCAGACCTTGGGGGCCAAAACTGATTCGAGGGAGCGAAGCAACTGACTAGACAGAGCGCTCTTGCGCGCGAGGGGGTGGTGGTGTGGAGCTTTTTGGATTTTTAATCCGAAAATACGTATTTTGGTGCATGATTTACCATATTTTCGTTGTATTCTTAGTGAGGAGACCCATTACATATTTTATGAACTATTTTTTAAGAATAACCGCATTGAAATCAAATGCGTAACTCTATTACTGGCAAGTTATTGGGTTTGCGCGGAGCGCCAAAAAATATTGGTCCAAAATGCTTCCAGATAGCTGGAAAAGCTACCTCCCAGGTATGTGTACCGTATATATAAGTGGGGCAACAGTAGCTATACTGTAAAAATAAACATAAAAATATCAAAAATATGCTAATGGGGGCACTGCCCCTTCCGCCCTCACCCTCCAGGACATCTACACCGTTATTTTTTATTTTCCCTCTGTTTCCATTGAAGGAAAAATTATTTAAAAAAATACATCCCAAGGCCAGTGTCCAGGAATTTCCGTGGTGTATGCCAAGTGACAGAATTTGGAAAAATGAATACCGTTACAGAACAGTGCATGCAGGCATGGCAGCTGCCCACTATCTAAGCGGAGCGGGACCATTAGTAAGCTCGTAGTGTACACCAACGTTTTGGTAAAGATGCTTTCCAGATCGCTGGATTTAGCTGTTTAAATTGGGCTTTGCACCTTCATTTTTAAAAGTCTGGTTCAACTAGCCCTGCCCAGAGTGGCCTCCTTTTCCAGTTGAGAATTAGATTGTCTCCCCCTACTCTGATGCCTTTGCGGGACACTACACTCATCGCCATGTAGGCTCCGTTTTGAAGTCTTTGGTATGACCCAACTAGTGCCCTCCTCTTTGGAAACTTTTGGATATTTGAGGATTCTCAGATGCAATTAACTGAGGCAAAAGCCAAGTTCTAGATGCATCAGAAGGCAATTCCCTGGTCCCAGGAAATAAATACTTAGAACCTATGGGGGAGAGGGAAGGAACTTGGGGCGAATTTCCACCATCAACTGAAGCGGGAAGTAATTATCACATACTTCCTGATCGCAGGAAACCGTCACTTTCCAAGTACTCCAACACTCATCTGAACCAGGGTCGTCGTTAGGGCCTCATGTTTAGGGGGCAGGGGGAATTGTGTCAAATTCCGACTGGCTGGATGCTTTTACAACTGAATGAATGACCCACCATGCCAGTTTCGGTGAGCCTGTATGAAAAAATGAAGAATGAACGCCTGGTGGGGTAAGTCTAAGAGGACGAGGCTGACAACTATCTAAGCGGAGCGCGTCAACCCCTCAGATAGCTGGAGAACGCCTTTTCCCAGGCTGGTTTAAGCAAAACCTACACACATGCATTGTCAGCAGGGGTGGAACAAATTAACGTGAAACATTACAGGCCTGAGGCATGGTGGGAAAAGTCTTAGAGGACAAGGGTGACGATTCTCTAAGAGGAGCGCCACCATTACATGGCGCGGAGTGCACAGAAAATTTTGAAAATTCACCACCCTTCTGAGAGCCGGAAACGGCATTTCCAGGCGGGTATAAGCAAGGCCTACACAGGCATTTTAGCAAGGGTAGATCAAATTCACGTGAAGCACTACAGATCTGAAGCATGGGGATAAACCTTTAAAGACCAGGGAAACGACTATCCAAGTGGATCGACACCATCAGTTGGCGCGAGCGTGAAGAAAACTGAAAAATTTCGATCTCTGAGATAGCTTGAAATGGTATTTCCCAAGCTTGTACAATCCCCGCCCAACCCCTTCCCCACCCCGTGCGAAAACTTTGAAGGTGTTCTGCTTATGGTGAAATATTGAAAACATAGGCGGCGGAAGATGTTTTTTATTGGGGGCCACAAGTTTTCTCCCCCAACAGCCGACATAATGGTGACGCCGTAAGGCGTTCACTTTTGTGCTAAGCACAAAACCCCATCGGCGTGAGGTCCAGGGCCCGATTAAGGACCCCTGGTGGGTTTCAGAGGCGAAGCCCTGGTATCGCAGTCTAGGACAGTGGCAGTGAGAGGTCCGAATTTTCAAATTTTCTGGACGCTCCGCGTCAACCAGGGGTGGCGCTCCGCTTTGACTGTCTTACGGGCAGAACTACATCTTTCGGGCAAAAATTTTCTGCCCCAAAACTTAAATGCTCCCCTACGCCTATGGAAATACTTTACTCAGGTGTGCACTGGAACAGCTGCTTGCAACATTCAGCAGGATTCCGGTTTCGCGATCCTAGGATACATAGTCCAGTGGAGTAATGAACTGAGCTAATCAGAATCTCAAATGTGTGTTTTAATCTTACAAAAATCACAAATTTTTCTCACCAGAATTTAAGACAATAAAACCTGTCAAATGCCATTTCCAGCCATCTGTGAGATTTTAAAATCCAAAATTTTTCTTTGTTCGCTCCGCGCCAACTGATGGTGGCGCTACGCTAAGATAGTAAAGTCCAGCCACCCCCTACAAAAGTATCCAGCCCCGCCCCCATAGCCCCACCACAAACGATCCTAGATATGCCACTGTCCTAGACTCCGATAACAGGGCTTCGCCTCTGAAACCCACCAGGGCTCTTAAGCGGGCCTCTGGACCTCACGCCGATGGGGTTTTGTGCTTCGCGCAAAAGCGCACGCCTCACGGCGTCATCATTATGTCGGCTGCCGAAAACTTGTGGCCCCCAATAAAAAACATCCTCCGCCGCCTATGCTCTCTGCAGTCGTTACTTTAAACTTTCGTTTGCATTAAAATTTCCATTCCTTTAAGAAATGAACAAATTGCACTATACGATCAAAAATTACGAGGTAAAAGCGATTCCATTAGTATGAGACTAACTTGAAGCGATCTCATCAGTATTTGCATGTGCAACTCAGGGGTGGCGCCAGGATTTGCCCGACAGGGGGGCCACCATTTCAAGTCCCCGACAAAGTTGATGAGTTAGTCCCGGTGGGACGTGACTTGGAAGAAGTGTAGCGCGCCGAAATTTTTGGCTTTCTTTTCAACAAATACTTGAAAATATGGAGTTTATTTTGAAGAAAAATTTTTGAAAGAAATTCGACTCTTGTAAGAATCATTCAAAAATTCAAAAACGTTGTGTACGCGACAGCTGAAATTTTGTTGGGGTTATGTATTTAATCGTTCTAGGCCTACGTACTAAGGTCTCAAGACGAGACTACAAGTTTGCCCGAAAAGTTTTTCCTTTTTCTGAACGAACATATGAAAATTAAGAGCTTATTATATTGTAGAAATTTTGGAATCTAATATAACAAAATTTGGTTTTTGGTAAGGTTATAATGAAAAATTTGGGTTTTTTATTAAGTGATATGCCTTTCAAGAGCAAATTTAGGTAGAATGTCGGGGTGATTAACAGAGTTGGCTTCGTCTTTCGTTATATACTGAGTATTCATCGAAATTTCAAAATTTTGCCACTTATACCAATCTGAAGCTAATATTAAAATTGTAATTTTATGACATATTTGTGGGTTTTCATTGAAGAATCTAACCTTCTTATAAGAAAAATCAAGTAGGGGTGATCTGCAGTTTTTTAGGATTACTGAATATCATCAGGCAGATTAAGGCTTTTGGACCATATTTGAACATTTTCCGCGGAAAAGTTTGACTTCTCCTCATATTTGAAGTTTTATATTCTATATAATCAAATTGGCGTAAAAGAGCTTTTCAGTTTGGGAGGGGAAGAATTGTATTTTTTGTCCGAAAAATGTCAGCTTGCCCGAAAGACTATCTAAGTAAAGCGCACAGATATTTTTGAAAAAATGAGGATCTCCAGAGAGTCCAGACAGCGGGAAAGGGCATTTCCCGGGCTGGTAACTGTAGACACAAAGTAATCATTAATCTGAGCTTTCTTTAGCAATAAAATTTTCACTTTATCATACTGCCCAAAACGAAGAATAATTTGCAAGAATGCATTGTTCTGTTAAGTAATCTGTTCGACCAAAACACTATTCTAAGCTGAGCGCCGCCATCAGTTGGGGCGGAATGTACAGAAAATTGTTTAAAAAATCTAACGCCTCAGAAAGCCGGAAATGGCATTTCCCAGGCTTGTAACACGGAGATGTTAACACCTCCCTGCTTGTAACTAGAAATAACGGGTTTGTGCGCACTGTTTAACAAGGTGTTTCTTGATTGGCTGTTTCCATTGTATTGTATCGATTGTATTCTTTGTTCGGATTAGGGGTTAGGATAGGGTTAGGGCTATTGTTAGCCAAGAAAGTAAACTCTTTGTTAAACAGTGCAGTCGTTATTTTGAGCTTTCCTTTGAAATGAAAGTTTCACGTCAATAGAAAAAAATCCAAACTTGCTTAGTAATCAGAAAATTACCAGATAAAAGGTACTGCTGCAATTAAATGTAATGGTCTGGTCTCTTTTTTTGGGGGGGGGGGGGGACTATGCAACGGAATCAAAAACACTTTAAACTCGCGAGAACCCACTGTGAAGTCTAAACTACATCATATTCTCAAATCTATTTTGCCAAATCCTGGGGATAGCCCATCAATCCTTAATTCTCATCTCTCGCAGTACTCATTTTTTAAAAGGTATGTCCTCTCACCCCAAACGACAGTTATTGTAGTAGTGTATAGGCTCCCTATTGGCTCAGCTTTTTGATTGGCAGCTTGTAAAAACAATACAGGGTATCAAAGCTTTTTTCTAAAACAATACAGAGTATCAAAGCTTAGGCTATATTTCACAGCATGAACTGTACTGAGAGTGTTTTGATTTGTACGCATTGCTCTTTAATAGTCACCCTTAACAGCTTAAAGGCAGTCATCCCAAACTACAGTTTCAGTATACATATATCAAAACTCTCAATTGGTACAGCTCTTTGATTGGCATCACATTCAAACAATGCATCATAGCTAAATTACACAGCATGGACACTGAGAGTGTCTTGATTACACATTATGGACTTGTATGGCCACTGGGACAAGCCATGAAGCAATAAACTAGGACTGTGTCTGGATAAAGATGAGTTTTAGATAAATGTGGGAGGGGCTAGAAATAAGTAGCTTGGGAGAATTGGAACTGTTTGGGATGATGAAAATATGCCTTTAAGCAATGAACTGATATTGCTTCTGGAAGAGGACGGATTTTAGGCAATTTTGGGATGGGTTTAAGTAAGAAGGTTAGGACAATCGGAACTATTTTGGGTGACAGAATTGCGTCTTCAAAGCCTCTCATTGCACTATTGATCTCGGCCGATTAGTTAGACGGACAAAAGATTAATTGTATAAAAATAATGACAATATGATTTTTGTGGGCAATAACTGATGCTCTGGAGTTGTGAAAACGAAAAACGGTTAAAAATTGTTGCTGCATTGATTAGGCTGATGTTCATCGGAATCGAATTTCACTAGGAATTTTCACCGGTTCTAAGAACAGTGGCAGAACTTGTCAGTCACTCTGATCTGAAGCTAGATAATCTCATTTTCTGAATCGTTTTATTTTCTCTTCATCTCATTTTCTACCTCACTTTTCTTTTAATTTGTCCGTTTTTCAACCTAGCGATTTGAGCTGATAATCCTAGCTTTCCCCTGCAGATGCCCTACCACCATTTCGCCTAGTACTGCAATTTACCTAGTCCAATACTCTATCACTCCTAGACCGATTCCTCTGCCATTTGATACTGTTTTTTATACCATCAGAAAGTTCATACTGTAACGGTATACCAAGTTGTTTAGGGAACTTTTCATAGTTCTGACCTTTGTAATGTAGTTGACGGAATGGAATTTTGAAGGTAGGGTGAGATGTCAGCCAAAAGCGGTGACTTTACTTGGAGCTTGCTAATGCATTATCCCAAGAGAGGAAAAAGTATATACCCCCTTATTTTCATAAAAACCCAAACATCCTGAAAATGGAAGATTTATTTCAGACAAGTAATAGGAAGACTTTGCTAAAGATCAGTTTATTCTGTGGAGACATCCTTCAACGATTCAATTAGTTAGACGTAATCCCCGACCCCGAATTGTTACTATTGCTGTTACCAACACTATTATTTTTTTTTATTTTATTTTTTTTTATTTATTGATCTTTTTTTTACTATTGCTATTGTTGTTGTTATTATTATTATTATCATCATCATCATCATCATCATCATCATCATCATCATCATCATCATCATCATCATCATCATCATCATCATCATCATCATCATCATCATCATCATCATCATCATCATCATCATCATCATCATCATCATCATCATCATCATCATCATCATCATCATCATCATCTTTATTATTTTCCCTTGAGTGTCTTGATTTACTATCTGTACTGGGTCAGTATGAGCGATGCTTTCTTTTTTCCCCTTTTTTCTTTTTCACTTCTTTATTCCTTCTTTTTTTCTAAGTAATAATTGTGTTTACCTTGTTTGTTAATTTTGTTTCTCAGTCTCTTGTACCCCATATTGGGGTGTAATAGAGAATAAATTGAACAATTGAACAATTGGAGCTTTCCTACGGAAATTGATTTGGAATTACAATATCTTTTACGGTTCTCAATCTGTACCTCTTTAAAGTTTGAATGTTTCTTAAGCAACTTACTGCTTCAGAACCATTCAATAATGATTTGGAGTGCTGCACATCGTTTTAATTTCTTTTGTTTACCCTATATTAATTAAGTATCTCTTAATTACTCATCAGTCAGTCTTTTGTTTGGTAATTGATACTGATGGTTTTCAAGGACAAAACTTAAACATTCAAATAAAACCATCAGCACATACTAATGTTATAATTGTGCTTGAAATGAAAATCGCAAAAACAAAGGATAACATCAGCCATAGATAGCATGTCTCCATCTCTCTAGACATCACAAGATTTGCATATTGAGCTCATGTTTAGGCTATGCATGATTAAGTGCAAATCAGAAATTATACTGTAAAATGATAATTTTTGGATGGATTTTGGTAAGAATTGCTTTTATATTCTTGTTTTGTAATGCTTTTCAAATACTATAGCCGACCGTCATTTTCATTAATGAATGAATGAATGAATTAATTAATTAAAGTGAGAATGTAACAAACCAGCCATTAGTACCATTTAAGTGGCTTTTATTGTTGCTGACTAAGCTCTGTTGCAACCGACTCCCTGGCTGACATAAGCTAAGTGGGCTAGTTAGTGAGATAAGATTTAACGACACACCAACACGAATGTGATATAGCGTCATACTGTTCAAATACTGTTCAAGTCCTCCCATTTAGTCGCCTCATACGACAGGCAGGGAATACCGTGGGCATATTCTACAACCCCAGCCCATAGGGGAGGCACAGCGTGGGATTCAGTGCCTCAGTGCACACAGTACAACAGTATCTATAAGTGTCTAGTCAACTGGAACGAAAGTAGGGGTTCAGTCCTACTTTATGGCAGATAAAATGCAAACGTTTACAATGAAAGGACAACTTGATTTAAACACAATTCACTGTCCAAAACCACACTTGAGATCACCCCTTATGTTAAGGAGTGATTAGGAAAAAGTTTTCAGGAAATTTTCATGTAAACTCAAATTTTGAAACACGTGCTGAGGGTGCGGGATTGGTTTATCCCGACGATTTGGAGGATGTGCGCCCCAAACGAATTACCGAACTATAGCTTGACTAACTACGTAGTTTAAATCCAACTGCTGTAGTCCATTTCTTCGAATTTTAGCTCGAGTCCAGATTCGGTCGTTATAGACGACCTATCTGAAGACATGCAACACAGAGTTACTAACCGACAAAGTATCAGCTGCAGGGGAAAGCGTGTTCAAACAGAAACACTCTTGTAAACTTTGTACCCATTATCGGCGGGTGTTACGTATGCTTTTATTTAACCGTGAATTTTATTTCTAATCAACGTTACCTAGAAGGATTCTTCTTGTATACAGGCATTTACGACCTTTATTTCACAAATACAAGTCACGAGAGATGTTGCAAGATACAATCAGTCTTTGGATCACTCTGTAACAGTCGATATTCACCCCGGCCGGTAAGCTACGTCATTTTGTTTAATTTTAGGGTAAAAGTGAAGTATTACGTGAAAATTAACAATCGATTAAATTAGTGACCTGGTAATGTTATTTTTGTGACGGAGATGTAAGTCGAACGGCTACTCAAATTGTTAAAAGTAAGGTTTATTTGGCCAGACAATCACGTACAACTGAAAGGCCAGAGAAGAAATGCTATTTGATGAAAGGATTAGAACGGACCTGGAATCCTAGCTCATTTATTAGTATGTGGTCTTTAATGACAGGGGTGCACATCAGTACTAGGAGCGGTTGTATGGTCAAGTTGTTAGAGCATCCGGTTTTCAGCTGATGGGGAGATCTAGACTGCTAGAGTTCGACTCCTGGCCAGGGCTTCAGGGCCGCGAATTTTGAAGTGGGGCTAAACATCAAAGCTGCCCAATATGTTCAAAAATAAAATAGAAATATAAGGTGGCCCAAAATGTCTACTAATATGGCAGAAAAGGTAGGGGCGGGGACTAAAGCCTTCCCAGTCCCCCTCTCCCGCCCTGTGAGCAGTGGCGTAGCCAGGATGGGATTTTTTGGGGGGCCTAGGTTACAAGTGGGGGGGCCTGGTACCTCCGAGGGTCAGGCACGGCAAGACTATCTAAGCGGAGCGCCACCATCAGTTGGCGCAAAGCGTACAAGAAAATTTTGGGCTTAAAACCCCTCCAGATGACCGGAAACGGCACTTCCCATGTGTTTTAAGCTGGATGTACCCAGCCTTGAAATACGAATCTCATGTCTGCAATGTCTCAATAATGAGAATAAAAAATCAATCTGTGAAAAATGGCAATACATACACTTTTTAGGGACCTCCAAACTGGGCACTTCTGATCTGTGGCCTGGGGGATGAGACTAAAGGGAGCCGGTATCTCCCTTTCCCTTGGGAAAAATTGTGAACTTCAGAAGCACGTAGATCGCAAATGCGGCAATATTTGAATCTAAGCGGAGCGCCACTGTCAGTTGGCGCGGAGCGTACAAGAAAATTCTGGGCTTTAAAACCCCTCCAGATGGCCGGAAACGGCACTTCCCACGCGTTTTAAACTGGATGTACCCAGCCGCAAATGCGGCAATATTTGAATGGATTTCAGCTTACCTAAGGCAGCACCTCACCTTTTAACAGGAAAACCAAAAGTAGCTGTGTCCCCCTCTGAGAAACTTTCTTTGCGTTAGATTTCCTAGATGCAAAATGGTGCTATGTTTGGCAAAACTTTGAACTGATTATAGGCCTGAGTTTTCGGATTTTCCCTTTTTGGGGAGCATGAAAAATATAAAAATATTTTTAGTTTTTGTAGAGATTTTACAAAAGACATACATACTACCAAAGAAACAATGTACAAAATGGTGCAGTATTTGTTCATCGGTACATTACGTAGTCAAAATTAAAATACTACGAATAAATCCCTCAAAATAATTGAACCTCAAAGCAGAAGTATGGATCATGTGGGAAACACATGAAATCCGGACCTTGTGGACATTTTGCAAATCCCCCGGACGCCAGTGCCAACTACTAAAAAGAGGACTTGTCGAAAAATCGTCCTACAGTGGCACTTGTCATGGGAAGGAGTGAGGCACGACATAGGCCTACTTGTTAAGGATGGAAGGGAAGAATTATCCGAAGGCAGTACCTTACCCTTATCTGCTTACGGCATATTTTGTGTATAATGAAGTATAGGAATGGTCGTGTAAGAGTGGTCTCCAGTGTACGATTGCCTTATTTTCAGTAAATCAATCAGCCATCCGAAAGGCAGAAAGGGTCTTAACCTAACAAAGTCACATTAAAGTTTGTCGTCGAGACTTTCGTTTCATCTTCGAAGTGAAATGCAATAAACGACAGTGCAGATCACAAACGGTAGGCCTATCTAATTTAGTGAAAGTAGGCATTTTAAAGTTATTGCTTGATTTCATACGTGCGGACAAAATGTGTTTTGCACACATTCATCCATGTTTTTTTTTTTTTTTAATTTTTGCACATTTTTTTATTTTTATTTTTTTCAATTACTCTATCAGGACGCAAAAAAACTGGGGGGGGGGGGGGCTGGAGAAAATCTGGGGGCCCAGGCCCCCCCCCCCCCGTGGCTACGCCACTGCCTGTGAGTAATGATAACAAAAACTGAAAGTATTAAACCTATTCTGCCACGGTACTTGGTGCTCAGCATGACCAATGGAGTAAGGAGAACAAACCAGTGAGCCACAACTAGAAAAAAAAAAAACCTATCCGGTCCAAATTAAACCACTTGTTTGGAAACTGAGCCTTAAAAAATGTGAACTAAATCCATGACATCATGCCTGCTTTCTTCAAGTTCATTCTAAGCAGGAAACGTCCCACGTTCAATTGCTAATATCTCGGGAACCCAACATGGGATATGAATAAAACAAATCACGAAACTGCTTAAAATACGTTCCTCTTTAAAAATGTAAAGAAGCATGGACAAAAACTTAGGGGGAAGTCCGGACACTGCCTATGTTGAGACCATTGTTGTCTTTATTTAATGAGAACGGTCTGCGGCTGAAACCGTCAATATGGAATAAAGTCGTTTGTTGGCAAGAAAATAATTGCGCTCTTGTTTGTTTGTAATACGTGTAAATAAATGATTATGTGTCCGGGCTACAGGCTACTACCTTAGGCGAAGTTTGTCGGTTTAGTATGAGGCAGTTAGTCTCATGTAATTTCCTGCTCGGGTAAATTCGGACTTTTATTTGTTGTCATTAGAGGCAGAAGGTATACGGCATTTCGTTGACAGAATGCCAGTTTGTTTTATGCTTGGAACGTTTCATTGATTTTGATTTATCTTTCTCTATTAACTTTTGCCCTCTTACAAAGTAAAAACGAGCCTTCTTAAAGGTAGTGTGACTGTCAGCAAAAAGCACTGAACTTACTTGGTGGTTACGGAGCAAGGTCTCCTAAGTAAGAATCTGTTGGAATTATGTCAATATCTTTTACCGTTCTCAAGATACCTCTTCAAAGTTTGTATGTTTCTGAAGCAACTTGTTGGTTATGCAAAAATAGTGATGTTGAGTGTTGCACAGTGTTGACATTTATTTTGTTAACCCTAGATATTAATTATCTCTTAATTACTCATCACATAGTTTATAGTTTGGTGATTGATGCTGATGATTTTCAAGGACACAATTTCAAGATTCAAAATAAACCCTTCAGGAAACACTAACGTTACAAGTGTCCTTAAAATGAAGGTTGCAAAAACAAAAGAATAACATTAGCCATACATGGTATGTCCCTCCCATGACATCACAAGATTTACATATTGAGCTCATATTTATGCAAGATTAAGTGCAAATCAGAAATTAACATGTAAAGTGGCCAATGTTTAATCGATCTTGATGGAAACTGTGGCAATTTTCTTGGTTTTTAGGCTCTTTACATGAAATACCCAACTTTGTCATTTTAGTGTCACACTACCTTTAAATTTCAGTATTTACACTTAAGTCCATTTTGTTTTAGCTTACTAGCTTTATTTCCTTCGTTTCCAGTTATCAGAATACATTCCAATCATTTACTTTTTCTCTCTGACTCTTTCCTTCAGGTCTAACGTTTAAAATATCGACCATGTCTTTACTGGGATTTTGTCTAGTTTCGGGTCTTCTGTTTTGTTCCTCTTGGGCAGACCCCGACCCAGATGTATGTATACCTGGTCCAGGGTCGAAGGATGGGCCCGAACTTCCCGAGCTTCCCACCCGCTATAGGTTGTTCGTTGAAGCCAATATTGAAAATAAAAACTACAGCACCGAGATTGAAGAATCTTACGACGGCCCTGGGAACCGTGGTTCGTCATACTCCATCACGGACAGCAATCGCATCTTCTCGACCTACGACTACAAGACTGGGCAGAGCATTAACGTTGATGTGCTTACAAGTAAGAAGATCATGAAAAAATTCTCGCATTTTTATTTACTTTTGCAATATGAGATACCAATACGCAGTGCACCGTCGACTAAAACACCTATAGTTTATTATGTTTCAAGATAAGGGTAACAGATTCAAACTGTTTAATCAGTAAAAAATATTTGACAAAATAAGCATAGGAGCCTAATCATTATGACCCACTAAACATAACTTCGATACCGGGCAGCCTCCGACTCGGTGCATAAGAGCTCCCTCCTTCAATAAAGCTATGATGACCTGACAACCCTTCTTAAAGTAGCTTTGCATTGTTGCATTGAGAGAAACAAAAACAAAAACAAAACAGTATACCGTCAGACTTAAGTTAGGGTAAAGAAATGTGGGGGGGGGGGGGGGCTGCATTACTTCGCATGATTAAAATCGTTGCCGGAAACATGATTTCACATTTCATATTTAACAGGAAAATGTCTAACTTTTAAGGGTGAATGCTTAACTCCCCGCTCCTACTATATATAGTTACTTTGCCTCACTGGACATGCAACTCATAAAACGACTTTCGGTGTGGTGTTTTGTTTATCTTAACTCATCCTAGTCTGTTAACAATTTACATCGATAATACGTTCGTAAACCGTTCACCTTTAGACCTTTTATGGCTTACATACAAGAACATTGATCGAGTAATACCTCAGCAAATATACGTTGTCGAAAAGTGATAACTTACCCTACCAGGCGACTGTTACAGAAGGAACAATCTGCATGCAAGGATTGTAAAGCACCTGTTTAAATCGCTTAAAGGGAAAATGCAGTCACCAACATTTGAATTAATGCATGCAGTATATTCTATAATACTCTGTTTCATGAATATGCAACATTTATGTCCTGAAATGTCATGAAAATACTTGAAAGAGGAATCAGAAATTTTTGAGATTTAGATGTTATTTCGAAATACATTCGGTGCAATTAGTTTTACCCTTGAAAGGGCCAAACCTCTCACCCAAACTACACATTTTTGGTACCCTGGTACCGAAATTCTCAATTGGCTCAGCTCTTCGATTGACAGCTAATTCAAACAATTCAGAGTGCCAAAACTTATATTGCACAGCGTGAACGGTACTGAGAGTGTTTTGATTATATAAAATGAGTTTTTCTATACTCGCCCTGAAGCAATAAACTGAGATTGTGTCTGGATGAGGATGAATTTCAGGCAATTGTGGGAGGAGCTTCAGTAAGAAGGTTAGGAGAATTGGTACTGTTTGGAGTGAGAGAACTGGGCCTTTAAGGTCTCATGTTATTATTATATCGGAATAGATAAACATTAAAATAAAATTAATCCAGTAAATGGAGATATAAACCTATTAAGTGCAAATTTCAAATTTTAACCAGTCCGGCTATAGACGAATCCGGACAGTTTGTGATGGTCTGATTTTAGTCGGCCATTACTGGGGTCCGTCACCTTTCAATCTTTCAATTGCCTCGCCTACCTGTATTCTGGATGGTTGTACACTAAATCGTGTGTTGATTCCTTCAATTTCACTGAAAATTAGGGTTTGAAATTCATGTAGACAGTAAATGAAGGCTATTTAAGGTTGACGTATCCCACTTATTCCGGCCTGCAGTGACTAAACACGAGCGCTAATCGGATTCGTCTATATGGAGCAGGGAGTTGCAACTCCCTGTATGGAGGTACACGATACTTTTTAATTGAGATAAAAATTCCTATGAACAGGCATTTGCACTTTGTAGTTAGCTCATGAATGCATCAGTTAACAGGAAAACAGTGGTATAAATATTATCCTTTTGGGGAAAATATCTCTTTCGTATTAGTGTACCAGTGTGTTTGCGGACTCTGGTGTAAAATTACCCTTTGGTTTAAGCTACTGCGTAGTTTGGATTTTACATAACACTTTGAGAAGAAATAATATAATTCAAAACGATTTTTGTTCAAAAATGGAAAAATTGAAAGAAAAAAAAATGATACAACCTGAACTTTTTTCTCTATACTGAGCCATTTAGACCGGTTTCAAGTCTTACAATTTCTGTTAGTGAGGGACACCGTTAATACAGGGTTCGCAGATGGTCATCTAAATACGTTTATAAACGGTTACATTTATTAATCTTTGATTGAAACTGTTTTGTTGAGTACATGAGTACATTAGCAAGATATGGAGATGTATCGTTTACATTTAGGTTGTAAAAGGCATATTCTACTGAGAGAATGAATTTAATTTAGTTAGTTAGTTAGATGAAGTGTTAACCAATTTCTCACCAATTAGTTTAATGTTGTATCAAAAAGGGACCGTTTTACCTCATACCCAAGACACCAGAAGTCGTTCCCACCCACATAGGTTATTGCAAAAACCTCTCCTCTGGACGTCCTAACTATACAGTATATTGCATTGTTTATAATGCAATAAAGTGGTGGTGGTGTTGCGACCAAGGGTGACCTCAACAGGGCCAGGAAGAGGACAGGCAGGGGCATGTCAATGCACAAAAGGACATTTTCGTCGGAAGGCCGCTGAAAGAAGGAAACAGGTAGTAAGAGGGACTGAATGATGGAGGGGCGGCGGGTCATAAACTTGTTTCTACTGTAACGCTATTTAATGCACAAGTCTATCGGTTTTAAGTTTTCTTAAATAATGACTCATACCGGGAACTGTTGGCATGCCCTCGTGTTGCTTCCCCTTCCGTCGGACAAATCGTCGTGGTGACGCCTCCGGCCTTTCCTAGGAGGGACTGGGGGTCCAACTCCTTTTGAGATCATCAAACGGACTTGTAGATAGAATCCCCCCAGACTTGTCATCACTGAAGTTAAATGGCTAGATTTCACAGGACAAGCTGACTTTGAAAGAGTGAAAGACAAGTTGCCATGGTTACAACTTGTTTCCATTACCTTCAGTGCAGTGTTATTCTTATGTCTTCCTCAGATGCCTGCTTCGTCTATAACATGTCCGATGTTCCATTCAATTTATACGGTTTCGTAATCATTAACGGAACCGGACATATTGGGGGAGTAAAAGATATATTCACATTTGGAGCACAGGTTAGTAATCATTTACTTTCATGTTTTTTTTTTCTATGTGTCTACTTTAAAAGTTATTGACGTAATGACAGACTGCTTATTCCCGATTTTAAACTACCATTTTGGTCTAATTGGTCATGAACAGAGTTTTGAAATTATATTTTGAAAGTCGCTTTACCCACAAAGTGCGTAGACTTCGCACGCGCAAGATATACCAGAGTAGCCAACCGATGCATAAATCGGTTATTGTGTATTTGTTGGTGAAACTTCCCGTTACATAAACCCATACCCAAACCATTTTACTAATAGCTATTACAAAGGATTGCGGGCTTGAATGTAATTGTGCATTACTTTTTGCTACAATAAAATGCTTTCGATAAGAATGACGCAAACCAAATCCTAGCCTGCGTAGCGGCTCTGTGGCTGACGCCCCCTTGGGCTACCGCCCCTCAGATGGTTTTTATTAGCGACGAACTAAACGAAAACGCTACGTCCGCTCCGCGGGGTAACCAAATCCCTGGCGAAAAATTCCAAATGCTATTTGGAGAATGTTCTATTGAATGGAGTCTTTCTTGTACATGTGACTTCATGTGCATAACATCTGTAAGGTCTTCGGGCGGTTCAGCCGTTTGTGAAGAGGAGCATTTATCTTCCTGGATTTTGCATTATTAAGAAAATTTTGGTCTTTCTCAGAAAAGACAAATACTAAGCTTTTAAAGAATATTTTCAAATGGAAATGAATAATGAACTTTAACCCCCAATTTCAGCCGACCACTCTGTTCACTCAATCAGTGTTTACAATTGTGCGCCCCCAATTTAAAAAAGTGAATGACATCATTGTTTCTAAGTTGCAAAACATTCTTGTTTTAATTTAAAGTTCAACGAAACCTACATGGGTACAGAAGTCATACGTGGTGTCAAATGTGATAGGTGGCAAGCTTGTATCTACAACGAATTTTCACCTTCAGCTACAACTCTCACTCTAGATTACTATTTCTCAAGACCTGATTACAAAATGGCGAATGGAGCCGTACAGGTTCCAGTCCGGGCTGAGATTCGCGGAACAAGTAGGCACATGTTTGTTATGTTTGATCTGGCTGATTATGAATGATTTAAGAAGTAATTTCGTAGATGTTAAATTCATGTATAAACGTTAAACATAAATATGAATCTGTTTTTAAATATTACTTGTTTTCTTCAATACGTCTGTAGTGCAAGAGGAACGTATAGCGGACCAATTAAGGATTTTTCGCTTTCAAGAAATCTTAAATTTGCCATTGACTGAAAACATTTTTACTTATTTGGCTCCCTGAAAATTTCGGGCCCATACCCTTCAGTGATCCGTCTATCTATGGAAAACTTAGAAGATTAAATTAACCCTACGTTTTTAAGTGTGTATGTTACAAAAGTTGCACTTTTCGTATAGCCAAGAAAGCAGAGGAAAAAAAAGTAAAGCCCTTTTAACTTGTTAGGCTCCCCGGTAAAACCCAAGTCGCCATAGAAACGTAATAACGGTTTTTATAAATATCTCGCCCCTTGAAAACCATTACATCTTCTCTTGCTTGCGGCAGGGAAGGTTAATCAATTAATGTTGATGTAGTTAGTGGAAACCTCTTTTCAGGACATTCTGGTTCCAGGGACGTAGATCTGGGTTGTGGATTGGAGAGAGCAAATACTTTCTGACAGTTGAAACCTCAGATCCTGTCCGTGACTAGACTCGTCTATATGCAATCCACCTACACAAACGTGAGCACACACTTACACCCTCACGAACAAGCACGCATGCGCACACATATTGGCACGCGTATACACAAATCATAGATAGATTGAGCATCGTAAAAGCAGTGTTATTGCTTTAAGATATAGCCTCAAACTGACGTGTTCTCGAAGTCCTAAAGTCATCTGTATACCACAATGTTACATTTTGTTTACTCGGCCTGCTATGCAATTTTTCTAAATCTGCCGGCCTGAATCATTGGGGGGGTGGGGGGGCAACACGATTTATTTCCCCCCTCAATATTTTCATTGGCGGGGCGATTTTCCCTCACGCCCCCAGGATCGACACCCCTGTCTGGTTCGAACATATAAAATGCTGGAAGTCATTACCTCAAGTATGAAATGGCAGATTGCACAAAAAATTGTGACTTTCGTCATGTTTTGGTCAAATTATCATGCCATCTTTGTTTTCCCGTGTTCACTGCATCTGATTACAAATTATGTCACTTTGTTATTTTAAGATCATAGGATAAAAGGCTTTCATTGACTGAAGGGCTGAAAATTGTTTTGGAGGACCGTCTTCGGGAAGTGGTCCAAGGGGTGACGTGTTTCACCCCTTTTGCGGTTTTGAATGTATAGGGGTCCTTAGATTCGATTTGATCCAATGTAATTTTATCAGACTTATTGTGAAAGATATTAACATTTCTTGGTTAAGAGATCTTTGATCTCGAATTCAGATAAAGCATACTTCCTTCAACACTCTCTTGATAGCAGTGGGGTGGGCCTTTCTTTCTACTAGACTGTAAACGGGACAAGATCTGCTGTCAACAGGCTACGTAAGAAAATAGTAGACCTTTTTGGGGAGGGCAAACTGTTCCTGGAGTGATTTTGAAAAATAGAAAAAAGTCTTGAATTGAATACTGATGAGATGAGCAAGTAGACTATCTCATAATATTTACAATTAGCATTTGAAGGGAATTTTTGTATCCATCGGGACCACCAGAATTCGAGGGTAGGCACAGGGGGGGGGGGGCAGTCTCCAGTAATTCTCAATTAAATGGATTGATTTCAAGAACTATTTCTTTTGACATAAGAGTGGCAAAATTACCGTCAACATTCAAATGAAGGATATCAGGTCTCAGTTCATACTTGCATTAGCGCCAAAGCTCTCAAACGTGGGAAAAGTGGTGTAAATATTCCTTAGCGGATGTAAAAACACGACATGCTAGCATTCTACTAAAAGACTATTTTGGTTTTACTTTTTGACAGCCAAGTATAGCAGACCTATACTACCGGACAGAACTTTTCATCACATCTATGAGTTTATTGCTGTTGACACTGATCCAAAATTCAGTGACAGAGAATTTGAGGTATTGTTTTCCTGTATTCTTCTTCATTAGAAATCGCTCCTTTAATAACTTTCATGAAATCACTTAGTTGTAATACGTAACAAAAGAAACAAGATCGTTCACTTTCGGGGGCAACAAAAATTTCGGTACACAACCAAGCGAGACGGGAGCAGGAGTCTTGTCTTTATAATAGGTAAATGTCGTTTAGCTAACGCTAACCCTTTGCAGCAATTATGAATATGTAACTCTTTCTAAAACTTTCGCCTTCCGACAAGTGCATGTAAGAGAGTTTGTTGGAAAATGAATGTTTGCCTTTCATGGGTTGGTATAAACCAGATATAAACTCTAAAATCAAAAGAGTGAATTTAGTCACTTTCTAATAGAGTGTAAAGTGTGATTTTAACCAATCAGAGTGAGATAACTCCAAAAGAGCAAAGAGTGCCTACAGTGATCATTCTTAAAATAAGAGACATCTTGGAAGCACTCGTAAAAGAGTGAACTTTACTCTTTGGGAAGTGAACTAAATCACAGTTTCAGAGAGTGGCTAAGTCAACTCTTTTAATTTTAGATTGTTTATACACAGATTTTCAGGATAGATCATCTTACCTTTCTGACATGTTAGTTGCGTTCCATAAGGATTTGACCATTAACTCTGGGTAAAGATTAAAGCTTAGGTGGACATAACTGAATCAAAGTGGCTCCTTCAGCTGGTTCATGAAATTCAACAAATTTTTCCAAACCTGTTAAGTTTTCTTCTCACACCAGTGATGAATTTTCAAACTTAGACAAACCCCATTTCCTGCCTGTAAATAACTGTTTTCTAAGTGCGTACTTGAAGGTTTAATTCGGTTTTCAAAAATTCGTAACCAGACACTTTTTCAAATTATGCGCAAAACCGTTTCAAGCCAAGACACAAGAAAATACAAACTTTAAACTTTTTCTATAACTCTTGGATATGAAACTTGACTCATTACGCTAATTATTAGCATTGTCATAGTGACCCTTTAATGCGATCATCAAATTATAAATACCAACTCAATGTCACTGGTTACTTGAAGATACAATTTTACCCTGGAACTAGTGGATGCAAACATACCTCACTTCCCCTTCTTTTGGTCAGTTTAAAGGGCCAAACCTCTAAACCCCAAACAACAATTTTGGTACGGGGGTACCGAAATTCTCAATTGGCTCAGCTCTTTGATTGACAGATAATGCAAACAAACCAGAGAACCAAAGCTTGTAGTACACAGCATGAACGGTACTGAGAGTGTCTTGATTACATAAATTGAGTTTTTCTATACTCACCTTGAAGCAATAAACTGAGATTTTATCTGGATGAGGATGAATTTCAGACGATTGTGGGAGGAGTTTAAGTAAGAAGGTTAGGAGAATTGGTACTGTTTGGGGTGAGAGGACTGGGCCTTTAAGGGTGTTTATGCAACTTGCCTCTGGTTGTAAATGTAACTCACAAGAGGCTGAACACTGATAGGCATTGTCCATCGGACCAAAGGTAAGGGCAGGGAGCTGTTATTTGGATGGAGGCAGAACGCGTTGAAATGAGGTTAACGCCGTCGAAAACAGTCAGTTATCGGTTTTGTTATCGTTCTTAGCATTTCTATTATGCTTGTACCATGGAAGTTCTACATCGGAGGTAGTACTTCCATGCTTGTACGGGATTACTAAGACCAAGACACAAAAGACAATCGTTATCTGCTACGGTTTGAGTAGGACCGACAGATTGTCACCACTGCCATCTCATTGCAAGTCGTCAGGAAAATAAAAGTAAAATTCGGTCTTTCTTAGCCCGTAGACGCGTAAGAAAAATATCACCTGCGTAGGCTGCGTTGTATGTCGAAATCTGAGCAAAAATTTACATCTGGCTATTTCTGGACACTTGAGGAAACTTCTAATCTTGCTGTTAAAAATTAGACTTTTTAAACTACAGCTTATGTGCATATCGCGCCGGTTAAGGGAGAGATCAATTGAATTTATTTATTTCAGTTAAACAGTCGTTTCAACTTTTATTAGGTGTGCTCTAAAACTGTTTAGACATACTTATCAAAGTATTGCTCTGAATGAGTCATTTATCCAAGGATTAGGTGTTCCGGGAATGATATTGAAACAGGGCTGCAAGAAACGAGAGTAAATACCTTTGAGTGGATCATACAGCTTATCTTCATTCGATCGAGCTTCCGCCTCTGACGCGGAAGGCCCAGGTTCGATTCCCATGTCGAGTCATACCAAAGACTAAAAAATGGAACTACTGCCGTTGTGCGTGATGCTCCGCATAAGCAATGGAGTAGGGAATACAAGCCATAGTGATCCACTACTGGATAAGGCCGTGGCCGGCTCGACTTGAACCAATAGATTGGAAACTGGGCCATAAAACTCCATCTAACTAACTTACTAACTGCATTCGATTTTGTGGGTCTTCAGCTATTAGCATAACTTAAAACTTCCGTTCTGTCTCCATCCAAGTGACATTTCCCTGGGAAGGGAAATTTTATATAACGGTTCTGCGTGCTTTCCATTTAGTACTCGAAACAAAGTGAAAAGTCAATAGGGACACTGAAACGATGTTTTAATTTTTTCTCATCTCAGCCACCTATAGGGGTCGTTTGTGACGGCCGTATTACTGACAAGGAAATTATGACAACATTTCCGGACGCATTCAGTGTGAATGTTGAAACCAATTACCCGGATTATGGTAGAACCTATAACTTTAGGGTAAGTAAGACACATCTTGCATTCTTATTCATGTGAAACGATCCCCTCTTATGCGTCACAGTTGTATTTGAGGAAGAAAGAGTTGTGTGAAACCGCGCCTATGGCATTAAAGCGGTCATATTTCTTTCAGGAGGGGGGGGGGGGGAACTAATGCAGTTGAATTCTTGCATGCATAATAACTTCAAAATTCTGAGGAAATATATAGTTGATGAATCTTGAAAGATCCTAACCTAACTGTACCAGGAAGTTATTACTATAATAACACTCAAAATATTTTAGATCACGGTTTGAGTAGACAACCGCATACTCGAGAGGAGATTCAAAGCATGACTTGATTAAAATCAGACTCACATGGTGATGCGAAGATTTTGTTCATGCTCAAAGTGTATACTCAAAGTGTTTCAAAGTGTGCACAGTCCCATTTGTTCACATTGTGAGTTTTTATTGCTTAGCTCTCAAGTTGATCAATTTTTTGCCCTTCGGGAGCAAGTTCAGCTCCGTGCCCGTAGGCAATTATCAGTGTCAGTCTGGTCGGGCCCGGCCGTGCCGACCGGTGTGGAGAATACCTCGCTGGATTGCCAGTTTGTGAACTTAGGAGAGATGAGGACTGAGAAAACATGATTCACAGTAAACACTTTGAAAACTTTGGCAAACATTTTGATAGAAACTGGTAAACTATGTGTTCGACACCAATTGGGTTAAACTTACTCATGGTCAGCTAGTCATTTACAGGACGGTAATGTAACATATCAGCAAAATGCCTTGACTTTCCTTAAAAGTTAAGAAGTAAGCTTTCATAAGCAAAAAACTGTCAGTATCTTTTACGGTTATCAAGATATAGCCTACCTTTTCATAGTTTGTTTATGCAAAAATAATGATGTAGAATGTTGCGCAATATTGACATTTATTTGCTTAACTCTAAATTAATTATCTATTATTTGGTCATCAGATAATTTGCGGTTTGGTAATTGATACTGAAGGTTTTCAAAGTCACCGTCAGTTTAAACTTAAAATTAAACCCCCAGGACACACTAATCAGTGGTGTAGGAAACAATATTAAAGTGTGTGTATGGGGGGGGGGGGAATTTTGGACCGTACACCTCACCCTACCCCATTAAAAAAAGTACATTCGATGCTAAATCTGTTCTCTTTTGCTACGAGCAAGAAAATTTTTTTAAATAAAAAACTTGACCTTTTCTTAAGTGTGGACACTATACTGTATTAGGCACGCAATTTGCGACGCGCGGAGTGAGCCGAAAATTTGGATCCTTTTAAACACTTGTAAATATGGAGCTTGTGTTGCAGAAAATAGATGACAATCAGGGATTTCTGTAAAGAAATTTGAATATTTGGGGGACTATCGAAGAATCTGCATTTCCTATTAGCATACATCTGAGATAGCATGTCCACCGAAGATCGTTGTTTTTACAAAATATTATCTTAGGAGTGCGGATTTAGGCTTCTCGGCGACATTCAAAAAGCTCCCGAAACTTTTTTGCCTTTTAGACAAAAAGTAAAAGCCTAGCCTATATTAAAGAAAATTTTAGGGAAACGGCACTGTAGAGGCTCGGGAAAGTTTTCCACTGACTGTTTTTATGAGCGACCACTTACTGCATTGAGGGTTGCTAGTTAAGGCGCGCCAAGCGCGGGAAATCTTTCCTTTTTAAAAATAATAGAAATATGGAGCTTTTATTTGGAAGAATTCAGAATTTTATAAAGGAAAAGTTGGGAAAACCATACTGTACTAGAATGGTGTCTCAAATAGCAAATTTCCGAATATTTACTTTTTCGAGCCATCGAACATCCGTCCCTGCCTCCTGTAGCAACGCCACTGCTCTGCAACATTGAACATTGATAACATTTTGACACATCAATAACTTAAGAATCCATCTACACAGACTACTCAACTGACAGGGTTGAAAGTTATCTGATGAGAGGCATGTATGAGAGCATTTGAGTGCGGTAGGCAAATGGTTCCCTTCCTGGAATATGAATTGTTACTCGAAAGAGTATCTTCAGTTGACGTGGGCGTACAGAAAGCTTTGAAAAATCGCGACCCTTAAGACAGCCGGAAATGGCATGTCTTGGGCTTGTTGGTAGTAGCTAAGTCTTCCGATTTTCCTTTCAAGTGTGAACATCATTGTATCAGGGATGTATTGCGGCGCGTCGCGCCGAAATGTTTGCCCTTTGTAAATAAATGTATGTAGATATGTAGCTCACATTGCAGATAGGCTTTGATTCTGGGTTTCCTGTGAGGAAATTTAAAGAAATGGGTGATACCTGAAGAATTTGCACTTCCTTCATATATTGGTGGCAAATTTGAGAATGATTGCTTTTTCTAAAGTCTTCCCGACTCTCTGGCAAGGGGCCGTTTGGAGAAACCAAACTATAGCCTATAGTGCTTCCCGAAGAAGCTAGATTGCACAACGACTGAATAGTTGCTGCTACATAATGTTATATAAGGCCAAGAACTGACACCTATACGACATTTCAAAAGTTTTTCAAACTTTGTTGTCCTTTTTGAAAAATTATTTCAAAATCAATAGCTTTTGTTGATCAATGTTTGCAATTCTATGAAGGACAGGTTACGAAAATGGTAATATAGCTGCCGGTGTTTCTTGTCGCTGTGGTGTCACGTGTAGTAAATATTCGTTTTGTCATTTTCAGAGCTCGAAAAAGTTTGAAAACTGATTTACGAGCTAGAACTAATGCATTTTATACTGCATTTTGTGGCGCGCTAAGCGCGACGGAAATTTTACTCCTTTAGAGATTTGGAACAATGAAAAGGGGGAAAGCATGCTTCCGTCGGCTTTATTTTTCACTGGGGACTTTCGCCCCCAGCTCCCCGCCTACGACTATAATACTAATATTACAAATGTCTTTGAAATGAAGATTGCAAAACTAAATGATAACATGGGCCATGTATGTATCTCTTTCGAGAGAACAAGATTTGTATATTGAGTGATTATCAAGAGTCATTCACAACATAAACTATAGTCTTCTATATCATTATCCAAAGTGAGGCGATTGTATTTTTGTTAAAAATATACGATGAAGTGAAAATCATTAAAGCCGCAAAAAGTCAAATTCTTACAAAAATATAATCAGAAAAAAAAAATGAACTAAAAATAGACAATTTGTAACGTGTAGGAAGGGACTGACATTGTAAAGGTAAAGGAGTGTAGATGTTCGGCTAATCTGACGGTCTGGAGAAGTCGGACATTAGAGGGGCAATCAGGGTTAATATTTTTAATTTTGTTTACATGTAATCTTGAACCTCCCATTGCAGTATTGAGTGTGTGAAGAAAGGATTTATTGCACAGCCTTCAAATCTCTAAATCCCAAAAGATGACATTTTAGAGTGCTTTCAATGACGTAGGATGGGCAAACACTAGTGTAGTACGCTGGCAGCTGACAACTCACTACGCGTGACTGTTGCACTGAACACAGTTGATTTTTGCCCGACAGTGGCAGTGACTTACCTATTGTGACACGTGACTGAGGCACTCAATATGGATGGCTCCTAATTTTAGACTGAATATTCACTTCCTTAGAGTGAAAATGACTACAAAGCCCCGTCCGTATTATGTGACGTCGAGTGACTTGCGTCGCATCGAGTCGCGTATTGTGGACGGGTTTAACGCGCAACACGTCTTACCTAAATGACGGTAGTGATTTCAGGTGTATAGGTCTACAAGAGTATGTGACTAGCCAGGTGCTACATGGTGTCCCGGGGACGCCAATCCCGTGGACCAGGGTTAATGTTTTGTGGATGGAGTGCTTATAAAGGAGTCCAGTTCAGGACACGATCTTAGATTTCTGACTGTCAGAATTTTTCCCCAATCCCCAAACCGGATTTACACTGCTTTGGTCTCCCCAAGTTATAGGCAATAAATGGGTGCTTGGAGAAAGATGTTGTATGTTGTATAGATATAACATATGTGCTAACCCTTCCCAGGTCCTGCAGTCTTATTCCAGTCGCTGACCTTTAGATTGTCATTGTGTCTCATTGTTCAATCAAACGATGTAAGTCTGTATATATTTATTTAAAAATATTGGTAATAGATCTTTTATCAAATCATTAGCCTACGTATTTTCCCATCTTTGACCTTGTTTTATTTACATAAGCCCGGCTAGTTGTATAACAAGTTCATTTGCCGGGCATATAGCCTGGTAGAGTTTTTCGTACCCCGTGGATAGTAGGACCAATGTCTACCATTGATTGCCTTAGACTGTGTTCCTTCTCATTTTCTCGAATGTGTTTAACGAAGGGAGGCGATTTGTTCTCAATACTGAGGTGGGGACACAACCTATATTTTTAAAAATATTTGTTCGTGAAAAGTCAATTGCAATGGACGACCTCTCAAATATTTCGGCGTACGCAGGATTACCTGAACAGGAGGAGGGGGGGGGGGGGGCAAGCAGTTTGCTGACTGGTCGCTGGCATGGCGGAGGGGTCTGAGGGGAGGGGTGTCCTCCTACCCTTTGATATGTTTGAAAATTTTGGTGTCATGACACGCAATTTGGTGTTATGTTTAATACCTTTTGAAGTAAAATTTGTGTTACTAATAAAGTTTTTTAGGATTTAAAAGCAAATGGCATCCATGAGGGGTGAGGGAGCCAAATAACCTAATTCCCCCTGCATGCGCCAATGTTGGAGAACAACTGAACATGTGTTCTCTCCGACCGCCTTGGCCCTTGAATGTAGTCTTACTATTGTACGGCATCGTAGTGGCAAGTACGTCAGACTCGAGTCACAGTCACTGTGTCACAACTTGCAAACTTTCCTGACCACCAATTTTCCCACTGAAATAATACAGTAACCCGAGTCATGACTTGAGTTGCTAAAATGACTGTGGTTGACCGATTTGTCACAAACTCTCCAAACTATGTCGACGTATCCTACACAATAATTGTAACTGAATGTCCACGCATCGATGAACTAAATTCACATTCAAACTGATCAACTTGCATTTGTTGTTAACGAACGTTACCTTAAATCATATCAAATCGGGTCATAATATGGACTGTGTGAAGATTTGCTTTTTACCAGGTATACTCAGCAAAAAAGGGTTTCAAGTAATGATCGTATGTATATTGAACTATATTGCAGATTCGAATTTTTGTGTTTAACAAGTTAACTTGAAATGGCTAATATCACAACTGAATATTGAACCCATTTTGCCCAATCGCATCGATAGAAGCGGAACCGTTCTCTTCAATATACGCTTATGTGTTACCCGGCTAATCGAATGAAAATTCAAAACCTTAACTCTCTGTGTTACAAGAATGCCAAACTAAATAAAACTCGTTTTGTTTGAACAAATTTCCGTATGCGTATCTCAGCTCAGCCCTCTCTTTCTCTCGTGCTGGTAAATTTGACCCTCTAAAGAACTGCAAATTACTTTATTTCCCAAGGACAAATACAGAATTACTCTCACACCCACAATACTGGGTTAGGTTAGGTTAGGTTAGGTTAGGTTTTATGGCCCAGTTTCCGGGAAAAACGTTGAATAAACACGAGGAGAAAAGAGGAAGGCATTAATGGCTCGTTCATCCCAACGGAATTATTGCAGGTAATGTGTCTCCCATCTATCTTCTGCAATCTTCCCTTTCCTCATTTATTTGAATTTTTTATGTCTATTTGAGGTACTTACTTTGCAACATAAAATGCTTTTATCATCACTTATAGCAATCATATGACCTATTTAAATTTATGACAGGAGTTTTACAATTATCCAGCAAACATGATGGCCTACGAATACCAACCATGGGGACCAAAAGGTGCCCCTCAAGATCCCATCAGAGAAGTACATGACTATAATTTAGGTAAATATTATAACTTTGTATTTCATTTGAATAGGGAGTAGTTCTTAAATATCTTACTTACGGTAGGTGACGGTACTATGGAGTAACCTATTCTACATATCATTATAGTTCAAATGAATGTGGTTTGTGAAATTATGTTTTTATATCTTAAGAGATTAGGATGCTTAAGTCAAGGGAATAATACAACAACTTGAGCCAAATGAAGTCTAAGTAAGAAAATCATTTAAAAAAAACTCAATTTTTCGTTTTCATCCCAATCTTACTTATACTTAGACCCCCAGGATAACGATTAGCCATCATTTTCTCTGCCCCCTAAGACGAAATCCCGGTTACGCCCTTGTGAATCATGTATTTATTGCACCATCTTTCAGGACTGAGCTTTAAAATCGACAGAATAACAGACGAGTGCACAATTTCAAACATATCAAAATTTACCTTTGAGGCAGACGTCACGCAAGACGGTCACGTGTCTTTGAGGTCATCATCGTCTCTTCTGTTCCTCAGTGAAGCGTACTGGGTCTGGCAAGGAGAGGTAACGTTTCTTTCAGGTTATCTGGTAGTGATCAAAATAAACCCAAGGTCAGTCAGCAATATTTAGACAGTTAACCAAATTTTTCTTTTTTGGAGGACTGACTTAAAATTTGGGGCACTGGGACCCATCCCCCAGTGGCGCACCCCCATGGCTACGCCACTGGGTATAAGCAGTGACTACTATCCCCGTACCGCAGTCGTATTTTGAAGCAACAGATTACCCTCACAAATTTCTTATTTCTCTTTTAAATATCTTTCATGATAATTCTGGGGTTAAATAATACATATTCAAGGTGTTCCAAGGATTCTCTAGTAAATGGCACAAATAGCACAATTTAGTGAGAAAATATTGGCACGGGGTTTTCAAAATTAATTCATGAAACGTACTAGACCACTGGTCTTATTCAATCCTTGGTGAATGCATTTTCCCTTTCCTACCTTTTGAAAAATCCCCCCCCTCCCCCCCCATTAGATGGCGAAATGCGAAAAGCAACCATAACACCCGGGCCACAAACCGGTGCTGCTACCCGATGAAGTTACTTTCCTTGATGATAAACTCCAGCTGTGACAGTAACAGGCGCGGCTCCAACTCTTTGGGTCCACCTGACCCTTTGATTGAAATCCTTATACTTTGACTAGGCCCTATAGTTCGAGAGGCATGGGACGATTGAAATTCTATATGAAAAGGAACTTTAAACGAAATAGAATACTTTCTCTGCGACATTCTAAAATATTTTACTTTGTCGCTAGCGTTTGATGAAGCATACACAATTACCAATAATTTAACTTCAGTCGCAAAATTTCTATTTCAAAAGATTATTATTTCAATTTGGAACTCGGTCTGATAAGAAATGTTTGAAATCTTTGTTGCAAGATTGCCCTCAAGAACTACAGGAGGAGAGAATAAAAAGAAACAAGTAAACAAGGTGACCGAAGGTTTAATGCTATCAAGGGATCGATCATGGCGGTAGCTATCCGTGTTACTGCTTTTGAATCATATATTTGATCGATTAATTGGCTCTGACGTCACCCAAAGAATCAATTCAATTTATTAAAGCAAAGGTGGAAGGTTTGGTATGAAGTGCAGGGATTTATTCTTTGAAGTGTTTTCGTGGACGGAGTTATTTCGCACTATAGGTCGATATAATTTTTAAGGCAATGAGACGCGATTGTCACCCTTAGTCGTTTGTCTAGGAGACAGTTGCGCGTGGCTTAAAAACAAACGACTTATGAATTGCCCAAACCCATGGAACTGCTACCTGTTACAAGTATTGATTCCAAGGTAAAACCCAAGGATCAAATCAGTCGACCAGGGGAGGTAAAAGACTACCCTAATCAGTTTAAGTATTGACTAAAGATGAACAAACTGTTGGTTGCTTCAAAATAGAGTCATCTGCGTCATTAAATCTTATTGACCAGTTTGAACATGTCTGCCTGTCTGCCTAGATGCCTGTCTGTTTGTTTGTCTGTCTGTCTATCTGTTGGTCTGTTTCTCCGTCGGTCTGTTCTTTTGCCTGTCTGTCTAAAATTTTTCTTTCTTTTAATTGCTCTCAGCTGCGATTCCCTGTCCGGAGGAGCGACCGGTGCTTCAACCAGCTGCGACAGTCTATCAATACCCAGATACATATTTATATAGCTAACTCACGGGACAAACTGGGCACTGCATGCATTCCCACTAAGCATTAGATAGAGTTTTACGGCCCAGTTTCCAACCTATTGGTTCAAGTCGAGCCGGCCACGGCCCTTTTCCCAGTTGTGGTTGACTGGCTTGTTATCCCTACTTCATTGCTTATTCGGAGCATCACGCACAACGACAGTAGGTTCCATTTTAGAGTCGTTGGTATGACTCGACCTGGGAATAGAACCCGGACCTTCCGTGTGAGAGGCGGATGCTCTTATCGTAAGACCAAACATTAAGCATGTCAGCTGACACATACTGAAGTCCACGTTCAATGGTTTCAGCTGATGGACCATGGTAGACTCATAAATTTCCAAGCATGTTCTTCTGTCTGTGTCTTCTGAGCAAATGTCTTGGCTTGCTGTGTAACGTCTTTTGTGTGCAATGCATCCTTGTGAATTACTTATTGTGAATGATACATTTTTTCGGAAGTGAAAGTGAAGCTGAAAACTGGGAATGGTGAAGTGTGTTGACAACTCGCCCCGTCAAAAAGTACATTGGTTATAGGTCTATCCAACCCAATCCCTGTTTCTCCTCACTTTATTACTAACATAACTTGAAACTGCCTTCATCTCAATTTTCATCCTGGAATTTAGAAGTTTAAAATATTCTTCTTTATTATGGGGACTCAGCGTATATAGTTACTAACCACTTGCGGAATGAACCGAATTTTTGAAAGTCGTTTGTTAGTATTACACTCTACCAGTGAAAACAACATAATGTTTATAATCATTCCTTAAACGAACGCAGTGTGTGAAGTTCAATTTTACTAACAGTAACCATTCTTGCGTTTTAGATTATTTTGTAACTTTGTATGCATATAGGAAAACATTCGTGGGATAAAAACCGAAGGCTGGATTGCCTTCCGTCAGGATTACCCATCATACCTAGTAGATGTACCGGGAAATGAAGTCAATACCACCTGGGAATACTTCTTTAGTCGGGTAAGTGACTGACCATCATTATGATATTTCACACTCTGTCAATTTTGTCAACATTACGTCATACATAAAAATAAACAATGTTTTTAATGTGTACTTGTTTTGGATTCGGACTGAAGACTTTATTCTTGAATCCTTAAAAGTTTAAACAATAAGATTCTATTGTTAAAAGGCTAGGGTTAAGAAAGAACATACAATAGAAAATATGAGGTCCTCAGATTTATATGCGTATGGGAGCATTTCAGCTGCGGGGGGGGGGGGGAAGCTTTTGAGTCCGAAGAAGGCACCGTAATTCCGCTCGAAAGACTATCTAATCGGAGCGTCACCATCAGTTGGCCCTGAGGGTGGAGAAATGTTGAAAAACCGGATCCCTCAGACAGTTGAAAATGGTATTTTCAGGGTTTATGAAGAGGACCTAAGCAGTCGCGATTTTGAGTTTGCTTGTCAAAATATCACTTCCAACTAAATTTATTTCTAGGTGGAGCGACACCATTTGTTGGCCCGGATTGTACAGAAAAGTTGGAAAATTTGGCCCTTCAGATCAGGGAACTGTTGTTTAATAACAGCTCTATGCTCAGATGGCCAGAAATGGCATTCCCAGGGTTATAAGTACATAATAAGCAGTCGCTATTTTGAGCTTTAGTTTGCAATAGAATGTCTTCAGACTAATTTAGCAAAATGCAAAGTGATCAGAAAGTTATTAAGGATTATATTTTGCCCGGAAAATGTAATTCTGCCTTGAAGACTGAGCGGACAGCCAAAATTAGTTGGCGCGGAGAGTAAAGAAATTTGGTAATATCGGTCTGACCTCTCAGATCGAAATGGAATTGCCCAGGCTTATAAGAAGAATCTGAACAATTGTTTTTTAAGTTTTTGTTTGCAATTATGTAAGAATTCTGCAACTTGCTAAGTGATCAGAAAATAGAAAAAATAAAATTATGGAATAGATGAAACTCAGGAGATGACTTTACTTCTAACACCTTTTGAAAATTATCCCTTTCGAGGTGGGTTTTAATAAATTTTCAGGCACATTTATTGGAAGTCTTCTTAGTCTGTATCATTATGCTGGTGACAAAGAAATCCAATTTTCATTACCGTTGCCGGCATTCGGCTCGTGGGGCAGGATAGAGGAAAAACTATTGCGCACTGCACCTGAACACCTTCCCGTCTGTCCGTGTAATTAATTTGGAATTTAAAAACGTCCTAGCACCTTTTCAACATTTCGTCCGAATATTTTACCATTTTGGGCATTTTCTTTTACTACAATATCAAGTGGCTGCCGGCATTTTCAAGTTCTTGTTCGATTCTTTTCAAATTCCTGCCCGAATTTTAGATCTGGAGGGAATGGGTGAGGCTGTCCCCGTCCTTTACGCATACGATCTGATTGTATGTAAAAGCGACACGTGCCTGTTCAAAGTGTATGTTCAATTTATAGAATCATATATCAAGAATCCATTTAAAAACTAAAAATTAAATGAAAACACTAAAGCAAAAATGCTGTGAAGAGGCTGACATAAGTTGCCATCTTTGTTTTAAAATAGAGAATCGAAAAGTGATAGCAAAAGCTAAAGGAAGCTGATCGCGTTTCTAAAAACATTTTTCATTACGATCCTTTAGTAATTTTCAAAGTAAATGACACATTTTGGTTCATAGATCCTAACATTATTAATATTTTCTAAGGTCCTTCATGCACGTCTCCATTCAACACACAGCATACTATGAAAATAAACAAGGGGCGTATTTTTATAAAATTTTATGCTCTTAAGTCAATTCCTTTGCACTTTTCCACAATTTCTTGACACTAAAATATTTTAATCTGCAGGGAAATTGGACGGCTGAAGCAAGTGCTCATCATGGTGTTACTCACATACCAGTAATGTCACGGCTTAGAATGGACATAAAGGTAAATAAATTGAAATAAATCCTTATCCTCGGGTCTTTGTCATAATATATTCTTGATTGGCGTTTTACTGTGAAAAACTTTTCCTTCTAGGTGGTGAAAAATATGTACTTTCTGACCTTTATCATGCACCGTTTGAAGGGGGCCGGGACCTTATGGTGGTGTGAAGCTGTTTTATAAAGCCAATGCGTTGACTGCATTACTCTGAAATGGTGAATAAGTAGGTCCTATATACGGCATGGGACTCTGAAGTAAAGCACAATAGTTAGAGTTCTGAAGAATTCTAGGAGTATCAGTGACTTTTGCCAGCATTATCCCCCTCAGCATGAATTCGTCTTTTTAATGTAGACTATTTGTCCAGAGGTTCAGTTTTGTTCGGCGTTTGATTGGCAGAATGGCGTATTACTATAAAAATACTTCATTTTAGCTGATGAAAAGTACTTTCTTTTTCTAAAGTCGTCCCAAACCTCTGGCAACTGCTTCTCGAAGAAGCTATGGCATTCACTGAAGGACAATAGACCTATTTCCAAATAGCAATTACAATGACTTGTGGGATAGAGTTTTGGGTGTGCGTCAATTTTCACCACAGTAAAATGCCATTGACAATGACGACACACATCAAAACTTTATTCAATTTATCCACAATCCTTTGAAATTGCTATTTGGAAATAGGTCTATACATGACCAACCTCACGGCCCTCAGACCCATTTACATTATTGAGATGTTAAAAATCAGCAACTGGTAGACATCGAAATTGAACTGATGGCGCTCGTCGTTATCTCACAATAAATATACCCTGTGGGTTCTTGCATTATATAGCGAAAATATTATGGTAACTCCCAAACTTTTTGTCCCTGAGTCCGGCCCTTGTTTTTAACTAGACTGAATCGTTGCTGATGAAGGCCTTTATGTAGTTCCACAAAAAATTGGAATCGTGACTTCTGTCTTGATGAGAACGGTAGGCCTATATCTGTAGGGAGAACTATATTTGCCTTACGCGTGTAAACTTCGGTTGTCTATCTCATGTAGGCATATACTGATGTAGGGCTAGAAAAGAATGGATTAAAATATTCCTTTAATATCGGATGAAAAGTGAGGTTTCAGTGTTGTCCAAAATGAGCGCTTGTTCAAGGATTTGACCCAAGCATTGGACATGAAAGCCCCAATACATAAGATTGCACCCGAGTCGCATCAAGGATGCGCTACCCCAAGGTTCGGGATGAGAATTTTTTATGTGGAACATTATTGGAAAAATTGGACAGTTTCCTCGGGTCATAAAAGCTTCCTCAGGCAAAACTAGCTTTGTTACTTCCTTGGAAGATGTACGCACCAGGTAAGCATATGTTGTAGGTCCATACGAACTCTGTTATTTTGACACTTCATGTTGTCCCTTTTCGGTAGCAAAAGATCATGGCTTCTTGTCCTGTTGTTGTTTCAATGTAATAAAAACCCATAAAATTTTATATTAATTGTTGGAGATCATATAGGAGTCGATTTTCGTATTCATATTAACACAGACATCAACCTACCAGACTAAGATTGAGGCGATATCTCACCTGTTCCATTTCAACGACGTTCTGGTGAATTATAATCATTTTGATGTCGGTTCGTGCTTCGAGGAGAGTGACAAGACCCATCTTGTCATGGATATGGAAGGAAAAGGTTAGTTCAAAGGGCTTGAATTTAGGTTTTGTTTTCATCCAAAACGCAGGACCTTTTAAACATGAAAATTGTGGTTTCAAAACATGATTTCATAGGTAAGAACATGGATTCGTTTTCAGTATTGAAGGGGGGGGGGGGCAGTACCTTATTTTTCAAAAAAATATTGAGAGAAAAATGAAAGTCTTTTCAACTATAGGTGGATATCCCGCCTCCATTGACTCGTCGCCGTTGCAATGATTGAACTACATGTTTAGATCATTGATGGTGGTCTTTTTGATCTTGGTAAAATCAGGAGGAATGAGTCCGAGCCCAAGCCTTAATTTAAGTAGGTTTGGTCTATACCCTTGTAAAAGCTATGTAATGGTCGGTTTCCGCATTCAGAATCCTATGCTGATGCTATTCCTATGGGCTGCAGATTATTGTAAAGACCACAAGTTTATGTAAAAGTCGTAAATACTTGTACGGGTATTCAACAAGAATCTGGTCCAAAAATGGGTTAGCTCTTCATACGAATCCAAAAAGTCAATGGATAGTATATGAATTAGTCGGATATAACTGAGATTCATCAGCTTTTATCGTTCAAATTCTTTGCCTAAATATATGATGGATGATTGTACACTAAAATACCTCTTGATTCCATCAATATCACTGAATACGCGAGTTTAGAATTGCATATATAGACAATAAAATGGAGACGACTAACGGGTGATGAAATTATGCAATTTTCAAGGGTAAAACGCACCCTTTTACCCACAGGAGAGGTCGGGTTAATGTTTGTTTAACAAGTTATGTGCATTAAAGCAGCCCCTCCCTCACGCATTTGACTCAACATTGCAAAGACTGAGTTATTCATCTCAGTGAAACTGAAAAAATTCTGAGAGGCAAGAGTGATTTTTGTTATGGATATTTTTATATTCTGGGCCTCCGTTAGTAATGTTGCCAAAAGTTAACATGCATCTCTCATCTCTCAAAAGTTAACATCACTCATTTCAATTAATTACACCGACGCTTTGTGCAGGAATTAATCTAATTCATACCGTATGAGTTCAAAATAAATTAAATTCTCATCATTCACCCTTTACAGATATATACAATACCTACGTCCTCCAGAATGAACCCAACTTTTACGCCGGAGCTGTGACGAGTGTTGCGGCAGCAGCTGATGTTGCGCCCTCTCGAGTATCGAGACTACAGGTAAACCACAGTCAGTATTTTGGGTCGGTAAATTCGAAAAGTTAAAGTGTACCTTGAGTCTAGAATTTTAAAAATAAATATATCAGAGGTTGTTAACTGAGCCTTATTCATCTAACTCCCATTGTCACAGCTCGCTCCATTGTTGAGATATTAAATGAAAAAAAATTATTCACTGAAAACGGAAAAGTCCATTGCGCTATTGTTTGTGACTTGTTAGGATGTTGTACCACTCACATTACCTGCTTTGCGTCCCTTTGAGATTGCAAATAGTTTAGTCCAAGGTCACAACCATGGACCCTTCCTGTGTGTTTTCATTGCATGTTGAACCCCCTGTGCTCTATACAGCACAGGGGGTTGATCCATACCCCCCAAAATATTACCATTTTGTAGAATTCATAAAACAACCCCCTTACATCCTACAGCCCCTTAATTTTTTTGGGTGTGTCACCGAAGAATTTTTGGGAAAATCCTGCCGATTGTATGAGTCTCCTAAAAAAGTTCGAAAGATGGAAAAATACGTAAAATTTACCAAAAAATCCAGCGGGCACAAAAAAATGAGAACCCTTTGACTATAGTTTATGTTAATAGTTTACAGATCAAAGATACTAAAAAGTGAAAAGATTTTTGCATGTCTGGGTTTGTTTTTTTTTTTAAGTTTTGAAAAATCCTTCGAAAATCATAAAAAATTGCCCCAAAAACAGCCCTCAGAAAAAAAAATCGCATCTCCGTCATTTTCGGTCGATTTTTAAAAACTTTGCACCATTTAAGTCAGCACAGGCTTGGGATCTCTGCCAGTCTAAGCAAAATGCGATTAGCGCCATCAATCTGTAGAGGAGAGGTAAAAGTAAAGTACCACCGCGAATTCTGAAAAAAATTTGCGGAGCTGGTTCCACACATATATGTATGACAATCATATGCAACGGCGTGGTGACAAGATCATCTTCATAAGATGAGCTACAAATGGGGTAAAAAACCATTCTAAACGGGGTTTGTGAACCTGTTTGGAACAAAACGTGGCAAGGTAGTACTTCTGGGGTATTCTGGGTGAGTTTTTTCAGATTATTTTGTCGAATTTTTTGATAATTTCGACAATTTGTTAACGTTTGGTGGTAACGTTTAGTGACGTTAGGCACATACAGTACAGAAAAAAAGGTTCCCATAGACTTAGTGTGGAGTGTGAAGTGGGTGTGCTGTAAAGACTTAATTACATCAGCCCATATTCAGAGTGGTATACATATTGGTACAAAGTACAACAACTTTAGGAACGCAAAGAAATGCAAAAATGTACTTTGATTAGTACAACAATGATACCACAACTAATTATGCAATGTGCCATTTTTAAATGTAGGCCTAGTAGGGCGTAATTGAACTTCAACAATTTACATCTCAGCTCAGGAATGTTCTTTGAAGATGGAAGTTGGACTGTTTGAACTTTTCATGCTCTGTAATACTGTAATAACTATATATATTTGAAATTTTAGACTTGAGGAGCATTTTAATTAGAGTAGCCTAAATCTACAGTCATTGCACTTCTACAAAGAAACAGCTTATTTATGAGCCGTTTAAGTCTTCATTGCCTTCATACATCCCCTGACACTCCAGAGATAAATCTTTGTGAAGCAGGTGGAGTATCCACTACGCTCAGGAGAACATTTTCCCTTCTTAATCTAACATTTTTTATTATCATAGAGAGCTCAGTCCACTTAAAATAGCATCTGGGGAATTTGAAAGTCTTCTTAAACTGTCAAAGTCTGCTTCAGTTTTATTTCTTTACAATGTCAAACTTTGTGGGTTTATCTGCATTGGGGTCACATTACCTTCTTTTTGTCCCCTTTCCTATCAAGAATTCTTCACGTTGCGGTGCGACTGAGACTGTGAATGATCGCTTCTCGGCCTTTTGGCTAAGATCATGTGTAGTATCTGTTTTTTTCAGCCGGTCTAGATTGGAGCCATACATGACAGACCAATTATCTAAATGGTCTGAGGGCCGTGAGGTTGGTTAAGTGTTGTCATTCACTGGACGTGATAGTTTCTTCGCAGTTTAAGCATTTTAAAGTTTGTTTTCGCCGAATAGCCCTTTGCCAGAAGGTCGGGGGGACTTTAGAAAAAGTACTCTGAATGAGAATTTGCTAGTTCTGTTTCTTTATGCTCTTATGAGATGTGTCCCTACAATCATTTTAAAGTGTGTCGTTTACAAAGTCTCAAAAATTCACGTTTAAATTAATGCCCACCGTTACCTCCCAGCTCACCGAATACCTTCTCTCTCGGTGAACCCCCTTTTTTTAAATGCTACATCCCCCTTAAACGTTTTCACTTAAAAATTGTCATCCGATCTTTCTGAATCTCATGCTCTAAAATGACGCTTCAAATTGAAGAGAAATCATATCAAATCAGAACTGAATAGGTAGTAAAATCAATTGATTCGAAAAGATTCAGTTTAGAAATGATAGGCATATTTTGACTTTTGAATGGAATCCAAATGAACTTTTTTTAAGAAATTTCTTACTCAGTGCCCCTTTAGGAGGGGAAATTTTTAGACTGGTATGTCAGATTATAATGTGGTGTGCTAGTGCTGAGAATTTAGCTCAAGTTGCTTAACATTTTTAACAACAATTGTAAGGTGCTTAAATTTGTCATGAGAAATGTCATTACCGGTATTTGAAAAGAATGCATGCAAAGTAGGGAAAGCAACCTTGAAGTTATTTTATGCAACATTCAAAGAAAAGATTAGAAAAATGAAAGAAGCTGATGAAGCTTAAAGGCCCAGTTCTCTCACCCCAAACAGTACCAATTCTCCTAACCTTCTTACTGAAGCCCCTCCCACATTAATATTGTCTGAAATTCATTCCCATCCAGACACAATCTCCGATTGCTTCAGGGTGAGTATAGAAAAACTCAATTTATATAATCAAAACACTCTTAGTACTGTTCATGCTGTGTAATATAAGCTTTGGCACTCTGCATTGTTTGAATTAGCTGTCAGTCAAAGAGCTGAGCCAATTGAGAATTTTGGTACCCGGGTGCAAAAATTGAAGTTTGGGGTGAGAGGTTTGGCCCTTTAAAGGCAGTCAGTAATCACCCAAACTACTGTTTTGCCCTTAGTCTACCTAAATTTTGATTGACGCAACTCTTTGATTGACATCAAGTTGAAAATGCAGAGCAGCTCATGTTAAACAACAAGCACTGGGAGTACTATGATTACAGAGTCAGACAGTAGGGCCTTGAATGCTCACCAGGGTGAACAAGTATTTTGTCTGGATGAGGATGAGTTTTTGACAGGTTGGAGGGTCTATAGAAGTAAGAATATTGGGAGAATTGGAACTGCCCGAATCAGTAAGTCAGTTTTATTACATTTAACCACACTCCAAGACGAAAGTTCCAGTCAACTAGATAAAAAGATCAAAGTTTAAAATTATTTTCAAGTATGGCTCAAGTTCAAGTTTGGTTTGCCTTCAGTCGCCTCTTACGACAGGGAATACCGTGGATACATTCTACATCACCCAGCCAACAGGGAGTACGGTTGGAACTGTCTGGGTGATGAATAAATGCATTTAAAAATTAGATCATGTAAAGGTTGTAATTGCTGCAATTTGTTAGGTATAAGACGATTTTTTTGTCTTAGTATAAACAGGGGAATAGTCAACACGGAATATTTAAAAAGTGCCCCTTTTTGAACTAGAAAGTTTCGCTACCCGCCCGCGAAAACGCAGTATGGATGTTTCGGTGGCTTTTGGCATAGTGTGAAAGGATCTCAAGCTGTCAAGATGTAAAAGTTATATTTTGCAACCTAGAAACAGATTCACAAAGCTATGTTTCTATGGTCCATATTTACTTCCTGTAACTCTTTCCCAAGGTGTTCTTCTGGCAATCCCCTACGTCGTACCGATAGACAGAAGTGGACCGCCTAAAAGGGTTAGCCGGATACAAATGCAGTGACTTCGAAATTTCAAAGCATTCAATTGTAAAGAAGAACAAAATGAATCTGGAGCAATGTGTCCATAGACGTACGGGAGTAATTTATTCTGAGGGACAAGAGCAATCTTTGCCCGAATAATGACACCATTTATCATGTTTTGCTCATGTTTTGCACAAATGGACAAACTGTTTTTGCTCAAATTGGAAGGGTGAGTGCCCCCTCCACCCACCTCGCACGCCTATGAATGTGTCACGCATGTCCACAACATCCCCCCTTCCTTTCATACTTCATAGATCCTCTTTCTTGAAAATGATTTGGACTTTCAACTTTCTATCGAGTTAACTGACACTGTACAGCATATTCGTTTTGATTTGTTGTTAAATCTTATCTAACTGACTACCGACCGACCGACCGACCGACCGACCGACCGACCGACCGACCGACCGACCGACCGACCGACCGACCGACCGACCGACCGACCGACCGACCGACCGACCGACCGACCGACCGACCGACCGACCGACCGACCGACCGACCGACCGACCGAAATTTTTTATTTATCTTAATTTAGGAAAACAATATCGCAACGGGATTGCGCGTTCATGATGTGAAACATATTTTTCTTTTTTTTTTTGAAAAGCCTAGTAAAAGCCATCAATGTGTCTCTAGAAACGTTAACTACAAGAAGCGATACATTGAAGTGCCAGATTGTCATTAGAGTTTGTGTTTAATAAATACCTTGAAGGGAACCTTTCTTTTGTTTTTATTTTACATATTCTTCTTTAGGTATCTGAGAATGCGGACGGGGTCACTATGATATCTTACACACTCCTGGAGAACCCCCCAGTTGAAGGGGATGCTGTTGACCCTGTACCGCAACCTAGTCTTGAAGAAGCAAACGAAAATATGAAACAAGCCGTCTCATCTGGATTCTCAATTAGTTTCAAATACATGGGTGAGGTATGTAGATGATATTTTATTTCAATTATTTGAAAAATTGAATTACTTCATAGTTAAAAGCCAACGCAACTTAAAAACTAATCCGGCCCGAAGCCCACGGGATCAAGAGGGCAAATAGGGCGGGAAATGTGTGAGAGAGGCTTTTGATAGGAAACAGTAAGAAATGCTTCCATTCTCGTTCGAACGACACCCCACTGTAAACAGAGCACTGTAAACACATATTAATCAAGTGGTGTCTGAATTGACTACGTTAGTCACTCATAGGCCTATTTGACTAATTTGTGATGATGTCTGACAAATTTCGAGTAATGGACTATACCAGCCAAAGCCTCGTCAATGTAGCTTGATATTTGTTGGAAATTAATTAAACTGGGTCAAATTAGTCAAATGTTAGGCAATATTCTTGACTAAGATGATTAGTCAGCCTCTATAGGTTTTGTTTGACCAATTTGTGTTAACAGGAGGATGGAGATAAGGTGCCTTTAATTTAAAGACAGGTTTCTTAACCCAACTCTTTCATGTAATTTCATTTACGTGATAATGGTCATTTAAGTGCGGATAATGACGAATGCGTCACAGACTTGTCGAAATGTTGCTTTAGAAACCATTTATTTTTACGACAACTGTTGCAGGTAGAACCTGGGTAAAAACGTCTTCAGTTCCTTAAAAATGGATTTATCCCTTGCAAGGTTAATGTACTCCTCTTATCACAGAAAGCTTTTAACATGACTTTTGAAAAGGAGAGAAAGGCAAGAATTTTCCTGCCGCTTTGCGATCTTGAATGCTGAGCTCCTTCATGATGTCACTCATAATACATAAAAACTGATACATAATTTAGATATGTTAAGATACGTATTATAATTAATACATCAATGAGACTGATATGCCCGGAACTTGCGAAAATTTAACAATTTATGATGGACCGAGGAAATGGAGCTCTATGGTGCTAACTGAAATAATGAAACACACACACACAAACAGCCGCTTGATCTAGTTGGAAATACATACCGAGTCGACTATAAGGTTCAGTAGACTTACGGATTGGAGGGGACCGACCCAACGACGGCTCCGATGCCATATGTGTGTAGGCCAATTTCTAAATAATAAGTACAAAGGACTGTGGAACAGCGTTTTGGTGTCCGTAGCTTAAGGCTATTAAAATGTTATTGACAAAAAGAAAAAAACCTTCTAAAATCTGTCCCTCAATCCTTTGCAATCGCTATTTGGAAAATGGTCTATTGACACGTGCAAATTTAGTTGCAAAGGTAAAAGATAATGCGTTAGCCTCACAGATAATCCTATGGTAGCCTAACATCTTCAGATAAGGATAAGAAAGAATCAATGTACATTGATCGCATTTCCAAATTTTCAAACACCGACGTTTTTGACAAGTCCTTCTTTACAAATATTTATAAAGAGGGATCATTCCGCAGTTGTTTACAACTGACAACAGAAACTCAAACAAGCATGTCAAACAATGGATAGTAGAAGAATAGTATTTATGATGTCATCAAACAAAAGGGGGATTCCCCAAGCAACTGTCCTTGCTTGGTTAAAAGTGGAATGTATGCCTACTATGTTAAAAAAAAAAAACTCAAACAATGGAAGCAAGTACAGAGACAATAAAACTTCACCCCCAATGCAAATAAATGAAATGAAAAATGACACAGACACTTTGTGCGTGGGGCAATACGAGTTACGAAGAATATTTTAACCCCCATGGATAGCCAAATAATTTTTTTGGAAAAGTTAAGTCTGATGCGTAGAATATGAAGTCAATTTAAGATCACATAGAGGTTCAAAAACAAATACATACACACAATAGGAATATTAGAAATATTTCAGAAAGAAATATTCTTTCATATATTTCAGCAAACTGAACTTCCCGTGAGTTCTAAAAGTTTGAGAGAGACGAGTTCTCCAGACTCGACAGGATCAAGTAGTGGAGTGAGCACTGGTAAGTGATATAAAATTAAAAATTCATTTGGAAAGTTTCGTTTGTGCGTATCATCTTCTCTTCACACAGAAACAATTAACGTAAAATAAAAATTAATTGTGTTGAAGGTATAGGGATTATTATAAACATTGTTTGTTACCGTCACGCCTCGATTCACTATTTTCAAAAGGCAGATCACTTGAATAATCATTTCATATTTTTGCTTATTAAAAACGGAACGATCACTAGAGTCACTGACTCGAACCGAGTCACATTAACACTCGATCCGAGTCAAATTTAAGGTAGTTAATGGCTAGATTCGACAACGAAATTACATGACTCGTTTACAACTAGTCGTAACACATGTTGAAAAAAAGAGAAAATCCACGATAATATGTATTATCATTACGTAACTTGTACCGTGATTGTACAGGGAATTGTGATTATCTTAAGGATTGATTCTTGGGTTTTAGTGCAAGATTTTCTTCCCCATTTTAAAAGAAGTTCTAATATCAAAATGAAGTCCAAAATTCAAGTCTTCTCACCATTTTTAATCATAATGTGTCTATTTTCTTTGGGATTAATGTCTACCATACCCAGGGAGAGGGGGGGGGGGGCGCCACTTTTGGCAGTAACGTGTGACTACTCCTCACACGAGCGACAAGTAGTATGTTCATCACACAGCTATAGAGGCCTACTTGTCGCACTTGCGACAGAGAGTGTGCTCTTGTCTAAGAGAATGCAAAATTTCAAATGATCTTCGACTCCTTATTTAACGCGTGAAAAGTAATCGGTCCTTTTCCGATGGAAAAACGTATATGTTGTTAAAGAAGGCAAAAGGCTATGTAAAAAAGGTATTGATATAAAGATAGAGAGTCCATTTTTAAAATGGAACATTTCAATTGTGACACAAATCGCATGTATTTCACATATTTCACATATTTTCATGTCATTTTCTTCTTTAGGTGCTGTAGTAGGTATTGCCTTTGGAACGCTGTTCCTTGGAATGATCATCGTCGCGGCAATTGGTTTCGTGATGATGAAGATGTCTACGGGTCCATTTTCATATAAAACCCAAGATTGACTTCATTGATGGCTTCACTGGCAGGCTGGTGTAACACATTTTTACTCTCTATAGGATTGTTTAAAATAATCTACATAAAAGGGAGTTTTCCACAAAATTTTAAATGTCAACACTAATGGAGTTTCTTAGTTTAAATTGGCTCGTTAAAGTCTACGTGCAAATGTGTGCTTAATTGTTACCGAAGGAAAATTAAGTAGCTGAACAAGCCCTACTCTTATATCAATTTTGAAAGCAACGCTGTTGTGTGTTATTTGGAAATATATGTTTCGGACAACCTCTTGCCAACGCACATGTATAAATTATGTGAATTATGAAGGAGCGTTTTCAATGTATTTCCAATTTCAACAAGTTGCCCGACATCCCCTGAATAATTTCATCCGGAATATTTCTCATCAGTGCTATGAAGAATTTTCTGGTGGTGAAATTTTTCTCGGGGTTGTTGTCACACGGTTGGAATGGGGGAAGGGGGGGGGGATAGAGGGTAGGGCAGAGGTTGTCTTGTCACGTTTCTGTACACTCTAAAAACGTGTTTAACAAATTAAAAACTTATTTTGCCCAAACGTTGTAAACACGGTTAAATTCTAATCATGTGTAGCAATTAAGTAGTTACACACAAATTGTTTCAAAACGAAATGTTTAGGAATAAAACACGCGTGACTAGCATCTAAACATATTTACGATGTGGGGACAAAGGTATTACGAAAAGCAAGTAATTCCTAAACATTTTTTTTTTACAGTGAAATATAATCAGAGCTTCGCTTTTGTACTTTAGTCTTGGGATATATATGTATGATATAGAAAAACGCCACACAACTTGTTAAAAGCCGTTACCGTGTGCAAGGCAGCATGGATGTAACCAAGCCCTGGTTTGGTCGGGACTCAGACCTCACCGTTATCCAAATAACGCCCGAGGCACGGTCGAACGAAAAAAACCTTCTTATAATTGGCGATGAGTCTTGGGACTATAACTATAGAACTAAAAGAGTCAATACAACGAAGGTTGCACTTGCATGGTAGGGTATGTAGGGATCATGCTGCCATGTAAGAAACTAAGAGCTAACAAGAAATGAGTGTTTTTTTACATATCACTCGGCTAATGAACCCAATTATAAATGCTGCATGCCTTCATTGTATACTCACTTATTGCACTAATTTTATACCTAATGTTTTTTTTTTTAATTTAACAAGACTGCCGGCACGTTTTCGAAAACTGGCCATTCGTCGTTCACCATATATAGGCCTACAAAGAATATGTTTATTTTCAAATCATGAAGTATTCTTACTCTAACAATACGAGTACAAATAACTTAATTAAGTTATTTTTTGTCATTAAAATGCAGATCACTATTACTTTGGGCCTTGAATCTATGTTTTAGATGTATTTTGATATGATGACTGTCACTGTCGGAGCTTATTAATCATTATCTTCTGTTCTTCAACACATGATAATAGTATAATGTTGTAAACTCGTATGGTCGGTTGGAAACTACCCATCATGCAGATTTTAATTTCCGAAGGTTAAAGCTAAGTATTTTGAAGCCATTTTGAATACTATGTACCATGTATGGGAGATACTTCACGTAATGCTACCCTACTTTATTCGATTCCGAAATTTTGTAAGACGTTTATGTATGCTTTCATTCAAAACTTGCAATTACAAAGTGATTAGTTTAACAAAGAAATGCATCTAATAATACATGATGAAAAATTCTTATTTACTTTATCATGCGCACTATAAAATCAAAAGATTGAACGTAACCAATCTCGAATAGAGTGATAGGTGTGAATTCACTCCATTAGAGTGTTAATTGACTCCAAAAAGAGTAAAAATTCACTCTTTAACGAATGCCTGCAGAGATCAGTCTTTCCTTACAGTGATCTCTAAACTCACTCCATATATTGTGAAACTTCGCTCTTTCAAACGGCTTTTCACTCTTTTTAGAGCCAATGTCACTCTTCTCGGAGTGAATTTTCACTCTAAAGAAGTGTATTCGCAATTTTCACTCCATTAGTGAGTGACTATATGTTCCCTTTTTTAATTCTGGAGTGCAGACGCTGATCCAGGAGGTCGCCTCCCTGGCTCCGGACCCTCCTTCATAGGATTACCCTAAAGCTGCTGTACATTATAGATGTGGTTAGCTTACACCAACATATTTATTGATTGTCACGATGTCAGGAAATACTATTGCACTGTCCAGATGTCGGAAGTCTACGCACCTCATTTTACTCATTTAAATTGGACGGCTGTATGTGCAATCTTTGCTCCAATGGAGTTGCCCCTTTTGCGAATTCCTGGATCTGTCTGCTCATATTGCATTTGATAACAGTAATAATGAAACAACAATGTAATTAATGAGATGAAATATATTTTGTCTTATAAATTGACAGAAAATTAATTTTGGATTCATTTGTGCTTCTCTTACAATATATTTATGTATAACGTCAGAATAAGCTATGATACATGCATAGACCAAATATTGTCATTTCGAGATAAATGTCTTATGAGAGTTCTTTAAAAGAATAAAGTACCAATTAATTCGAAACCCTAGGTTTTAATTTAGATGAAGTTTTACGGCTCGTTTTCTAAATAATTGGTTTAAGTAGGACCGGTCACAACCTTTTGTCCAGTTTAGGACTCACTAGATTGTTTTCCTTACTCCACTGAGTACCAATCACATGCAATAAGTTCCATATTTAAAGTCTACGGTAGACGGTATAACAGCAGCCGAGCTCAGATTTACCGGCAGCACGTTGAATGCTTTAGAAACACAATAGAAACCATTGGCTGCAGATTTCTCAGCCATGTTTTATTCCTACATACATTACGATAACAAAACTTATTTGGTCTGATATTGTAACGTGTATATCAAAAAAGCATATCGTTTGGCCATTTTGACATGGAGCTCAACCAAAAGACAAAGCTGTGATATAAGAGGGAATTAAAGGTGCATGTACAGTACGCTGGAAGGAGTACGCTCTTCCGTGACGTTATTTGAAAGTATCAAGTTACAATATTCCCTAGGCATATGATGTCACAGAACAAAAAGTACGCCCTCCTTTGGAAGCAGAACAAACCAACACCGGAAAATGCAGACAGCTGACACGTTAACCAGTAGAATAAGCACATGTAGTCTGCTACGTGTGCTGGGCGAATTGTTTTGCGTGAGGCCATGTGTTGCATTGCTTTGCCCCAGGGATGACGTCAGTGTTTTATCAATGCGTGAGGCCTATATATACAGATAGAACGTTAATACCATCCAATCAGCCTCTCCTTGAGATAAAATGGGACAATACCGTTAAGCTGAAAGCTTGCCTAAATTTTCCTCTTCCACAATTAGTTGGATAGGCTGCGTTTACGGTCCAGTTCCTATTCGATTGGTTCAAGTCGAGCCCGCCGGCGTTTTGGCTCACTGGGTTGTTTTCCCTACTTCATTGCTCAAGCTAAGCAACAAGCACAATGTCAGTAGGTTCCATTTTAAAATCTTCGGTATGACCCGGCCGGGACTCGAATTCCCGACCGCCCGACTTCACGTCGGATGCTCTAACCTCTTGATAATGTAGGTGGAAATGGAGAAGTAAAACCACGCCATCATTTTCTTCATAGGAAAAACTCCTTCAGTTAGATAGAGCATGGACTTATTGAGAATTGGAAGCGTCCTCGTCAGCTTTTGACTATTAAGTTCTGCTATAAATCTTATGCGTTGACGACACGTTAACGTCATTTAAAAGGCATTACAATGAAGCACATGGCCGTACCACTGAACTTTGTATAGAAGATCTGTACAAAGCAGTGGACCGCACGCAGTAGAATTCGCCTCACGTGTAAAGAAGACTACCGAGTATTCGATTAATTGGCCAATCAACTGTTTGCATTTGTTGATGTTTGTTTGCTTTTCCTTCAAAAGAGGGCGTCTTTTTTGCACTGTGACATCAGATGCCTAAGGTCTATGCTTTCCACCAATGTTAGTAGAATTTTATCTGACCACAGTACTCTTTAACTTTTGTAGAAATGCACCCGTACACTCTTAGTCAAGTGCAGCGAAATTTGCACGTGTTGCGACGTTTGTGAATATAATTTTATAATTTTACTTTTGCTTGTTTTTTTGTGTGTGTAAAGTAGCTATTACACATGACAGAAGGAATTAAAAAGAAACGAAGCCTCTGAAGCGCCTTTGTGAGATATTTGTGTGGCTGTGTAGCTCGACACCAGTACTTTGCACGCATATGAACAACGACATAATTTAAACTAAGTTGGGAAAGAACTTGACTTTAATCCTTGTAATAACTGCTGACGTAAACACTCATACATGGCTGTACTGGGCTCTTTCTCTCGGCGGGGGTGGGAGGGAGAAGGTGGGTGGGTAGGGGGTGGGGGTGGAGTGACTTTTGTTCTCCTCCAGATCCCATCCCAGAACATAATTTCTGCCAGACTGAGGCACCAAAATCTTCCCGATTCACCAAGGCATTGGACAAGCCCGCCTCCGGGTCTTTCCATTCCGTGAGGCCATGCCCGCATACCCTTTGCGTTTATTTGCGTATATATATGGTACACCAATTTGGCCTAAAACCACACTTGCCTATGCCCATATTTGAATAAAAGGGCCATGAAAAAGTAGATATTTCATGATACTATATGAATGACTTTACTTATATAAAGGGTAGAGTAGTAACGAGAAAAAGTAAACGCATATACGACTACGATCTTTAGATATTATACAGGCCAATTCTTCATTACGATAATCACCCACAAGTGCATTATTTCCATGCAGCTTCTGTGCCGCAAAGTTCGACTCTGCGGAAGTAAGGCAGGTTGACTTTCCGAAACAAAGAAAATTGAAGAATGGTAAACTTGGTATTTATCGAAATTTGGGTTTCAAAGGCAGAAAAGAGAACGACTTTGACAAAGCAACAGAGAGAGTTCTGTGTCATAGATGATTAATTCATGACCCAACCATAAGTTAGTTATAGTTAGTTAGATGTAGTTTTACGGCCCAGTTTCCAGCCTTTTGAATGAAGTCGAGCCGACCACTGCTTTTTATCCAGATGTGGCTCACTGGCTTGCTTTCCCTACTCCATTGCTTATGCGGAGCATCAGGCGCAACGGCAATAAGTGCCTTCTTTAGAGTCTTTGGTATGACTCGACCGGGAAAGCGAACCCTTCCGCGTGAGAGGCGGATGCTCTTACCGTTAGACCGAACACGCGGTCCTCTAACCAACCGTAAGAGTTCTTTAACCCATCATACGACACACTAAATTCATCATATGAAAGTAAACCTACATGTTCAAGTCTATGTATCCGACTGGTCATTTCGGATAATAATGTTGAAAAATTTAAGAAAATTATCAATCTGACAAGGCCTACATGAATGATAAGAACTAATAACAAAAACGTTTGAACATTGATGATGAACAATGATACTGATTGATAATGAACATTTGATTTAATTTTGTGGGCAAGCCTCTTTGTAAATGAATACCCTAACAATTTTAGCTTCATATTCAGTTAAAGTAAAATATGACAAACTTATGCACTTATCAATAAAAACGCACACATCTCGACCACCCTGACAAGATCGGTCAATGTTCACAGCCGTAGGAGCGTGGAAACATTTTTATGCGTTGAGGCACCCTTCGTCACGCAATTGACCCTGCATTTCATAGACTGTGATGAGCGTTTGTTGTGGAATACAACTCACCTCTGCCGTACACATAAGATTTCTTTGACCAGGGAACTTTGACACTCCTTTGCATCACAACTTTGACGAACTTGACGAACACTTTACTTAGAAGAGTGGGACAATTGATAGATTGATAAGTTCATTGTTGATGATGTAACTATACCTCTTAAAGGGGAAAATAGATATGGCAAAAGTTTATTCAATTTTTTTGCCAACTGCATAAAAATGTACTACCACTTATGTACACCGACAAACGTCTACATTGAAAACGCTTACTTAACTAACCTCGAGTTAGTCTTTGAAGAATGGCCACTATGTGAACTTGATTAAATTAAAGGCATATTTAAAATAAAATATGAGGCGCCCAACAGATAAGAGCTTTTTAAAAATTTAGGCGCAACAGCGCTAGGTAATGTGTAGTATTAGCCTCTTCCGAATACATTATTTGCTACCCCCCCCCAAAAAAAAAATATAAAAAAATAAATAAAACGCACAATGCTTCCCGTTGATTTTATCGTCTGTCCAAATGACATTGTAAGAGACCTTCTCTCTGATGCTTCAGCAACTCCATTCTACAAAGACTCAATTGGGAAACAACCCTAGAGCCTGAAATAAAGGTATATCTTTAACCGTAACTATAGAGTTACTTTACTGTCATTATCTTGCCTATAAGGAAATACAAACTATACGTAGTCATAAACTGCCCATAACCCTTTAAATGGCGAAAGAGTCCCAAGTACCTCACGATTAATTTCTCAAAAGTCATAAAGACTCAAAACCCGAGCCTATCAAATTAAGGCTCCGAATTTATCAAGTGCATAACCTCCTGCCTTGTGAGACCCTACGAGATTGTGTTGTTTTCTAACTCTCCCCCAAAAAACTTAAAAGGGGTTGCGTTGAGAGAACCACACCTAACACTCGGTTTATTGCCCCAGAGGGATTAGACTTCTTGAGAACGACGATCCCCAACTCCTGCTTAAAAAGCTTTAAAGTGTACCTCAAGTCAAAAACTTCAAAAATCTATATTTAAGAGAATGAAAAAAGAATTCTAACAGTCCAACTCCCATCTTCATGTGACATTCCTGAGCTGAGATATAAAATGTTGAAGTTTATTCACTTAAAACAAATTGGTCTATTGCGCAATAATTGGTGACTCCTTTGTTGTACAACTCACATTACATGCTTTGTTTTCCTTTAAAAATTAAAAATGTTTTTATGACCTTGAACACTTCCTGTTTGCTTGCATAGCATGTTGCACAAGGAGGGTTTAATTAATTAAATCACCTCATAAGAGTAATAGTACTATCACATCTCGGTACAAGGTGCAGTAAAGTTCGAAAAAACAAAGAAATGCAAAGACTGTAATTTGAGTAGTACAAGAATGACATCACAAATTATTGCGCAATGTACCATTTCAATTTGAGTGAATAAACTTTAACATTTAATATCTCAGCTCAGGAATGTCCTATGAAGATGGGAGTTGGACTGTTAAAATGTATTTTTCATGGTCTTTAAAATATATTTTTGAATTTTTGACTTTGGGTACACTTTAAGGACCTATAACAATCGTCGTAAAATGTTGTACCTCGTGGGATCTTTGTCACATGTAAACCGAATTTACTGTGGAGAGGATACAGAATTTTATTGTTACACTCCCCTTCCACACTACTTGTAATAAAGGGAACACCCGCTGGGAAGTATGACAGTCTACGGCAATATTTATTATAACTTTTATGTTATGAACGGGCCTATAATTAAATGGCATTTTATTCAACCTACAAATATGTATTCCCCAAGATCTTATCCCGGCCAATGTAAGGCCTCTGTGATAAGTGTATGTTGCGATCCCAAAAGCACCATTCTGTGGGATATACGAAAAATTTTTCAGCTGTTTTTTAACTATGTTGTCCGCACCATGAGACAATGTTGATTAATTACCTCAACCCTCTTAACGGTTCGCTACTGATAAAGTTGGGCCATAAATTGCGCCAAAGCAACGGAAACCGGTCAAGCCTTCTGGTCACAGAGACCAAACCAATAATAATCAACCCCCGGCACATAATCTATCATGCCACCAAGTCTTTCGTATGAAATCTACACTAAAGATTTCGGGCCTTTCCTTCAAATGTGCTTATAGTTTGCAGACTACCCTTGTGACGTCAGATGGTGCACCGCCTACCCTTACTTTACATTATTTCCTCCCCCCCCCCCCCAAAAAAAAATATAAAACTAAATAAAAAGCACAATGCTTCCCGTTGATTTTGTCGCCTCCTAACAAATGCTTGACCAAGACTGTTCAATCGCAGGGTTGTAAGACTTGTGCTTTTGCATGGATCTTATTTCCACCCCTTAAATTGACATGAAAGAATTACATTTAAATTTATTTCTTATGTTTCTTAGCTTTACTAACATTTACAGTGTCCGCACTTATCTCTCAACGTAAGGACGGTTGAATTGCAGTACCGTGTTTTGATAGGGGAGTGCAGGGCGCCTCCTGGTTGAAATTCTTTGGAAGAAAATTTTTATTTGTCTATGGTCGATCGTATACCATCTAGGCAGAGCAGTGGCGTAACAACACAAGATATTTGATTTGAATGCCGCCTCCGCCCCCTCTAGTTACGCCACTGAAGCAGAGTGCCATCAGAGGTCTTAAATAATCTTCTCTGAAACCATTTATCAGTTCCAAGGTCAATTTGAATTGAGTTTGGTTCTGTTATTTACACCTCAACCTACATAATACACATGAAGTATATGCTGGATGAAATTTTGGGGGTCAAAATATGATTCCTGGATACTAACCCATGCTTTCCTTTACGTCGTCATTAAGAAGGTGATAGTAAGGAGTTGATTAGTAGGATGATAACGAACCCAAATATGTGTGCCTTCAATAATGCTTTGATCTCCTCCAGACATCATTGTTTGTTTGACGAGTCATTTTGTTTTGTTTTCTTTCACATTCTTTTTATCTCGAGATAAAGAGCATTTTCAGACAGGTTTTAAAGTGAAGATTGGTGTTTAAAATGATCAAGCTTTGATTTTAGTTAAGGGATGTACTTTAGCAGTATACTTCCTGTAAGACGCAATTTTGTAATTCTTTCATCAGCTTAGTTATTGTTCAAATCTAAATATTTGTTTTCAATTTTTTCTACAATAAAACGCAAAATTTAAAAACATGGTTCTGAGGAACTCCAACTACCACAGTTTTTCTTCTTTTTTTCTTTGTTACTTCGCATAACGACTAGCAATAGAACATTCAGGAGTTCAAACTGTCGTAATTGATTCGTCGGAATTGTATTTTTCTTTTTTTAATGGGGGGGGTGGGGGGTGGGGGGGAGATGACCGTCAGAAGAAACATTGCTTTAAAGAATCTGCTAAATATGGACCCCCTCCCTATCTTATCCTTGTTTGACGCTGAAAAGTCAGGAGAAATCTACACATGTACTTCCATAGCTTTTTGTGATAGGCAATAACAGGAGCCTTTCAAAGGCAGCAACGAAATTGTTGGGAAAATGAATAACAATATGTAAATATATTGTGTGGATTCTACTGCACACTGTAGTGCACTTATGATCTATTACCTAACACTCGCTACTACTAGTTGAGATAGTGCTGTTCCGTTGAAATGCTTGAGGTCGACGAAATTTCTGCGACGTTTCCATTTTTGCTTGTGCTCTTCGACGGGGTCGAACACGAGGATCGGGCAATTTTGTAAGAAAAACACGTGGCTTTCCAACGTGTTCCCTTCCTGTTGTCATTAAACCTAGGGACTGGTAGTTTTGAAAGAGCTTAATTCGTCCATCTTGGAAGCAGACAGCAATATCGTTGTCCCAGCAACTAATGCCGACGGGAATTCCTGATTCCAAACTGTTACCGACAGCCACGACGAACACTCGAACGGTTTCCTGACTTTGCGCCGTTAGATTAAATTGGGAGTAAACTATGTCTCCTTTGTAGATTTCTGGATACATCCATAGAATGAAGAGGTCACCGTTCCTATTACATGTCACAGATATCGGTACGGCAAAATCAGAATCACTCATGCGCATATCGAAGTTGTATTGCTCACGGTTACTGAAAGAGGTGTTATTGTAAGATTTGACGACCATGGCCTCAGCGTCGCAGATAACTAAGCTCTCTGCACCTGGTCTGAGTGTCATATCGCTGATACAGTTGGACAATTTAGCGAGGGCGATATCTTCCTTATGCTGCCCATTCCATCCGTAAATAGACAGCAGCACGGATGATGATGAAGAGGTTGTTACCAGAAATGTATTATCTACAAACCGTTCGCCAACTTTGCACGCAATGGAAGATATACCAGTGGCGGTAGTTGGTAGTTTTAAGTTAAATTTTTTGTTACTCTTTACGGGACAACCATCTTTAGTAAGGTCAAGGGTCAAATGAAATAGCTCATTACCAGACGCTATCCAAAAACATATATCATTCTGGTGACGATGCACCGCTTTGCACAGAACTGCTCTCACTCGCGGATCCGAGGGATGAATGTCATACGACCATTCGATGGCCTCAGTGTCACTGGCATGAAAAGAAAACAAACGTACATCTTCCCCTTTCTCAAAACGCTCGTCAACAACCACTATCAGTTGCTTCGGAAGAATCCACAGTACTCCGATGGCTTGCCCAAGCCAGTCTGGGAAGTAATCGGGGGATTTTGCCAAGGAAATCGACAAACGGGGTTCGACCTCTGGCTTTTCACATTTCAACTTTCCTAGAGGTTTTTCGATATACCGCGTGAAATCTGAAGAGGGCTGTCTGGAAGACGGTCTCCTATTGTTCAGGGCATCATGAAGCCGTTCGTCGGCTTCCTTCAGATCTGAGATGGTGATAGCATTCTTCCTCTGTACTTCCTTTACCGTGACGAGGAGCCCTTTTGTATCCTTTAACTCGTTATCTAAAAATTCTTTAAACATTTCGCCGTGTGGATTGACGATGTGTTCCGAAATGGTTTCAATTTCTCTTTGAGTAACGTCCATGTTTCTCAAGAGAACCTGTGACACGTTTCGAGAAGCACCCTGAAGCCGTTCAAGGGCAGTTCTAACTTCCTCGAGAGCCTTAAAAAGTTCCTTGAAATGGCCTTCCCGTATGTCCATCAGAGAGGTCATCGTATGTCCTCTTGTGCGACGATGTTCCAATCTAGTGCACAAATCACACACCATTGTGCCACATGAAACGCAGAAAACTACAAGAGGTTGATGGTGTCGGCTGCATGTTGTTCCTTTCATCTGTCTATATTTGGAAGCAGCGACCAAATCATGAAGAGCATCTTTTCTACACTGTGGGCAAGGTAGAACGCCTTGCTGGGATTTGCTGATTTGGAAGAGACAGCCGGTACAGTAGGAATGAGTACAAGTCAGATTCTTGGTATGGAGGTCTTTCCGACCACAACTTAGACAAGCTTCCATATTGGATTTTGTGGAATAGCTATGGTCCTGTGGGAGAAGTGAAATGTATCTTTTACAAAGTGTATTCAGGTTAAAGTAGCTTTTTACTTCGCAGAACTTGGGATAATTATGGAATAGATATAGAATTTGGATGGTTGTCGGACCAGCACCCAGTAATTTTTAAGCTTTTACCCAAGCAGGAACTGATCTAAAGACCCTCTGTATTCCATGCCCATACAAAAATTTTGAGCTGTTAAATTAACATCATATTTCCTCAAAGCTAATACACTGTCTCTACGCAGTTTGCAACACTTCATACTTAAATTTATTGCGGAAAAGTCGGTTGTGGGCCATTAGTTTTTTACACGAGACCTTCATTCCTGATCATAACGACACGACTCCGCTCCTTACACAAAATGCGTAAAATCCAGTAAAAACCAAAAATTACAAAATACACACATAAAAAACTTAATTCGGAAAATCCTGTAAAAAGTTCTTACGACATTTCGACAGTGTTCTCTCTTTCTTCTTAAGGTGTCGATAAACAAACCACAACAAGATGTACGAAAGATTGCTCTATATTAACTAAAAAGCCGTGGTCACTGAAACGTAACGGAGGTTCGCACAATACAAAACGCACACAAACACACACGCCAAAACTAAAGGGGGAAGGGGTTGAAGTGAGAAGCAACGGGAAAACCGGCGAGATGGCAAAATCCGGCAACGCTGGCCCATTCCCTTGTAACCGCAATCAAAGTAACAGTTGCAAGTTTGATAATGTAGACAATTTGTTGCAAGTAGAGCCCCAGAAATGTTTCCGAATCAATGATCACTTCAGCTCTATTTCCACTAGTTCAGTTTACATCACTGCCTGTAAGCTTTAAATATATAAGCGAAACTAAACGACAATTGGTGGATCGCATGAATGAGCATCTATCATCCATTCGTCTTCATCTCTTTGGCAGTGGCGGCACTACTGGGGAAAAGGGGCATTAACTCCCAGATTTTGTCCTTGCCCCCACTTCCTCCCCAAGATAAGTGAGTTTGGAGTTGGGTTAACCGAAGAAAAAATAATAAACCTCTCCAGGGACTTAATTTTTTTTTCTAGAGATATACTTAAACCTCAGAGCTTTCTGGGGCTTCGCCCCCTAAACCCCCTAGGAACGGTAGGTTTGGGATCGATTTCGCTTTGTGACCGAAAATTTTGCCACCTCAATATTATTCTTTGTCCTTAGTTTGCCCCCTCCCCAAATTTTGACATTCTGGTACCGCCACTGCTCTCCGGTCTCACAGGGCCAGAAATGTATTTGCTGTAAGGAACATAGCATATCGTTATTTATCACGTGATTAACTACAGCAGCTAAAGCTAAATGTGAAAGATGAATCTGAAACTTATCTTTATCCAAACAAGGGCGTATCCTGGTGGGCATATAAGGCCCTAGTGTGTAATCAGAACACTGTCGGTGCATGCTGTGCAATATGAGCTTCTGCCCTTTTGAAGCATTTTTAAGTTTGATGTCAATACAGTAGCTATGCCAAGTTGAGAATTTTGGTGTACCCATAGTACAACTGCAATTAAGTGATGAATACTGCTGCGAATAACATGTATGAAGTAAATATCATTCAACGTTGTCAACGTGTATTGACTTGTCAATTTCCCCACACACCTTTTAACTTGCAGTGAAATTGATGAATTTGAAAAGGAAATCCCAGTTACACTATGTTCATGGTATTTAGCTTCACATCCCCTGCACAGACAAATTTACCTTTTATAGCTCATGGATGATGTTGTCGAGCTCAACTCTTCACCAAACGTATAGAGGCTTCCAACAGCTTTTCGGTATGACAGCGCTTCCGTCTGTGACATCTTTCAAAATGCTGGTGTTGGGTGTTATTATGCATAGACCTAGATAACGCCACTACGGCAGACATCACAAAAGCTAACTTTGCAGAAATGGACTTTGGTTCTTTTCCTCATTGACGCACTCTGAGAGAGCTGGTTCAAAAAACTATATCAGTTTGTTCAACCGTTCTATAGAATCACTTCCCCCTTAAGCAGGATGAAGTCCACATTGATAAAAGGCGATTCTACAATATACAAATTTTATAGAGCAATAAAATGTATTCAAGTCGCATCCTAAGGTAGAGGTACAACATCGGCACAAAAAACAAACATATGATAATAATTGTTTTATTCTCCCACTCAGGGTGTTTAAGCCTACTCATACTTTGCAAATAACATCGTATGTTAACACTCAGACAGGTGCCATGCTTAGTCTACGTGTCTCTCTCAACTTGTTGGTGTTTCGACTTCGTTTGAATGTCAGTAAAGGCGTTACCAGGGGCTTGGGGTTCATTCCCTGATGAAAAAAGTATTAGCTAAGTCCTCCAACGATTGCTAAGGTTCTCCAAGACGTGAGTCTGCGACGAGACAACCCAAGGGTGTTGAGCATATTCTTGACCGGTCTAATGCACTTGCACGTTTCTGTGTATGACGTTAAACTGCATCCAGGTGGGCTAAGGAGGTCGCGTGGGGCAAGGAGCAGAGAGATTGTCCCCAAATATTCCCTATAAAATACGCATATAAACAGATAAAACCGTTATTATACTCATCCCATGACTGGCGGGTTGTCTGCGCCACAAACAGAGCAAGCTCCACGATTGTTGGGCCTAATATGGCCGGGGGTCTTATAAAATGCCGACTGTATTCCCCGCCTGTGTTCAGAGGCGACTAAACGGGAGGACTTGCACCGTGTTTGAACTGTGTGACACTATATGAGACATTCGTGGTGGCGTGTCGGTAGATATTATCTGACTGATTGACTGACCGATCGAGCGAGCGAGCGACCGGGGCCCGACCGACCGACTGACCGACTGACTAGCTAACCAATGCACTTGCAGCTTAGAATACTGTGGAAATGCCGTTTCTGACCGTTTGGTGGTTTGTGAAGCTAAACATTCTCTTGTACTCTACACGTCATCTGATAGTAGCGCTCTTCTTAGATAGTCTTGCGCTGACGGACAGTGCAGGGAGTTGTTAACAACTTTTCTGCTGGCATTCAGCCCCCATATTTTACCGTTTAGTCGCGCCTATGGAATGTCACATTCACCAACCAATCAATTCTCTGCATTGTTTTGTCTATTGACTCAAGTATTTTTGCTTGCACCATGTCTCGTGCATATGTCAATATTTTCTTTTTTTTTGATGTTGCATATCTGGTCACAAATTTCATTAAAACAGAGTAGGGAACGATTCCTCTTCTTCAAATTCCTAAACGACGTGCTCCTTCAAAACCACACCTGCTGCACTATGCACTTGAACAATAGGAATAATCATAGAGACAAAAAATACTGTATGTTTGATATGCAAGGGAAAAAAGAACATCAATGAGACTGAAAGCTCGCTGAGCGAGCGAAAATTTTGGGGATTTGCAAAGTATAAGTGTAATTATTGATACAGAAATTGACCGTAATCGGTAGAGCAAATCTTTCATAACCTACATGTTTTTGGAAGTAATTAACTTTTAAGTTTCAGGTAACAAAATGTGGGGGGGGGGGGGTTAACGTTAGCAACCCCTCCACTCAAAAAGTGGGGGGCATGTCCCCCTGTCCCCCATGATCAACGTCCATGCAATCAGCCGTCATTAAGAAGTAACTTTTAACGTTTAGGTTGTAGTGTAATCGAGAGACTTTCATACTTGCCTGAAAGCTGATGAATGTCCAGTTGGTCCCTTTAAATCACTTATAGACATGACATCATAATTATTAGCGTACCAACATTTTATATATTCCAACTAGAACATCAATCTCGCAAACTTTAAATTCCTTCATTTGAGGTGAAATGTATGTACGTTAACGTATCTGTCATTGCTGCTTTAAAGTTAAGGAGCAGCCCCCCCCCCCCCAAAAAAAAAAAACTTACTTTGAAGAAAAAGCCAAATAACTCAATTTTCATCTTATTTGTGTTCAAAGTATCTTTAATTACATTTTTTGACTTAACTATTGCATATTCAAGGTAAACCAAGTAGTTATTTCTGGTAAATTTCACACCTGAAGAGAAAAAAACATTGTCACATGACTCCCAACAGCCAATCATGAAACTGTACAATCTATTACACTTCTTCAATTTGGGATGACTGGTCTTGCCCTTTAATTGTTATGAGATAGGAGGAGGTTATTCGGCGGCCATACCCACCCGAAGGAAAATAAGGCTAGTCGTATAGGGATGAGAAAGGAAAATTATTGAGGAAATTGTAAAACGTTGGATTCTCCCGAAAGGAAAGATAATGGTTTTTGAAGACAATTCGGGCTTTTTATGAAAAATCCTGCTCTTCCTATGAGTAAAACCAAGCACATTGCAGGAACGTTTGAGAGTTGTTTTGATGACAAAAGTTGTCCTACTAATTAAGACCCTCATGACGAAATTTTCCAGATTGGTGTGTGTGGGTGGGGGTGCAGTCTTTCCTGACCGGTATGTGTCTTGTCTGCCCCGGCTGGTACACCCCTTCACGTACTTACCACGATATTAAGGTTTGGTTAGTCATGTCAGTTCTAACTATAAGTGTACCTTAGGACATAGCACCTTTGAGTGAATAGGACTCCTTCAGGAGTATCGTGCGTACGTCGATTTGGGGAGCGACAGGGGACATATCTCCTCCACACCTTTTGGAAATACACGAATCGACTTGAACGTTTAACACAAATTCGAGAACAGATTGAAGCCTATGAATTCTTATCACACTGATTGCTGACGTGAGAACATAGTGGGTGGAAATGACGGATAGTTATACACTGTAACAGAGGAGCGTTAATTTTACAACGATCACAAGTAGGTTGTATTGCAGAGTGAGGTTTTTCTTGTGGAACTGAAGGGGACTTCCCGATACTAGATTTTCGGAATACTCAAAATTTAAGAAAAGAAAGAAAAGAGTCAACGAGTTCAGTTCAACAGCGGTGATCTATTCCGTCAGGCTGGCAAACTGAATCAAGGATTATAGAGGGATACAATGAGTTTTTGTACTGTTCCCTAAAGACACAGGAAAATATAATTGGTTAGACACATGACCATATGAGTCTCATGCGTTAAATTGATTGGTCAATTAACTGATCTGAAAGGACGGCTCATTAGCGACGTCAAACTATGCACATCAATAAGCTATCAACTGGACAGAGCATTCCGTTGGCATATGCCGACCATAGGGTCGAATTCGATAACGGATCGAGTCCGTAAGCGAAGCAAATCCGACCACGGAATGATTCTTACAACGGATAATTTCTTTACACACAAGCGAAAACAAAAGTCATCATGATTTCCGTCCTTGATTAACTACAGGAATTCTCAAGTCAGTTCGACATAAAAAATAAGATTACAGGGTCTACATGGGAAATCAAACCTTTGAAAATAGAGAGAGAGAGACACAACTTACAAAACCTCATCTCACCATTTTTCTTGGGCAAGCTAAAAAGCTTTATTGCATTAATCTGTTTGATAAAAACAGAAACAGACTTTCAAAACCTGGAAGATTTAAATAAACAAACTAAAGGTAAAACGTCCTGCCAAAAGTACAGGAAAGTCGTAAATGATGGGAGTACCCGATTGACGGTGATGAGATTGTTGTCGCCTTAAATATTTTGTCAAGTATTGGCCCTTCTTTGGCAAATAAGATAATAATAACAATGTCGAGTGTACTGACTTTTTAATCGATCCACACGATAATTCTATGTACTTGTTTCCTACCGATGACTCTGAACTTATCAGTTTATTAATGAACTTTGAGGTAGTTCTGCTTTTGGCGTAAATGATGTACCTGCCAGCCTGCTGCTATCCTTCAGTTAAACTCACATACTATAGTAGAACCCTTTACACATATATTTAACGTATCGTTTACGAGTGGTGTATTCCCTGATTCAGCTAAAATTGCGAGGGTATCCCCAATTTTTAGAGGTGGCGATCCCAATAATTTGTCTAATTATAGACCTTTTTTTGTTTTACCCTTCCTATCTAAAGTTCTTGAAAAACTTATATGTTCCAGATAATGATTAATGCCATTTATAAACGTTAATCACATTCTTTGCAATGAACAATTTGTTTTCAAAAAAAAAAAATGGATCTACTTACATGGCTGGTCTCGATGTTACAGTTTTTATTACTGCTGCTTTTAACTATAACAAACTGACCATAGATATTTTACCTTCCAAAGGCCTTTGATATAGTTAGCCATAATATTTTGGCTAAAAATTGTTTCATTGTGGTGTAAGAGGTACACTGAACTATTTGTCTCGCGGCAATCTGTACATTGCTACAGAAGTATACCTCACAAATTCTTCCCATTTCATGTGGTGTACCAGATATGATTGATACTGTGCCCTCTTTTATTCCTGCTTTATATCAATGACCCTTGTACTCACAGACTAAAATTTTGTCTTTTTGCTTATGACACTAGTATTTTATTAAAATTTAATGATCCTTTCTTCTTTGAATCTGATTAATAATGACCTAGGGATAATTTCTAGGTGGTTTCGGGCAAATATACTCTCCATTTATGTTGATAAAACCAGTTTCCTTTTTGTCATTCTCCCAACTAAAAAACCTCAGTGAAATCTTTCTTTGAACTGTGTGGAAGTAAATGAGTAAAAAACTCATTTTTGAAATTTCTCCGTGTCTTTCTTGATAGGCCTGTGAATTGTAACTCATGTTAATGATATTTGCTCTAAGGTTGTCTAATTTGTTGGCTTTTTTTTATAAAATTCATTTTTTTGTTCCGCAGAATATCTTGAAGTCATTGTATTAAACGCTAGTTTATCCTCATTATGTTATTGTAATAGTCTTTGCGGTAAAATAAAAAGCATTGTATCTGCCTGAATAGATTATTTTTGTTGCTAAAGAAATTGATATGCCTTATGTCCGGGTCTGCTTTTCTCGATCAAACTGCATCATTGTTCACTGATCTACAAATCCTGCCTGTCTTCGACATAAAAACTGAACAACTTAGTACAACTGTCTTTTATTTTTTTCGTGGTATTTTTCCAACAGTCTTCGACAATTTCTTGAAAAAAAAAACACTTTTTTTCATGACCAGATCTACACTTTCCTAATGGTTTTATTGTTCTTTGGCAATTTGCTTAATTGTTAAAAGTGAAAATAGACAAAACGAAACGAACGATTCTGACAACAGAACTACATTTCGATTCTACCATACTTCTCGCGTCTTGCAGCTAAAAAACATTTACTTAAAAAAAAAAGAAAAAAAATCCAAGCTTACGAGGGCCCATTTAGATCACAAATAGTAAAAACCCGTCACAATAATGGACATATGTAGGGTGGATTAGATTGACCGCCGTTTTTCCAATTTGTTACGTGAAGGTTTCTTTTCTGTTCATACGTGTGAAGTCAACATGAAACAACTAAATGTTAGACTAGTGTAATGGCCATTTTTTGCCTCTCTCCTGCAGCTCTGCTTTACCGTCGTGATCACGTGAAGGAACGTCCACAGATCGGTAGAATCGTTTCCTGTGTACGAAGTCTAAAGGCAATTTCATTTCAGTTCTTGATAACAGAGTTTGTTTTTCTTAATTAAACAGATCTGTTTTATTCCCAGAGCAGATTTTGGCGAATTTAAAAGCAAACGAATGAGATCAGTTGTTTTTCTATTTTTGTTCTGAATATGAACACTTGCTCAGAATGCGGAACCCCGAAAAACTTAAGATGAGGGCGGCTGTAAGGATGACGACTGAAGAAAACTGTTTGACACGGGGGGTGCGTCCACAAAAGCTGTTTTCATGTACTCAAAACACATTTAAACAATTTTGTTTAAAAAATGGGATACACACGAAAATTAGTGTTCCTACTCGAAATAAGTGAATTGAATAACTGAATTTTTGCAATATTTTACACAAATTGAGTTGAACTACTCATTTAAACCGTTTTTCGTGAGTATCCGATTTTTTAAAAGAAATTGTTTAAATATTTGTTTTGAGTGTGGGTGTTTCATCTTTCATGATAACAATTAAATGTCCCTGAATATATATAATAGTCGAACATGAATTCTCAATTGAAATCCTACTACTCTTTAAAGTTGCTAGCATTATCAATGCCCGGGAGGACTTCAGAAAAAGCCCGAAACTTTTAAGACTCGTAGAAGGTACCTTCTCTAAAATATTCCGGTGTGCGTTTCACAATAACAGGTAAAACAATGAAACAACACCCAACTACTGGGTTAGGAGAAATTGATCGTCTTGCCAATAATTGGTAATATTTTGCCCAACTTGCCAGTTGGGTAATTTTCGCATTACTACACATTGAGTAAAACAGATTGCCTAACAATAGGTCAAGCAATTAACCAACCGAGATTGGTCAATATTTGACCAACACTTGGTTGGATATATAATTCCCCAGTGTTGTTAAAAAGTTGGTCAAAAATTTGCCCAACATTTTAAGAGTGTACATTATTCTAAACACTTTGTGTTATATGGAAAATGTAAGACCTAAAATCACGTACAACACACTGTAAGATGTAAGTTATTACAGTACAAACTGATCCGTTCACTGTAAAGGCGGGTTTGAAGTTAAGTCTTGTCGGAAAAGATAAATTTGCTACAATGACTACACTTATTTATTGCCTTTATAATGAGTGGCACGCAAATGGCTTAGTCACAGAGATTTTATAACACATAAAGAACCTGAAAAATCGTGACCACATTTTTGGCATAGCACCTTCCATGCTTTTTATTGTGAATCACTTTACATTACGGTTTAGACAGTCCCGGCATTAACTTTGAATTTTCAAAATAACTTCAATGTGTCTCTACGACGAGGGCAAGTCGGATTTCCTTTGAAATACCCGCTATATCGCTTTTCTTTAAGTTTTGCAGCCATATCTTCCATAAAGTAGATGAAAGCCGAGAAAGAAAGCAATAAAGAGCCTATGAATAAACCCATTTCTATATGAAAAGAACAAAGAATTGCCGGGCAGACTTTTGGTGCTCGTCGTTTTAGGACACGGTAAACTGACATTGACAAAAGGGAAGAGTGCCAAAATCTGCCCCACAAACCTTTGTTATTGTTTTTTGGAAAAAGGTATTTGAACGAAATGTGAGCCTTGCGAAATTTTTGATATTTTAAAATGAATTATGTATGTTTTTCAAGTAAGATTTGTGACAGAAAACGATTAAAACATGTAACACCAGTCGCTCATTCCAAAGGATCCACTAGGCTGCTAGGCTTAGACAAAACCGATGTTAGGGCTCAATATGAGAAATGCATATTTGTATCTCCAACGTTGTAAAAGTTCATAATAATCTCTCTTTTGTCCCTTTTCAAGCTTGGGTCGTTGGTGGTCTGGTTTCGTTATTTATGGGCCTAAAAAACATCATAAACTTGGCACAATCACGCTAATCGACATTGATCAACTTGATTTACAGAGCAGTTTAAACCCCCTAGGTTTCTCTCTCCTGTTTGATGCAATTCCACAGGAGAATGCATTTTCCACTAGTCTTTGATGTGACGATATTCTTCTCCCCTTCGATGTTCTTGTCATCGAGGGCGTAGCTGGGGGGGGGGGGGGGGTGGGTGCATGGGGAAGCTGCCCCGAGCTCCACCTCTAGGGGTGCCAAATCAAGATCAGTTAACACAATATTGGACCTACCGCTCCTCAGGAGATAAGGCGCCAGCAGGGCGAGGGAATGTCTACATCTCTCTAACTGACTAACCCATTGAGGAAGGCTGCCCTCCATCGGGGAGAAGATCCAATTTTGTGGAGGAACCTTCATCTAAAAGAAATGATCCCAATAAACTTGTACCTTCCCCGTAACGATCTCCTTGATTTTCCACACGATGAGACATTCATCAAGACAACTCAAAATTCTTTATCTTCCGCAAAGCAATCCAAGCAAATTTCAATGTAAGCTCCAGATTTTCATACATTCTATAAAGAAATTAAAAAAAAATATATCAATTTTCACCTTTGGCCTACGACAAAATATGAAACCAAAACCTCATATGAATTTGAGCAGATTGATGTTCAATACAGACTCCAGTTTTTCCGTTCTGCTCTACAAATAAAACCATTTTCAAATTTTCTGCCATAAAATTGCTTTAATGTACAAGTTCCAAATTTTCAAATTTATTTTTAAAAGGAAATCAATCTTTTTCGGGACATTTCCCAATGTTTTGTGAGGGCCTTAACCTGGCTAATGATATTCATAACCACAACAAACTACAAGTCGCCCCGGCGACCTATTTCATTTTTCTCCTAAAAGGGTCAAAGTAACCACCCAAATCTGTCATAAAATTGCAATTTTTCCCAAAATAAGCTTCAGAATGACAATTTTTTTTTAAAGCGGAAAAAGATTTCAAAAATCCCCTTTTCGGTGGATACGTTGTACAAGAAATAAACCAAGCCAAATTCAATGAACACGACCTTCTCCTTAATTTTGTTCTTGAGAGGCAGATCATTTGATAGAAACCCCAATTTTTTCAATATCATCCAAATTCTCTTTCATTAAATTCCAAAATTTTCCAAATAATAGCTCTCAATTTTCAAATCTTTGTCCAAGACAGGTAAAACGTTTTCTAGTTACGACTGAGAGCCATATTATTTGGAGGCCTAGAATAAAACGCCTTAGGCCCAAACGAATTTCAGTTTCCTATACAAGATTTTCGATTTTGCTTACATGTACTGCAGATCCTTCAACATTTTCAATGGTTATTACAAAATTGACAGCCAATTCATTTTCTTGAAAAGAAAAAATCTTTAGATTTTTAATCATATCAGTGTTCAAAAAGCCAAAAACTAGGGTCTGCTGCCAATACAAAGCCCCACCGCTCACTCATTTTTTCGGGGCTCTGAAATGCTCCTCCCCTGTCGGGAAGCCTCACCCACCTGTCGGACAAATCCTCTGGCCCCTCTGCCATGAGCATGATATTGGCATAGCCCTTTTAACTTTTTGAGTTGTGTAGATATTCATTTGATTACCCCCCCCCCCCAGATGAGGATAGAGGTGCCACCTTCGTGCTTTGCCCAGGGGGCTACAAACCCGAGCTGCGCCGCTACTTGCCATAGTTAGCAAACCACTGCAGTGACATGTAGAGGTCGTTTTCCTATCCCATGCTTACTGATATCGAATGCACGATAGATTCAAACAGAACGGTTGTCATGGCTGAAAAAACCAGCAATTTGGGAAGCTCATTGCAGGGAAATTTTGGTATTTGGCGGGAAATTTGGCTGCCTTTGTAAATGTGAACATGTGACGAAATTTTGATTTGCTTGCTGGGAAATTTAATTTGCTTGCAGGGAAATTTACATTTTTCCAGCCCTGACGGTAGTGAAATCTGTTTGTTGATAGCAAGCAGTGGCGCAGCTGGGGTTTGTACCCCGGACCCTTACTCCAAATCCAGATATGGGTTGATATCTGGATATATCTTGCTAAATAAAGCCTTCATGTGACCATATCAAGCCATATATACCACCAGATTTAGATGCCTTGATATAATATGTCAAGTTTGATATGGCCATATCAAGCCAGCTATAACTTGATTCAATCCCTGTCAAGATATCCAAATAAAGTTTTATATGGCCATATCAAGCCAGATATAAATTGATGAAACACCTTCCCAGATATACAAATAAAGTTTGATATGGCCATATCAAGCCAGATATAAATTGATGAAATGCTTTCCCAGATATGCAAATAAAGTTTGATATGGCCATATCAAGCCAGATATAACTGATTAAAATACCATAACAGAATTACATCTAAACTTTTACATAGCCAAATTAATACTGTTTGGTTTAATTTGTGTACCTGTCCTACATAAAGACCTTCTCTGGAAGCTGAACAAGTATCAGCAAACCAAAATGAGAACATTGAAACCATATTCAGCCATATTATACTAACATATGTAAAAGACTTTCCAAAGTGAGCGTGGTCAGGAATTTAGGGCCATGATTTTCTTTTTATTGTAATTAAGAGAGTAATATGTGAAAAATCATGATACCTTCAACAAAATTTATGTTGGGATATTGCCCCAAATGATAATTTAAACCAACAATACGGTGTAAACATTTAAAAGTAGGAATTTCAAAGCAGTTTTTTTCTTCACTATTAAGTAATTAAACAACTTCAAATACTTATGTCAATGTTATACAATGGGCATTCAACTTTGTTAAAGATGTTCATATAGCCCTTAACATTATTCTGGCTCAGAAGGCTTCTGGTGTGCTTTACACAAAGGTAGTGCACTAATAAATTTTGGCCCAGTCATATATGGTCCAGATATGGGATATATATGCACCATACTTTTCCCCTGATATGAGATCAATACAGAAAATCTTTATATAAACCAGATATGGCACTGCTTTATATGGGATCAGTATGGAACAGCTTTATATAAACCATATATGGTCGCGTTATATGGTTCATATCTGTTCCAGATAAAGACCTGATCCAGATAAAATTTTATCTGGCCCATATATGGATTAGATCTGGTTCTGGCACAGATCAAGGTTATATCTGCCCAATTTTTTTTTTATCTGGTCCAGATATAAATTCCATTTCTGCAGCAGATATGGGCCAGATATGAAATCCATATCTGGCCCATATATGGATTTGGAGTAAGGGGAGATTGAGTTACGCCTTTCCATGCAAACAGAAACCTACCTCGGTATAGTCAGTCTCAAAATTGTCAGAATATATAGAAGCAGTGCCATTGAACTGCAGTTCGAAAGTATGTTTAGATTTGGATTGCTTTTAATTGATGTTACCTTTTCAAATTGCCATCATTATTGAATGAATGAAAGTAATATTCAAGAAAAACTGTCCAAGGGATGAGAACGACACCCCTTCTCTTTTGAGAAACATTTGTTTTTGTGAGAGAAATTAGTTATTAGTTAACTTTTATAAAACATTGAAATTATTGTATGTTTAAAACCCTTATCACATACAGTATGGCATACCCTACTTAGCTTTGATTGCACTTAAGTAGATTTTGCGTGAGAGCAGGGATGACACCACTTCTCTATGAGAAACTCTCGAGTGAACGGTCGTATTATATGTAATTTCAAAGGGGAATAAAACCAAGAAATTGCTGCAATTACCACAATTACCATCATAATTCATCCAAATTTTACCGTTATAACAGGGTAATTTCTGATTTTCACTTATCCATGAGGTAATTTCCGGTGTAACCTTTACATAAAAACGCAATTGCCATTGTCATTTTGAGCGCTACCTTCAAATTTCGAACGCTGCTTCATCATGGATGGTTAAATGCCCCACGTAGCCTATTCGGTGTCCACTAATGCATCTGTGTAATAAAGTAGATAGAGTAATATGCAGTGGCGTAGCCAGGATTATTGGACAGGGAGGGCCAAACATACCGATAGACTATCTAAGCGGAGCGCCACCATCAGTTGGCGCGGAGCGTACAGAAAATTTTGAAATATTGCAATCCCTCAGACAGCCGGAAATGGCATTTCCTATGCTTTTAAGTAGAATTTGAGCAGTCGTTAATTTGAACTATCTTTTTCAATAAAACGTTCACTTCAATAAAAAAAACTGAGTTAATTGCAGAAAGATCAGAAAGTTTCCAAATAAGCTACAAAGACGTCACAAGGTTCTTGGTGTGGGGATCAGACAAAGTCGACAAATCGTCTCCATTCTTAACTGCCGCCTTAATGGCTGAACTCAAGGCGTCATTCCGGATGTCTGGTGAGGTATATCTGGTATTTCTTGCAGAATGTTCGAGATGTTTCTTTATGGTGTCACCATTTCTCCCTAAAGTTTCAAGGATCTCCTGGAAAAGACCCTTATTCAATGACTCACCTCTTTCATCATGTCCCCTCAAGATAAACACAGTATATATTGCCCTTGATCATTACTAGTTGGCGGTGCATTTCACTATTTTCAATTTTTCATTACGTATTTAGTGACTGCTAATCATTGTCTAGAAAAGAAGAAAGTTAGATTTCCCTCAACGGCAACTCTAGCAAAAGTTGAATGACTGTGGTTTTTCACAAACATTACACTCCCCGGACATTGATCAGTAACAGCCCTATTTTACTATTTGAAGTGGAATATTCCCCTATTTTCGTAGGTATTTTTCCTGAAATAAAGAAATTTCATTCGATTCTTTATATATTATATTTCCTTTACTAGATCACTACTCCACTGCTTAACGGTAATTGTATTTTGAACATTGCATGTAGCCTAACTAATTTTCCCAGCTAGTCAGGAATATTTGATCGGTCCTTTGACGGCCCATTGTGGGTCCATCGTCGGAAAAATGTCTGGGTCTACGGTTAGCTGACGGGCGTGGGGATAATTAACAAAAACTCTCTACCCATCATGCACTTTTCAAGCCAGCAGACCTCCGATATCTCTCCGTCGGTCAAATGACCGCCAACAGACCGCCTGCTAACAGGGTATGATGCATCAATATACCGTGGGCCTACGTGACATTTGGTTGATTGGTTTCGGCGAGCAATCGATCAACTATCGATTTTGGGTGATTGTTGTGCTAGAGGCTAGTGCAGTGTTGATGCCTACGTCACTGGTTGCCATTGGTTGGCATAGAGCATGCGCAAAAAGACATGGGTGCATGTTTGGTGTTGCGCGTGTTAACGCTTGTGCGGTTGCACGCAGAGAGTAGACAAATTGGAACCTACCGTCCACTGCGACGACAGTGTAAGCGCGCCCACTGAGCTATATAGCATAGAGCTCAGTGAGCGCGTCTTACCAACTCTTTTGGCTCCCAGCCGTGATGGCATTTGCTTGTAAACACTGATTGAGTGTATTGAATAGTGTTCGGGCTCAGCGTGCGTGCCCCATTGGAAATCAACAGAAATGCCGAACCCACCCTGGAATATGTTTACTAATTATACAGTATGACCCTTGAAGTGCATAGGGCCAGCCTAGGCCAAGACGACGAACGTACAGTACTTTCGTAATTTATTTATTTCTTTATTTTTCATTCATTTTTTGAGGGCATGAAGAGGAGAGTCATGGCCCTCTTGTGCCCCCCTGTCTACACAAGTGGTAATATGTCACGTGGTCAGGTGGTTCACACTAAGCGCCAAGAAGCTCTGTCCGATAAATGTTTTGATAGTGATGATAATTTTGGTCGGAAATGGGTTCCATTGAGTGACACTAAAATAATCTAGGAAAGTTCCACCTAACAAATTTATGTAATTATTTTCAAGGGCAATTTTCATCGTTTGAGAAATTATTATCGAACCTATCGATGCAAGCTCTTTTGGGACGAAAGGCAAAATCGCACTCCGCTTCGTGTTTTTGGACCTTTTTAACATGAAATTTTCAGGTTATTTGGACTTTGGAATCAACATTAGATCTAGAACAGTAAAATCTCCCCCATTGCATTTCAGTACTATTTTCAAGTACTTGGCCAACATTTCATTTCATTCCATTTATTTGTTTCACCACTCCAATATGACATAGTTTAACAAATTTGCAGAAAGATAAAATGAGAGTGGAAGGAAGTGCAACTTACACCTGAAGCCTTGTCGAGAGTGCGCTTCCTAAAAAAACAAAAAAAAACAACAAAAAAACAAAAAAAAAAAAAAAGCAATGAAACAACCCTTACTAAAAATTTATATGTGGCTTCCATCTGGAAATATCTGGCTGTTATAAAGTTTTATATGGCCATAGTAATACAGTTTTAGATGGCCATAACAAGACAGATATAACTTGATGAAATGCCAGTCCAGATGTATAAAAAAGTTTCAGATGGCCACATCAAGCCAGATATATCTTGATGAAGTGCCAGTCCATATATGTAATAAAGTTAAAGATGGCTATATCGAGCCAGATATAAATTGATGAAATGCCGGTCCAGATATGAAATAAAGTTTTAGATGGCCATAACAAGACAGGTATAACTTGATAAAATGCCAATCAAGATATGGAAATAAAGGTTTAGATGGCCATAATTACCCAGATATAACTTGGTGAAATGCCAGTCCAGATATGTAAATAAAGTTTCAGATGGCCATATCCCAGTCAGTTATAACTTGATGAAATTCCAGTCCAGATATGTTAATAAAGGTTTAGATGGCCATAATTACCCAGGTATAACTTGGTGAAATGCCAGTCCAGATATGTAAATAAAGTTTTAGATGGCCATATCCCAGCCAGTTACAATTTGATGAAATGCCAGTCCAGATGTGCAACAGTGTTAACATTTAAAAGTAGGAATTTCAAAAGCAGTTATTTCTTCATTTTTAAGTAATTTAACAACTTCAAATACTAAAGTAAATGTAATGCAATGGACACTGAACTTTTTTAGAGATGTTCAGATAGTCCTAAACACTGTACTGGCTCAGAACGCACATTGTAACAAACAGACAACTCAAACCGGCCGGGCAAAAACACAAACGCTAACCATCAACCATCCACACACAAAACATGGGACAAAAAGGTTTGTCAGAAATGGAAAGGATGCACCAACCCCACCCCAACACCCAAACAACCCACCAGTTCACCCACAACGGCCTTCAACACCAACCACCAAGACCCCCAGACAACAAAAACCAAGAACATTCCACACCACGTTTGAAGGTCACCCCAAGCCTGGAGGCAACACCGCCCCGAGAGGCAACAACACACCCTAAGGCAACAGCACGTCCTAAGGTAACAGCGGGTAAAAGCACTGGGCAAATATACAGGAACACCTTGCCCAAGGGTGCCCTGGAGGCAGTTGTGGAAAAGGATATTTCCATATTATTTCCACGTTTCAACAAACTCCACAACCGCATGAAGTTTATTGTCCTACCCAGGAGGTTGAGTTGTCTATTTGTTTCAACGTGACTTTTTCTATAAACGTTTCAAAAATAACTAGCTCTGAAGGCTTCTTATGCGCTTTACAAAAAGGTAGTGCACCAATAAATTTTTGTGCAGACATATCTGGTCCAGATATGTCCTGGAAATAAATCCCTATATGGGACATATATGCACCAGATCTGTCCCTTTTAACCCTTTGCCCGGTGCCTCGGGAGTGGGAGGGAAAGCGGACGTAGCACGCCCCGCATCAGCTTCCGTAGGTTATTGACCCCTTGACCTTAAACTATTGTCTCTCTCGTTGTTGCGGCCGAATTTTCGGGTAGCTACTTGCAGTTTCGAGCTCCACGTGAAACAGCAAAGATGGGTGACAGCCTCGATCTCTGCCTAGGTTCAAAGGGACCCAAAGAACGGTAAAGGGTTAAGTTATATCAAGTTATATCTGCCCATTTCTTGCTTAAGCCAGATACGAATTCCATATGTGCACCAGATGTGGGCCAGATATAAATTTTCAAATATGGCCAATATATGGATTTTGAGTAAGGGTAGCAAACAGCAATTACAGGGGAAGAACAAAGGGGAATACAGCACCAGTAAACATTGTTAGTTTGCCTAGTATAATTACTACGGAATGTAGTAAGGCTTGGTTTGCTCTTCAGATAATCAGTGATGGTATTCCAGAGTCTGACTGCACGGTACATTAAAGAGTTTTTGTTGTAGTGTTGTAGGATGTAGTGGGAAGTACGAGAAAAGTGTGAGTATAAAAATCGGAAAATAGTGTAGATAACAGATTATGAGTTCATTTTTATATGAATGTGACAGTATTTCAATTTATGACGTCGAGTAACTTTAGGAGGTCTGTAATTTTGAACAAATTAATGGTGTGATCACAAGGCTCTGAAAAGGAGATGTGACGAATAGCTCTCTTTTGAATTGTAACCAACCTTTTAATTTGGGAGGGGTAGCACTAGACCGGAGAATACAACAATATGTAAGATGAGGATAAACCAGAGAAGGACAGATCGTACATAGGGCATTCTGAGGAAGAATAAGTTTGAATCGATCTAGAATGCCGACACCCTTTGCAACTTTAAAAGACAGGTGGGAAACACGGTGTTCCCATTTAAGTAGTGGGTCAAAATTAACACCGAGAAATTTTATCCTGCTGGCAACTTCAAGTGATTGGTTATTTATGTGTATATTGAAATTGAAGTTATTCCTCTTGAAATTGAAAACCATGTTTTTCGTCTTACTTACACCGAGGGAGAGTTTATTAGGGTCAAACCAGTCTGAATACAAACATAATTCATTGCAGACAGTTTCTTCTAGCTTCTGCGGGTCATTGAAGTAAAAAATATATTTGTATCATCAGCAAATAGTACCACTGACAATTTTCAACAAATGTGGCTGATATGATTTACGTAAATTACAAAAAGAGTTCCAAACTTGGGATGGAACTTTGAGGGGCTCCACAAGCTATCATGTTCATATCAGATGCAATATTTCTAAAAAAAAGTGATCTGCTATCTTTTGTGAAGTAACTTTCAATCCAATTGTAAGCTATGCCACGGAAGCCCAGGATTAAAAATTTTCCAACAATATATCATAATTAATGGTATCAAATGCCTTTGATAAATATAGGAAGACTGCCAAAGAAGCTAGATTATTGTCGTGTGCCTTGTCTAATTTGTTCATAACGTCAATGAGAGCAAGTTCAGTTGATCGTACGGGGTGAAACCATATTGGTTATAAGAGAGAATGTTATGTTTAATAATAAATGCCTCGATTTGATTGAGCATTATCCTTTCAAAGATCTTTAAAAAGCAAGAAAGCATTGGAATAGGGAGATAATTGGCAAAGGTGTGCAAATCACGAAGTTTGAAAAAAGGAATAACTTTAGCAACTTTAAGTTTATCAGGAAAGATACATTGGGAGAAGAGAGATAGACCGTAAATGTAAGAAAGGGGTTCGTAAATAAAGCGAATAACTTTTCAAACTACAAAGGGTGGGAAACAACCGTGACTGGCGGACTTGTTAGGCTTGAGGTACTCAAGTACAGTCGTGACTAAATCACTCTCACTGAATACTGTTATGAAAAAGGGGCTACCAACAAATCCCACCGAATAAAACCCAACAAAACCACGACAACAGATCCAAACCAAACCCATCCAACAAAACTTACCGGAACCCAACCAAACCTAACAAATAAACCCCAAGAAGGCTAAACCAAAGCCATCCAACAAAAGCCAACAAATCACACCCAAAACCCAAGAACACCCAACAAATCTCATCCAACCCATCAAAATTCAACAAAACCTACCAAAGAGTGTCCACAAAACCACCCCAACAAATCCCAAAACCCACCCAAACTAACCCAAAGAAAACCTAACCAAACCCTCAAAATAAAACCCAACAAAACCCATCCAACAAAATCCAACAAAACCCAACAAACCTCTCCCAACAAAACTCAACGGAACCCAGCCAAGCCCACCCAACAAAAAAACAATTAAACCCACCTAACAAAACCCAACCAAATCCAACCAAACCGCCATATCAAGACCCAAACAAACCCCCCCAACAAAAACCAACTAATCATAACCAAAACCTCCCAACAAAACCTACCAAAACCCAGCAAAACGCAACTAAACCCACAGAACAAAATCCAACAAAAAATCCAACTAAACCCACCTAACAAAACCCAACCAAACCGCAACATCAAGACCCAAACAAACCCATCCAACAAAAACCAACACATCATAACCAAAACCCCCCAACTAAACCTACCCCAACAAAACCCAACCAAACCCACAGAACAAAATCCAACAAAACCCAACCAAACCCACCCAACAAAACCAAACGGGACCCAACCAAACCCACCCAGCAGAACCCAACCAAACCCACACAAAACCCAAGAATACCCAACAAATCTCATCCAACCCATCAAAATTCAACAAACCCTACCAAACAGGAACAACAAAACGATCGCAACAAATCCCAACAAACCCAACCAAACTCACCCCCAGAAAACCTAACCAAACCCAGAAAATAAAACCCAACAAGATCCAGGAAAACCCAAGAAACCTCGCCCAACAAAAGCCAAGGGAACCCAGCCAAGGGCACCCAACAAAAAATCCAACTAAACGCACCTAACAGAACCCAACCAAGCCGCCACATCAAGACCCAAACAAACCCACCCAACAAAAACCAACAAATCACAACCAAAAACCCCCAACAAAACCTACCCAACAAAACCCAGCCAAACCCACAGAACAAAATCCAACAAAACCCAACCAAGCCCCCCCCCCCCCAACAAAACCAAACGGAACCCAACCAAACCCACCCAGCAGAACCCAACCTAACCCACGCAAAAAACCGAAACGAATCATAACCAAACTCACCCAACAGAAGCCAACCAAACACACCCAACAATACAGAACGTTACCCAACCAAACCCACCCAAAGGAACTCAACCAAACCCACCCAAAGAAACCCCAACAAATTATTACCAAACTCACCCACCGAAACCTAACCAAACCCATAAAATAAAATCCAACCAAATCCTTCCAACGAAACCCAACAAAATCAAACCAGACCCAACCAACAAAACCCAAAGGAACTCAGCCAAGCCCACGCAATGAAATCCAACCAAATCCAACCAAACTGAACCAAACCCAACCAAACCGTCCAATCAAGACCCAACCAAACGCACCCCCGAAAAATCAAAACCAAATAAGCCCCCCAAAACTCAATAAAACCAACCAAACTAAAATCAACCAAACAGACCTAACCAAACCCAACCAAACCCACCCAACAAAATCCAACAAAATCCAAACTAACCCAACCAACAACCCCCAACCAAACCGCCCCATCAAGACCCAACCCAACCCACCCAACAAAACACACCAAAACCCAACGTAATCCACAAAATAAAAAGCCCAACAAAACAAATCATATCCAAACTCACCCATAAAAAACCCATTAAACCCCAACCAAACTCACCCAACAAAACCCAAATATGCCCAACCAACAAAGCCCATCAAAACACAACCGAACCAACCCAACAATGCCAAAAAGTACCCCACCAAACCCACCAACTCAAACCCAACCAAACACCCATCCAACAAAATCCAACAAAACCCAACAAACCTCTCCCAACAAAACTCAACGGAACCCAGCCAAGCCCACCCAACAAAAAACCAATTAAACCCACCTAACAAAACCCAACCAAATCCAACCAAATCGCCATATCAAGACCCAAACAAACCCACCCAACAAAAACCAACTAATCATAACCCATGGAGAGTACTTTGGAAACTTTCAAATTACTTCGACGCCTGTGCGAAAAACGTGTCAGGTATCGACATCACCTTTCCAACTATAAAACGTACCGAGCAAACAATACGGTACCGAAAGGGCTTCAAATTAAAGTCCCTACCGGCTTGCCACTCTCTGACAGTGGAAGCTACCCTAACTGGAAAGGTATACTCAGAAAAACGTCTCTCAGACTGATGGAAGTACAAATTGGAAAACCATCAATAAACTCAATCACCAAATTCATTCCAAAACCAGGAAGCTAAAAAGAGAGCTTCCCAAATCCGAACTTCAAAACAAGCTTCGGTTTATCTCCCATGACTGTCTCCGACTCTCTCGTACTCTAAATTCTAGGCAACAACGCAAGTTTCAAAGAGATCATGTCACTTCAAACCATGTGACTGTCACTTCAAATCAAGTGATTTCAAATTTTCGGAAAAGCAGGTCTCGCAGATTTATTCGTAAACCGGTTACCGAGCCTTCCACCGCCACCACCGCGGTTGTAAGCATATCGTGTCAGCTTTCTGAAGGAGAAACTAAAATTTTCTCGAAGGTACTCAATTTCTGCCCCAAACCAAGGCAGACTGACACGCAGAAATTATCGCTAGACATGAAAGCGTTTTTCCGACGCTTGCGCCTTCGAGAGTATTTTGCTGACGAAGACGGCCTAAATTCTCCACCGGACAACGATATATCGTATCAATTTAAACCAAAAAGCACCTGGAACCCACCAAAGGGGCGTTGTCCGCAACTGGAATCATTTATTTCGGCCATTGGAGAGGATGTGAAAAACCACACCCCTTCCCCAGATTTCCGCGACAATCTCACAAAAAGTGAACGTCAGGCCATTCGAAGTCTACGGCATCGTGATGATATTGTTATCAAGCCGGCTGACAAAGGCTCTGCGATTGTTGCAATGGGGACTCAATTTTACAGGGAGGAAGCCCTCAGATTACTTGGCAATCCCGACCACTACAGACGTCTAGACTCAGATCCCACTTCGGAAATTGCGAATAAAGTGGAGGCGGCCATCAAAAAGATGGTTCGCAACGGCTCCATTGACTCTGAAACCGGCCCGAATCTCCTCCACGTAGATCCTAAACCAGGCCGTTTCTATTTTCTGCCCAAGTAGTCCGGGCAGACCAATTATTTCCGGCAACGGGACTGCCACGGAAAAAATTTCAAAATTTGTTGACCTGCTTATCCAACCCCTGGTTCCAACCCTTCCCTCCTACGTTCAGGACACTACGGACTTCATCCGCAAAATTGGGAAGATCAAAAATCTCCCGTCGGACACAATTCTGGCCACTCTTGACGTGTCCTCGTTGTACACAAACATACCAAATGAGGAAGGCATCTCCGCTTGCACCAACGCCTTCAATCCGATTCGGGGCAAAACTCCCACCAAGAAAGACTTAGGCGAACTCATGCATCTGATTCTGACCAACAACAATCTCATTTTTGGTGACCACCACTACCTCCAAATTCATGGTACAGCCATGGGAACCAAAATGGCTCCCTCATTTGCTAACTTGTTCATGGGCAACTTCGAGCAAAAATTTCTGTCTCGACAAAATTTGAAACCACAAATTTGGTTACGCTTCATAGACGACATCTTCATGATCTGGCCCCACGGTGAAGACTGTCTAAAACTTTTTATTGAAAACATCAATTCGTTCCATCCCACCATCAAATTTACGGCCGACCATTCCAGGTCCAGTGTCCACTTCCTGGACACCACTGTAACCATAGAAAATGGTTCACTCAAAACAGACTTGTTCAACAAACCAACGGACAAGCACAACTACCTTCTACCCAGCAGTTGCCATCCTCCGCACTGCACCAAAAACATTCCGTACAGTCAAGCACTCCGCATAAAACGCATCTGTTCCTCTGAAACAGATTTTGACACTCGGGCAAAGGAACTATCCGGTTACCTCCGTAACCGGCAGTATTTTCGGGGTTCAATTGAAAATGCCATCAAAAAGGCAAAAGAAACCCCTCGCTCGCAAACTCTGACGTACAAAACTCGTCAGCGCAATTCCGACAGAGTGCCGTTGGTAACTGAGTACTATCCCGGTCTACCACCACTAGCCAAATTCATCAAAAATCAACCCCCCGTTGTTGCCTTCAAGCGGCCCTCAAATTTGCGGGACATTTTGGTTCGGGCAAAATTCCAGGACAAAGCCTCAGTCGAGGAAAACGACGAAAATTTTGGTTGTTCACCTTGCCCTTCCAACTGCAAGACGTGCGCCCTGGTTGATTCCACAAAAGGCTTCCAGAGCAATGAAAATGCAGGCACCTTCCAAGTTAGACAAGAAATTAATTGTCTTTCCAAAAATGTCATTTATCTCATATACTGCAATTTATGTGGTGTGCAGTATGTCGGAGAATCTAAAAATACTCTTCGAATGAGAATGACACAGCACAGGTCAGCAATTTAAACCAAAAAGGTTGAACAACCTGTTGCAAACCATTTCAATTTGCCCCATCATTTTATCAAAAACTTACGGGTCATTGCTATCGACCAAAACGATACATGGACCGACAAAGCTAGAAAAGCTAAAGAAAATTTCTGGGAACTCAATCTCAAAACCACATCGCCTTTCGGCTTGAACATCAGGAGCGATTTACCAGCTTGCTGATAATACCAACCAAAATAATCCGATCAGGCCATTCCGGCCTAACAATTTCTCTAATTACTTTCAAGAGGATTTTCCTATTGTTGATGGGTTACACCCGAGTAATCCGATCAGACCCTCCCGGTCAATCAACCTGCTCAATTGCCTTAAGAAGGATTATCCTGTCACAATAGAGGTGCGACCATTGTCAACACCTTTAAAAGCTTCCAAAATTTCTCACTCCTTGTCATTCTCTGACCAAGTATTGACAAAGAGGTAGTATTTCTCGAAAGCTCTACTTCAAACCTTTTGGCTGTTTAATTTATCTAAATTCTAGCCTTCCGCTATTTGTATCTCCTCGGAGATCCAGCCTTTCAATTCTGTAGCACCGTTGTTTTACAGTTTCTCCGTCATGTTTATATATATATATATATATATATATATATATATATATATATATATATATATATATATATATATATATATATATATATATATATATATATATATATATATATATATACATATATATATATACATATATATATATATATATATACATATATATATATATATATATATTAGGTCCATCAAACAGAATCTCCATGGATACCCGGTGGCTGCACATTTTAATCCCCCTTCACCTTGTTCTATGCAGCATTTAACTGTTACGACAGCTGTAATGTGCCGAGGCTCCGATCGTGACCGCCTTAGTGCTGAAAACCGACTGATCATGAGGCTTGGTACTCTCGCTCCACACGGCCTTAATGATAGAATTGACCTTTTGTAATATTCACCCCTTTTTGAGCCAGTTTTAACTCCTTTTACACTTACCAGTTCGTGCTCATTTATAACTGTGTAGCCCTTATTATTTTTTTCGGACCTAGTTTTTGTCTACTTTTTCCCCTTTTTTCCATGTTCGATTTGTACGTGCTCTTTTTCATCCAGGACGCTCTTTTTCCTTTTTTTTTTGATTTGTGTTTCATCCTTCGCACTCATGTTTTCTGACAGTCACTTTCGTTCGGTTCTGTTTTTACAGCGATCGCTTCGGATTTGATGTTTGTCGTGTCCAATTGTTACTGTTGGTTGTTCAGTTTGGTTTTTCCCACCTGATGAAGGGTTTATACCCGAAACGTCGTGGAGTTTTCCGCAAACTTTTAAGCACTTTTACTACCTCTTTTCGACCTACACATTTCAACAGTGCTCCGCAGCATTTCGACCTTATATATATATATATATATATATATATATATATATATATATATATATATATATATATATATATATATATATATATATATATATATATATATATATATATATATATATATATATATATATATAGTGAAAAGAATAAATGAAATCAACCTCAGCGAAAAATTGACCACCTTCACTGGGACCCAGCGAAGGTGGTCAATTTTTCGCTGAGGTTGATTTCATTTATTCTTTTCACTTTACACGATGCTCAGGGAAAAGCAATCGTTTCCTATTTATTTCTAATTATTTTCATATTTATTTTATATATATATATATATATATATATATTTATATATTAACATGACGGAGAAACTGTAAAACAACGGTGCTACAGAATTGAAAGGCTGGATCTCCGAGGAGATACAAATAGCGGAAGGCTAGAATTTAGATAAATTAAACAGCCAAAAGGTTTGAAGTAGAGCTTTCGAGGAATACTACCTCTTTGTCAATACTTGGTCAGAGAATTTTTTTTTTATGTATATCATATATATATAGATATGTGTATATATATATATATGATATACATAAAAACAAAAAGGGGAGCTTTGCAAACGCCGATGTTTTTGGTGATGATAATTATCTTCTTGGAGTTTAAAAAAAGAAGTTCGACCGTTCTTTAACCTTTTTTTATAATAAGAGCAAGCCTCCTTACTAGACAATACAAGTGAAAACCGCATTCTTTTTGTGAAAACCTTACTGGTACTATAAACAAATGAAGATTTTGTTAAAACGTCTTTTACGGTAAGTGTCCAGGAATATACGATTGACAAAAACGGAAGGGAAGGCAGTTACTTACAGAATCAAATCAAATTTGCGTATTATAGAAAGTCCAGACAGCCTCAAAGACTTATGAAATGATAACTCTGGGACTATAAATGCTATGGCCCTCTTTTGTGGAATCAACCTTTCATATTTGCCTCGTTGGCATACCATTTTACCTTTCTTTAACAATTACTCTAAAAGGGAAATACTGCGTTTATTTTACAAGATAATTTTATACTTTTAAACGAATTTTATTGACACAAAGTGATAAACGATTCATAAACAATGCAGTATGGTGGTCTTCTTTTCAAGAAATAAGTTTCCCTCAGATTGCAATTTAGTTATTTGTTGCTCAAGATCAATTTTTTCACTCAAACTTTCAACATTTCAAATGAAATTGTCACTCAGACTTTCTGGGGGATGAAATTCGCTCTTATATTTCCAGGATGTACTTATTCTGCCGTCGTTAGATACACCGAGGAAGAAATATCAGTCGGCTGGGCCATGCCTTCTTTAGGATGAACAGTTAAAATCAAAATCTTTATTTTCCGTATCAGTAAGTGAACAATAAAACTTTGCACCAAAATAGTACAAGCTTATTTTCAATTCGTTCGCTTAAAATTTGTTGGTTTAATTCCTGCCTGTAAGCTAGCTTGGATATTCGCTGACGCATTAAATTGAAGGGCACAGCGTGGGTAGTTGGATAGTCAGATAGTGTTTTACGGCCCAGTTTCCAACCTGTTGGTTCAAGTCGAGCTGGCCACAGCCTTTTTTCCAGTTGTTACTCAGTGGCTTGTTTTCCCTACTCCATTACTTATGTGGGGCATCACGCACAACGGCAGTGGGTTTCATATTTAGAGTCTTTGGTATGACTTGACCTGGGAGTCGAACCCGGGCCTTCCGCGGGAGAGGCGAATGTTCTACCGTTAGACCAAACACGCGGTGGACACACAACCCGAGATCAGCATATAGCGCACGCCGTTTCTTTGTTTTCGTGCAGTACTTTCATACAACCATAAACATTAAACTTAACAACCAACAAAAACAGAGACTAAGGCCAACTTTACATCAGATTAAAATGCATATTTTTACACAAAAAAGGCAATTTAGGTAAAGTCCGACTCCTTGGTCCAATTCTACATTTACTGATTTTACCTTATGTCATGTTTGGACTAAGAGGGATATTGATGTCACCACATTAACATGTAAAACCAAATTTTGGAATACCTGTTTCAAATACGGGACTAGTTTATTCCCACAATTTAGAGGATGTACGTATGTGCATAAACACAAAAACGAACTACCGAACCAGCTTATTCTAGGACGCATTTTTCCGAGCACTCACCACGCCTTCCAGTGAAAAGAAAGTGCCGGATTGTTCGATCAACTCCCGAGGTCATGGCATATAGGCCTACACCACACAGAAACAAATCCATTCCCGGTCTGTCTTTATCATAGACATTCACAAAGTCGAGACGAGGAAAAAACAGAAGCTGGGAAACTTTATTTACGAGTGGTTAAACAAGTTAGTTCAAGTTCGTCTAATTTTGTTAATTTGTCAGCGTATTGTGAAATAACATTAAGGCATACATATACATGTATATGTATGAACGGATAACCTATCAAAACACGAAAAGAACGACGATTTCTGACAAAAAGGATTACTTGTTTAAAAACCACTTTTTGGAATTTAGGAAAAATAACGTACTCCCGTGCAGGAAGATGAATGTTTTCCTGATTTCTGCATTTTTTCTTCAACTTTTTCTTCAGCAGGTAAGGTGTTTTGTTCCTATTTCTTTAAAATGATTCTGTTTCTTTTTCTACTTTGGACCTACTAGATTTTTTCACTTTAGCTAGACATTGTTGATGAGTGCGGCTATAGGGTGAGATGAAACATACTACATTATACCACTAAATCGATTTTAGTGGGGTGGAGGTTCAATTAGGTAAGCACATGGTGCAAATGACTGCACAACATTTACGTGCAACCTTGCAAAGTGTCCTTTCATATAAACATGTCACGAGTATTTATGCATGATCATCTTCTCGCGTAATCATAACTTGAAGAAGAATTCCTGCCTTAAGAGACTCGAAGAAGTAATATTTTGCATTTATTGGCACATTTAGTGTGATTAAATGTTGCAGCGTTACAATCTACACACAGACAACACCATACAAGACCCTTAAGATAGAGCGTATCCTGTAAGGATTGAGAATACTTTATCTATTGTGCACCGATGCTAACTTACTGTAGCTTGAAAGTGAAGTAATATATGCATTATGTCGGCAAAACTAGACCGAGCCCAATCAAGGCACTCTGGGAATCGAAGTAGAGAACTTCTGGGGAGGGAAATCTATTTTTTGAGTGGTCGGGTGGGTGAAATATGCAAAAACGCCTAATCCCATTTTAATATATTTTTTATATTAGAGGAGTTTACGGTAGCCTCTTTAATTGATCATGTTATCCGAGCGGTAAATAATAAGGAAAATAGCAATCAGCTATTTCCCTCGGCATATTGGACAACAGCCATGTTTTGACCACCATGCCGAGTAGAGCTTTTATTGAAACGTTACAACACAACTGGTCAGAAAAATCAGAAGCCACGTTGACAACGTATGCAAAGTTTGATCCCAGCATCTTAGAACTATGACGATGACTCTAAGTAGACTACATTTTCCATTGTGAAGTGACTTTTTAGTAAGCAGTAGTATCCTTCCATACTATGACGGTGGCCTATACAATAGGCAATCTAACAGGTAACGTGACTAAGGATTTAAGCAGTGAAAATAAAGATAGCAACTCAACGAAAAGTGTAAATTCATTCCATTAGAGTGATAATTCACTCCAAGAGGAGTGAAGTTCCCTCCAAAAAGAGTGAAGTTCGCTCCAAAAAGAGTTAAGTTCGCTCCAAAAAGAGTGAAATTCACTAGAGGAAGAGGGGAAATTCACTCTTCCACGAGTGCCTGCAATGATCGCCCTTTTTTTAAGAGCGATCACTGTGAGCACTCCATCAAGAGAAACTTCGCTTGTTTTCAGGGAATTTCACTCTTTTTGGATTGAACTTCACTCCTCTTGGAGTGAATTATCACTCTTATGGAGAGAATTTATACTTTTCACTCGATCAAAGAGTGACTAAGTTCACTCTTTTGATTTTAGAGTGTATATATATATATACATATATATATATATATGTATATATACATGTATATATATTTATATATATATATATATATATATATATATATATATATATATATATATATATATATATATATATATATATATATATATATATATATATATATATATGTATAGACTGAAAGGCTGGAACTCCGAAGAGATACAAATAAAAAAATAAAGGAAGGCTAGAACTTTGGTGAATACAACAGCCAGTAAATAAGTAATTACTGTAGTAATAAATGTAGACGGAAATCGGTATGCCGTTAGAACGATAAAGCGAAAATAAAACAGTAAAATACATAAGAATATATTTCCCCTTTGCGTTTTGAGATATGAATTCACGTTATTTCAATGGCCCGTCATACATTCTTATAGATAGATAGATAGACAGACAGACAGGCAGATAGCTAGATAGATAGATAGAATCACTGAACACCTCCGAGCTATTTAACCTGTCTGGTTTTCCTGTAGCTGCCCATTTTAATCAGCGCTCTCTATATACTACTAAAGACTTTTTGGTCACGGCCGCATTAACCTGTAAAGGAACCCATATTGATCGTCACAAGACTGAAAACCGTCTTATGCTTAAACTTGGCACCCTTCCCATGGCCTTAAGTTCCAAGCTAGAATTACTGCCTGCATGATTTTAATCTTGATATTGACCGGTGCTTTTTCCTAGACTTTGACATCTCGTTTGTGTGATATCAGTTGGCTTTCTGTTACCGTGTTGAAGGGTATGTAACCGTTCAACTCCATTTTTTGTCCAACTTTTTTTGTTCAATTAAATTACACCGCGTTTTAACATGTTTGGTATCGACATATGTTTTGTCCAGTGCATCGCAGTACCTTAGTCTTTATATACTTATTTATATAGAATTGTCACTAGCCTGAGGACCGCAAGACAACGTGAAACTATTAGTAGCGAGGCCTGATCCAAAATATTGACTAATTTTTTAAAGCTCTACTTCGTATTGAGCACTTTCCTAATCAGCATTTAACTATGTTAATAACTATTGATATCTTTATATATTTACACACACACACACACACACACACACACACACATATATATATATATATATGAAAACCAAAAAATGATAAAAACGACGGTATATATATATACAAATGATCGATGGATGAATGGACGCAAGGTCGGTCGGGAGGGTGGAGCGTTTGTTTGAGGACCTATTATATTCCTTTTGTGAATGTTTTAAGTTAGATAAAGCAATATGCAATACAGTTATGGCGCCCCTTTAGTTATATTTTTATGGGGATCGTATTTACAACTCATTTCACTTGTATCCTAAAAAAAAAAAGAAAAGTGGGGAATATATTTTTTATTAATATGGCTCCAACCAATAACAGGTTTCAGTTTTCTTTCGCGGCCTTTCACTTCCAGTTCGCTAATTTATGTGAACTCTATTTTCCAAATGGTATTTCACAGGCAAGTCTTGCCAGCGTGAACAATGCGATCTCTTCAAAACAAGGTAAGATCAACTCTTCACATATAATCAAAATCTTTGCGAATTATTCCTCTTTTTCTATCAGTTTATATTTTATGCTCTCAAGCAAACCAACTTTAAATGGAGTCCATCTTCAGACTCTTTGATATTGTTTTATGCCCTCTTTCCATTCATGGTCACTGTTTTTCCTTTGTGAGGTGAGTCTCGACGAAATGTGGGTCACATATTCCAGTGACATAATGTTTTGCTAAAGAAAAGTTACTATTTGAACCTGGAAGGTGAATAAATATAAAAATGAGAACTATCATGTAGGTTTCAAGCATTCAAAATAGATCATGGGAAACAGATTGGCCATGGCTGTATTTTGTATATCTGTTTTTACCACAAAGCGATTTTCATCAAAACCACAGTTTACAAATTAAATCTGTATTAAAAAAAAGTGGCACAAAAGTTTACTGGTAGAGATTTACCTTACACCTAAGAATATTTTATACGACGCCAACTTGATGTCGTGGGGAAGCTTCTGCTGGTATTGTTCAGCAAGCTTTTGCTGTTGTAGTTCTTTGTAAAAGATCATCACACAAGACATCATCTAAAATGAATTGTGGATATCTGTGACAAGATACTCCTATAATTTGTAAATAATACGCATGCCAAAGATTTCAGAAGTAGAACCTTCTGCCAAAGTGCTTGGTACTCAGCATAATCAATGGAGTACGGAAAACAAGCTAGTGAGCCACAACTGGAAGAAAGGCTTAGAGTGACCGGCTGGACTTAAGCCAACCGGTTAGAAACCGGCCACAAAACTCCATGGTTCTAACTAACACAATTTCAATAATATATTAGAAGTTAGGAGGAAAGTCAATTATAATAAAGAATTTGAGTTGTGCTGAAGGGACCATGTAATCACTTCAAACATTTTGATCATATCTCTCGATGCAGTTGGTGACTTCTTAAGCTGGTACTAAGTCAAACAACCTCCATTTGTCAACTACCTCTCTGTGTGTGGTCAGGGAAGTTGGCTCGGGAAACTAGAAGGTCCTTTCTAGGATATTAGGACAGAAGGCAATAAAATATTGATGTTTTGGGGGAAGTCTTACGTTCTTGCACATGAAACTAAAGCAAGAATTGTTGGCATTTTAACTCCCGCCAAGGGAAATAAGCTTTCTAAGCTCTGCTCTGAATTTAGTACCTTCATACAAGGTAATGCATAACGATGGGATAAATACATCACCTTGTGAGAAATAAGGGAAATTTAGCCAGCACATTAAAACGATGCGCTTCGTGCATTAAGTGCCTTAGACAATTTACGCGGCCAACAATAAATGGCTGATTGGGTGCAATGAGATGTATAAGTTATCGCTCATGGATATATTTCAGATGGACGTTAACCCTTAACCTGTAAACAGAGTTTAATAAGCATTTCGAATAAGTGGTCAAGAGGGATATTTCGGTGGTTACAAAATGCAGCAACGATTAAGATCACAATATTTCTTATTGCTCTCTTCATTTTACAGAGGATTTGGTTTCTAAATTGTCGAATTATCGATTTGTACGACCTTATCGCTCAACTCCGGGAGGGGAGTTTTTAAGCTATGATTTGTCGAACAGTGGTGAAGAAATCGTTAAAAGGCGATATCGTCGAAGAGCCGACGAATTCCATTCTTCAACAAATTATCACTTTGTCGTAGAATCTGTAGATGGTGAAGAGTTGTTGCTAAATGTTGAAAAAATGACGGACCTATTTGCCCCCAACGTTGTGATTGAGAAATTTACGGAAGAGGGTGACATTGTTACAGAGAATCCTTTAACTGACTGTTTCTATCAAGGTCAGGTGGGAGATGTGATTAAATCTACCGTTGTAATCAGTAGTTGCAAGGGATTGGTAAGTTCTTTTCTATCCCAGTTTGGATTTCTTCACAGCATTCTTTAAATTTCATTCAGCTACATTACACAAAATAAAGATAAGCATTGCTAGAAAGGAAAAACTAAAATGGAAATTTGAAATTTGATATTTCTTAGAGACACATAAAATAATGAGACGATTTTAGAACTTCGAAAATAAATTGATACTTTGAACAAACCGGAAAGAATACCCACAGAAATGAGACATGGACGGTTCGAATGGAACGCCGGATTGACTCCGTCCAAAAGCGACAAGCGAGGACGGATAAGTTCCTGCACTGTTGCACACTCCACAAATTGTTATGACTGCATGATGGCAATCTACTTTCTTCTGGAGAGAACTGTCCAACGTAAGGCACTAACTGAAGCAACTATCATGGCTGGAACTTAACGGTGTGGATATTATTTATCGCATAACGGAAGGTTCTAGAATGTGCTCATTCGAAAGGTTTCTGGAATATAGGCTGGCGAATAAAAAGAGACATTCCCACGACAACCAGGGAAAGAGACTCTGATCAGACTTCATCAGACTGTCAGAATCAGACAAGCACTATTGAATGATGAACTTGGTTTCTACTGCACTGTTATTACTCTTCGTCCAGACGTTTGCTATTTCCAGTCGGTATAACATCTGAGCAAATAGAAACCAGTCACTATGTTCTGCAGTGCCTTACACCATTCTTTGTGTTGTGACATTCACTGACGAAATGCCATCAGGACCATCATTCATCAACAAGCCAGTAGGCCACAACGGGAAAAAGGCAGTAGCCGGCTCGACTTGAACCAATTGGATGGAAACTGGGCAGTAAAACTTTATCTAACTAAGTAAACCATCAACTTTTGACTTAGTCGAATTGCCATTCGCCTTCGCTACTGCAGCAGCTAACCATCGTTGATGTTCATTAGCGCCGGCAAGACTACCGATAAATACAAAAATACTAAGATTTAGTGCCTGTATGAAATGAAGAAGAGGGGTTAATTTTAAATAATAATTAACTTGTTAAATTTAATCTCGTACTTCTGTGATCTGTGTCTGTTGCTGGTTTGAAGGCGACCGAGCCATATAAAGAGAGACATCAAACCATTAACCATGCAGTAGGTAAAAGTGGAGGCATGTGGCGTCGCGTGAGGTCATTTCGTTTCTGAATTGTATGCTAAGCGTCACTTATCATGCGTGGTAGATGTGTTGTCGACAAGGTGGCCACTACATCACCCTTGTAACCATTGTGTCGTATTTTGCCAATATTGAGAGACCATCCCGTAGTGGTGAAGTCGGCGGAGAACCCCAATTCCGCTTTTACGTGGTGAAGATTCTGCGTAGTCACAATCATTTGGGGATCTAGCAGATGCATTGAAATTATTCAGGATCGAACGTGCTTCCATTGCCGTGTTTACTGACACAACTCTTATTTCATTCGTTAAAGTTCGGAAATTTAAACTTGATGGACGTAATGACCATCTCAATGAAGCACTTGCATAGTGCTTCATATATGGGGAATTTCTGTTGTTTTAATTTTTAAAATGGAAATAAGAAGGACAAAGATGATAGGAGTTGGAGGGAAGAATTGTAGCCCTAAAGGCCCCTTACGAAAAAGAAATACTAAAGATTAAGAACAAATTTCAATAAAAGTGTTTGCCCTTTGACTCTTTTTTGAACACAAAAGATGGACATATGAAAGAGTGACGTAAATGGCAACGTAATTTTCCCTCGTGAACATTGTAATACAATGACATATGTTGTTATTTACAACACGAAAAAGGTGACTTCCTCAATATTCTGGTATATACACTCGTAGAAATCAAGACATTTTAGGGTGCTTAGCTAAGCCTCCTGGTGTTAGTACTCAATGCAAGTTGCGCACTGTTTTCTTTTATTTTCTTTCCCACAGAGCGGAGTAATTAGTCTTGGAGATGAGGAGTACGTCATCGAGCCTGTAGATCCCGATGAACCTCTTTCGGTGGAAAATAAAACTGCAAGAGGCACTCATATCATATACAAAACGACTGATCATGAAGACCACGAAAATGTAGAAGATCGTATGTATACTGTGAACTTCATTAATTTGACACAAATAGTGTTTCCTAGGAAAAGTGTTTGGCTGAGCTGTATCGATAGCCGCCTTATCAATTCCATTTATAAATACTTTGATGTACAGTCCTGGACAAAAATACAAAGGACACTCCACCGCTTCCCCGCTCATTGTTAAAGTCTTGAAAGTTTGGGTATATTTTGTCAAAATCAGCTAGATTTAGAGGGGATGATCTAGGAAGACCATCGAATCTGTACGTAAATGTTGCTACATTCGGGAATACTGGACAAAAATTCATGGGACAGGCCTCCGCTCCCCCGTTCAACGTTGAAATTCTTGGAATTTTAGGTATATTTTGCCGAGGACAACATTGATTCGTTTGGGGGCGGGGGGATTTGGGAAGACAAGCGAATATGTGCCTCTTTTTGCTACATGTGGGTAAAAGTGTCCCATCATTTTTTCTAGAATTGTATCTCACATAAAAATAAATTGTTCAAGAAGCATAACGTCCGTTGCCCATTTTCTTGGGCTTCATATTCGTGCAGTTTCATACGTTGATCATTCAGCATGCATCAATCGGTAGCTAGCTAGCTTGATTTCGCCAACCAATCCTACTAACAGACTACAGCTCAATTTAATCCCCCAAAGTGCTGTTTATAACATTATGCAAGCAGTCCAGAAAACAAATCATGCACCGGTTACAGTTGTGATAGATTCGAAACAGGGTAATTCTATAAAAATATCAATTAAACGGACGTTTTGGAAACCGGTTGTCATATATGCTTGTCCCGGTATTTTGGAACATGAACGCAAGTGCAGTCCAGTTTTAACCGGGGCTTGAAGGGCAGTTGTTTTACGATGCTAAGCGACAACTAATGTGGGAGATGCCGTTGGCTTATGAATTACAACTTCACGTCGGGTGGCAACCAATTCAACAATTTGGATCAAATTTGGTATTTTCTGAAAGGCCAGTTCAGATGGGAAAACAGTACATTGCTCTTGGATGAAAAACCCACCTTTCTTTGATCTTACCACGAATCCAACTCCAGACCCCCGGCTGCTAAGCGTCATCGCTTCAAATGCCACCGCTTTTATTCACTAGGCCATAGCACCGCCTAGCACCGACTTTTGAAACTCGCTTACGACTGCAACATTTCCACCCATTTTATAGAAAAGAAGACAAACGATTTAACAAACAACGCGGAATTTCTCGGACTTTCCAAAGAATCAGGACACCGGGTCAAAAGAGCCAGCCGTCTTCCAACAGATCAGGTTTACTATGTTAAGACTATGTTGGTTGCTGATGCAAGCCTACAGAAGTTTCATGGCTCCGAAACAGTGATGTACATGGCAAAACTGATGAATTACGTTAGTATTGAGCAATTTTTGCAAGAATGTAAGGTTCAAGTTACCGTAAAGTTTGCTCAAAAATTTATACATAACTCTGAGAACTAAAGTAATCATAAGTGAATAATTTGACATCTCACCATACATTTATATATCAATCGACCAGATCGTAGATAGCCTTAAGACTTTTCGACTGCTTAACTAATTGCAGCACTCAAACACAATGGAAACAATGGAGAAGAAAAAAAATTACATTTCGGTTAAATAAGAAAAAGATGGAGCTTTCTGATCAATCGTCTCGTTTATGTAGACAAAACAAAATTATGGAATAGGTCTTATGCATTTAAGACAAACTGATGTCACCCTTGGCTGCAATTTTGTGTAAATTATTTGGTATTTCACTATAAAATGTTATAAGACACGGCCCAATCTTAATTTGCCTTAGAAGTTCACCACTCCGTAACTAGTAGCATCAACCGAATGTAGAACATCGCAAAGACAACATAATACAACATCAGCATGTAAAAACAATGAAAAGCAACGGAGAAGAAAAGGAACTTATTTTGTTTGCATTTCGTTTGATATGGAAATAAGAACAAGATGGTGCACCGGTATTTTAATCAATCGTCTAGTGTATCTAAATAAAACAAAATGTGGTATTGTAATAACCGTATCTCAAAACTATGAAACGCCAACCATGCACTCAATGTAATTTTTGATAATAGAATTAAAGTTTTTTTGTTGTAAGGAAGAGAGTTGATGATTATCAAGGAATTACGCTGCTTCTGTGATAAAGCTCTTAAATTGCAGAAGATGAAACTCTTAAAAAGTAATCTGACTGTCGTTTCCACCTAGCCTCTTTTTAATTTTCAGGTTAACAAGATTTTTGCACACGATACTTTAGGACTCAACATCAAGTTTGTTATAGTCAGTGTGAAGCTGTTAAACAATTGTACGGTAAGAGCCATGATAGATATATAGGAAGGACTCATCTTTAATGTTCAACATCTATTAATTTTCCTAACAACCATCACGTTTTATCCTTGGCTTCTGTAGTGTCACGTAACACATGCGGTATGGACGCTTGAATTTGTGTTCATATGTGCAGTATGATTAACATGGTATGTTGTTCTAAATACAAATTTGATACAATTTGCACCATTAAAATTTTTAACTGAACGCTTCATCTTTCATTCGGGACGGTTTCGCAACATTAGACACTAATTCTGTACCTTAAAAATGGGCTTAATGACTAAGCCGATATTAACGATCAAGGTCAGTTTGTTAAATACGGTTTTCTATCGATAGAAAACTGTAAATAACAACCTGACTTTTTCTACCAGGTCTTCACAGCCTAAACAAAGTCTAGGGGGTGTACCTTCCTAACGTTTGCATTAATTTGGAACTCGAAATATCCTTTTAATACGTTTTTGTGGCGAAGATGAATAATTTGACATATTTTCAATTCTATTCCCTTATTTCTTAATTATATTTTCTTGTATAACTTCACTAAATCTAAGCTAATTTTCATGATTCAGAATGCATTTAATAATTTAGCTACTGATTCTATTCCAGTCACATGATACATAAAAATACAAATCAATCCTTAGAAATCGTTTGAATGTGGATGCCCAATATCATAAAGTAAACCGGTAAAATCCGGCACTTCAACTCTGGATTCAGAAATCAAGGACACAGCATAAATGTGACGGGTTAAAGGGCACAATTTTCCAAGGTGAAGCTGCGTAGATCATGGGGGTCGATTTGGTTTTCAAAGTGGGGGGACATCTGGTCTTAATTTTTTCTCTTGTCCTGGTAAGGTGTGAACAGTGACGTAGGTAGAGAATTTTTCGGGAAAGGGGGGGGGGGTGGGTTTGGGCACGCATCCAGATTTTACGATGTTTTGGAGTGTGAACACCACTGTACTGGCCGTTATTTAATCCCAGTATTAATTCGAATTTATACCAGTATTAAATCGACCAATCCGAAAGGCTGAATAAATACCAGTATAAAATCGAATTAATAATGGTCAGTATTAATTCGAATTTATACCAGTATTAATTCGAACTTACACCGGTATATATTCGAATTATTGCCGGGGTAAATTCGAATTTATACCTGTATATATTCTGGCATTCTAACTGGTTTATTTAATACCGGTATTAATTCGAATAAATACTGGTATAAATTCGATTTAAAACTGGCATAAATTCGATTTAATACTTGTATATATTCAGGGTTTCTTAATGGTCGATTTAATACTAGTATAAATTCGATTTAATCCTGGTATAAATTCGATTTAGTGCTGTAATATATTTAGCGTTTCTTAATGGTCGATTTAATACTGGTACATATTCGAATTAAAACCGGGATATACTCGAATTCATACCGGAATAAATTCGAATTTATACTGGTATATATTCTGGCGTTGTGATTGGTCGATTTAATAGTGGTATTAATTCGAATTAATACTGGTATTAATTCGATTTAATATTGGTATTTGTTCGAATACTTGTATATATTCGAATTTATAACGGGATATGTTATATTTAATGCTGGTATAAATTCGAATTACCGGTATGTTTTCCTGCCCTGTGATTGGTTCTAATATATACCGGTATTAAATAGAATTAATACTGGTTTATATTCGAATTAATACCGGGATTAAATATGGTGTCCAACACGGCTTGCCATAAACGTCAGTGTGATTTTACTTCTCTGATATTGGCCTAAATACTGCATGATCGAATCGCTATACAAAGAAATGATGTGAACGTGTCGAAATTTTGCATTAGAAGTCATACCCTTTTCTGAAAAAGTTGCATGCAGACTGTGCACCAAGACATTTTCAGTTTGCTTTAAATGTGTTTGTAAATTTCCTCCTGCCAGGCTGGACATGCACTAAAGACCGCAGGTTTCATTAAAACAGAGTAGGCCACGATTCCTCTTCTTCAAATTCCTTAATGTTGTGCTCCTTCATCAACTACACCTGCTGACCTATGCACAAGAACAGTCGACATTATCATAGAGACCGATGAATAATGTTAGTATCTTTGATATACAACTGAAAAAGGTCATCAATGAAACTGCAAGCGCGCGGAGCGCGCGATTTGCAAAGCAAACACGTGGAATTATCGATACTAAAAATCGATCGTAATCGGTAGAAGACACCTTTCATAACCTAGGTCACAAAAAGTGAGGGGGGCCTTTACGTTAGTGTTCCCTCCACTCAAAAAATTGGGAGAACATGTCCCCCAATCCCCCATCAGATGCCCATGACGAAAAACGATGTTTCTGTCAAAATGAATTTACCTCGACTGCATTTTTCCGTTTTCTTAAAAATTTACTTCACGAAGCACTTTGATCACTAAAACTAGTTCATCTTTAAAGGTAGTCATTGTACAGTAAATTTTAGCCAAAATATATCGTTGTGTATTCAAGTTAGGTTTTTTGGAAATGAAGATGATGTATTCGTCATGCAGGTGAACCCACATATATAAACGTCCGTGTAAAGGCCAGGGTATCGCTCGTGAAATTCCTGCTGAAAAGAACCTTTAGACGGGATTTTCCCGCTTCATCTTCTTCATATTTCTAAATACTGTGCTCCTTCATAACCACACCTGCTGCCCTACGAACAATCGACATCACTGAGACCGATGAATAAAGAGATGTTGAAAAAAGAACATCAATGAGACTGCAATCAGGGGCGCGCGCGAAAATTTGCGGGATTTGCAAAGTGACATGTGGAATTATTGATAAAGAAAGCTGGTCGATCGCAATCGGTAGAGGACACCTTTCACAACCTATAGTCTTTTTGGTAGTACCTAATTTATAAGTTTCACGTAACAAAAAGTGGGGGGAGGGAGGACTTTTACGTTAATGTCCCCTCCACTCAAAAAAGTGGGGGAACATGTCCCCCCGTCCCCCCAAAATCGACTCCCCTGTCGTAGATTAATATCGTCTCTTGAAAAAATCCTAAAATGGTGTCAGCGTGACTTAGTCACTTTCGAAGTGCACTGATTAACGCCACTGCTTAATAGCAAACATTTTTTATCCAAGTTACTTTTTCTCTTGTTATAGTCCAGAAAAATCATATGCACCTCTAGACAGAAAAGTCTAAGTAACGCCAATAATTGGGCTGCCTCTCAGAACACAGTAGATGATGATCATCCGAACCACTTCGATATGTCTTTTTTCCTGACAAGGAATAGAAGTGTTATTGGTGTTGCCGGTAAGATATAATTCATCTTTGGGTAGGGGGATTCAATTCTACATTGAGTCTACTGGATTGCAGTTATTCCATTTCTTCTCTAATTTATATTATAAGCTAAGTATTTTCATAACTTGGCTATGCGTCTGCCTTCACTTAAAGAGTGACATAATAAATAATTATTGCAATCACGGTGTCATACAAATCCTTTTCTTTTGTAGGGTTTCCTTTCATTTCTTGAGACATGTATACCATACCTGATTTTACCTGATTAGGTTACCTTAGCGAATCTCACGCGGCCAAATGTAGGTTAAACAGCAACACTTCTTGATTAGTTAAACAGCAAGTTTGAACTATATTTTCAAATTTAATTTATCAATTTATATTATGAACAACACCCTGATAGAAAAGAATTTTGTTTGGTGTGGCCGAATGCAGTGGCTGATCGTTGGTTTGGAGTTCGAGTTTCAGGTGAATATGTGTCGCCATTCCCTTCTAGAAGTTTTTGAATATTTAAGCACCCACAAATGCAGATTTTACAACATTTGGAATAATCAGAGGTTAATTGATTTGTTCCATTACATTTTTTTTTCCAGATTTCGAATGATTGTGACCATCTCCAACTCATGTGCCTCTATCAATAATGAATAATTTGTTTCACTTTTTCGTACTTTAGGCTACGCTAGCGTTGGAGGAATGTGCCGACCGAGTTCAAGTGCAGCATTGGTTCGTGACTTAGAAGGGCTACGAGACACATTTATTGCAGCGCACGAAGCAGGCCATTTGTAAGTTAATGGCAACGCTGATTTAAATTTCATCGTTTTTAAATGTCATCGTTTATTGACAAAATAAGTTCATGTGCTTGTTAAATTGTTAAAATGTGAGCAATTATCATATGGTGTTCCTGTTTTCGACGGTGAAAGCAAAGGTACCAAACATGTCCCAAATACTTAACTGCATTAGTTATTATCTTTCAATGCCATGATTTCCAGGTATTTGTTGGCTTAAAGTACACAAATTGCTTTGCTTAAAGACAAACTTCTTCAGTCTCTATTCATTTGCCTAGTGATCCTAATTTTTTAATGGTCACTCGCCTTTATTTGACGTCAAAGGAGCCATATCCATAGACCTATTTCCAAATAGCAATTACAATGAATTGTGGGATAGAGTTTTAAGGGTGTGTGTCAATTTTCACCACAGTAAAATGTCATTGACAAAAATGACAAACACCAAAACTCTATCCCCCAATCCTTTGTAATTGCTATTTGGAAATAGGTCTATGCAGAGGCAAATAATTAGGTCAAATATGCATCTATACATTTCAGCAAGTAGATTTTAGGTTACTATACCATCTTAAGCTGTAGGAAAATCCGAAAAATTAGTGAAACCATTGGAATTGAGGGAATCAAGATTTAATTCACAATCATCCATGGGTCTGATCCCTCGAGATAAAATTCGTACTTTAAAGGCATATTTTCATCATCCCAAACAGTTCCAATTCTCCCAACCTACTTACTTCTAGCCCCTCCCACATTTATCTAAAACTCATCTTTATCCAGACACAATCCTTGTTAATTTCTTCATGGCTTGTCCCAGTGGCCATACAAGTCCATAATGTTTAATCAAGACTCTCTCAGTGCCCATGTTGTGTAATTTAGCGATGATGCATTGTTTGAATGTGATGCCAATCAAAGAGCTCTACCAATTGAGAGTTTTGATATATGTATACTGAAACTGTAGTTTAGGGTGACGAATGACTCCCTTTAAATGCAAATCAGATCCGGATCTGATCGGCCAATTTTGCTTCTAGTGAGGAAGGTGGATCAGACCCATCGCAGGCGATCAAATTTGTAATGTTCGCAAATGTGCGATTTTTTTTAGAAGGTGTAGTTCGCGCCATTTTTGTGAACACCAAGTGGTTCCCCTGTATGCAATGTTAAGATATGCTTTTGGATTGATTTATTTAGCCCAACTAGTCCGGCTTCAGATTGAGGCAAGTGCCACCTGGAATGGTCATTAATCCAACCATGTTTTTTCGGTTCCTAACATGTCTATAAACAGAAAAATTCAGGTATATGGGTATCTTTGGGTGGGTTGGGGAAATATAGCGGGGTATCTGCCAAGAGTACTACACATGTTTCTACCTGCCAAAGGAGGGTTTTGGTGTCAGTTTAAACACTCAATCAGAGAAGTGACCCACTGATCCAAATTTTCTACACAAAGCTCAGTGATTCGACCACGTGATTCATTTTTATTATTCCTCCAAAATGACATTAGCGTGACCCAAACTCGTAAGTCTTTATTCTGAGATTATTGACACTCATTTTTTACGTGCATGGAAAACGAACGCACTACTTGGTTTTCCTCTGTAGGCGCATATTTAAGTATGTAAATGAGTGTATAAAATTCCCCTTACAGAAATACCAAAGAAACTGATCAATTAGTAAGTCCATGGACTTCAAATCAAGTCATCGCCGATGGTGGCACTAGAATTTTAAAATTGGGAGGCAGATGAAGGGCAAGAAAAACTGTTGGGATTCAAACAGTTTCGTGAGAGGCACCCTTTCATTTTTCAACTAAATCGAGCGAGGAATGCGAGTGTATGCTGGAAGGGTCCACGGACCCGCGACAAAGCCCGTAGAAACTCAAAGTTTTAGAGTGCATGTGGGTCAAAAATTAAGCCTTGGGATAGTTTTATTCTGGTTCATACTCCATTATTCAATGCAATGATTTCTGTGTACTTTTCTATCCAGTGAGCTTATGCAATGATAACTTGGAAAGACACATAGCTAATAACAAGCACTTGTGGCAGCGTCCTTTCAGCGAATTTTTATATACATGCCTAGGCAACTTTAGAATCTGTCTCGTTAAACATTAGGCTCGCAAGTTAGCGATAATCAGTGACTGATTTCAGGAGTGAATCATGTTGCAATGCTTTAACAAGTACAGTTCTGACGGCAGAAATAACGTACGCAAGCAACTAAATCAGAAGCCTAACGCTGTGCTTAGCGACTGCACAAAGTCAAGCAATTTTAATATGAGGCTAGTGGGCTAGTGTGGTTAACATAGAGATAGACCATACACAATCTCTCTACGTAGTAAAATGTTTCAATGACAAGAAGTTAAAAGCAACATAGCTTACAAAAGGTCACTTTGAAAAACTTTGAGGAAGGTTCAACCATTTTGGAGGGGGTTATTTGTAAATTGATTGGCATAGAAATCTTCTGTCAAGCCACTGTACCTTTAGAGCTGAGTTGGGCAACCAGGGCTGGATTCTGACCAGGGAAATGAGCCCCGATTCCCCGGTCCCCTCTTCCTTCCTCCCGGGGCCGCCACTGGTCACCGTGCGTTTATATTTTTAAGTGTTCGTAAGTGGGAAGCCTCGGAGAGCAAGAAACAATTCCTTGTAAGTAAAATTGATTGAAGAATAATGTTTCTAAGGCCGCAGTCATAGGCGTACGTGAGCATTTTAGTTTGGGAGGGGGCAGAAGAATTTTGGCCCCAAAACTGTAAATCTGCTCAAATGACTTTAAAGGCGAAGCTTCACTATTAAATGACGCGGAGCCTAAAAAAATTGAAAAAATCTGCCCTTCAGACAACCGGAAATGGCATTTTCAGGACTTATAATTAGAATCTAAGCAGTTGGTACTTTTGAGCTCTCTGTTGCAATAAAATATTCACCTCAAAATAATTGAATAAATTGGAAAGTGATCAAAAAGTTGAATGATTTCTGCCCAAAAGTTTTTATTTCTGCCGAAAGAATATCTAAACGGAACGCCCCATTTGCTGCGCGGAGTGAGCAGAAAACTTTGAAAATTCACTCCATCTCAGATAGCCGAAAATTGCATTTTGCAGCCTCATGAGCAGATCCTTAAGCGGTCGGTATTTTGAGCCTTCTTTTGCAATACAATGTAAAATTGAAAATAAATTAGCAAAGTGCATTGATATAAAAGAAGGAAAACCACAGTGACTTCCTTTTTGGCGTTGATAACGGCATAGCAAAGGGCATGGGTAAAGTCTGCTAATCCGCCTGAGTAGCGCAGTCCCCTTAGCCTGCCGCCTATCAGTTGGCTTTTCTTGTCCATGAGCTGAACGAACAGACTTCGTCCGCTCCGCCCGCCAGGTAATCGTCCCCTTACTTGACTTTCTTAATTTTCATGCTATTGATGATGGTTAACACAACTAATATGATATGCAAGCCTACAATATTCTGTTGAGTAGGTCTTATCTGTTCGACCGAAAGACTGACGGTCTACGCGAAGCGCTACCATCAATTGGTGATGTAGAACGTATGGAAAATGTTGAAAATTGTACCCCTCAGACAGCCAGAAATGGTTTTTTTCAGAGATTTGTTACTGGAATTGAACCCTTCGTCATTTTGAACTTTCATTTGCACTAAAAAAGAAGGACAACTTGCAAAGTGATCAGAAAATTACATAATAAAGTGCACCATTATAACAGGATCAAATTGTGTCTTTTCGGGTGAAAACCACGCAACAAAAAAGAAACTGCTTTTAAGAAAACTTTCTTGCGACTCATGGCTACTAAATTTAAGATCTACTGAACTGATGAAATCACTCATGTGGCTCCTGATTATTAACATTTCAACTTAACACCTTTAAAAAATGTCTCGTCACAAGGTGAGTTAAAAGGAATTTCCACGCACCTATGAGAAGAAATTCTCACACTGTGTCATGATGTTATGAAAAAAAAAAAAACCTTGCCGATTTTCATTACCTTATTACCGTTGCCCAAATTTCGACTGTGGCGGCAGGATAGATGGCAAACTGTAGGACTAGTGGGCACTGCGATTAAACGCTCTCCAGTTTTTCCATGTAATTATTAGTTGGCGATTGAAAACAGAAAAGGATTTTTCAACCTTCCCCCGGGTATTTTACTATTGCGGCTAAAGTTTTTCCAGACTGCAGTGTAAAGTGGGGCGGAGGAATTTTTTCCATAAATTGCACCATCCTTCGTAAATCCTTTTAATGATTTTCATTTTCCCATAAAAGTTTTAATTTGACCACTAATTCTTTTTTCCGACAAATTAACAAAAAATTCAGATAACCAGCCATTTCAGGCATACTATTCCGCAAGATTTAAAATCACGCTGACTTCCTAAATGTGTGGTGATGTATTTTTGATCTCTGGATCTTTGATAAATGTTTTTCCCTTTTCCGTTGGTCGGGCTAATTTTGGAAAAAAAATTGATATTCGACCCTTTTGAGCTATGTATTGCAAGGTTGTGATAGAAGTAAAACTTGCATATAGTAGCTTTTAGTGGGAGCCGCCCTAATGTGTAGCGAATTTTTTTGTGTAGCTACATTTGTTAAATATATAATAGTGATCATGGTTTCAATGAAAGTTTTAACGCGAGTATGTTTTTTCCCCTTTTCGGGCAAATTGTTTTCAGATTTCGGGCACTCTGAAAGGTTTTTTGAGTAACTAAAACCATGCTAATTTTTAAAACTCAAGGGTCTGTCCGAGTGCTTTTTTTTCTAAGTTCCCGCCCGAATTTAAGATCTTGCGAAATTAGGCCGGGACCACCTCCTTACCCTCGTACGCCTCTGGCCGTAGTCACTGCATTTAGATCGGATTCCGATCCGATTTTTGCAAGATTTAATTCACGTATTTTCCTTTTTGGTCGGAAAGGGCGAAAACTTTTTCAGCAAGTGTAAATTCATGATTTGTATGAAGGCTCTCAAAATAAAGAGCTAACTTATTTTTCGTGACGTCACACTCCACGGACAGCTTCACGAAGGTCAATTGTTTGTCGACAGGACGTGATGATATAATTGTTTCACATTTTCTTTCTAGGCTGGGATTGCGCCATATCCATTACTTCAGATCCTGCCAGGACGACGTTGATTCGACAGCTGTCATGGCCCGGATTTCGACGTCAAAGTTTAATGATTACTTTTGGTCTTCTTGCAGCAGACAACAGCTGTATTCTGAAATAAGGTAAGTGATTTATAAGAAAAGATGTCATGGTGGTTCATGCTCAGTGGCAGATGAATTGTTACAAAAGACATTGTCGGTCTTCTTCGTTTTTGACGCTCGACTTCTGAAGAAATAGCGGAACTGATTCTGCAGCCGTACTGTTCTAATTCTCAATTGAAATTAACGGTTATAGAAGATTTTATTTGATATTGCATTATTTTTATGCAAGTATCTCATAACAAAACTTAGCTACATAGTAAAGTTGTTTCCTTTTAGGAGTGGTCACTTGAGTTGCCTTGAGGATCCCCCTGCAATGACAAACGAGGAATACACTTACCCTGGATTGCACACTACCCTGGATGAACAGTGTCGTTTCAACTATGGACCAGAAGCAACCGCTTGTCAGGTACAATTTAAATTAAGTACTCGTGTACATAAAGACTTATTGTTTCATTGCCTACAATGACCATTGTTTTACTTGCTATACATCGTCTGAAGTTCCCCTATGCTTGGAGCGGTTGTGAACTTTAAACGTATGAAAATATCGCAGAGGGGAATGTCATTTGATGCATGGGCGTCGATTTTGGGAGGGTAGCGATGACATGTTCCCCCTTTTTGAGTGGAGGGACATCAACATAAAATCCCCCCACCTTTTGTGACCTGAAACTTGAAAGTTCGGTACTACCAAAAAGACTCTACGTGTAGGTTATGAAATATGTCTTCTACCGATTTCGATCAGATTTCTGTATCAACAATTCTGCATGTTCACTTTGCGAATATCCAATATTTTCGGGCTCTTGCAGTCTCATTGATGAAATTTTTTCAGTTGCAAATCAAACATAATCACTTTATTAATCGGTCTCTATGATTATGTTGATTGTTCGTGTGCATAGTCCGGCAGGTGTGGTTATAAAGGAGCACAACATTTAGGAGTTTGAAAAAGAGGAATTGTCTCCTAGACCCTACTATGTTTTAATGAAACATGTAAACTTCAGTGAATAACCGTCCTGGCAGGCTGAAATTTAAAGGAAATGAAATGAAAGTGTTTCGGTGAAAAGTCTGCATGCAACCTTTCCAGAAAAATAAGTGATTTCTAATGGAAAATTTCGACAAGAGCACATCAAACATCTGTTTTACGATTCGACCATTTCGTATTTATTGACCTTCATCGCAGTTGGGAAGCTGACCTCGGGGTCACCAAAATATATTAAGCTGTGACGACGTCACACAATTTTGAATTTTAGCCGCTTACGGGAAAACTACACTTGGAAAAAAATGGATTATTTATTCTGTATAATTCCAGTTTCGGTCAAAGAAAACTATAATGCTTACCAGACTAACTTCGCAAGTTATCATAAAACCAATTTCAGGCGAAGAGGCACGAGAATCACCGGGAGATTTTAGGTCACCCAGGCTGCTCGTTGGGCGAATGGTCACACAATTGTCCCAAAATCATCCACGAAGTTCATAACAAATACCAAATGCTGACAATTTTTTAGGAAATATACTTACCCATATAGGTTCGTTGATAAATTATTCCAATTTTCCTGGAGACGGTCAATCCCGCTTTTGCCACGAATCTGGTGCAGTACGCATGTTTTAAGTCAACCAAAGCTTGAACGCAATACATGGTGGTACCAAGTATATTGCAGCACTGCGATATTGAAAAGATCCAACACAATGCCATGCATCGGGCGTGCACATACGTAAGTGATGCGAAAGTTTATATACATATAATGATGAATAGATGAAATAGAACAAATGCACACTGTTCTTTGTAGCATTTTTAGTGAAGATAAAAGGAAAACAGAAAGGTACCACTTTATATTGGAAATACTATTTGTTCTCTCTCTCTTTCAAATAATATTTCAACATATTCTCACCTTGAAGACGGAAAATGTGAAGTTTTAAACGTCGCAAGAAAGCTCTCGCACCTTCGGTTTTCTAGGAAAGCTTATGACGAAGACTCGAACCAAAGTTCACTCCCTGACAATCGCTTACTACTAAAACAAGTTTCTTTTGAATATTTAATTCTCCACTTTATTTCAATTGCCAAAAAATACTCAATTAGGCAAGACCTTGATTGAGAATTATTGACATTTTTAACGGGTGTCCGTTTCCGCTCTACGTAGGCTAGCCCGAGAGAGGCCTCCCAGAATGCATTTCACGGAGGGTGCTTAGGGTGCTAAGAATGCGCAATAACGGTCACAAGACAGAATTTCAAATTTCCTAACAAGAAACCCAGCAACTTTTCTGCAATACAAGCTCCTCATTTCAAGTAATTTAAAGGGCAAAAATATCAGCGCGCTTCGTTGGCCCCAAATTACGTCCCTAGGACAATAGAGTTCACACTTAAAAAAATCGTAAAATTTGGATACTTGCCCACCCTCTCCTTCCCGCAGAAATGTCTAGCTACGCCGCTGTAGACACCTTCCCACTTTGAGAATCAAATTGACGCTTTTGATTCGAAGCAGAGAGTAGTCTCATATAGTTAATGACTTAAGTAGATTTCAAAACTGATTCTTAATTGATGGAAAGTGCTTAACGATTTCCTGATCAAATTCTCACAATATTTAGTATAAGGGAAACTGTGCTAAGGATTGAATAAAAATTGGATAATAAAGAATTAAAATTGTTACAGGCCTAAGGACTACCCTGAATGGGATAGATTTGATAAATGTATTTATGGTTTCATTCTTACATTTTTGTGTAACTTCTCTTTAAATATCTTCTATTTCAGGTGTATAGTTATGACCCGTGTGCCGGCTTCTTTTGTCAGCACAGCCCCAAAACACTCTGGTGTGATTTCCAATCCCATACTACAATCGTTGACCTATCCGCCAGACCCATGGAAGGTACTAGGTGTACTAGGAACAAGGTAAGAACTAGATATAAGGATACTTGTTGACGATTCTGAAGATGCCGGTGCTTAAAGGGGAGGTTTAAGCAAAAAATTAATGTGAAAGAAGGAGTAAATCTACGCAGTGTGGTTAAATTTCCATTCAAATCGGACATGTAAATCTCCAGATATCAGCAAATGAAGTTACTAGATTTGTGTTCCAAGGTGAGATTGAAGGCAGCAGAGATTATATCACTGTCCTCATATTGACAAGGAATGCTTTGTTTCCCTTTTTTCAAACTGTTGTGTTGACCTTGATGTTAATGGGGAAAGGACCCCCATGGGGAGTTCCAAAGTTTGGGAAGTTCTTATGTCACTTATGCGATCACATTTTGATAATATGGGGTTGTTGAGGAGAAAATAGGCCGTAAAGTTTAAAGAAAGACATAAGACTGCCAATTAATGTGGGAATGTGATGTCATATGTGCTTCAAGTTCACTGTTTGTTGAAAATGTGACAACTTTACTTGCTGATATCTTGAGAACCAAACATCGGATTTCGATGCAAATTTCACCAAAATGCTCAAAATAAGTACCCCTCTAACATATCAAAGCTTGATATGACCTTTAACCCTTCTTTTAACCATACTTATAGGGTAATCTTCAACTACTATTGGTCCATTAAACAGTGAAAGGTGACCACGTGCTATCTTTAGAAAACCCACGGCAATATAATAAACACACTCTTTGTGAGCTCCATTTTACTCAGGGTTGTGCTGCTTTCATACGGTTATTTACAAACGTAACTTTGTGTCTCTGCGATCTTTTTGGCTCTATCATGTTGTGTATGAATGAACTAAACTTAACAACTCTGGACCTGTGCATTAGAACCGTATAACCTCCCTCGGAGGGGTTGGGGTGAATGTTGTCACTGTTACTGGATTCACGCGCTTTAAACACGGTCTATCAAACATCTATTTTAAGATTTGATTTCAACATACTAACAACTAGCAAACCATACTAGGGTTCAAAGGAAGTCTGGAGTTCGACCCCTAGCCAGGACAAAGCTACAGCCTCTGTGTTTGGTACTCAGCATAACGGGAGGAGGGTAACTATATGCAGTACGCTACGACTGGAAAAAGACCAGTTGTTTGGATCAGAACCGTAAAACCTCATCTAAATAATTATCAAATTAAAGGGTGGGATTACTATCGCCAAAAATGATGAAGACCTTCTCATGTCTATTAAATACTTATCACTTTCTTTCCAAAACGACAGTTTTGACTCCAAAACTTCTCAGAGGTAAGATGCACTAAAGGGGACAGGGATTCAGGACTATTCTCTCGTGGGAAGAGGGTTAACTCCCTTACAACAATTGAATACTCACTCGTGAGAGGATTCCCGTATGGCAACCTTGTTTTGTACTGTATCACAATTTCGCCTTTTGTGGTTGATTGAAGAAGCTGTTGTTGATGAGATGATTGAGCATAGCAATAAGTATAGATAAAGCCTTCTACCAACATGCTTATCAGGCTTCCGTCCCTTCCACTGTAAGGAAACTGCCATCTCAAAAATTCATCCTGATGTTTTATTGCAATTGAATAACAAAACGTGTGTCGCGCTTGTACTTTTCGATCTTGGTGCAGCTTTTGACACGGTTGATTACAACTAGCTCCTTCATTCTTTACATGACGTTTTGGGGTTGAAGGCATAGTGCTCGACTGGTTCAAGTCTTACTTACTACATCAATAATGTGCGGTAAAAACCATTCCCTGTGAATTTGGGGTGCTAAAAGGGTTTTGCTGTGAACCACAACTGTTTCCATGGTACGCCGGTTTTCCGTTGACGTTTTTGCGGAACTCTCCAAGTACCGTATACACGGATATGCAGATGATCATAGCATATTAAAGCGGGTGACCCTACTGACGTAAGTGATTCGATCGCAAAGCTTGAAATGTGCCTGAAAGATGTCAAGAACTAGATGACATGTAATGAACTAAGATTGATTGACATTAAAATGGTTCAAACTAACAGTTATTCAAACTTAACATTGAAAATATCATTGTTGGTGACACCCATGTTAAAATCTCAACGTCTGTTAAGTACTTAGGGCCTTGGTTAGCTCAGGGTCAATTTATGTCTGATTATGTCAACCGTGATATAAAAACTTCTGCACCACTTTACCTTTCTACTGCAGTATGTTCTTATTTCAGAAAACAAAATATGATCTCAGATCTGAGACCACTCACAAGCTGGCAATTCCTTGATATTGATCTATGTTTAGTGAGAGCGCTGGTTGTCCAGGGCCATTATAACTTAAGAAATGATCTGCCCCTTCAATTAAGTCATCACACTACCTGGAGCATTTGTAGTCCTTATTAACAACCCACCTAATTAGCTGTGTCTTTGATGGTATCTAATAGATGAATTTAGTCTTATGTTTTCCACTTTCTTTTGTAAGGCGCATTAGAATAATTATTTTAAATAATGAGCCTTATAAACTTCATGAACTTAAAGTTGAACTTTAAATACATTACCCTATCTCCGAACAGATGAGTTTAAAAAATCCATGACAGACATGAAGTTACTGAATGGGTAATCTTGAACATATCTTTTGCTTTGCCATGCTATGTTAATGCATATCGTAATCAATTTTCAATCACTTCTTCTTGGCTCTGTTATACCTCATTTCATGTACCTTGTCTCAACTCCTACCCGTCGGTAGGCTCTCTCGTCGAGTCTTTCCGGCGAACTTTTGTACCTTTTCCCTCCCTCTGAAACACAATGGCTGTTACCTCCTCTGTTTTACACTCCCTGGAATCGCTATACCGGAAAGCCTCTCAGGCTGAACAAAGTTAATTTTATGCACAAACTGCTTATAACTAAAACCTTTTAAAATCTACTACCAAACCGGTAGTAACCAATCAGACCCAATCAGAGAGTCTCTTGTTTTAAGGAGTTCATGAATATGCGTAACTGCACATTCCTACGATTTCATGTGAACATGCCGTGTAGCGAGCGGGATGATTTGATTTTAATTGCATAAAATTCAGAAGCTCAACTTGGTGTAGACAAAACTTCATTGAAGAATCAGCAGCTTGAAGCCATTGTGTAGATATAAGAAGGGAATGACATATTTGTAAACCTACCGACTGGATTTGGTAAGAGCTTAATTTACCAATGTGCCGCTGTGTTCGCGCAACCACCGACGTATGTGACATCAGTAGTACTAGCGCAACAGGGACTGGTTCTCGAGTATTTTATGATAGCCACACTTTCATTGGGCAAGTATGGTTAATACGTCACGACAACGTAATTTTCGTAAACACTTGTTGAATATTTGACTATTCAAAGATACATACATTAAGACTTTGTCCAATGGCTTTGAGGCCGGGCAGGTCTGAGGGCAGACAGATATGTGAGGCCACGCTACGTTGTAAATAATATTACTGGATGGATGATTTTGGGTTTTTTCTTTATTGTTTTCTTTAATCGGTTTTCATTACCTCTTAATACCTCTTCTATGCCTCATCCCTATCTTCAATCCGTTCGCTCAAGGTCATGCCCACGTCGGGGAAAGCTACTCTCCCCCTGCTGTTGAGAAAATTCAATTTGCCCGGGAGCCTTCATCTTACAGGCATGCGGTAAAAGGTGTGAGCCTGATAAACTTGAGTCAACAGGACGATCGTCGTGACTTTGCTTCCTAGAAGATCATATCCTTTATGGAAACTCACAATTCCAAATTTTCCGTTCAAAATCGAACGAGTGGTTGTTCATGTGCAATGCCGTGCCCAATGGCCTGCCCCGAAAACCGCATTTTATCAACGGTAATGAAAATATCATAATGATAAATCGTAGTTTGAGAATGTCTCCCCAAAGTTCTGACTGTAAATTCATTTGAAGCCAACTTGAACGTTGAAACGTGACATATTTCCAAATACTTTGACGTTGGAAGTAAAATCAATTGTAGTCTGGAGTTAGGGCAGTCAAATTAATAAATTTCTTCAGTTTAGTGAACCTTGCAATTGAATACAACGAAGATTCCTAATAGAGTGAAAAACATTAGGATGTTTTCAATTCGGTTGAATTGTTTTCCCCCTAAGAGAGACAAGACCATGTAACATCTTATTGCAGTAGTGCCTTTTATCTGGTAATTTTCTGATCACTTAGCAAGTTGGTTTTTCTATTGAAGAGGAACTTTCATTTCCAAAGGAAAGTTCAAAATAACAGACTGCTTCATTTCTAGTTACAAGTCTGGTAAATGCCATTTCGAATGTCTAAGGGGATAGATTTTTTTTAACAATTTTCTGTTCTTTCCGCACCAAATGACGGTGGCGCTTCGGTTAAATAGTGTTTTGGTCGAATAGATGACTTAACAGAACCATGCATGCTTGCAAATTGTTCTTTGTTTTGGTTCAATAGTATGAAGTGAAAATTTTTATTGCCAAAGAAAGGTAATGGTAATGACTGCTTTCTTTCTAGTTACGAGCCCGGGAAACGCTATTTTCTGCTTTCTGGGGTTCTCAATTTTTCAAAAAATTCTGTGCGCTCCACTTAGATAGTCTTTCAATCATGATTACATTGTTCGGAACAAAAAGGCAATTCTGCCTCTCCCAAGCTAAAACGCTCCCGTAAGCCTGTGTTAATAAAATATAAAACTTTAAATATATGGAAAGTCAAACTTTTTATACGGGAAAATTTTCTAACATGGTCCGAGTTCCTTAAGGGGAAGTTTAAGCAAAAATTTTATTTTCTTATGTGAAAAAGGAACCAAATGTACACAGTGTGGGAAACCTCCATCTAAATCGAACACGTATTTCTCGAGATATCAGTAAATATAGTTACTGGATTTGTGTTCCAAATTGAGCTTGAGGACAGCAGAGGTTATATTACTACCCCACACTGACAAGGAATGCTTTGCTTCCCTTTGTTTTTTCAGACTGTTTGTTGACGGTTGTGTTGTGCAAAATTCTCATCCAACTTTTGCAATCATACTCTGATAATACTGGATAATTGAGGAGGAAATTGGTGGTAAATTTTTAAGAAAAACAAAAGACTGCCAATGAATGTGGGGATATGAGGTCATATGTTCTTGCTTCAAGTTCACTTTTTGCTGAAAATGTGACAACTTTACCGTCTCATCTTTAGATCCATACATCGGGTTTCAATGCAAGTTTCATTGAAATGCTTAGAATGAATCCCTCCAACGCATCAAAATTTGATGTGACCTTAAACCCTTCTTTTAATCTGTATGATGATATTCAGTATCCCCAACAAAACTACAGATCACCCCTACTTGATTTTTCTTAAAAGGTCAGATTTCTCTATAGAAACTCCAAAATAAACTCCCAGTTTTTTTCTTACTGCAATTTGTTGAAAAATGGTGAAAATTTCAACGCGCTCCTCAAACTCTGTCATGTCACGTCCCACCGGGACTACTCATCGCCTTTGTCGGGGCCTTGGAATGCTGGCCCCGTGTAGGGGAGCTTACCCCCCTGTCGAGCGAATCCTGGCCCCACCCTTGAACCTCGTTCGGGTAAGATACCACTACAACCTGTACAGACTAACCAACAGTGTTAACCTAACAAATTTCTGTAGCTCACTTTCCAATCCATTTTTCTTTCGTTTGTTTTGTCTCAGTGGTGTGTACAAGGCGTTTGCCGTGAACGACAAAATGGCCAGTCAATCGGTAGTATGTAAGTACACAAGCTTTTACTTTGAATTTTGTACTCCGTTGGAACTCTTCGTTTTTATTACATAGCTAAGATAATAATCTGTGGATCCGTGCATATAAAGAGAATAATGCACGGTCACCCGTCACCAAACCTTCAATTCATCAAGTACGATTCCTCGCACGAGCAAAAAACGCCGTGAGTGTACAAATACATCCAAGGGCGTCCATCTGTGGCAGAAAGGAGGACTGAAATTTTCGCGGACTACAAGCGGGTAACCAGGAACTCTAATATGTAGTCAGTAGTGACACCATGTGGTAGCCACTGTTTGTGAGAACCACATGTCGTATCTGTAGCCTGCCATGGGTAGCTTTACGGTGTCGATGCGGTTCATGATGTGCCCATGCGCGCAAAGCGCGCGACAATTATTGTCCTCTTTTTGTGAGAATTTCAGCCTCATTTAGCAACACAGCTTGGAGCGTTGGGCAGGGCACTGAATGGCAGAGTCGGTCTTTAATACTAACTAAAGTGTTTTTACTTTGTACGATTTTGTCATCCTACTGTGAAGAGAAAAATGTAAATTTTGAAATAAATGTGTCGCACGAGTACGAGTTAAAAGTCACTCCCAGCCATCACGTTAAGCATGTAAGTCTAGTACTCAGTGAGGCTGCTTCAAAGGTTTTAGGGAGAGGCCCCTTTCCGAAAAAGTTAATTTTTTGTTCATAAAACAAAAGTAAGGCCTTATTCTAACTCAAATCCGGCTATGTTATGCATCATCTCCCCCAGGGGCGTAGCCAGGATTTTCTTGTGGGGGGCAAAGTCGACTCATCGTCCCCAATCTTGACCGACAGGACTATCTAAGCGGAGCGCCACCAACAGTTGGCGCGGAGCGTACAACAAAATTTTTGGTTTTAGAAACCCTCGGATGGCAGGAAACGGCACTTCCCGAGTGTTTTATGCTGCATGTTCCCAGCCTGGAAATATGGATTTCATTTCTGAAATTTCTCATTTAATGCAAAAAAAAAACAAAAATCAGTCCATGCAACATGTTAATACATGTTTCTAAGCGGAGCCCTACCATCGATTGGCACGGAGCGTACCAGGAAATTTTTGGCTTTACAAACCCCTCAGATGGCCGGAAACGGCACTTCCCGAGTGTTCTAAGCAAAAATATGTTCAGCCCGACTTCGAGATTCTCCCCGCTTCTTAATTGGAGCACTTGACAAATATTAAGGGGCTGAACATACCTTTAGCCCCCACTTTTCATTTTTCATCGCCACCACTGGGGTGCGGCATTTTCTTGAGGGTACGAAGCGCCCAAGTGAGGAGCCGAGCGAAGGAACGGGGAGAGGGCGTGGTTCTCCCCCTCCTTCCCCAAGGAGATTTTGCAATTTTACATCAAAATTGAGCGATCTGGTGAACACCTAAGCTGGAATTTTTTGACATTTTCAATCTTGTATCAATGTTTTCCTTATTCCCTCGAGAGTTAGTGTGTGGCTGTAAGAGGGTTACTGTACGAGTCAATGGGGCCCCAGGGAATTGTGTTTAGGTCTGGGCGGGAGTAAGTGCGAACTATAAAAAAATTTGTACTTATTTAAAGCTTATATAGGTCAATTGTCCCGGCATTTGGGCCCTATCGGGCACAACTTATATTGTACTTCCTTCTTCGAGTCGGTACCGCACGACTGACACAAGAGATTATTAACTAAGTTTAGCGAAATGAGATGAAATTCCCGACATATACATTAATCCATTTATTCTACTTATTAATTTACTTGAAAAGATGGGAAGGGTTTGTACTTTATTAGCTCTAGGTAACGGAACTGAGGAAGAGTGTGCAAAGCGTACCGAACATTTTGGGTTTTATCGCAGAAAGAACTCTTTTGAAAGCCAAAATAACTAAACCGACCATGGGAAGGCGACAGATTATTCCCGACAGAGGGGCGGGCCATGCCAGCGACCACAACAGCCGACAGCCCCTATGTCGAGGGGTGGTGAGAAGAGGATAGGAAGGAGCCTAACTATCCCATGTTATCGCAGCCCGGAGCACATTTTGCACCATATCACTTAATATTTTAAAAGCCGAGTTGCGCACTGACAGCGTTCTTTTGGGTCTGAATCGTGAAATTGCAAAGCGCGCGAAGTGCGCGAAAATTTTTGGTAGGCTTACAAAAATAACATAGCCTATGTAATCATTAAGAACACAAAGAAAAAAATAGAAACTGTAGGGGTTGTAGACTGTATCGGGGAAAACATACATTGTGTCGAAACCACCTGGAATACCCGATAAAATAGCCAAACCATGCTCCGTGAGTCGCTCACCAACTGCCTTATCGCAGACACACACAAGAGAACTGCAACTAGGCTTTGTGATATGGAATGAAATTTACGACCTCTTACCTGTGTACTCTGACTCCCCGTTACTTGGTAAATTGGCAGGACTTACAATCCCTAGATATGTGGAATGGAAGTATTGAAAAAACTGGAGTGCGCGCGCCCAAAATTTGGGGTTCTTATTAGGGAAATTGTCCCTTGAGAGCAAAAAACAGGTAAACCATCGGGGAGACTAGTCACCGTCGGGGACTGCATACTTTATCGTAACGACTAAGAGCCCCCCCCCCCCTCAAAAAACTGTAAAAAATGTCCCCAATTCCCTCCCTCCTCTTGCCGTTTATCTTTTTTTTTATTTATTATTTTTTTTGGCTATCCTTCATTTTTTCAACATCTGCCCCCCTTGCCCCCCCCCGCTGGCTACGCTAGTGATTTCCCCTTAATGACACCCCTCCTCTCATATCCCTCAAATTTTCCCGTCTTCACACCAAATAGCCCATACAGTTTTAAGGGAAATACCTGATCATTTTATCCTTTTTAATCCTTTTCATTAATTTAAGCATGTCATTGCGAACAAAAAAGCTCAAAATAACGACTGCCTACAATCTGCCAACAAGTACTTGGGAATGTTCTTTCCGGCTGCCTGTGGGGTTGCTTGGCTAATGCTGTTTTAAATGGCTGAACGATCCGCGCGCCAAGCGATTGCGACGCTCCGCTTAGATAGTCTTTCGAGCACTTTTGCATTTTACGGACAGAGGATTTTCTGCTCTCTCCTCCCAAGCTAAAATGTTCCCGTCCGTACGCCCATGTCTGTGTTTACTCTCAAGAGGCGACATTCTGAACCTTACTTTTGATGCCTGAGGCACATAAATATATATTAAACATCGGTGACATTTTTACCTTTAAGCTAAGTGGAAATTGTAAATGCAATGGTTTCAAAATGTGACATTTTTATTTAGTTCTCATTGCATGTAAAAACAAAACATTTGCATCATTTCTGATATTTTTCATTCGGGAAGTGCCGTTTCCGACCATCTATAGGGTTTGTAAAGTAAAAAAATCGTTTAGGCCCACGTTCCAAGCCAACTATTGATGTAAGCCACCATTGGTAGCACTCCGGTAAGTCCTGCTGAAGTTCACTGCAACTCCTATATTAATCCATTCCCCCACAAATGCTTTGCCCCCTCCCCTTTTTGGCAATTCCTGTATCCGCCCTAGACCGTGACATGATACCTAAGTGGTGATCCATGCGAACTAATTTTGGGCGTTCTCCAAGCTTTGTCTGGAAAGACTTACTGTTAAAGTTTATGGCAGCAAATCTTTTGGTTCAACATGGACTGTGAGTCCTACAAGTGAAGAACGCTGACATTTTTAAAGAAATTTATTTACCATTTAGTAAAGCGCATGAAAGGATATTCACGACAGGAGTGTGTAACTAGGATTGGAAGCAGCTGTATCCAATTAAAGGATCCAGCAACCCGAAGTTTACCCACAAGTGACGATCTTCCGAAATAATGTCTGGAACGAAACCGTATGAACGCGCGGAACGCGTCGAAATCTTCCCGGTTTGCCATAGAAATAAAATTGGGCTCATTTTAATGAATGGGAACAACGTTCCCCGTTCTCATACCAGAAAATTGAAAGTTCCCTAACTAACTTATTGCTCATCCCTACCAAAACTATCTTGAGCTTTTCTTGTGTGGATGCAAACCGTAGCCTCCGTAGGCCTATAACATTATTCACAAAATTATCATGAGGGGCAAGCACATCTAAAATATGTAATCAGTGAACTCTCTGGTCAGCCACCCTGCACCTTTTGACTCTGATGATAATCAAGGATCATTTAGGAATAATATTTGCCTTCTCCAAAAAATATTCTCGGAACATACTCGGGTTAAAAACCAAGGCACCGAATTTCGGAGATAGTCCCTTTGTACTTCTTTGGACTTATCATCGAGTGAATAATTTTCAACGCAGCTTGATGTTGTGTCTGAATACAAGATTTTGCAAACAACAGCAAAAACGAGAACGGTTTAGTATACACGAATCCGGACAGCAAGTGATGGTCTGATTTCAGTCGGCCATAACTGGGGTCCTTCACCTTTAAATCTTTCGATTTCCTTGCTTACCTCTATCATGGATGGTTGTACACGAATTTGTATCTTGAATTCTCCAATTTCACTAAATATGAGGGGTTGAATTTCATGTAAACAATAAATAAAGACGATTTCAGGCTGATGAACCCCACTAATGGCGGCCTACAGTCCCTAAAACAAGCACTAATCGGATTCGTCTATAGTGTTAAGTGTCGGTACAATAAAGCCCGCACTGACTACTAAATAGGTCGTTTGCGAAAACTATACTTTTATTCAACCAAAATATCTGAAACTCACATTAAAGTTTAACCCAATGTAAGTGGGGGAGAAATACCCGTCTGGCGCGTGAAAATTTTCGTAGTTCAATAACAAAGTGCTACAGAAATACGTCACATCCCTCGGAAAATATGTTGACTAGATAACTGATTATAAAAAAAAAAATGAGTAAATCGGCCACTGACAATATTTTTCTTTATACCTCAAATACTGTGGACATGCCCCCCCCCCCCCCCCCCGCCCTGCCACCATGGCCGTTCGTAATTGATTCAGGCTTATTTGACGATAACCTCAATCGCTGAGGCTTGATTCTTGGAGTGTGGTGGGCTCTTGGTATTTTAATGCACTAATTTGGTGAAAAGCGCTTAACAACGCGACTGTATCACTCAAACGAAAATGGTATCCAAGCTACAATTAATACTGACTTTAAAGCAGAGACTACCGTATTTACTCCATTGAAAGCCATCACAGATATGTAATAAATTTGTATTTACAGCTACGAATGGCACGAAGGTGACTGGTCTCCCTGTTCATTGACATGTGGAGGTGTGGGTGTTAAATCAAGGACCGTAACCTGTCGAGAACTACAGTATGATAACAGCAGGCGATTGAGTATCGTCAGTGATCCAGTCGATAACAGTTTGTGTCACCCTGATCTCAAACCTGCCGAGGAAACTGAATGCCCCACCGAGGACTGTTCTGAAAACTGATTCACGTGACTGTAGTTCGGACGCTAAGGTGCATTGCCCACGTTTCTATCAATTCGTATTGAAAACTGCAAGAATTAAAAGTATTAAAAGCCAGAAATATGCGAAGTGGTAAAGATCATGACGAGCAGAGGCTCGAAAAGAAAGAAAATGCCAATCACACACAGTCCTCTTTTATGTCAACATGGTACTGATATGATATTGTCAGTGCTGTAATGACTCGAGTTTTGAATCGAGTGCATAACTCATAAAACTCGACTCAAGTTATCACTGGCCGAAGACTCGACGTGACTGGAATTTCCGCTTAATAAATTTCCAAAGATTCGAAATGACTCGAGTAACACTCAGAAGTTAGGGACTCAACTTGACTGAGTTTTTGCCACAGTGACCCAAATTGACTCGAGTTTTCGCTGATGGGACTAGAGCAACACCTGAGAGTAATAAAACAGAAACTAACCTTTGTTTTCACCAACTACGCAGACCAAGGGACGTTCGTTTTAAGGTCAGGCTGCTTTACTTTCTTAAATCGTAAGATTTAAAATATTGCAGTTTAAATCTATAGGAGTGGGTTTTTTTTACCAATTGGACGTTCAATTGGTCACTAATTGCATTTTTTTAGATTTATTTTAACTCTATGGGACCATGGCTTTAAATCTATTTAAGAGAGTATCCAGTTCTGTATGCGTTACTGTTCATACGGCTCTGCTTGAACGACTTGTGCAGCCCCATCAGTTTTGCAGGATACTCCTACAACAAATTTCTCCAAGCTGAGTGCCGATAGAGTATGTAATGCAAGTGCAAAGCGCAAAGATTTAGCCCCATATAAGTAATTAATCGAAACCCACGACTCGGATTGTTTGATTTACCCGTGTAATTTGTGCCTTCTGCTCTGGTTTGGTGTATTAATTTTCAGTTGGGGTACTTCTCCATGCAAACACATTGCCAATGAACATATCGACATAATTTTCGACCTTTTTCCTGATTTAACCAACTTAACCGTGTTCCAGTGTCAGTTTTCATAGTATTAGTGACTGATACAATGTCTTGTTCTCGAAAGAAGATTACCCGTTGCGTACTTCTATTGATTTTTTATCACTCATAAAATAATCCCAGATTTGAAAACCTCTACGCGGGTTAAAACCGACCCTAACTCCACTACTACACCATCAAAAATCTCCGCTTTTCAAACAAACGCCGATCAACCGCTAAAATCCATTTACCAGTTTCAGCGTTTATGTAAATGCTCAAATCTGCGATGGACACGATCTGTTGCCTGCTTGACACATATTGCCTTTCTCACACCATGGAAGTACTACCTCGGAGGTAGTGCTTCGGAGGTAGTACTTCCATGCTCGCACAACGCATGAACTTGAGTTGACGGCAGAACATTTTAAAATTGAAAAGAGAGTATACCAAGCCGATTGTTTCTTTGTGCTGCACTAATAATTATTGGAAGGAGACTTGAATTCAAGTCCAGCCTGCCGGTGTCAGGAATCCGGCCCGCGGGGGCAGTCAAAACGCGTTTATAAAGCACAACGTGCATAACTGGCGAGAACGCCTGGTCACACACGCCTGGTCCGTTATAAAGTATTCCAACTATAAAATTTCCGTACACGCATCACCTCCAGAGAATCTATAGCTTAAATTTTCCCTAAAGCTATATAACTAAAACCTGGTGTGAAACGCTGTACCAGTAAATATACATTATATACAGACAAGAGGGTACATCTTTTACACTGTTGAAAGACCGCTTTCAAAGTTTGCTATTGCCTCCATCGCTTATTGACTTCGTAACAATGCTATTTCACTACCCTTTTGGCCGTCCCCTAGTTCGCCAAATAGGAAATTGGCCCGCGCCTCTGAAAAATTGCCCATCCCTGGTGTAGTATATGCACCAAATAACCTTTTTCACATTAAAACATGTCCCACACCCCTCTCTCCTTCGCACGTAAGCGCACTCTGTCGCTTAGCTCCCTCGCAAAAATTTCCATATTTCTACCGCCCTTTGACAAATTCCTAGTTATACACTTTGGGGAGACACCTCCGATCTTTCTCAGATTGAGGCGAAAAATTATTGCCCGGTTGGAACTATACTCGACCAAAGGACAAAACTGCAAATCTTGCATCCTCTGGGGTCTACGGATAGGATGCAGAATACAACACGTATAAGAGTCTGGCCAGAGACTTCTTTGGAAAATATGACCAATCTACTACGGCAGCTACGGTCGCCAGGCGAATGCTTGAGAAGGTCAGCCATAGATCCAGTAACGAATCTAGCTGACATCCAATACCCTGAAACGCTGTAAATCATAGGCAGCTAATTTTACATTGGCAAAAAACAGTTTTTAATACGAAATTCATAAAATATTGGTTCCCCTTTTCCAGATAGTCTCTGAATGTGTCTATCCCAGTACCAATCTTTAAAAACGCTAAGGCTTACATACATAATACTACCAAATCTCCATTTAGAATATGCGTTAAAGCTTTGAAAGGTTTTGGGGACAGGAATATTTGGAGCAAGAGTAATAAGAGACTGAAAACGCATACCTAATACAGGAGCCCAGAGACCTAACTGCCTAGCTTAAGGTTACCCTAACGTGCCATCATCATCAGATTGAACGACACGATAGGCAAAACAGACATAGGAAAAAGCCGCACCTTAGTGGAGGCAACATCGACAGCATTAGTTACATGTGCCAGAAAGAGAATCGGTCCCAATTAAATATGACGCCTGTGGTGCAGCAGACATAACTTCCTGTCATAAACCTCTAGGCCTATCATTTCAATCTATTATCTATTATTGATATAATATGATCTATTATTATGTTCCATTTGAAAACCTTTACACTCCAAATGCGTGAGAACATATGAGACGAAAATCTTATAGACGACTCAAGCATTCAAGTAATGGTCGGAAATTGTTAGTGTTTATTAACTCTTATTTTAGTTACCATTTGATTACCAATGAAACAGATTAAGTTCAGATTTTGAAGTTGAAACAACAATAGAAAGGCTTCACCGACATACAGGATTATGGAGACAAACACTGACCGAACAACATCAGCCATTTACTAGTGTGGTGTATGCCTTAAGTTTTTTCCGAACCCGCTTATTTCTTCCCTAAGATCGCTGCACGGTGAGCATAAGTGTATGATAACGAGTAACGCTAGGCCCAACAATGTGTCTAATCTTAAGACAAATATTTCATGTTAAACATTTATATCGGTAAGTCATCCTACCATTCTGGAAGGTATAATTCCTCGCTTATTATATCAAGAATGAAGACCTCATATGTGTTCCCTTTTAAAAAAATGTTTTTAAAGTAGCCTATTAAGTCGTTTGTCTGATGTGGAAGTTCTCTGAGGTTTATAACCATCTGGCCACTGACACATACTACTGTCAGTAGTACAGTCTTTATGTACCCAAGACGTAGGCTACAGTCATATCTCCAGTGGACGAAACGACCGGTTGATGACGTCACGTGAAGCCTCTCTATTCATCATACGGGTAGACGTAAGAAGTGAAACAATGGACCGCACAAATGGTCTCAGTCCAGTTGCCAGACAAGGTACCGAAGGGCTCCAAAACTCTTCCAGAGAGGGAAATTTTGCAGGCAGCCAATTGTGATAAAAACGACACAGCTTAAAGTATCTACCTACTGGTCATTATGGCCTACAAATCTCTAGATCTCTTAGTACTTGGATTCATGTATAGCTAGAAAGTAATGTCAGTCTCGGTTTTACGGGAATTCATTAAAACACAGGATGAAACAGACAAAACACACTGTTGAAGGTTGTAGCAACTTGGCAGCAAACAGTATCGTAATTTCACAACGTTTAATATAATACACTGTTTTTGCTATTTTTAATTTTTTTCATACTCTTTTTCCTTTCATGTCGATTTCTTGCTCAGAATTTATAACTTGCGGTACGATCAAGTTAGTCTGCTACTTAAATTTTTTCTGCACAGTTTCCAACCAATTGGTTCAAGTCGAGCCGCCCAAGACCTTTTTTCCAGTTGTGGCTGATTGGCGGTACGATCAGGTCCAATTGAATATGTTATGTCATGTTGAACATACCGATATTCTCCAAAAGCTAGGATAGTTGCAGGTGTTGAGATAACGTCCGCCAGGTGATATTGCTAGCTTCAACTCGGTACCAAAGGAATAGTTTGTTAATTAGTCCGTCGGTCAGATGAGATTTAACGACACACCGACACGAATGTGTTATATGGTGTCAGTCAGTTCGATAAAAAGTTCGAAGTTTAAATTTATTTTCAAATGTGGTTCAAGTGCAAGTTTTATTTACCTTTAGTAGCCTCATACGACAGGCAGGAAATACAGTGGGCAAATTTTACAACCCCCAGCCCATAAGTGTACTGAAGGAATAAATTATAGGGTTATGTTGAAACTGCAACACGAGTTTTACTGTTCGGTATATACTTGCAATTATACTTTTCGTGTTTTATCTACTTCTGCCAGAGAAGGTGTACAATGACATCTAATTTTTATATTTTCCATTTTTACTCTTTATAATAGTCTTGTTCAAGATGGATTCAATAAGAACGTTTTTTCATCAGTTTGGACAGTTCTTTAGTAGATAAGGTTAAAAGAAGGGTGTAAGGTATTAACAGGATTTGATATGTTAGAGGGGTACTTATTCAAGCATTTTCGTAAAATTTACACTGAAATCTGATGTGTGATTCTCACGATATCAGCACGTCCAGTTTTCACACTTTCAACAAAAAGTGAACTTGAAGCAAGCACATATGACATTATATCCCCACATTAGTGCACATTGTTTTGTTTTTCTGTAAACTTTTGAGTCGATTTTCTCCTCAACGATCCCATTCTACTAAAACATGATTGGGCATGAGAACTTCACAAACTTTGCATCCCCCACAGAGAGATGGTATCTCTATTAACTTCAAGGTCAACACAACAGTCTGACACAACAAAGGGACACAAAGCAAATCAAAGCAAAGCTTTCCTTGTCAATGAGAAGAAGTGATATAAGCTCTGCTGCCCTCAAACTCACTTTGGAACACAAGTCTTAGTTAGTGGACTTAGTTTACTGATATCTCGAGAAATGCATGTCCGATTTGGATGGAACTTTAACCACACTCTGTAGATTTGGTTCCTCTTTCACATTATGTAAATTGAATATTTGCTTAAACTTCCCCTTTAATGCCGTTCGGTTTCTAGTCAAGTGGTTCAAGTCGGACCGACCACGGCCTTTCCCAGTTGTGATGCACTTACTTGTTTTCCCTAGTCTATTGCGTATCCTTTCATTTGTTTTGGTTCAGTTTTCCATTTCGGATTTCTGTTCAAAAGAAAGCGCTAGTAAACGGTCCTTATTTTCTCAAAATCGCGTTGAGAAAAATGGTGGGACGAAAATGAAGTGTCTACAACCATTCGCACTTTTTGACTTCCGTAAAGAAGGGTACAAAAGTGGGACTCTCAAAGAGTTTACAGTGTCAGGATAAGGGAGGGTGGAAAACTGAATGAAATTAAACTTGATGCGATCTGACAATAACAATCTTTGGACCTTTTTGTCATGTCATTGGCCATGTAATTGACGTAGGACCCCAGCTTCCTTGTACAGTGAAGCACGCTGCAATTTACCCTCTTTATAAATGACACTTATTTGTTTAACCTTCTCTTGTATTATGGTCTAGTACATTTATGGTACGGTGGTTAAAGGAAGTAATTGTTTAACTTGGCCGCAGCATGGTTGAAAAGATTATGCAAAGAAATAGTTTGGTATATTAGAGCAGTAAATTGGAAAGACGAACCTATCTCTAGAACCTATCGATAGAGAGGAAACAATTGAAAGACATTATGCGATGTCCGCACTTGCCTATTTTACTCATGCATCCTCATAGGTTGAACCCGAACGTACATTTACGAACCAACAACGAAACTGATTGCGACGCATGCGTGATCAACTCTACATGGTCACATTTAACAAGTCTTTGCTGCATAGTACAACAACCGATCACATTAATATTTGCTCATTGGAACGATATCTTCATGGGAAATAGATCCGTCGTATGGTCTCATAGCACACAGAGCACAGAAATATAAAGACGTCACTGTCATTACATGAGACGATATTGGCTCATCAAGATCATAGCAAAATGTCAAACATTGACAGATCCGAAAGACGGCTTGGAAAAGTTCTCATAATGGTTGGAATTATTTCATTTTACGTAGGAATGACTTTTATTTTCACTAAAACCAATCCTCGCCCTCAAAGTGATCTATGCCCGAAACGGACATACAGGACAAAGTAAGTATGTAGAAAATGCATCTTCTTTTCAACGGTTTGGACATTAACAACCTCTTACCCAGTTTTCAACAATCGGAAGTTGCTAGGCAAAATTTACCAGGGTAAGGTAATCTTTTACCAACTTTAGTAGTTGTTAAGAGTGCAGATTAGTTTTAAACCAAATCCTTTCAAGGCTGCAGATTAATGCAATAAAATAAGAACACGAAAGCCTAAAACGGTGGCACATGTCCATACACAAAAGCATATCTTTCTGACTGCAGAGGAAATTCGTGGTGACAAAATAAAATCGTCCAAAACAGCACAGCATGGCCGCTTCTGGAGCCGGAATTATTGTGAAAAACGTAAAAGCGAGTCAAGTTTTTACTGTCGTCATTGAGTCATATAGTTTCTTTGCTTTAACGTAGTTTTCAGTGACATGATTATTCCAAAACTCGTAACGGAATCTGCTAATTTGAAAAGGTATTAGACGAGATGTCATAATTATGTAGCTATGTAACAAGGTGACATGTAACAGATCTACACATAATCCATCTTATCACAAACCTTTCTTCAGTAGCGAACAGTCTCTAACCATTCTCCTACCCGACCTAAATCATTGGTAAACGGTAAGCTACTCCGTAAATTCAGAGTGGTAACCCTGGTGACCTGCCAAAAGCAATCCATGATGCTCTAATTCCCACACCCTCGTCAAATGCAAAACGTTTAAGGAAGCAATACATTTACGTTTTGAGCCCTGGTTCTTCCTCTATTTTGGTGGAGTGCAATGCAGTCTCGTAACAATGTGATCAATCAATTGACCTTGTTAGGATAATGAAGACGGTTGAAAGTGGATAATAGTAGTTACAACAATTAGTTAAATATGGCAAATTTAATCATTCGTGGGGTCTTCACCACGTGTGATCACATTATGTATGCAGTCTTCAATCCTACCTTTTTATGATAATTCACTTCGTTTACTTCATTTAATGCAAAATACTGAGCATGGGAGAAGGTACTTCGCAAGAGAACATTCAACCTTATAGAGACAAACAGCCAATGCCGCACGCAGAGCCCCCCTTGCGGATGCCAATTACTTTTTTCTATAAAAAAAACGCACTCAAGTGACACAGATTTTACTTCCAAAGGATTCACATGTGGCAGCAGATTGCCTTTAAAGACACCCAATTTTTCAAATATTTTAATTCCTAAAATAGGCATATCTTCTCAAATTCAAAATTTTGCTCCAAAAGATAACATGTGTCGCACCGATTCCATGTAAGGACACCCACATTTTCATGAATTCTCAAAAGAGAGGGGCATATCCCTTAGACTCCTCCCCCGGCCAGCAAAGATGAACGTAAAGAGGGCGGGGTTCTGGTGAGGTGAGTAGTATCTTACCATCATGCAAAAGATGTTAAGAGTAAAATCATTATTGTATTCTGGAGTTCGGGCAGTCACACAGACAATGTCACGAATTAAGCGGGTCTTTTGCTTAGCCAAGATTCACAATACAGAATCATTAACACATATACTGTCCTTCCGTTGCATATTTTTTTCCCTGAAAAGATTCAAGACCATTTGATCTAATTTTAGTAGTACATTTTATGTGGTAACTTTCTTATCAATGGCAAGTCGCTGATATTTCTAATATTGCAGACAAAAGGTTAACAGTAGGATGGTTAAGATTCTCTTCACAAGCATGAAAACGAAATTTTCGGCCATCTGGGAGGTCGCGGTTTTTCAATTTTTTTTTTCTACGGGAAGCACTAGTAGAGCTACGCTAAGATAGACAGATTTTTCGGGTCCAAGTATTCTGTAACAGCTTTCTGATCATTTTGGGGTTTGCATACTTATTTTGAGTATTTTATTGCAAATGAAAAAGGAGTCTAGCGACTGTTTAGATTCTTCGTATAAGTCTTGGAAATGCTCCTTCCGGCCATTTGAGCTTTTCTCGGTAAGCAACTCTTCCACGGTTGTGCATTAATAAATAGCCTGAAAAAAAGTGAAAAAGAATGGAATAAACTATAAGTCACTGTTTTCTGAACAAATGGTTGTGATTGTGAATCGACAATACTAAAGGTCATTATCAAGATGGGTCGTTAATCCGAAACGGAAAAGAAATGTTACTCCGAATAGGTCTCAGATGAGGATCGTTCTTCCGAATTAAATATAACGGGGTACAACTGCATAATACCCTGTCAGTACCCTTCACACCGAGACTCTTAGAGTAACGGTCGCAGCCAGCATCACTAAGGACTGGGGCTGTGACTCCATTTTCAATCTCAGTCAGCACACTCCTGGATGCGACTACGACTCCATTCCAAAAGGGCGGCCTTTGCTCCTTGTAATACTTGGAATTCACTATGATAGGGTTCCATTCCTTATTGATGTAATTATATCGGCATGCCAATTTCTACAGTTCTAATTATTAGCAGATGTAGCGTTTCATGTGTATACGTCTCAACGATTTCCGCAATACCCCTTTCACGTTAAGCTCACGCGACTTTTTGCCAAGGTAAGAAATGAATAAATTGAACGAACGTGTGGTAAACCGTTTTAACATTTACTCTGCAAATTTCACTACGTGGAACTGAATTCCATTTCAATAAAGCATTAAGTAAAATGCATTTTACTCAAGTGGAATACATTCCACTTAAGTATTCCACATTAATGAAAAGTATTCTACTGCAGTCAAAAGCATTTCACTTAAGTGGATTTGAATACCTTTCAAGAATACAATTCGCTCAAGGTTTAGCTAAAGTCGGACAGCCTATTATTTCACTTTAGTGAAAAACTCTTCAAACAAGTGTAACGTAATTCTGCTTTGGAGAAATGCAGTTTCACTTACGGGTTCTTCAATATTCCTCTTAAAGGGCTTGCCCTCTCACCCCTGCCTACAAATGTGGTAGTCCACAGATATTCGTTATTGGCTCAGCTCTTTGACTGGCACCTAGTTAAAACAATGCAAAGGCTGTTTCAAAGCTTTTATTACGCAGAATGAACTGTACTGAGTTTGATTATACACATTAGGCTTTTCTGTATAACTGCGATTAGATTGTGACTAGATTGGAATGCATTTTAGACAATGATACTACCGGTACCTTAAGGGTTAAGAAAAATTTATCAAACCATTTGATTCAGGCTTCCCACCCACACACTACCTTTAGCAACACCCCTGGAACCTTTCCATGTAACCGTCCGAGGTGTAGGCCAATACAAGCCCAGTTGTTGGAAAATGCAATCTCGTCAACATTGTAGGCCCTAACGGCACGATCTTCACTGTCAACTAACGCTTTTCCTGCATTTTCTTTAATAAAGTTTACAACTTAGCTTGTTAGAGTTGTAACTAGCCATACATCGGAGAGACCAAGCGTCGCCTCGCCGACTGAGTCACCGAACCGACCACCTTAGATCCATCCAAACAACATCTCCAAGATATTCCGGGTTGTCACGGGGTGGGACAGGTTCGGCTGATCAGACAATTCAAAGATTACAATACAGATGTTTTTCCTCATAACATAGATCTATATTACATAACTTTTAGTTGTCTTGAAGAATAATAACTTGCTAATAACATAAAGAACAAAACATTAACTTAAAGAACCCCGCGTGCACGAGAAGTGAGTTAAAGATAGAAAAGGGAGATCAGTTCCTATCATTTCTAGAAGAACCCAAACGGCCGTGTCTCCCACTTTACACCTAAGCATACCTCTGAGGTGACACCCACACATGCACACGCCGTCCTTTGTTAATTTGGTAACCCTTAAACCCCCTTAATTTTCTACCTCCCTTTTCTCTAGGCAAGTGGCTCGCTTTAAATACGAATTATCTCTAGCTCTGAACAGAAAAACATAAGTTCCACTTTGCAAACAGTTTTTCAATGAAACGGTCTCTATAAGTAGCGAAAATAATGTTCTTTCTTGGCCCCTTCGTTCTATTTTTATAACATTAGCCTCTTTTTGCATTGGTCCTTTTGCCTGAACAACCCTCTCGTAAGTTGGTTGATTTTACTCTGCATCTCCAAACCTAAAGCCATACTTAAACAGTAGGATACATCACACGGTGAAACATGACAGCTTAGAATTCATACCACTCTGTCTCGTGCTGGCCTGACGTACGATGGGATTGCGGTAGCCTACATTGCTACGCCTAATCTCCAACAATTTAACAACACCTTTATTAAAACAACTACGAACTCATAGTCGACCTGTTATTTGACAGTTCCAGAGTGCAGAATGATTAGATATCTAAAAACCTTTTCCCACGTGAAATGCACTAATACTCAAGCACGTTGAAAGTTGAATTGTGGTGGTTATGGTTAAGTTTTCATACTTTCGGGAGTTAGAACAGAACAGCAACACTGATCGTCATACTAAGGCTTTCAGTTTGGGGTTTTTCTTGCCCACAAAACTTTATTGTACCCTAAAGACTACCTAAGCCGAGCGCCACCATCAGTTGGCGCGGAGCGTGCAAAAAATTAAAAAAAAAAAAAGACTCAGATGGCCGGAACTATAGCATGTCCCAGATATCTAGAAACCTTTTCCCCACGTGAAAAGCACTAAAACTCAAGCACGCAAGGTGTGCACAATGCACAAGGCGTGCACATACCGATTGCTTAACCACCTGTCTTCTGCATGCATAATTAGGTATACATACAACTTTTCAGCAAACCGTCTGACCCAAGACGGTTTCTGCCAGCTTAAGGAAATGCCCTTTGGCCTAGTTTGCGCTCTAGTCGCATTATGAGACGGCTCCTGAGTAGAGTAGAGAGTGTGCTAACAATAACATCGACGATAAACTGATACACACTTCTTTGTGGAAGAACATGAAAAAATACTTGTCACTGTTTTCAAGAAATTAAGAAGTGTATGTTTGACCTCGAAACCGTCACATTTTTTCATTAGTTATTAGCACATACTTAGGATAGATTGTAGGACATAGTACAGCGTTCGCCCCAGTATGACGATCACTGTTGCTCTTTTAACTCCTGAAAGTATGCAAACTTAAGAACAACTTTTACTTCGAAAGGTAACGTACAAAGCATTAGATTGCGTGTAAAGACAACAAAATTTCCAGTTTTATTCCCACTTACCACCACAATACACCTTCAACACTCTTCCTGTCAAAGTTGAAAAAACGCCCCGTTTTGCTTCTAGACTCCTTAAAAGGGCCAACAATTTTTCAAAATTTTCAACATGTAAAAAAGTAAGCCAGGAAGGTCTCGGCTCCTTTTAACTACCATGAGTTTTAATTAGTATTCGTTATAATAGCGTTGAAAGTTGAATTGTGGTGGTTATGGTTAAGTTTTCATGCTTTCGCGAGTTAGAAAAAAAGGGCAACAGTGATCGTCATACTTAGGCGAACGGGAGGATTTCAGTTTGGGGTTTTTCTTGCCCACAAAACGTTATTGTACCATAAAGACTACCTAAGCAGAGCGCCACCATCAGTTGGTGTGGAGCGTGCAAAAAAATTAAAAAAATAAGACTCTTCAGATGGCCGGAAGTAGCATGTCCCAGGCTTATACGAAAAATTTCAGCACTCGGTATCTTCTTTTGCCGTTTGCAATAAAATGCTCAAAATATGTTCGAAAACTTCAAAGTGATCAGAATTTTTTTTTAAATGTAACTGTCTAAGCAAAACGCCCCCAGTAGTTGGCGTGGAGCGTAGAATAAAAATGAAAAATTGCAGCCCCTCAAATGGCCGATTATTATTTTCTTGCCTATAAAAAGAATCTAAACGGTCCTGATGTTTACCTTGCTGCGTGATCAGAAAATTACCACATGAAATCTACCACTACCATTAGATTTAATGATTATGAGTCTTTTCAAGAAAAAACTATTAAACGAAACTGAAAATATGTCAATGTTTCTCTCTTGTGAATTAGGCTAAACTCAAGATCCGATGAACACTTGAAATGGTCCATGCGACTGCCTGAACTCCCGAATACAAATAATTTTACTCCTAACATCTTTTGCATGATGATAACAAACTATTGCTCACCTCACCCGAGTCCCCTTCTCCTGCCCCCCTCACGAAGGTCTATGCCGGCCTCGGAAGGAGTCTAACGAGTTGGCCCCTCCCTTTTGAGGATTCTTCTAAAGGTAGATGTCCTTGCATGAAATCGGTGCGACACATGCTACCTTATGAAGTTAAGTTTGTGTCACTAAAGTAAGAATTTGTAGGATCTAAAAAATGCATCGGTGAGGGGGATCATGGCCCACTGACCCCCCCCCCCCCCTGCGTACGTCACTGGATGAACGCCTGAAGAGTCTATTGTAATTACACGTGTGTACATGCACAAGTAATTACACGTGTGTACATGCACAGTGAAATGAGTATACACTGTGCTGTGCAAGTATATCGCTAGTGTAAGATATATTTCCGTAGGGAAAGAGAAACTCATACAGCCACTGCTAGCTGATGTGCTATACTCGCGTGAGATCACCTTACAAGTCAGACGATCACCATACAAGTCAGACGATCATACGGCAAGTTCGAATGTGGAACCGCCTTCGCATGACTTCATTAGAGGGAAATATTGCGTTAAAAATGCTCCAACACAGCATTAAAAGAAAATATTTCTAGTAACTTTCAAATCATTCGATCTCAATAATGAACCCCAGCAATAGCATCATCTCCTCAAAATATTATGCACAAGAAGAGTCATGGAAGTTGCATCTTTTGAAATATTGAAAGTTTGGGTAAACAAATTATTCTTGAGCAGCAACCAGCTAAATATCTGTCTGAGGTAAAATAAGTTCTTAAAAAGAAGGCTACAATACTTCCTTATTTGTTATTGTTTATCACTCTTTGCCAATAAATATTGGTTTTAAAGGGATGAAATTTCCTTGTCAAACAAATGCGCAGTAGTTCCCTTTCAGATCATATCCAGGGTTCATGTGACCCTGCATGCAACAAAATAACTTCGCATTTCAAAAACCCTGCTGCTTGAAGTGTTAAATTTTTAAGAATTCTATGATCCCAAGCTAAGGGTACAGGTAGGGTATGTGGGGCAAGGGTGAGGTAGGCTGGTCGTTAACTATGGAGGAATCTAAGGTGTGATATCGAACAGGTATTATTCATGATCGTATGTGTTTCCTCTTTTATTTGATGTCACCTGTCCTCATGTACTTTTTTAGTTTGTTCTGTCCCAGTTCTTTTTCATTGTATTTCCTTTTCTCTTTCTAGGGAGCACTTTACTCGACAAACCCTTTGGGTTATTACCGTGTTTCCAATCAATATATTTTGATGCCATGTAATATTCTTCTTATATTTCTGTACATTACACCAATCACTATCAAATATTGTGGACAAACAAATAAATGAAATGAAATGAAATATCAAGTCTAACCACTACATTGATGCCAACAGTTCTCTTTAATGGAAGGTTTCGTCTTTATGGAGAGTGTTGCTTCAATGTTTTTCTCCAAATGATCCTTAACTATTTGTTCACTTAAAAATGTGTTCGAAAAATGTGAAAAGAGTCTTCATTTTTCATAGCCTCCTCATTGTCAGGCACGAACTGCCAAAAAGAGCAAACCTTTTCGATATTTTTGAGAACCCCAGAACCTCTAAAGGACACCTCCATAAATGAATTAATTTCAGGGCAATTGTGAACTTTCCCAAACAACTACCGTTTCGTACCAACTAGCAATTGCCTTAATTCAACCGTGGTTATCCACGGTACGTAGAGCGGTTTTCTTGCCTCCGTATCTTCTATACAGATTGTTATATACACACGACTGAAATATTACAACTAAGGACGCTATATAGAGTACGTATATTCTAGTCAGGGCATCATGTAACGCATGAATCTGTGTAACCTTTAGTTCTAGGCCCGGCCGGGTCATACCGAAGACTTTAAAAACAGAACCTACTGCCAGTGTGCTTGGTGCTCAGCATAAGCAATGGAGTAGGGAAAACAAGCCAGTGAGCCACCACTAGAAAAAGGGCCACGGCCTGCTCGACTTGAACCAGTCGGATGGAAACTGGGCCTTTAAACACTGTCTATCTAACTATTTAACTAACTTGTAGGATAATGGCCAAAATACTAGCAACTACGAAGGGCCGAAAACGTATACGAAGGGCCGAAAACGTAAGCAAAATGCCAGACTTCTGGTTGTCTGAGTAAAGGCGAATTTTCCTTTCATTTTCTGTTCGTTCCGCTCCAGTGTATGGTGGGTCTCTACCTAGATAACACTGGTCGATGAGCTCTAATGACAAATACCACTTCGTTTTCCCCTTCCCCCTTCCCGCCAGCTGACATTCCAGGACACTCTTCTGGGCTAAGGTTACATATAGAATAAGATTTAATTTTAGGATACAGGATAATCTCGGTTGGGATGAGGTTTTGTTATCATTTTGGTTAATATTCTTTGTCTATTGAACCTTTGATCTAGAAACCTCTGTCCCTACGGAATAGCATGCGCTGTAAATACCTAGATAAGCATGTGACCGATTCTCTCATATCTTGAGGTTGATGTTTTATTATGTTTTCGCAGACTATGCAGGCTCATAGAATTTCTATTTAGAACTCATTCTATCTGGGACATTGCAGTTCATACTAGAAATTGAAGAAATCATCAAATTCGTCAAATGAGGTTCTGTTTTTATTACAGGCAATTTCTTTTATTCAAGAGTTTAATCAAATTAGCTCAACAATTTTGTTTTGGAACTTCTTTGAAAATATCTAGCTTGATACATCATGATGCAGAAAAATACCAAGTAGTGAAGATATACAACTTTTTCCTGGCCGTCGATATAACAAGCAACACCTTGATCATTTCAATATAAGCTTAGGTTTACTTTTTCATTGGTCCTCGAGAATAACGTCTGTGTAGCATTCATTTCATAGCTATACATCATGGTATACGTCGAGGTCTTTTAATCAGGGTGGGAGGGATCAAAGTTTGATAAGACCGAGCTTAATTTTATATACCTATGATAAATAGAGTACAGCGTATAGAGTATGGGGTAATTCATTTCATCTACTGTGGCCAGTGGCATAGCCACGGGGAGAGTTTGGGGGGGGGTTGGAACCCCCCCCCACCCCATGACCCAACCTTGCAACGCAAGAAACACCTAAAACAGCCGATTTCCTCTCTATCCTTAGAATTTTCCCTCATATCGTGCCCCCTACCCGCCCCCCACCATTACACCAACCCCCCCCCCCATTACATAATCCTGGCTACGCGCTTGGCTGATACACACCAATGTGTTTCACAAGTGCGCCGTCTGTCTAGGGTTGTTCCCCACCTCAAGGCCTTGCATCAAAATCGATTCACCAAATGCGATTATACGGCTAAGTGAGATCATTCGGTCAGTTCATGTGAAGTCTGTTTGTCTTCTTTAAAAAAAAAATAAGGGATTAAAGCTTAGCAGAATATTTTACTTACACTGTGAGAACATTTTACATTACATCATAAATTTACGAGAAACGTTTGCCATGAAGTGAAGAGTTCTTGTTGTCCCTGTTCCTTGAAGAGAGTTCCATTATAGTTAATTCATTGGATGACTCATGTGACTCGTTGTGTAGAAAAATACCTTTCATGAGTGCTAATAACATGTGATAGGGATCGGTTTCCTTAGATGTATGTAACAGAAACCGAAAATGGAAAGAAAAAAGGGGGAGGAGGACCAGAAAATAAGACAAAATAACTCATGATATAGAGAGTAAAACTGGGTCCATATGTAGATTGTCTGAAGTACACCGTCACAAATTCTTGTAAATTTAAAAGAAAATTGAAAGGGATTCCTACATATTACAGAAAACAGTGGCAACATGCATGTGTTAAAACTTTTCTGTAATCTTTATGCGTCTCTTTATTTTAGTTCTGTAAATTTGTATAAATTTTGAACAATTTATTATGTTCTGAACACATTATCGCCATGGACTTTTAATATGCATAGACTGAGCATGATGAAATTTAAAAATCCTCTGGCCTTTATACGTTTTCATTCCGCGGATCTTTGCGCACTTTGGGTATCGCGACCATTTTTTTCAAGATATTTTGTTTTGTGAACCTATTCTAATTTTCGGTCACGCAAAACCTATGTACAAGTCGGTTCCATTTCACCTAACCAATTGACGTGGTTTGCCACAGCTAACTGAGAAAGGGCCGTCACAAACTGATCCAATACAGGAAAAACTCCTTGTCATGCCAATAGTCATGAAGGGATTGGGTATGATGGGTGGCTTGAATGCATTTCACCCTTCTAAAAATTAAAAACTTAAGAAGATCAACATTTCCTTCAATGTATTGTAATGTTTATTCCGAGCCTTTAATGCAGTGTAGTGTATTCCCAGCCTCTAATGTAGTGTAGTGTTTTCCCAGCCTTTTATATAGTGTAGTATATTCCCAACTGCAAGATAAAACATAACCTCTGGAAGGTATCTCTCTCCTTCATTATATTGTTTGTGTTTTTGTTTGTAGTCTATGATTCTCCCTTGTCTGACTTAGGATGTGTTCTGTTTTTGCAGGTACGTTCCATCTATAGATATAAAATGTTGAGTGGTAAACCGCTTTCAACATTTCATATTATATGACTCCTGTGTTTTAATGACTTGTATTTAATAGGAAAATCACTTAGCTCGTTTTTGATGATATATCATGACAGGGTCTACGGATGGCCGGATGTGCCATATCATGAATGATGTGTTACTATGTTTCACAGGAAGAGTTGGGGAAAGATTATGTTGAAAAAATCTATAAAACTGTTGTTGGCCAGAAATTTCCAGTGAAAGATCAAAGGCTAAATGACTGTCTGTATCAGGACAGGCACCTTAATATTCCTGTCAGACAAGACCGGGATAAAGATTAGATTATGATTTATTTAAATCAATATACCTCCCCTGAAAAGGAATGGAAAGCAAATGGGTTGAAGAAAAAATTAAAATTTTATTTGAAAATTGGTTTTGTGTAGAAATTTCCTAACGGTTAGCTGGAAGGGGCGGGCCAGTGGAACCGTGCGCGTCAGCTATCATATTTTTATGCGCCTGAATCAAACCAAGCGTTTTAAAAGCTGTTTTCCCTAGCGTATTATTACATTGAATGTGTTGCTGCAAATAAACACCGATTGAGCTTGACGACTGTGTCATAAGCAGACAAGTTGTGAATTAACCAAAACTCAAATATTGTGATTATGGTATCAAATTACCAGCCAGCTGGGTCTAAATCACCGGCTACACTTTATGGCTGTTGCTGCATGTGACCTAGTTGTAATTTCCTGAACATAGAAAATTTCTCAACAAAAAACAGTAAGAAAGACCAGTTTCCACATCAGCCTGATAGCTCCCCACCTCTAAATACGTACAGTTGGAAAGGTAAAAAAATAGTCACGTTGTCAGTAGTTTTCGATGAGCGGGGGAGTCTTCAGTCCAAATAACAGTGCCGGATTCAAGCCAAAAAAATGCCCGTGTGTTACAGTTAAATAACATATTAGAGTTACCTTTCCCAAACTAAAATGAAGTCTAGTTGTACGAAGCAGGAGGAAACTTTCCGACCATATTTTCGGCTTCCAGGAAAAATTATACGGCTACACAATTTATTAAATGTTAGAGCAATGAACTCGAGGAGATCATATTAGCTTGCAGTCGTATATGGACTGAGGATATTTTTGGAATTCTTTTCAAATAGGCGCGGTTGATCATGAAAAACCCCGCATCCTTTGCACTTTTTCGTACTTGCTCCTTCAACTGTCTCACTGATCATGTTCCACACCACATCCAAAAACTTATGTCTGGCTAAGGGTCTGCCTTAGAGCATATGCTACGTCATATGTAACTACATGTTACTTATGTTACATACCCGCCCTTTTAAAATAATAGTTATCATAGTGTTAATGGTTTAAGAGTTTTAATGAGCAGTTTCCATTTTGCTTTTCTTCAAGTGACCATTCTTATGATAAATGGCTATTTCTGACACTGCACGATAATCCCATGAAAATGCTTATTTTTGTACTTCCGTGGTCTCAATGACCAGACAATTGCATCAAATTAGCTTAAGATTAGGCTACTTTTATTTATTATGAATCCAGTATCTACAGAGTCAAGCTGATCTCTTGTCTTGGCTATTTCTTTAAATGTACTTAATTAATGGCTATTTCAGAGTGGTCACATGATGTAAATTTCGTCAATTAATCTTTCTTCTTGTAATTATCTTGATTTCCAGATGCCAAAAATGTACACCTGACGGTGATTAATTTCCATAACTTTTTCCCTCTATAAGACTGCATGCTATTTAGCTCTACCAGATTTGATCTTTATCTTCACAAAGTAGCCCATTAATACATTAATATCTTAAATCGAGACCTGAAAATAATGCACAAAATATAATGACTGCCCTCATACTGGATTGTGAAAGAGAGGGATAGAAACATGCGCCTCCGCAGGTAGGGGCAAGGGGGAACTTGCGCTCCTCTGGAAAATAAGAAACCTAAAAAAACGAAGAAAACATAAAGAAAAGACAAAGAAAAATGAACATCAATATTTCCTTACAGTCCACTCAGTGTTTGCCCTATTTATATGCGGTAAAAAGGCTTTAGAAATGTCATTTCCAGGGATCGGTGAGACATTTTGGGCGAAAATTTCATTGCGCTCCGCTCCAACTCATGGTGGCGCGGAGCTTTTCCCCCTAAAAGAATTTAGCCCCCCCCCCCCAAAAAAAAATTTTCTTCAGCGGAGGCCGATGGATAGAAAATTTAAACATTCTAATAGAAAAACTTGCTGCGGAGTAATGTCAAAGTAGTCTTCTACCAGGTGCGGAAAATCAAATGGAAAGTCTGAAAAGCCGTGGCTTCGGTCGTGCTGAGGCTCAGGGTATTTACTCCCAAGCGCCCCTGCAGACCATTTTCGCCCCCTCTGACCGAAATCCCTAGCTCCTCCACTGTTAAGATGGCATTCGATCTGATGAAGCCCCAAGCAGTAACCAGTTCATTGTTTTCGCAGACTCATTTTCAAGCCTCTCAGCATTAAGGGGTAATAAATTCAAGAACCCCTCAGTAACAGTTCTCCATGAAGCTTACTCTAATTTGGTAGAACTTCAAAAATCAGTTGTGCTTCCGTGGGTCCCTAGTCATGTGGGCACACCAGGAAATGAAAGAGTCGATGTACTTGCTAAAGGAGCCCTTCAGACGTCACCAAAATCTACTAACTACCGCCCTAACATCAATGGCTTTATAAAATCAGGGAGCTGTTAAACCAAAATGGCAAGACCTGTGGGATTCCTTTCCCGAAAACAAACTGTGCCAAGTATAAGGTACGGTAGGAACTGGGGGAAATGGGAAATGGACTCCCTAGTAAACGGAGGGATGATTTAGTGCTGGCTAGGGCCCACATTGGTCACACTTACCTTACCCATGCCTATTTACTTCACCTGGAAGAAAGACCATACTGTATACCTTGTGACTGTGCTGTCACCGTCAGTCATATTCTCGTCAACTTAACTGTTATGAATACTCCTATATTCGGCAAAAATACTACACGGTGCCCGACCTTAAAACTTTCTTTAAAACAACCGATTCTTCTGTTATTCTTGGCTTCCTCAAAAAAGAAAGCTTTATAAAAATTTCTGACATTGCTCCCGCTTGTTATCCTTTTAGTAGAAATTGTCGACCCGTTGTATATATTTTTTATTTTTTTTACCTTTTTAGGTAGTTTTACCCCAACATTGTACTTTGTCTAACTCGGTGTCACTAAATAACACATTCGTGTTGGTGTGTCGTGTGAAAGTCCCATCTAAGTAACTAACCCACGCCCTGGCCACCAAGCTTACTCGGGCTTGATCATTCGCTCCCTCACATCAGTTTGGCCCCTATGATGAAGAAAGGTCCAGACACGCCCTAGCATACTGGTAGCCAAAAAGTGTATCATTACCTTTTAAAAATATTCTAAGACGTTTCTCAATAGTCTTGTGGGCCGTAAAACTACATCTACCTACCTAACTACCTACCCACCCACCCATCCACCCACCGACCGACCGACCGACCGACCGACCGACCGACCGACCGACCGACCGACCTACCTACCTATCTACCTACCTACCTTTTCAAGCAGCTCATAGATAGCAGACTGGTTGGGCGATAATTCTCTTGGGAGTTACAGTTCACTTCAATGAAGATTGAAATGACTTTCGCACCTTTAAGAGCATCTGGGTACTCTCCAGTATAATGTACACAATGTGGCATAAAATTGGGACAATAAAATGGGCAAGTGGATTTAAGACTTTTTGAAGTAATTTCGTCTGAGCCATTAGATTTTGTATCTTTTAACGAGTAAATTTTCTTAGCGATTTCGTCCTCAATGACCTGCTTAGAATCGGTCAGTGTTATCGGGACATTAAATCTGCATGCGTTCAGCATCACAAGAAATGTGTCCAGCAAGTTTGTTACCAATTCTGGAGAAATAATCACTTCTTAATAAAGGGCATGGTTAAATTTTCAAATTTCGGGAAAGGTACGAACCAGAAATTTGCCAAAATTACTAAAAATGATGATGAGAATGTCTTTTATGAAGTTCAAAATAATGAAGCCTTCCAATAGGAGAGAAATAATTCTGGACGATTATTCAAAAAAAAAAAACTCACCTCACCTCATATGTGTTAAGTTATGGGATTTTATTTGTTTTCTTTATGAACTGATTGAATCAAGATTCCTTCATAAGCATTTCTACTTACTGCCACCTACATTGTAAGATACATTTTCTTCATATTACTCAGTCCATGCAACACTAAAATTAAACGACATGAGGTAAAAATATTTCAAAATATCACAATCAAGTTTCACTGATTTTTGTAAATGTTTCCACATTTTTATGGTCACAAAGTTTGTTAAGTGATTTACTCAAAATTAATAAGCCAACTATACACATTCCCGGACACGCATGACCTTTGCGCGTGTCTTGTTTTGTTATCATGGGGCGCTCCTATAATAACAAAAGCCTAAAACTTCAACGGTTTTCTGATCACCTACGTAACATGATGAGAAACCCGGTCCTTCTGTCCACTTTCGTTATACTGGGAAAGAGGCAATTTCTTTTGAAGTATAGTTCAAATTTAAAGTGATGTTTTTCGGTAAGCTTTTATCAAGCTCCAAATCAAGGACAAGAGATGATGTTAGCAGAAGATTCTGCCGGTTATCAATTACATTTTGTTATCAACGGAAATGCAGCAGGTGTTTGAAATTCGCAGAGGATAAAAATAAATGAGCAAAGCAGGAAACGTTTATAGACTGCTCACGAAACCATATTGGTGGTGTTTAAATGTACTATTAAACGAAGTGTAAACGCTTGTGATTGAGACCTGGCTCTATATGTCTAAATAATTTGGGGAAAGCTAGACACCCTTTAAAGGGTTTCCATCAACGAAATAACATATCTTTATGCGTATTTAAATTTCCATTGTTATGTGTTTATGAGAGGATGATTCGGGTTGGAGAAAAGAATTTATAATCATGTTGGCAATATTTTAAAGATGTAGGTTTCGTTTGAAACTTATTCAGTTGCTACCAACGTCTCGTCAGTAAATCTTTTTGAAAGTTTTGCCTCAGTAGATAGCTTTCACACGATCACTTAAACCATTCAAGCATCGCTTCTACAGATTTCGGGAAATAGGCTAGCTCAACACATAGTGTCTTGACTTTCCTCAGTGATCCACTTTAAGGCTACTGGTGCAGGCAGGGCATCGGGTAACGCCCACCCCCTTCATGTACACCATTCCTTTTTTAGATCCTTAAAAGTATAACTTAATAACAATAACTTTGATTCAAAAGATAGCATATGCGTCACCAGAGTGCATATAAGGACACCTAACTTCTAAATGATATTTAAAGGGAAGGGATGTTCTCCATGGCCCACCTCATTGGTGTCAACTGTACTTGAGTTCTTAAATATATATACGCAATTTTTTTAACACTACAAATTTACTTCGAAAGGTAGCATAGGCAAATGCGGCACCAGATCGCATGTAAAGAGACCGAATTGTTCAAACATTTTGAAAGGGGCCTCGCCTTAAGCCCCTCCGCAGGCGGGCGATCGGCGACACCTTTCATTTTAGTTCCTGAAATACGAAAATTTTGTAACAAATTTTACTTCAACAATTCAAAAAATAACATACGTAGCACCGGATCGCATGAAAGACACCAAATTTTTCAAAAATTTTGAAAGAGGTAGGGGGACACCCGCACCCCTCCCCAGGCCGGTGATCCCTTAACATATTGACCCTCTTCAGAGAAATCTTGAGTACGCCACTGGTACGGGCATAAGTATGTCCAGTGTAATTGCGCGAAAAAGAGGGTCTCCACGACGATAATTAACGGCAGTAGATTAAAAAACACTTTATGGTTTCAGTGATAAGAGAAACCTATGCAATCATGATGGTGTGTGTATGCATGTGTGTGTGTGTGGGGAGGGGGGGGGGGGCTGTGGACGATGCTTTGCCGGGTGAAGGCCGCTCAGGAGAGCTAAGGCCTCGCGCGTTTTTCCTCGCTCACGCGGAGCTCGTAACTGGCTTAGCTACCCAAAAATTCGGACACTGCAATGAGCTCTGTCACGTGATATGCAAGAGCCCGCCTTCGCTCGCGGCATTCACATGCTGCATGACTTAAACGGCTAAAGGGAAATTCCGACCATTTCCTTACGGGGAACAGTTCTGTGTACCCCGTAAGGCATTGAAATACGGGTATGTGCTGTGTGTGTATGTATGTGTGTTTTGGACACTTTGCTTATAAGCATGATATCTGAAGATGACAGTTTTCAAACTAGGTAAATGGATGCGTCATATTGAGAGAAACAACCCTATTGTTTTTGGCGGAGTTCAAAGGTCATCCGGGGTCACGGGGGTCAAAGTCTGAAAATTTCGTTAACACGATACCTCAAGATAGGGAGCTTGGATAGATTTCATATTTGGTATGTGGATGCGTTATTGTCAGAAGATGGTCCTTATTGTTTTTGGTGGAGGTCAAAGGTCATCTGCGGTTACCAGTGGTCAAAGTCTGGAAATCTGGTTAACATGATATCTCAACATAGTAAACTTGGATAGATTTCATTCTTGGCATATGGATGTGTTATAGTCAGGAGATGGCTCATATTGTCTTTGGCAGAGGTCAAAGGTCATCTGGGATCACCGGGGTCAAAGTCTGAAAACCCTGTCAACACAATATCTCAAGGCAGGGAACTTGGATAGATTTCATATTTGGTATGTGGATGGGTTAAAGTCAGTAGATGGTCCCTGCAGAGATGCCAAGTATCTCGATTTAGGTGTAGTAATTACCAATTCCACCCTCGATTCGGCCATTACGAAAATCCTTCAAAAATTCCTCTTTTCACACGTTAAGGATATTTGTCGAACACTCAACGTCGTGAAAAGTAAAAAAAGATTTCAGCAGATGTATGCTGAAACATAAACTGCTTGGCGGACATATTTTGCACACGTACTTTCATCTACTCTTATATTTGGCTTTACCTAATAACAAAGGATAGTACACACTCGACACCTGCTAAGAAGACTAGGTGGACTTCATCACAAAACCTCCTTTGAAAACCTTGTGATTGGTTCCATGCACCAATGATTTCATACTTTTAGCCAATCACACCTCGGGACACATTCAATGCAACTTCAGTGTGCATTGCTTGCTAAAGAAACCAGCAAATTTCCATAACGGAACATCGTAAAAAGTTCGCCATATGAGTTATATATGGGTGGAAAAGTAAATAAATTGTCATATTCTACCATGACAATTCTTGACATTTGGAAGATTTGAAAACTCAAATTGTGTAGCTCACAAAATTGAGAAGTTTAGGCCGAAAATATATGGTTCGATTGAGCAAGTGGACAAACGTCAGTACTTTCTGCCTTAGACCTATAGTGAGGCCTAGCCTAGGCTACGTCTTTTTTTCACAAAGCAGGATCGAGTACTGAAGAGGATCAACAAAAACCCACTTGGCCAAGACCATCAAAAATATTTACAAGGCATTAGTAAAAAAAAACCTTATATAACAATTTGTAGTACTTTTGTGAGCATTAGTTGAAAAGGTTTTTCTCTACTATGCAATTTTCTTCAGCATATCTACTGTCTTGGCACTTTTGCCATTGCCTAACGTATAGCAAATATGTACATTTTCCTAGACATGTATGTTTCTGTGCAATATCCTTAGGCAAGGCCTACTGGAATTCAGCTGTGCAGTGGTGAATGTTTTCTTTCTTTTTTTTATTCTTAAGTTCCTACCAATATTGTATTTGTTTTAGAACATGATATAAAGCATGCAGCATACTCTGGTAGCAGGGCGGTACCTGCAGCAGCGGGTCAAAACGTACCTTAATTCTCCCAAATATATATTAGTGTTACATATTGCCATTGCAAAATAATGTCCCTACCCTAGAGTTCTAGGGGTTGGTTCAAAACTCTGCACTAAAAACCTCCAACCCTCAACAAAGTCTTGAGAGTATTATGAAACCTTTCAGCTGGAAAAGATGGGGGAGGGACCTCAATTTAGAGTGTTGTTAACTCTTAAGACTTTTTGCAGATATATATATAAATACAAAACCATCAACCATCAAAACCATCATCATGTTATTTCTTAGTTGTACCATGGTTTTTTAGGGTTACCCTAGCATGAGAAGGGTCCACTTAAAGTAAGGTTTGCATGATTCCTATTTTTCATTTCTGGAAGTCTGGAAGCCTTTTGAAATCGCAATATTTCAAGATAGCTTTCTGTTTGTATTTATGTTTTTCCATCTATTTATCTATCCAGTGGCGGAGCTAAGGATTTCGGTCAGAGGGGGCGAAAATGGTCTGCAGGGACGCTTCGAAGGAGTAAATACCCTGAACCGCAGCACGATCGAAACCACGTCTTTTAGACTTTCCATTTGATTTTCCGCACCTGGTGTGCTGGTAGAAGACTACTTTGTTATTTCTCCAGCAAGTTTTTCTATGAAAACCACGGACTTATATACATGGACAGTACATGTAACGTGTACGTCCTATCCACACATGGTCGCCACAGACTGGCTAAAAAAACACACCAAGATGGCCGACGTCAAGCTATAAATCATTTGATTGGACCACGACAATGTAATATTTCAAACAAATTTAAGATAAACTTGAAAGGAAAACAATCATATTCCTGCAATACGTGAAATGAATTTGACCTTACCTTGCCATATTTAAAAAAATATTTCAACTTTCTTGCAAAATCTGGGAACTGACTTGGGCAAGTTCACACAAAACCATAGCAGGCGGCCATGTTGGTGCGCTTTTTTCTTATACGTACGGTAGCAACAATCTACCGAGTGGGCTCTGTCCATGTGTAGGAAATCCGTGTTTAAAACATTTTAAAATTTTCTATCCATGGGCCTCCGCTGAAGAAAATTCGGGGGGGGGGGGGTGAAATTCTTTTAGGGGGAAAGCTCCTCGCCACCTTGAGTTGGCGCGGAGTGCAAGAAAATTTTGACCCAAAATGCCTCTCAGGTCGCTGGAAATGACATTTCTAAAGCCTTATTACCGCATATAAAAAAGGGAAAAAACTTGAGTGAACTGTTAAGAAATATTGATGTTAATTTTTCTCCGTCTTTTTCTTTATGTTTTCTTTGTTTTTTTTTTTGTTCAGGTTTTGTTTTATTTTTCAGGGGACTGCAAGTTCCCCCCTTGCCCCTACCTGCGGAAGTGCATGTTTCTATCCCTCTCTTTCACATTCCAGTATGAAGGTAGTCAATAAATTTTGTGTTATTGTCAGGTCTCTATTTAAGATTTTAATGAAATAATGGGCTACTTTGTGAAGATAAAGATTGAACCTGCTAGAGCTAAATAGTAAGAAATCTCACAGAGGGAAGAGGTTATGGAAATTAATCACCGTTAGGTGTATTTTTTTGGCATCTGGAAATCAAGATAAGTACACGAAGAAACATTAATTGACGTAAGTTACATTACGTGACCACTCTGAAATAGCCATTAAGTTCATTAAAAGAAGATACTGAATTCATAATAAATAAAAGTAGCCTTAACTTAAGCTTATTTGATGCAATTTTCTGGCTTTTGAGACTACGGAAGTACAGAAATAAGCAGATTATCGTGCAGTTTCAGGTATAGCCATTTATCATAAGAATGGTCACTTGAAGAAAAGCAAAATGGAAACTGTTCATTAAAATTTCTTAAACCATAACCACTACCGTATGATAACAGTTTTATTTTATTTTAACCTGAATGCTCTCTTCAAATGATTTTGAAAAATGTTGTGGAAGCTATTTTGGTATCTTAATAAACTCTTTTTATTGTCTACGTTGACAATTAGTCCCGACCAGAAGAGGGATATTTGAGGTACAATTATTGTTGCTCCCTTGGCAACATCTTTCATTGGCCGGGAGGGTTAATTTAATGTGAGTCTATGTATTTTGTAAGCTTATAATCACGCTTGGTGTGGAAGCAATAAACTTAGCACAGCGACAACATTCATTAGTGCGTATAAAGCATGAAGATACGTTTCGGGAAAACCTATCCCTATATTACAGAAGATGACCCTTTTCATCAGAATAAAGTGCAGATAGTACAGTTACTGGTGGCTGGTTGAGCATTTTGTTATCTGGGCCTTAACACAATGCTATTAAATTATGTTTTTTGCCAAAAATGGTGCGAGAGTAAAGTATGTTAAAGGCGCCGACAGACGATTTTGGTCCTTTAGGGGGACCACCGCCCCCTGGCCACATGACAGCTCCACCACTGTATCTATCTATGGCTTTTATGGAGGTCAAAGGTTATCTAGGGTCACTGGTGGTCAAAATGTGAATAGCAACCATGTTAGGTGTTAACACAGCTTAAGGTGGGAGACTTAAATAGATTTCACATGTGGCATTGGAATGCTTATGGTGAGAAGATGATCCCTATTTTTGGTGATGGGGCTCAAAGGTCATGTGGGGTAACAAAATATTTTTGAACATGTTAAAATAACACTTGAATGAGAAGATAATGGTACAGTGTGGGATTATTTGAAATGGAGCTTTTATGTATCATCGAAACGTCAATGCGGTTTTGCATTTGGTTAACAAAAAGAAACAATGTGCAATCCACACCCACAAACAGATCAACCAACACTAACGAATCATCCGTATATCTGACGTAAAATAGGAATTCGAAAGATACCTTCAATTTACTCAAGTTTTAGAAGGTATTTTCTGAGTGGGTGGGTGTTTTTCATTTTGAAAATTTGCTTGTGAGCAATTTTCAAAGAAATAGGACCAAACTAGCCTATTCAAAATACCGTGCAGTGTATCGTAGGCCAATCTACGTTAATGTGTAACATCAGAGACATTGTTCTTTGAAGACCTTGGGGAATGTTGTTGTTTTTTTCTTTTTCTTATTACTCTTGCAGGATGACCGAAACATCAAACGAAGTTGAAATAGAGGAATGTCACATGATGTACAAAACCAACAGTTGTAACACCCTCCCCAACTATTATTTGTACGACAAAAATCGTCCTGAATATGTTGGTTCCTTCATTACCTTTGTCCACATTGCTAAGACGGGTGGCGATAGCATGAGAAAGTGTTTAAACAATTTGGCGTATACACGAGGGCTTCCTGTACCATTTTCTGTCGGTTTCAATAACTACTGCTCTGTAATTCTGAACCACAAAAACAATGGCACTAATGCCATCAATTCGGATTTTATAATGGGACACAGAGCTTTTGGCATGTGTGATATCCTTCGAGAATCTCGATCCAACCAAAAGAGGTGTTCTTATTTTACTATAATGCGTGATCCGTTCGAAAGAATGGTTTCCCACTACTTCTATTTACGACAGGCAGTTGCTTCTTCAACGCTTATTAGTCCCTCGGGAACAGCGAGTTTAAGGATGCCAATTAAAGAATGGGCTTTATACCAAGGTAGTGAAATACAGAACAAACTTTTCTTGGCAGAGGAAATTGGCAGTCATCCCAATGGGTCTCATTTCTGCAAAGGAATATCTATGCTACCTTTACCACGGTTTAAGGATGAAGAGTTTATGGAAGACATCTTAAGTAATATAGACCGCCATTTCGGGGTTATCGGTCTGACGTCAGAATATTTGACGACTTTACGGATGCTTCAAAGAGCCTACCAGCTTCCTTTTTATGATGTTTGCAAGGAATTCGTGTTAAACAAAGGTGACTACAACAGCACAGAAGATGCAGCTGGGAGAAAAATTAAAAAAGATGCAATAAACGCCTTAAAAAACGATGCGGAGATACGGCAACTTTTACACCTTGATATTAAATTATATGAAAAAGCTAAACAAATATTCAATGAGCAAAAGAGGATTTTGGAAGAGATGAGCAAAGATTGAATACACGTAGTTTGAAATAGCTCATTGTATTTTGATTCATAAATATGTAACTAATAAATTAATCTACAATTGAAGTTTCGACTTTATCAACCAATGAATAGCCTCACGTCTGATATGTCCGTTTGACGTTGAGTTTTTAAAAGGTTAAGAATTGAATTTCCCATAGGCGTAGGAAGCGGGGGGGGGGGGCGACAGCCCCCAGTGAAAAATGAAGGGCAGAAACATGCTTCTGCTTCGCGCAAAATGCAATAAAAATGCATTACTTCCCGCTCACTTATCAGTTTGGTAAACGTTTCCGAGCTCTGGAAATGACAAAATCGGATAGTCACCATATGTGACTCCGCATAATCAAGAGACACCGGGAGGTATACTTCTATTTTTGTAATCTGTCTTTCATAGAATTCCAAATTTTCTTCAGGCTCTTGACTTTGAAATATTTCGTCTCAAAGGATAGCAAAGTTTGATAAACTTTGGAAATTTCATCGTAGAGTGTCAGTTCGTATCCTTCAGATAACATGTATAGCAACAACGATTCAGTCGTGCAATCTAGCTTTTTCGGGAAGTAGTTCATAGTTTGGTTTCGCCGAACCGCTTTTTGCCAGAGAGTTGGGACGACTTTGGAAAAAGCAATCATTCTCAGATTTGCCACCAATATTCAGGAAACCCAGAATCCAAAGCTTTCTGCTATGCAAGCTACATGTATTTATTTATAGGGTGCAAATATTTCGGAGCCTTTCTCGCGCTGCAATACGTCCCGATCCAGTGGTCATTACACATGGAAAAAATATGAAAACTTACGTACTATTTGCAAGCCGAGACATGCTATTTCCCGTTGTCTGTGGTCGCCATTTTTCAAGATTTTCTCGCTACTCGAAAACTGAAGATATAGTCTTTCGAGCAAGACTTCAGATTCCAGGCAGGGAACCATTGGCCAACCGTACTCAAATGCTCTCATACACACCCATCATCAGATACCTTCCAACCCTGTCAGTTGAGTAGTCTTTATATGTAGACTGGTAGATGGATTTTTTACTTATTTACGTGTCCAAACGTATTATTGTTTAATGTTGCAGAGCAGTGACGTATAGCTAGTGGAGGCAAGGTGCGATAGTCCCCTTGCTCGAAAAAGTGAAAAATCCGGAAATTTGTCAATTGAGACACCAGTCAAATACAGTGGGGTTTTCCCAAAGTTTTCTTCATAAAATAAAAGCTCCATATTTGTAATTATAAGTTTCAAAATGACAACATTTTCCGCGCACTTCGCGCACCCTAAATTGCAACCCTTTATCAGGGAGGTGTAACAAGATGGAGATCCATCGAATCTCTAATTTATGCTAATCCAATTACACTGATTCCAAAGTGGACACTAAATCCTTTATTTGGGGATTATTGGACTAAAGGGTTTGGTATTCCCTTGTTTAATATACCAAGGCAACCTTATTCATACCTACGGTGACTCCAACAAAAGGAATTATTTGGAACTATGCTGTTATGTGTGAGTAGTCGCCGAAAAAGAAGTGCCAGACACTATCTCGACATTTCAAACGACTGGTCATTGCCAATGATCACAATGATCCTGGCTATAAACCAATTCTGATGATTTATGCAAATGAGCAGAAGAGAAATAAGACTAAACATTGCTATAGAATTTTCATAATACTCGCTTTCGCTCGCACGGTCTAAAAGACACACCTAAATAGATTAAATTACCGAGAACAAGACAAGTAGGTTGTAATACGCGACCAAACGCGCCCAAATCGACAGATTAATACACTTCCTTAAGCGGCTGGCAATATTGAGACAAGGGGCAAATTTCCCGATCTGCTGTTCGACATCTAGCAGACGACTTACCAGGCTTGAACTTGTTTCTAACATCTGCTAACACCTGCTAATGCTACAGTCACATTACCGCCGACGTCCGAAAAGGCGCCCGGCCGGGCGCCGGCAAGACCTAAATCGGCCAGACATCGGCGACATCGGCATGCGCCCTGCAGATGATCGGCAGACGAATCTGCCTCGCCGGCCGATTTTTAGGCATCGGGCGGCGCCCGGGGAAGTTTTAGCGCGGAGTTAAAATTTTCAGATGAGTTGCCGACGTCGGTGGGACATGGACATCGGCGCCGGTGGATACATCGCCGAGGCACGGAAAAGTATGTTTATCGGCGGGCACCCGACCGGACATCACCCGATGTGAAGGGCGACCGTCAGATGCGATGTGACCACATGAAAGATGTCGATGAGATTTGGTAAAAATCCCCCGGCGCCCTGCCGATGTCAGACATCGGCCGATTTCTACTCATCGGCCGGCGCCCGGCTGTAATGTAACTGAGGCATAAGCCAATTGTATCATAAAGAACAACACACCAAAGAGATACGGCGGTAGGCAACTATATAACGGCTCAAAGAAAAGGGTTTTCGATGGATCTCCATCTAAAAACACCTCCCTGCCTTAATGCCGTAAGTGGTCGCTCTTAAAGCAGTCAGTGGTAAACTTTTCCGAGCCGCTGCAGTGTCGTTTCCCCACTAAATTTTCTTCAATATGGGCTTTTAAGTTTTAAATATTTTGTCTAAAAAAGGCATCAAAGTTTCAGGAACTTTTTAAATGTCGCCGAGAAGCTTCACTCCTCACTCAGAAAACGTTATGCAACAACAACTTTGCGATTGTCCCCTTGATCGAAAAAAGTGAAAATTTCGGAAATTTGTCGACTGAGACACCAGTCAAATACAGTGGGGTTTTCCCAAAGTTTTCTTCATAAAATAAAAGCTCCATATTTGCAATTATTAGTTTCAAAATGACAACATTTTCCGCGCAATTCGCGCACCCTAAATTGCAACCCTTTATGCCTTCATCGCCGAGGCACGGAAAAAGTATGTTTATCGGCGGGCACCCGACCGGACATCACCCAATGTGAAGGGCGCACGTCAGATGCGATGTGACTACATAAAAGATGTCGATGAGATTTGGTAAAAATCCCCCGGCGCCCGGCCGATGTCAGACATCGGCCGATTTCTACTCATCGGCCGGCGCCCGGCGGTAATGTAACTGAGGCATAAGCCAATTGTATCATAAAGAACAACACACAAAAGAGATACGGCGGTAGGCAACTATATAACGGCTCAAAGAACTGAAGAAAAGGGTTTTCGATGGATCTCCATCTAAAAACACCTCCCTGCCTTAATGCCGTAAGTGGTCGCTCTTAAAGCAGTCAGTGGTAAACTTTTTCCGAGCCGCTGCAGTGTCGTTTCCCCCACTAAATTGTCTTCAATATGGGCTATTTAGTTTTAAATATTTTGTCTAAAAAAGGCAACAAAGTTTCAGGAACTTTTTAAATGTCGCCGAGAAGCCGCAGTTCTCACTCAGAAAACGTTATGTAACAACAACTTAACGATCTTTGGTCGGCTTGCTGTCTCAGATATATGCTAATAGGAAACGCAGATTCTTCGATTGTCCTTACAGGAAACCTTGAAACAATTTTCTGCTAAACAAGCTCCATATTTACAATTGTGTAAAAGGTCCAAATTTTTCTTTTATTTTCTTACTACGTCACCGGAATTTTCTCTATATGCAGAACAAGTTGAGGCAATGGAGGTAAGCGTGCGTTTGGGAAAAATAATTTTACTTTTGGCATTTTAAGAAGAAACATGCAAACATGCGTGAAGCTGTGATAAAAGGAAACAAACTATAGAGTTACTATTCTCCACTAAAATTGACTCCTGTCAGGAAATGACCGTTAACAGTGTTAAGTTTGATTTTTCCTCAGCTCTCTCCAGCCATGCAGTCTGGAGCCCATGACGTTAATGATCTGAAGGCCGTTTGAATGATCTGTTAAATTTTGATAACCTTGTGGGACAGGACGGTGTAGCTCAGTACTTATTTAGGCAGCAAGCTCCTGAAAGAAACAACGTTTGGTTTCGCCGAATTCTCCGCCAAAGTCCGTAGGAGTTATGAAAAAAAAATATTTTTTCCTCAATACTCTTCCTCGGCCTGCACATTATTACCCTGCGGAGTGGACGAAGCTTTTGTTCTGCTCATTCTAACGAAATAAAACTGGAGGTCCAGCGTAAAAGGGGGCAGCCTAACAGCCTAAAGACTCTATGCAAGCTACCATTTAGGTCGCAGATTAGGAGGCTAAGCAATTTTTATGGTTTAATCTTGGCTCTTTTTAAAGTAAACCACCTTGTTTTGAAAATTTGAGGGTTCCTGCTGCTCTCTGTATCACATCAGAAAGTCAACCAATTGACCAAGGTCCAAACTCCTCAAATATGCACTAAACTGTTGTCCTGTCCTCCTAACTCGTTAGCAAAGAGCCGTTCGGCAAAACCACATGCTTACCCTCTTTCCTTTGATTATCTACATGAAAAGGGGCTTGCTTGGAAAGCGAAAATATCAAAAACAAGCCAGCAAACAAACCTGGTCAAAAGACAAACGCAATGCAAACTCTATTTACCATGCATCATGCTTACTACTGAGATTCAGAAACTGTCACTGCATTCCAACCCCAAAACAACACCCGGACTTAACAACCAAAAATCATCGAAAATCCACATTGAACCCTTTCACCCAAATGGTCCACAAAAGTAATCACATCGGACGGCAACAGCACAAACCACCCAAACACAGAAACACGTCCGAAATCAACAATACGTACCAAGAAAACACAATTACAGCAACACACACACACAAAAACGAAAAAAAATCACTTGGCAAGTACAGTTCCTCCTCTCATAAGTAGGCGCCGGAGGCAGTTGTGTCAAGGCAGCAAAACGTAACCTCTTTTTTCCTTCGTTTAAAAAACTTATTCCACAAGCGGATGTAGTTTTAATAGAAGGGTTGAAGGTAACAACGGGATTTGGAATGTAAGGGGGGCACCCATTCTAAGCATTTTAGTGAAACTTGCATTGAAATCCGATGTGTGGTTCTCAAGATATGAGCACGTAAAGTTGTTACATTTTCAACAAAATGTGAACTTGAAGCAAGCACATATGACATCACATCCCCACAGTAATGCACAATCTTTTGCTTTTCGTTACACTTCAGACTAGAGTTTCTCCTCAACAATCACACATTATTAAAATGTGATTGCATAAGTGGCACGAGAACTTTACAAACTTTGTATCCCCTACGGGGAGGTCCTGTTCTTACTAACTTCAAGATCAACACAACAGTCTGATAAACAAAGCGAAACATAGCATTCCTTGACAATGTGAGGAAGTGATAAAAGCTCTGCTGTCCTCTAACTCACTTTTCAACAAAAACCTACTGATATCATTTTATGATATCTCCAGAAATACATGTCCGATTTGAATGAAACTTTCACCACACAGCGTAGATTTAGTTCATCTTTCACATGAGAAATTAAATTTTTGCTTACACTTCCCCTTTAAGTTCTGTCCACTTGAATAGCGCAAACCGACCAAAATTACCAGCAATATTCTTGTGGTCCAGTCAAGAGTTTTGGACGATAGCTATACTGTACGTTCACAAGCAGATATATGCTGAAGAAATCTGTCAAGTTCCATTTAAATAATTACGTTAAATTGACCGATCGGAAGTACGGAGATTGGACTTCCTTCAATAGTGAACAAAAAATTGACGTAAAAGTTCATATTTTATGTGGCCGAAAGAAAATGGGAATATCAGTCCTACTTTACGCAAATTCAAATGCAAATTTGCACATCTTATAAGAAATTTAGATGAATCCAACTGCAACAATCGTTCTAGTATTATCGATTATATTACGGATAGATTATAAAGAATGTTTTACGAAATTTTCAAGTAAATCCTAATAATCGTGTTGCAAATATACCGCAACGCTTTTCGAGATTTTAAAGATGTGTCCATCTGCATAGTTCCCAATACGAATGGCCGTACACACTTATTGACAGGAGGGGGCAATAAGCCAAAGCCCGGACAGCGACATGGGCCATATGAAAAAAAAATGTCATAAAAATGTTTGACATGTATTAAGAACCAATTAAAAAAATGAGTAGTACGGAAAAAATTGGATTTTGCAGTAAGAATATCTGAAAAACATGAATTTTTAAGGGAAAAGCTGGCTCCGTCCAACGAATGCAATCAATCATTCGGTCGAGACGAGAGAAGCTTGTCACTGCACACATTATCCCGCGGATGAAGGCTTGCCGAAGAAATTGGAATAACTCCTGATGGGGACAGCATTCCGTCAACTATGACTCCCTGCGTCCTCCCTTTGTAATAAAAAACTCAAGGAAGCGTGCTTATTTGACTAACGATGATTGCGTAAAAACAAAGAGCTTATCGAAACACTTTATTGCATTGCAATCGCACTTGTAAAGTGCTGCACACTCCAGATATAAAAATAAATTAGAGGCGAATTTCATGAAATATTTAATTCATGATTGTCAGGTTCTGATAGAGGAGTCTACAGGAAAGGTTTTTTTTAAAAGCGGTTGAGATGGTTCATGAAATTCAACAAATTTTTCCACACCTGTTAAGTTTTCTTCACAAACCACTGACAAATGGTCAAACTTAGACAATCCCTATATCCTGCATATGAACAACTGTTTCAAGAGGGCGTATGTGCCAGTTCAATTCGGTTTTCAAAAATTTGTGACCAGACACTTTTTGAAATTATGCACAAAACAGTCACAAGTCAGGACACCACAAAATTCAAAATTTTAACTTTTTCCGTAACTTTGGTAAATGAAACTTAATTTTGCTAATTGAAAGCATTGTAATATGGTAGTGCTGACCTTTAAAACTCTCATTAAGTTATGGATATCAACTCAATGAGCCCCTTTAATGTCATGAAGAGCCATAAGTCTTTTTCTGTTTTCAAGTATATACATGCAGTTAAACTACATTTATCTAAACAAATCCAAAACACTTACAATCTCCCCGTCTTCATGCTGTGACGTTGCTTCTTGAGAGTGCAACATAGACACCCCAGAAAATGAAAGATGGTGTGGAGTGTAGCTGGACTGAATCTGTATTTGATTCATGATCTGTGCCCTAAAATGAGTCTATGCTGTCGTTGTGTTTACACTGCGTAAAAAGCAGTTTAAACGTGCTTGACAGACCTGTTAGCCAACCAGAAATTGTTACACAACTTTTTGTGTATTTTAATATATTTGTTAATATCAATCAATTAACGATATGTTTAACCTGACTATATCAAGTGTTAATGTAGTGTGTTTCATTTTCCTCCCTGGTGAGATAAAATGTTATCGGGCAGAGAAGCACAATGTAACAAAAAGTAAGAAGGAAAGTTTCATCATGTGATCATAACAAACCTTAATGTATATCCAAATGGTTTCCAATGAATATTCAAATGTGTGTCCAATGCACTTCCAATTTTCTGAACTCTTCCATCCGTACTAGCCAAGGCTCAAATATAGCTCAACTGTGATAACGGGGATCATATAGAACCAGGAAGTAACGAATCATCAGCATATATTCAGTGCAGGATTGTGCTCCCAAAAGAGCCTCATCTCAAAAGGAGGGTAGATCCTTCAACGCTCCTCTCCCATCTGTCATGAAATAACAACTTTTTTCAAATATAACCTTCAGGTTTTCAAATATTTCGGTGGATATCTCGTACAAAAACCCAAGCCAACTTATGTCAACCCAGACTGACTTTCGAGAAATAACCAATTTCCAGGTATTAACGTTTTCACCCAATCGAGGAAAATTTTTGCTGTGGGTGGCGCCATTTTCAAATGTCTTAAAAGATATTTTAAACGGAGATTCCAAACTCTGTCCTTTCCCTACTCTGTTAGACGCACTGACAACTCGATACGACCGGAGGCTCAAACGGAGGGAGCAAGTGTTGATTTCACATGCGTATAGTTCTATTTGGTTATCTGCGCCCATAACTGTGGATGCGTTACACAAAATTCCATTGTGGAGGGATGTTAGCATTCGTGCATTTTCAAATTTCAAATTTTTAACTTAATTTCAATGGTACTTTTCATAAAGCAGTTCACGGGAATGCCTTTTCTTGAGTCATACTGATGAATGTTAAATGTAATTTTGCACATTTTATAGAATATTACCATATCTACACATTTTATCAATTTATAGAATAGCGCCTGAGAAGGTTCTTGAAAAATGTCATTGTTCATTACCAACAATTACCGATGCTGTGGCCGAGTGGATAAAGGCGGGGGCATTTGAAGCGATGACGCTTAGCAACCGAGAGGTCTGCGAGTTCGATTGCTGGCCGGGTCAAAGTAAGGTGGGAGTTTCATCCAAGAACAATCTACGGTTTTCCTATCTGAAATGGTCTTTCAAAAAAAAATACCAATTTTGATCCATGTTGTTAAGTTGCCACCGACGTGAAGTTGTAATTCATAGGCCAATAGCTTCTCCCACATTCTTAAAACAACTGCCATTCAAGGCCTGATTATTATTATCATTAATTGTAATTCTACACTTTCCATAAAATAGTGCACGGGCAGAGGGTCCTTGAGCAATGCGAGTGCAAAATCTGATTTTTCTTGAAATCCTTATTTTTCAAAAAGCTTTTGTATTTTCTGAAACTTTGATAGGCCCAGATGTAATGTTAAAGGCTATCGTCACTTTTGAAAGTAAAAATAAAGAAAAGGACATAGTTTGAACAGTTTCGTGTTTATTCTCTCGCCATTCATAAAACAGAGTAATGCGGTATTTTATGATACATGTAGTATTAACTGTACAGACTAACGTATTTAATACACGTGTTTATATGCGGTTAAATCGCTATTAACACAATTGTGTTGTAGCGAATGGATGATTGACGCAAAACAAATTTATTTGGCTTTAAATTGTTGCATCCGTTAATACACTGAAGCAATATAAAGAGGTAGTTTGACAATAATAACATTTTTTCAGAGATTTCAGCCAGTTTAATAATTATCACGTGTTTAAGTAAAAAAAGAAGATAAAACACTCTGAATTTACAAATGGTCGGCACTATTAAACTGTATTAGAAATCCACGCTCCTGTCTGGCAATGTGCCAAACAGGAGCAAAGCCCCTGTATAGACATACACACTCAATAATCGTTAAAAAATAATATAAACTTGCCTTAAAAGGCCAAAAGCAGTCTCCCCAACGTGAATTAGTGTACGTAGTACACTGTCCTAATTAATTCATGACTGGTTCTTTAGGGTCATGTGACAGTATGTCTTCTAAAATGTGAAATTTACTATAGGCTAGTTAGTAAGATGGAGTTTAACGGACCAGTTTCTAACCTATTGGTTCAAACCGAGTTGGCTTCGGCCTTTTTCCAGTTGTGACTCACTGGCTTGTTTTCCCTACTCCACTGTTTATGCGGAGCATCACGCAAACCGGGAGTAGAAACCATTTTTGAGTCTTTCGTATGACTCGACCTGTGAATAGAACTTACCCGGGCCTTCCGCTTGAGAGGCGGATGCTCTTACCGTTAGACCAAATACGTGGAAATTTACTATAGGAGTTATACTGCTTGGTTTACCTTGAATATGCAATATAAAAGTTTAAAATATTGTAAAAGACACTTTGAAGAAAAGTGAGAAGAAAATTGTAAAATTTAGCTGTTGCTTCAAAATAAGTTTGGGGTGACTGCTCTTGCCCTTTAACTTGCACAGAAGAGCACCGACGTCGATAATCAGTGACCTGCTCCTTGAATGATCTTAGCTTATTGCACTTTTCATAATTTCATAAAACAACATCAAGTAAAAAGACGGAGATTTTTTTTCCCTCTCCAGTGACAGCGATGAATTTTGACAGGTAAATATTCACTTGGCACAGTTTAACACTTCAACGTACACAAATTACCGTCCAACCTTCCAAACCTAAAAGAAGATGTACCGTACCGTATTTCATAATCTGCGCTGGTTGCTAAAGCAAGGTCACTTCAGTTTGTTAGAACAGAGTATCCCGTTCAGATCCATCTGCATGTCTAGCTAACACCTACGGGACATTCAATCATCATTGTTGATGAACGCTTTATTTTCGTGACCTTTGAGACTCGTTCCTAAAACACTTTTCTTGACATTAGTCTCCTGTGAAATTCCAATGTCGAAATTCTTATTCTTTCTATCAGTTATGTCATCGGAAACATTTTGTGACGAACACACCTCCATAACCCCAACCTGACTTTCAACATCGGACCCTCTCTTCCGACGAACTTTTGACCTCTCCCCTTCATCTTCCTTCACTCCTCGTTCAAGGTCCCCCTTCATCTTACGTCGCCTTTGCTTTGCTTCGTCGTCATCAGATCTCTTCACGTTTTTCTCCAGCTTCTCGTGTTTAGCTTCAGTTTCTGGCATCATGTAATATGCGAGGAGAATTAGGATGAATAATACAAAAAGGCTGGCCAATATCGCGATAGCCACGACTACTGCGTCCGCGCTTTCTTCTGTAAATGATCAAAGAATAGTCATGTTACCAATTGTATCCTCCAAGATTTCCTGAATGCTAAAAGAAATGAAGTTTCGAAATGTTGAAGGATTATGTCATTACTCTTAACCCACTGGAAAAATAAGCTTCAGTTACAATTTTTGTTTGAAGATAACTCATAGAAAATGTAACATTTTAACAGAAAGAGGAGCTACATCAAGCATAGGTAACGCCATAACATCACATTTTTAACATACTTATTAAGGAGCAATTTATATTCATTAAATTTCAATCATGGATAATTTTCGTTTTCAATTCATTGAGATCATATTCTCCAAGAATAAACTGATATTTCTATCAATATCATGGTCAGTTCTATGAATTGAAAAATAGAATACAAGTAGTCATTGATCAAGATGAGGAACTTAAATAATGCCGTTAGTCAGTTGCGCCTACAGAGTCCAGTAAGTATGGGCACATATTACAAGATGTCTATTATGTACCTATAAGGTACACTCTAAAAACAGTTGGGTAAAAAGCGTTGGGCAATATCCATAGTGATCAATATGGGCAAATAATTGCCCAAACAAATGGGTAAACAATCTCCCCATATTTGTTGGGTAAATAAAGGTTGGGTAAAATCCAAGGGTTGGTAAAAGGTGTTGGGCAAGTTTTAAAGGGCCCAACATTTGGGTAAAATGTAATGGACCTATTTGATGATTAAAAATCAGTTAAGTTTTACAGATAACCATCTTAATAAAAGTAGTTATTTAAGATCTCATTATAATTGAATAGGGCTGGATTTATAGAATAGCATTAAAAATCTGGACGAAATTACTTGAAGACCAATGGTCGTATATAGAGAAAAAATTTTTTCACTGACAGTGTAACCAATGGGACAAGAAATACTAAGTGCACGATTGGGATAATTACTTCAAACTACACACTTCTTACTAACCAAGTGAATTGTTACTGGTGCCCCAACCACTTCTGGAGAGCAGACGTTGTAACTTCTAAGGTACTGTGTTAAATCTCCTTCTTGTTCAAATCATATAATTATATATGTAATTATATGGAAATCCCCAAAAGCACCCAACAGTACAGGCAAATGTTTTGAGTACGAAGAGGATGAGACATCCACTGCTCTGTGTAGCGCCCCCTTTAGAATTAAGCTGCCAAGACCGGCCTCATGGCCTGGTTGGGTAAGGCACCTGCACGTTAGGCATGAGGTATTGGTTCGAGTCGCGGTGGAGGTGGTCATTTAAAACCATGGTCATTAAAATATATCTATGAATAAATCTTTTATATAGGAAAGCAAACTGACATGAAACACTTACCTCTGGTCGTTCCTAAACCAAAGAGAAAAAGGGAAATAATATAAAGTAGCCTTATTTGTAGGAATTTCATTCCCAAAAATGTTTGAAAAATGTTAAATTTTCCATCACAGATGTTCTCTTCGAATTTCTCCTTACTAAGATTTTATCGGCAGAATGCCCACCCAGTACAAGCCAACTCCAACGAGAAGTGATTTTCCTTTCCTCCATAATTACAAATAATTATTTACATTCAACTTGTCAATCTCTTGTGTTGAGGGTGCACCGACCACCATCGGCGTACGGGATAAATTTTTGTGGTGAGGGCAAGAGCAAATTTTGCCCGAATTATGGCACCCTTTATCTCATGTTTTACCCGAATAAACCAACTGTTTTTGCCGAATTGAGAGGGCGAGTCCACCCCCCCCCCCCCGCTCTGCACCCCGCCTCTTACGCATTGGCTGACCACTAAACATCAAACATTTGTATCGCAAACGTTTATATCGTGTCAAGTATACTTTCTGCATGGATATTGGAGGGAGATAACAGGTAAAAGTGTTGCGGGTTGTTTGAGTTCGGCTGTACTTCATTTTCTTAAAAGCATTGTACGAAAAATCTAAGACAATGGTCGATTTCGATACACCGGGCGTTCTTAAAAAAAACTGTAAACTGCAAAAACTGTGGAAGGAAAATATTTTGCAGTTGATTGCTATCTGCAGCTGATTCTAAGAATAAAAGGAAACGATTTTATTTTTCCATTCAACCCAAATGTACTTGCCTTATATTCCAGGGACGTCGATATGGTTTTTTGATTGGGAACAAATATTTCCGAGAGCCGGAACCCTGTCCGGGACCGGATTAGTAAATGAGCAAAAAGAAAAAAAGAGAAAGAAAAAACTACGCTTACACACTCGAATTGACGCGGGTATACATGGCATATATATGCCACAATGTTGTATTTTGTTTATTCTGCTTGTCATATTTTTTATTCTGCCTGAAGTATAGGGGGAAAACCATATACTTGCCCCCAATATTTTACCGGTGCAGCGAGTGTTCCCCTGCTCCCCTAGGATCGACGCCCCTGTTATATTCAAGTTATTGGTCAGGAGAACATTAATAACCACATGATAATTGTATTTGACATGTCCCATAAAAGGACATGAAGAAATGTTCTACTTCTGTCACTTCTCCATTAGTTTTCGTAGCACAATACTATGATTATGTTCTCATGGATTAAGGAGTGTACAGTTTCATTCGAATGGGTTACTCAGCAATGACCTTTCATGTACCTAGTGTTTGTAGTTAGGTGAAACGTCACGAAGAACTAGAGGGTATGGCCTTAAATGAATGCTCACTCGTCTTTAACATCTGTAACACATAATTGAAACCGTATGAGTACAAACTTTCCTAGGCAGTGACTTGTTCCCAGGGTTTCTCTTAAGGGGATCCAACAGTTGCGCCCCTCAATAAGTTGGCCCACTCAGTTGCCAACTGAGTGATGGATAAAGACGGCAGATTTACTACAAAGGTACAAATGCAGGGAATAATTTGTTGCGATAACGAACTATCATAAAATCGTAATTGAAAAGTTGGACCGTCCCAGGGGCTTAGTTAAAGGGGAAAGGCAATTGCCACCTTGCTCTGAAAAATGAAAAATTCGTAAATTTGTCGCGCATATTGACACCAGTCAACTACCTCAATGCGTTGAATTCCATTCTCAAACCTAGAAATTTTCTTAGCACAGTATTAAATTCACTTTTTAAATATTTACTTAAAAAAAATCGGCGCGATTTACGCGTCACAAATTCCGATCCCTAATGCAGTAAATAATGGAGTCGCAGCCATCTAGCTCTCCTTGACAAGGTTCTAGTTCTGGATACAATATTAGAATTTGTTCTAATTTGATATTCCCGTTTCCATGCCCTTTAGTGTTTATTGGGCCCCAGACAGGTTTATTTTTGCTTTCATTGTGAGGGTCCCCTCCTCGTGGCCAGCTACATTTTTTCCGGAGGGGGGGGGGGGGGCAAGCACCTAAATTTTCCTACTCTTTTTAAAAGTGTGAACGCCACTCTACTATACGGATGTTATTTGGGGCGCACAAAGTGCTTACTTTCAAAGAGCGAATGTTTCATTTGACTGACTCAATTACAACATACCTTTCTTGTAACAAATATGGTAGTATGACTCCTCGGTACAAAGTTCTTCTCGCCACCCGTCATTTGTGACAACCACGCAAGTGTTTGGGTTTTCACTTTGCCCGTCATTTGTCCAGTAACTACAAGAAAGTGTGAAAACATTTGAACGCTACACATCATTTGAGAAGAAAAATTTACCACCTCCTATGAGATAATTTACAATAATTTCTGGTAGAGTAGTAAATGTCTTACATATCCATTTTACTTGAAATAATAACAAGCATAATTTAAGTGACTTTCAATGTCTGGAGGAACGTTCCCTTCCCAGGCGTGAAAATCTTTGGCAGATTACGTTTTTTTTTCGAAAAACCATATCAATATCCAAAAAAAGGGTTGGTCTGAATTGAAATAAAAAAAAAATGTCACCTCAAAATGAAAATTATCATCGACCACTTCTCAAACTTTTTTAATATAGAATTAATATTCCTTTAATGAGTTGCAGAAACGGTTCTCTCCAAATCACATGTAAAAAACCCCTATATGTAATTACAGTGCATACGCTTTCGTCACTGGTTGGCATTAGTTGGCATAGAGCATGCTCAAAAATACATACATGTGGGTTTGCGATAGATGTTGTACTTGTAAACGCTTAAACAATTTCACGCAGAAGTTAGACGAATTGGAATCTACCTATCATTGTTACGACAGTGTAACCTTTATGACGCCCAGCTTTAACGGTATTTGTAGGTAAACACTGAATGAGTGTATTCCATCATGCGATTATAAGCTGTAAAAGGACTGAAGTAAACATTGATATGCAAAAATAATGCATGTATATGCCACCTGAGGACGGTAAACTGACAACGAAGCATCAACGTAGTTTCAGTTTATAGGAATTTCAGACCTGCCAGGCGTTCCCAACCCTAGTTTGTGCACGAGGTACATAATACTTTCTAGGTGGGTGGTGTGCACGTGCATGTTAACTTTTTTAGCATGGTCAAATAGTTTGAAAACTGGTAAAAATAGAACACGATAATTTTCATTCCGAATGTTTTCTATAGGGAATGAATAAAAGTTCATGAACAGGAACAGTCTGCCCTGAATGATCGCCTCCTTTTTGATAGCCTATAGCTGACTACCTTAGCCTCTCCCAGAGTTCCCTGGCGCTGCACGGATCCGTAAACGAACGGATGAGACTATTATTAGTTTTGGCAGCTACAAATGTAATTCAATTCAAATATTGGCATACAACTAACATACATACGGACAAACTATAAATGTAATACAATGCAATACTTGACAACTTTCTCGTAAATCTCATTTACAAGAAAATAATAATAATATGGTAGTTGGGCTTGACTTTTTACTTTTCAACTCAAGAATCTCGATATTTAAAATCCGTGCATGATAACTACGTACCTTAGTTTGTGCAACGTCACCGTATTCGAATAAGAGCCGTCGTCGCTGGTCGTTAATAAACATGAACAGTCTTCAGCAGTAAACATGCATGTGACTTTCTCATGAATACTGCTAACTTTTCCCGATTATCGGGATTATGTAAATGAGATCCAACGAAAATTTTCAGACTGTGTTAAGAATGTATCAAAGGGGTGTTTTATTTCTTCTGAAAAAGCGCCATCTGCAAGGGCTGCTCGCCCGTTTACTGTATGTTAGTGACAGGTAAGCCTGCATTAGAACTGAATTGTATTTGTAGCTGATCATGATACTTAGCTGCTTAGGCCTATCACGAACCTATTTAGAGCAGACTAGGGTTCGAGAGAAAGGGAGTTTTTACTAGAATACAACCTCCCTGGTGACACTAATGTATACAGGCTCCATTTCATATGAATTATTCAGGTCAGCTCTATTAAAGGATTTGCTTAACTTGGTCGGGTACTCATCCGCGTTCACGGTGAGGCTCGCCAGGACCGCAAAATTTACCGTACAGAATTCCAGGCGATTATTGCGGGCGTATCAATATCATTGGAAAACTACGCAGGGTGATTTCAGGCAGTTGAGGGGATTTGCAAAATAATTGGACAGCAGTTCTACTTTTAGCAAACTTGGCAAGTCAGTCTACAGGAAAAAAAAATATTGTCGGTTGATTTAAAGAATGTTAGCTTGATACTTCTCCTTCTGTATTTTAACCTACAAAAAGGCAACAAAAATTGTATCACGAAAAGAGTTTATTCGGGGAGTAACTGTGAAATATTAGTAAGCTGAGGCGATGGGTTCTTTTCAAATACCGCAGACAAAATGTTGCGATCCCTGTTCTGGAATAATTTCACGTAAAACTAAAACTGTAATCTACTGCACCGACGTAGGCCTATCGACGCTTGAAGTGCACTCTGGTATGGGCTAAAACCATGAGAGGAACTTTGCCTTAGCTTATTTGAAAATTTTGAAGCATCCAATCAGAAGAAAGTTAGATCCTGACAGCCACAGTGGCCTTTGCGTGAAGCTTTGTTACAACCGATAACTTCATGTAAAAACGACCGATAATGTAAAAAAGAAATTACCGATAATGTGAAAACAACCGATGATGTAAAAAAATACCGATAATGTAAAAAAAAATCTTTGAAACGATAATGTAAAAAAAATCTTTGAACCGATTATGTAAAAAAAATTACCGATAACGTAAAAACTGCTCCTAACGAGGCAGTGGCGTAGCTAGGATTTTTTCCAGGGGGGCAAAGGTATGGAATTTCCCCAAAACTTTTCCCGGTCAATGTGTATGTATTTCATATAAAATATGCAAACTTACAAATAGAACAACATTACCATGTCATTTTGTAATATAACCTGCATTTTAATCTTAAAGTAAAACATAGAGCAATCGGAAATAACAAAGTATGTTATTTTGGTAAACAATATCTGGTTTATTTGTATGTACTAACGTAGTGGCGTACGCAGGATTTCTCTGAAGGGGGAACGGCATGCAGTATGGTCTAAGGGGAGGGGTGTCCGTAAATTTTTTGACGTTTTCAAGGAGCCTAGATGCAAAATGGTGCGAGATATTCGACATTGACAGGAACAGTGTTAAAAGTTGAATCGTGGTGGTTTATGAGGATAAAACTGAACCTTTTGTGTGTTGACATACATTTCCTTATGCCATTTATGCTACCTTACGAAGAAAAACTTGTCATTGATCGGTATTTGTGGTTTTTCTTGGCCACAAAATGTTATTTTGTCATAAAGATTATCTAAGCGGAACGCCACCATTGGTTGGCGCGGAGCGTAGAGAAAATTTGGAAAAATCAGACCCCTTAGATGGCCGGAAATAGCATTTTCTAGGCTAATACGAAGAATCTAGCCAGTCGCTTTCTTCTTTTGTCGTATGCAATAAAATGCTCACTTCAAAATATGTTCGCAAACTGCAAAGTGATCAGAGAGTTAAGAACTAATTTTACCCCCAAAATGTAATTTTGCCCATAAGACCGAGCGAAGCGCCACCATTGGTTGGCGCGGAGCGTAAAGAAAATTTCGAAAAATCAGACCCCTCAGATGGTCAAAATAGCGTATTTATACTTGTAAAGACAATCTAAACATGTAGTCTTTTTTATCGATGCCACCAGTGGAGAACAGAGTCTACCTTTTTAAGTAAAAATTGGAATTTGACAGAATTTGCCTAGGTCTATTTGTAGGAATTAAAAAAAGTTGGCGTCACTGAAAGACCTTGCAGGGACAATCCTTCCCCTTTGAAAATTTCTGAAAAATTGGGTGTCCTTATTAGCAATCTGGTGCCACATATGCTATCTTTTGAAGTAAAATCTGTGTTAATAAAGTTAGACTACGTATTTTTAAGAACAAAGAAAAAATGGCATCTGTGAGGGGGGGGGGGGGCATGGCCCAGTGGTCTCCCCTTCGCACGCCACTAAGGAGGCCTAATAGTGGCTCGATCACACAGGATATCCTGTTAGAAAAGCAGTCTGTTAAGTGTAGAAGGCTACAAGGTACTCATTATCCATTTATTGTTACACTCAAAGTGAGCAGAAAGCTTTTTTCCCGAACTAGCTTGTAAGCCTCCAAGGATTGGGCTAAGTAACAAAATCTAAGTGTGCCAAACGGATCCCTTTAATTCTAATTTCTAGATTAACTTTAAGTTTATCGTTGGCCATGGATTGTTTCAGCCCCATCTATCGTTATGTACACAGAGTAAAATCGTACAGCTATACTGCTACCTCGTAGAAGAAATAACAACCTCGGGGTCTACGGTAGTGACTTGTCAGTTTTCACATCCTTTTACTGAATTCCCAAAGAATCACCAGAATAACAGCTTCCTGTGTACTGAACTGCACTGATCATAACCCTCGTGCGTATACAAGCACAAGAGAACATTCAATCTGCTACGCGGCGAGGACATTTCTGTGGAACGCGAATTGGGCCGGTTCATGCGACACTGACGAAATCTGAGTTAATTTGTTGCATGAAAATACGAATTATGTATGAGAAATGTGTCACAATTTCTTATTCTAACAAAAATTTTGAGAAATTTTTGTAATAATAAGAAGATTCATCAAATTTCCCCATTTTCATCAAATTTCCCCCAAAATTTTTCCAGGGGGGGGGCAACTTGCCCCCTGCCCTCCCAGTAGCTACGCCACTGTAACGAGGGTTTCAAAGGGTCCTACCTAGGTGTTTATGTCTGCGAGTTTATGTAGGTATGCAGTAAAACCGACGGGCGGCAAGCGGGCAATGCGGAGAAACAAATAGGTTCGTAAGTTGGTAGTCGCGTGTGTACATGCGTATGTGCGCATATTGGTGTATAAACTCTCAACACAGTTGCGCAAATAAAGCACATGCTACATTGTCGGGGAAGAAAATTGCTGGAGGCTGGGCTAAATATCACGATTTTGCCTTATTATTGCATAAATTTTGCCCAATAAATTTAACAAAGTTTGCGGAAAATGTTTCATGAGCTATGTTTTGCCCATCTGTTCTTGGAGTACATAATTGACTATGCTGTGTCGGAGTGTAGCCTTCATCCCGAGCAGCTAGGACTATTTATGTGGGGGCGGGGGTGGCCAACTTCAGAACCTTATCGCCGTCCGGGGGAATTTTTGGAATAATAAAGTACCCTAAAATATCTTTCTGTACCAATGGTTGTTCAGGTAAGAATATATTTTGATTATGCTCGTGAAGTAAATTTAATTCTTATTTTACTAAAGAAGTATATTTTTAATTGTAAGAAATTGAAGACTTTCGCCACGGTCAATTGTTCCTTATTTTTTTTAAAGAGTGTATAATTTTGAAAAAATATGTTGCCCAAAAGAATTTAAGAGAAGGTACCTGGGAAAAATGTTGGCTTACCTGGTTTAATATATATTTGATTTGTAATCTAGGATATCCATTCAGTATTATTCGTTGAAGTTAATTTTTATCATTAATCGTTGTATTTCAATGTAAATATTTTTATTGTCAAGAGCCTAATAGAGCAAATACAAAAAGAAAGAATATGTGCCCTCTGCCTCTGCTGTACTGGTTTCCAGACATTTCCAGAATAGCGTCATGGATGATTGCACACACACTACTCCATTGATCTTGACATTATTCAAGGTTCCTGTCATACTTCTGCTACAACAGATACTAGCCTAAATCTGAAATGTGGCTGTGAGGTCCTTTCCAGGATGACGGCTAAAGGTTCATCTCGAAGCACAACTTTTGAAGTTTCGGTTTAGTTGGCACATGACAAGTATTTTTAGAGTCCTGCTCCAAACGGTTATTTCACACATATAGTTAGACAGTGCATGTGGTATCCTAAATTTTAATGTGTTGTTCATGTTGTTGATAAAATTCAATCGTTACGTGCAGTGGTCGCCCTTTTGTCGCACAAAATTAAGGAATGTTAGGTCTTACAGCATACAGTCGGAATACGCCTAGCCTATATAGTCTAGCATCAGTGTAAACGCGGTGCGTTACAGTAAGCTTACAACTTCCCAATCCCAAGTCTCTTATGTTACTGGTCTTGAAAGTTAGTACGTCAGGAGAAGAAGAAATGAGAGGATTACGCTAAAGGTAGTGTGACATGACAATAAAAATTCATGCTTTTACTCCTCAGTAATCGAGCAAGATTTTCTTTGAAAAAAATCCTCGGAATTACGTCAATATCTTTTTGCGGTTCTCAAAATAAACATCTTCCATTTTTTGAATGATTTTCAAGCAACTTGGAAAAAAAGGAAGAAAATGCGTAATTTTGCACAGTATGCCTATTGAGATTCCTTTTGTTAACCCAATCGTTTCTTAAATACTCATCAGATAGTTTAGGTTTGGTAATTGATAGAAATAATTTTTTACAAGGACACAATCTAAACTCCCAAAGTAAAACCCTAAGCACAAACTAACGTTACAACTTCCTTGAAATGAAGATTGCAAAAACAAGGATAGCATTTGCCATATATGACATGTCCTTCTGTAGATCACAAGACATCACAGTAACATAGATTGAGTGGCGTAGCCACGGGTAGGGTTTGGGGTTAGAATCCCTCCCCCATGACCCAACTTTGTATTGAATAAAAAACACCTAAAATAGCGGAATTTTCTCTCTTTCCTTAGACTTTTCCCTCATATCGTGCCCCCCCCCCCCATGACACCAAAACCGTCCCCATGACGCAACCCTGGCTACTCGCCTGCATAGATTCCTTGCCTGTTGGAACAGAACATATTGTGTTATTATTTAAATAGTCACGAGGGTGGTTCGTGATGATTGTAAACAAACAAAACAATCTAGCAATACTCCGGTTTTATAGTTTTACTACCTTACAGTGTCGTAAAGTGCTTCTGTACATAATATGTCAACTCAATACATTGACTTAGGAGCCTACGCATTCGGTACTTCTCACAATAAACTATGTATTATGAAAGAAATCTAGTTCTTATAGAAGGTTAAAACCATGGTAATACATTACGAAAAGGCTTTGTGCGCAAAGAGGTACGAAAAATACAGTATTACTAACAACTTTACCTCATGCTGCTGAACCATATGATTTCAAATACCTCTCTTCGATCTCTCATTATGTGTCATCTTTTTAACGAAGTATGCCCACTTAGTTTTACATATTTAATTTTACCTTGGGAGGAAATAAGTCCCGGCTGAAAAATAACGATGGAAACATATTGCAGTAGGCCTATCTCATGTTTTATCGGATGCTTAATATGGTGACATCATGCTAAGGTCCTCTTCGCCGATGAACCCTACACCGCTGATATTTTGTCATCTCTTTTCGTCAGTAAATATTATTTGTCATATCCCATCATCTGTGCCACCAAATAGCTAATCATCAGGGCAGTCTAGTCTAAGGGTGCTCAAGTTTGAAAGTTTCTGTATGACCACCCCAACAAGGTCATAAAAATTTTGTCATTGGCCTAGTGAACTGGTGAATGGGAATTTAAAGGAGTATTTCTGACAAACGGCAGAAACACCAAACCTTGAAATGTACTAACAGAACTTTATTCTACGGATGCCGTATTGCATCATCAAGGTTTTCTAGATACTGAGGACAGGATATAACTGTGGATGAGTGCTAATGAATACGCATCATTCCACATTCAAAAAAGATAAAGAAGAATCGATGGTATTTTACAATGCTATGTCAAAAAGCAAAATTCTCTTCAAAAATTCATCCTGGCATAATTAATGAGCCCAGTTCATAATATACTGCGATACTTTATAGTTCCAGGTTGGTAAGTGAAATATACATTCATTTATCTTCTTTTTGTTACGTACATGAAAGCAGTGATTATCTCTACCCTATATGAAACGGATGTAATGGAGACGGTTATATTCAGTGACAAGGTTCATGAGGAAAACAGCTTCATGGTGATGAAACCACTCGGTCTCACCATTAAACCCAAGTAGTACCCCATAAATTATGCATTGAATAGTTATGGAACTTGTATCACGTTTGAGTGAACAATTTATTCTTAAGCAACAGAATAAAATTGTTTTCTGGTGAAACATATTTCTTGAAAATGAAGCTATCATTCCAGCTTTTTAATACAACATCGTTCTGTATTTAAACATTTACTTAAAATGTGACTTTTTCTGTTAAACAAACGAAATATTTCCCGTTAGACCTTAATTTTATTAGATAAGAAACAAAGCGGTCCAGGACTCGAAATCACACCTAAGAAAATTTCCAATGTATTTTTAAATAATGAATAGACAACTTTCCAAACTCGACTTTTTGTCCACATGCATTAAGTATCCTATTTCTATGGGTGTATCATACTTACACATATGTATCATACTCAGTAATCTGACGCCGTTGAGAATGTGTTCAGTTAAATTGATTTATTGAACTCTCGTAGTGCTAATTTTTTTCGATTTTAAATAAAAGCAATTCGGAACAGACACAATACGGAGTGTTCATTGACAATAGTTTAAATGAAAAAAGTGGTTGACGCCCTATGGTACGCTTGACTAAAGGGCTTTACATAAATAGGTTTGCGGACGTCTTTAAAACAGGCTATTACAAAATTTTGAGAAGTTGGCCTTTTCACCTTTTATCTTGAAACTATACGTGTGTGGGAACTTTCAAAAAGTGACAATCAACCTAAAATTAAAATTTATATTTTATAAAATATCGTTTGCATGCATGCGTGGTCGCTATATTTTCGGATCAGTACGGGGTTGGTCAATTTTTAGAGATCTTTTTCTTCTCAAATTCACCGCTAAACTATTCAGAGCTGATGATTAAATACTTTACCAATTCACTCCGGTTCCTGACTATTTAATTGTTTTCCATGGAGGTAATAGTTTTATGTTACTGCGACAGGATAAGCAAACTTTGTATATTAAGCTTCGAAAACACAAAAGCAAATTATACAAGCTGTTTGCGTGTCGTGCTTACCTATTTTCTCTTGACCTTTACTTCGCATTCTAACTCTGACACTGGCTTAGTAATTAAAGATTATCGATCTAGGCCTACTTATATGATCTCAATACAACGTCACGCAAATCAACGCAACTTTTCATCAGTCCATGATTCATATTAAAGGGCAAGAGTAGTCATCCTAAATTAAAGTAGTGTAGTAGTCTGAACAGTTTTACGATTGGCTGTTGGGAGTCATGTGACAATGTTTGTAATCTCAGTTCAAATGTGAACTTTACTGGAAATAACTACTTGGTTTACCTTCAATATGCAAAAGTGAAATCATAAAATGTAATGAAATTTATATACTTTGAAGAGAACCAAGATGAATATTGCGTTATTTAGCTTTTTCTTGAAAATAAGTTTGGGGGACTGCTCTTTACCTTTAAGTTCATCGTGGTTAAGTCCACTGAAATGCGGAATACTGTAATGGTATCTTCAAAAGCATGCATTTCTTTATCGGCGGTCAGTATTTTCTAATTTACTGTGCATCTAAAATGCTAACCTACAACTTTCACGTGACACAGGGAGCTTTTCAAGAGCCTCGCTATAACATGTAGGGTATATACATTTTTCACGGGACTCATATACACTTGGTTTACACTGCCCTAGTTTTGTTTGCACAATACTTCCAGAAGGTGACGATTTTAGTAGATCTTGACTTCAAATTTTATTAGGTGAGCAAACGAAAGTCACGTTCAGCTACCGTTCAGTACTACTTTACGCTATAAGAGTTGAATTACTTGTTAAACAAATAACTTAATACAGGATTGCTTGATGAGAGGAAAAACTTGTTATGCAGATTATAATCATGAACTCAATGACTGAAAATCATGCCGGTTATGCGTGATCAAAGGACGTCACCCGCTCACCCGGCTGTTTACCATGGCTCTCTGTTTTAAAACTTGGAAATGCAGTCATTGCGGTCTGCAATGAAAACACTGAAAAGCCTGTCGCGCATGGTAAAACAGGGACATCTGACTAGATATCAGTATCAAGAATCATCGAATGACTTGAAAGACTAGATATCGTAAATACCTGCATGCCCTTAAGGGTTCATCAAGCACGAAGCCCCTTTCTCACAGTGCGTAAACCTGGACTGTGTAATCAATAACTTCTTTTATGGGATGCACCGATTTCATTAGTCAAGTGTATCTAACTTCTAAAAGTAGTGTCCGCCTACTACATGTCATGATGGGGAGATTTATCTTACTATGTCGACTTTCTTAGCTTAGGAAGTCGGCAGTTTGAGTCTAATTTATTTCACCATGTCGAAATCCCGTTAGACGGAAAGAGTCTCGGGTGATGAATCAGGTTCAGCCATGTTGCACAGCATGCAGTCAACAGTGTGGGATCACTCAGAGAGGTGTAACTAGACCGCAATCACACCTCCCTGGTGGGATCACCATGAGGACTTCCAAACTTAAAAATATCGACATGAAAATATTAATTATCTCGCCATCATGATATACAGTACGGCACATTAAGAGCTCCGTATGTTTTGGTAAGGAAACAAATCATTGTCTTCAAGTTGTTTAGAGTAGAACGGTTGTCATTTTATCATGACGAAAAGTGCCGTAACATTGGTACACAAAAGTAAAAGGCTGTAATTTTAGAAAACATGACACCACAATCTACCATTTGAAACTAAACGATGAGTTTAAACATTTTAGCATAGCTATAACCATCCTGCAAAATTTTGAAGTTGGACCTTTGGAATCAGTTTTTGAGCTACATTGTAAAGAATATTTGTGAAATTTTAGACTTTAGGTTCACTTTTAATCCATTTTTCAGGAAATTTCTTACAAGGCTCGTTCCGTCTATTTAACATACAGAGGCCTATACACAGAAAAAGTGACAAGTGAATGACTGTTGGTTCAAGCTTTTATCATCTCAATTAACGCACATACGAAGCAAAATGAAACTTAGCGGATGCCTATCACCTTTTCCGTTTTAGCCACTACAGTAGGTGTAAATAGTGGTCATCATTTATAGACGTTTCCAACTCTTCGTGCACAAATGAAGTTGTACAACCTATTGGAAATGCGTTTAATTGCTAACACCAACAACAAATACTGCTATATCTCAGGTATAGCCTCGAGCTAATTAATAAGTCTTCTAGCAAGCATTGTATAGGCCTTGTGCATATGATGTCACAGAGCAAACTATGCACTCTTCTCTGGGGGGCAAAACAAACCAACACCGACAAATGCAGACATCTGATTTGACAACCATGTAAGGGGTCACATGTTTAATTGGTTTGCCTCCAAGGATGACGTCAGTGTGTCGTCAATGCATAAGGTCTATTCTTGACCCGGTACCAACAAATATTGTCATGAACTGCACTGAAATATGATTTATCTGCTGTCACATTCATCGTTAACTTATTTAAGAGACGATGACGATTGTCCGATTGTTGGAGATGTGTTGTTCAAATTTAGAGGTGTAGTTATGTACATGTTTTCATTTTCAGTAACTAGCCCACTAAGTAGATTTTGTGAAATTTAACACGTATCAGATTTTTTCAGACTGATGACAGTCCTATTTTCCCGGGCCCTTACCTAAATTTAGATCTTTCTTTCTTTCTTTCTTTCTTTCTTTCTTTCTTTCTTTCTTTCTTTCTTTCTTTCTTTCTTTCTTTCTTTCTTTCTTTCTTTCTTTCTTTCTTTCTTTCTTTCTTTCTTTCTTTCTTTCTTTCTTTCTTTCTTTCTTTCTTTCTTTCTTTCTTTCTTTCTTTCTTTCTTTCTTTCTTTCTTTCTTTCTTTCTTTCTTTCTTTCTTTCTTTCTTTCTTTCTTTCTTTCTTTCTTTCTTTCTTTCTTTCTTTCTTTCTTTCTTTCTTTCTTTCTTTCTTTCTTTCTTTCTTTCTTTCTTTCTTTCTTTCTTTCTTTCTTTCTTTCTTTCTTTCTTTCTTTCTTTCTTTCTTTCTTTCTTTCTTTCTTTCTTTCTTTCTTTCTTTCTTTCTTTCTTTCTTTCTTTCTTTCTTTCTTTCTTTCTTTCTTTCTTTCTTTCTTTCTTTCTTTCTTTCTTTCTTTCTTTCTTTCTTTCTTTCTTTCTTTCTTTCTTTCTTTCTTTCTTTCTTTCTTTCTTTCTTTCTTTCTTTCTTTCTTTCTTTCTTTCTTTCTTTCTTTCTTTCTTTCTTTCTTTCTTTCTTTCTTTCTTTCTTTCTTTCTTTCTTTCTTTCTTTCTTTCTTTCTTTCTTTCTTTCTTTCTTTCTTTCTTTCTTTCTTTCTTTCTTTCTTTCTTTCTTTCTTTCTTTCTTTCTTTCTTTCTTTCTTTCTTTCTTTCTTTCTTTCTTTCTTTCTTTCTTTCTTTCTTTGGGGATTTCTAATTTTCTTTACCTGTTCTTTTTTTCTCTACCTGTCTTTCACAATTATTGCACTGGACAATTCTATTCGTTGAATACTAGACACTTAATTATCCCTTAATCTTGTTTTCAGAATCCAGCGGTGCAATGACATATTTTTGAACCTTAAGATACTGGATTTTCAAGTTCCAACTTCAAAAAACTCTAAAGGGTTGATGAGTTTTTCCATGTATACCGTGACTAGAATCGAGTTAAGTGGCTAAACTATGTCCAAATGAACGACTTATCAGTGGCTAGACTAGGGCCAAATGAATCTTGAAAATCATTTGAGAATCGGTACAGATTTAGTCAAATTATGCAAGAAAATTTTTTTTAAAAATTTGGGAATAGAATTTAAAATCTCCAGATATATATGTCAAGTTATTGATATTAAGGACAAAAATCTTATCAAATTAGTACTACATGTTTCAAAATAAGGAAGATGATTGTGTTTGTATAATTACAAACGATCATTATATCTTGATATTTTCAGCATTAAGATACACCCCTAGTCTTGTTTGGGCATAAAACAAAGAGTTTGCGGTTTACTCTTGTTAAAAAAGTCATGACGCTAAGTAAGTTCCAAGCGGAAGAATTTTCTAATGGTTTTTCTGCTTGTAAATCTTGTAAAATAATCTTAAAAAATCTCAAAAATCACATATTGAAATGGACTGGCAGTTTCACCAGAATGTTTAAATGGCGTCTAAAGCCTATAAAAATAATGAATTAGATGAAACTCAACCATTCTTTCAATTTCTATAGTTTTGTTCAAGCACCATCCACAGTCTGGTATTGTAATTCTCACAAAAAATTGTGAAAGGCTTCAATCAACACCACTGAACTTCAAAAAAGGCAAGGCTAATTCCCTTAGTTTGGCGTCCGAAAGTCGTTACGAAATTTAACTATAAATATTTGGACGGGGTGATTAACCAAATAGGAAAAGTCAACTTACTAGTTTGTAATGTCCGTCCCATCGTCCCAGTAAAACTGGTTCGCTGTCTTTCTGAGTCCAATCCAGTGTTCTCCCAGACCACGTGACTTCATCTGTGTAACCATCCAGTTCTGGTTAAAGAATATACACGTTTACAAAAGCAATGTTGACAACCAGAGTTTGTGTTCACAATTTTTAAAGATAATTCTACCCAACAATCTTACATCGAATAAGCGAGTTCGGTAATTCGATTTGGTGACTCTGCAACATTCGCATATCCTGCAAGTCGTCGGCATAATCAACCCAATCCCGCACCCTACAACACGTGTACCAAACTTTGAATTTTCATGAAAATTTCGTGAAATCATTCTTTCCTAACCCATCCATAAGATAAAAGGGATCTTAGTGAGAGTGGTTGTGTTCAGAGGAACCATTGTCTTAATTGTCTTCTAGGTGTGAAAATTTGCATTTTAATCTGTCGTACAGTAGGAATGAGACCCCTATTTTCCTACGAGTTGACTAGACACTTAGATTTATACATAGTGTAGTATACACATACTGACGAAAACAAGGGAACGCTGTACACTAAGTGCTGAGTCCGCTTTGCGTATCTCACGCTGTGTCCCACAATTCAATGCGGCAACGAATAACCGAACTCAATTATTATCGTAACCCGAACTGTCATCGCGGTCTAACGTTGTGATAAGTCACCTTGAAAAGGAGCCTGTCCTATCTTGAATACTGCCGTATATTTTTCACCCCCAAATAAAAGCTGTTTTTTATTCAACATAAAGCAACAGAATCAACGTTGTTTTTCACTGGAAAGACTTCTTCAATTACGGTACTTCGTTTTGGTCAAGACTTATGTGCAAGTTTTTTTTTTCTTTTTCTTACTCTACTTAATAATAGCCGGTAAAATAAACCATAATGTCCGTTCATTAAAACCTTCAAAAACTAAGTTAACATTTGACAAAGAAATAAGAACAAAAGTTAAAAATCTATAAAGTACGATACAATTCGTCCTTGAACCCCTGAGTCAGGAGTATTTTAGCCACCCTTTGTACCCCATGCCTATTTTAAGTGTAGCACGTACAATGCTGCGTCTGGTACAAGATCATCTCACTCACTACAGTACTTGTCACTTCACTGGAACTCCCCTTCACAAAATTCCTATAGTTTATTTCATGTTTAGAACATAAAGGTCAGTTCACAACGCAGAATAACAACTTCATGTTAAAATAACTCAAACATAACCAAAACATTTCAAAATGAGAAATTGCAACGTGTAGATCATCAATTTAAACTAAAATTCGACACCATTTTTTGAATAGAGGCAATAATTAAACACTGGCGTTTACGAACCAGCACATGTAGCGTAATTTTATACTTTTCTGCGCAACAAACTAGCTTTTTTTCACCATGCTGTTCCAGCAACAACACAAACTGTAATGGGATCAAATTAAATCGCATTGAAATAGCTTCACGTATTTTTTACTCGGATGAGTAGTTCATTCTTCTTTCATGAATACTTCTTGAAGCATGAATGAGCGGAATGAAAATAATATCGACTGGTTAGAAATGGAAAACAGTTTTTTATTTCAGTTGAGACAGACGGAGAGACATTTTAAATCTTTTTCTTTTTGCTTTGACCTTTGTCGTTTGGAGGAATTATTCATTTAAAACGACAAGCGCCTGTATCATACTGTACCGTACATCACATAGTAACATGCTATGTGAGACAGAAATTGAAAACAATCGTTCTCACAAAGTTAAAGGGCATGAGCAGTCATCCCAAATTGAAGAAGTGTAGTAGACTGTTCAGTTTCATGATTGGCTGTTGGGAGTCATGTGACAATGTTTTTTCTCTTCAAATGTGAAACTTACCAGAAATAACTGCTTGGTTTACCTTGAATATGCAATAGTAAAGTCATAAAATGTAATTGAAGATACTTTGAAGAAAAATAAGATGAAAATTGAGTTATTTAGCTCTTTTCTTGAAAATGAGTTTGGGGGACTGCTCTTTTCCTTTTAGTCACTTGGGGAAGACGAGGGGAAACCTGATCGCACGACCACCTAATTCAGTAATTAGAAAGAAGAAATCGCATCTGGTGTAGCGACCTCAGAATACAGGGAAGTTGCTATTGTGCAAGAAAGGACGTATTAATCTTACACTACTTACACAGCATACACCTCAACTTAGGAAGTTTTCTTCGTTTCTAAAACCCCAAATTTAGCCATAAGCCCTGGCTGATCACCGTAATATAAATATTTCATTCACCGTTCACAATGTTGTTTCCTTAGCAACAATGAATTGAGTGTATATGTGACCTCAGCTTGTTTTCAGTTGAAATGTCAAGTTTCAACCGAATACAGTGCTTCAGTCCGACAAGATCAAATGTGAACAACAATATCTTAAAACATCTGTGTCACATCATGATTACATTTTCCTTTTTTTCTTTGTTTGTTTGATTTTCGTTCTTTTTTTGTTTTGTTTTTTTTTTCAATACAGCTTTTGAATCCTCTTCAAATGAGGCCTATCATTTTATCCGTGCTAAATTGCAACAAACATTTCTGTTTACGGTCTTGTACCGTAGACGTCATTAAAATAAAGCCCAAAGTAAGATACCACTTTACATGAAGTTTACCCGAAGTTCAATCACTTGTGAATTATCTTTTAAACGCTCAAGATTGTTTATTTCTTTCAAGAGAGGAAACTTCCACACGTGCACGGTTGTTTATTGCAGAGGCATCGATCTGATTTGACTGTTTGAGGGTCGGGGAGGGCAAAAGTTTTCAACAGCCGGAACCGTAGATCGTGTCCAGGACCAGGCCAGTCTATTGGCAATCAACCCACGAATGCGACCGCATATACCCATACACACGCAACACATACGCAAATACGCACACACACCCAAACTGACACGCACATATGATCAAATTGACATTTTTTCGAATCCCTAAAGTCTCGTTTGTTTACTAAAAATTCATTCTGCTTATTGCTTTTGGTCTGCCAAAATTATTGCAGGAGGCCAAAACGACACTGTTTGCCCCATCCCATTTCTTCGTAGGAGGCAATTGCTCCCTGCCCCTGTCCTGCAGGATCGACGGACGCCTCTGGTATACTGCGAGTTAAGCTATATGGTAGTGCAATTTAAATAATGGCTGTATGGCGCACCTGTCTATCTTGTTCACACAGCACCATTACAGCAATTAGTAAAGCAGCACAGTGGGCTAAACCGTTTGGTCTTGGCCGGGCAGGAGAGAACAAATGATACATCCTTTATTCCTATCGTAATAGTTGTATATTTTTTCAGTATTGCAGTGCTGATTCTTTTCCGTGCGTTTAACTAGACCGAGGTGATAAAAAGCCTATAATTCACCTTCCTCTTTCACATAATGTTAAAAAGTGGTTCACAATGTTATAACTGTTTATAACACTGCGTAGCTTAATTTCTAAATCAGCATGGTAACCTTCGCTAGTTCGCAGCGCCTCACTTTTTTCCGGGGCTAAATTTCACTGCTTATCATAGGTGTTCACCATGATGTGAGGGGGGGGGGGCTAAAATCGGTAAATTTTAATTTGTGAATCTGATTGACCGTTTCATGAAGTTTTCCTTTTTGTTTTGCTCAGCTTTCTAGCAGTGGTGCAGAACAAAGTACGCTCCACCAGTCCCACTAGTCTTTGAGAAAGTGGCTACCAACTGAGGATACACTCACATCCTTTGGATGAGACGTTAAATGACGGTTTATAGATCGGGATAAGAAGGGTTATGACACGTTCTCGGGCATTGTTCATAAAGAGAAGACGAATCTCACCAGTGCTCATCCACATTGACTCTGTTATAGGGTTCTTGGTGCGCCAATCGACTTCATGGTCCTCAAAATTTTTTAACTAATGTTGGTGCAGACAAATCTCACCATTACTAACAGTCCATTATAAGTCATTTCACATGGTTTGCTACAACATTTCCTGAATGGCACGAATTTTTTAATGAATCAAAGCAAATTGCCTTAATATTAGCTTAGCACTTTTCTGGTTTCTGGCAACCCGTTTCTCGCAACAAAAACATATATATAAAGTAGAATGGTGACAAGTATGTAAAACACCTACCCATATATCTTCACTGTTAATAGAGGCTAGGTTACTGGATCGTTCCCTACAATCTTCGCGGGCATCCTCCCAATTGGATGATGCTGACAAAAGTTCGGTAAATAAATAACAGAATCCGGAGCGATGAATCCAGTTAGTCTCACATTGTCGTTGAGATTCCACTCCTAATGGGATACAAAAATTAGATTGATAAAGAAAACTGAAACGAAATACATATACTTGAGAACGATAAATTCTAAACTTCAGCGCGTAGAGTGGGATGTCTAAGGTTTTACTCTATCAACATACAATCCTTACCGATGATATCGCAAGTTGTGAAAATGAAGCAACAACTGCAGAAAAATTATAACTCTTCCGATATGGATTTGAATCTAGAATGCGGTGTGTCGTTTTGACATGTTCTCTTTCACCTTTGGTATTTTAGTTGATATTTTTTACATTATGAATTAAAAATACTTAAAGGGTAATTGAGAGATTTGCCTCCAAGCAAATTGGAATAACTGTACACAATCAGTTTTTCCTTAACTTCGCGCTTGATGAGCAAAATAATATCCACAGGCAGATCACTGCCACATGATCCAGATAACGTATGGATACACACTGATTGATATATGCACTTGTTTCGGTTTCTGATATTAATTTTGGCAGAAGTCTGGTCACTCTCTCTTGAGTCGGTTTAACTTTCCATCATATAACCTCGAAGGTACTACTTCAATGTTTACACTTTAACATCCCGTCAAGATTGAGAAATTATGAGGATACGAAATGACTATTTTTCCTCGTGAGATAACCGTCATGTTTTTATAATTATAATTACTATTCTTTTTTATTTTTTCCTGAGGATTGTGATAGTTTAATTTTATGGTTAGTTCAAATATATGGATAAGTACGGCTATCGGCCATGAAGGATGCTTAGGCTAGCGATACTAGTGAGACCGGGTACATTGCCTCTATTATCTTCACTTGTAAAACCCCTCATGTTTGAGTTATGAATCTCTGCCCCGTTGAGTAAAGCATCCACTGGCTACCAAGTAAAGTCATTTTATTATCTTTCATTAGCTACACGGTTCAAAACCATAAGCGGCCACTTGGAACATTTTCGCCAACTTAATGCCAAGAATGGTTTTAATTACAGCTCGCCCATTCCCCTTCCGCATCTGTTCAAAGTTTTACCTCTAACAAGAACAATGTGGACTTTCTGCAAAGCAAAATATCCCTGGCCCACCCTCATCCCCAGCTTATGAATTCTTGGCTCAGTGTGCAACTGTCCGCACCACTCCCCACACACGACGTTTGTAACAAATCACCTGAATACAGTTCAACTGAACATTTAGGGGTCGCTACATAACTTAATTTAAGTATTATTACTACTTATTGTGTGATCGGTCCGACTGAAAACCGATCCGTTAGAAACTGAGCCGTTAAATCTCATCTAACTAACTACTTGTGTAAAAGGTATTTGCTCACGTTTCAACCCCATGAAAGCATTAACTTGTAGGCCTACAAAAGGAATTTGCACGCCGTTTCAACCTCTGGGTGCCGCTGATTGGCCGTTCTTTCCCGAAATCTTTTGACAATTTAGGACCATTGAAATAACTTCACCGACATATTTGCAACACCCCCCGACTCCACCACCACATACCGGTACTGATTTCATTACTTATTCACAGGTAAAAAAATTGGGTCACCTTTCTTTTTGTCAGGTGGGTATCCAGACATTTCGGAAACCATGGCTGAACTATCAACGCTCTATAAACGAAACGCTACCATTAGTTTGCAAGGAAAGTATAGAAAATCTTGAAAAATAGTGACAGCTCTGTACCAGGGTGTACCCTGAAACTAAGGCCCTTGAAAAAACTTCGATTTCCCCCATTTTGGTCCTCTAACGTCTTGAATGTGGTATTTTATTAACATCTATCATTTTATGCTATTTGCCGGACCTAGATGCAATGCGCAAGAAAATAGAGCTGAAACCACGCGGGAGCAATTTTCTCTAATAGAAATAGCTTGATGCAGACCAAAGCCAGATGTATAAAGTTTTACATGAATATATCCAGCCAGATATATAAAAATCTATGCCAGATATACAAATCAAGTTTTAATATGACCATATTAATAACTTGATATGCTAAATATGTAAATGAACATTTCGTTACTTCGTTTTTATTTATTGTTATTATTTGATGTTTCAATTATGCTTGTTCCCCAAATGTTTTAAATACAGCGTCGGCTTCCCATACATTGCTGCACAGTTATTTAGTGGCTACTTAATACCTTTGTAAATAATACAGTACCGCTGCACTAAGCAAACTTATGCAAATAATTTGCATGTTTCGGAGGGACCCGTATCTAATCCTACCTTTTTCATTATTAAGTAAGTTGAATTAAGATATGCATAACTCTGTGAACAATTTTAGAGTAAAATACGTAATAAAGTTTTAAATGAGAAGCCCATATCACTGTGATCACATGACCATGCATGGGATATTTCTGGCAACCTGGGACATTTTTTCCGTTCGCTGTTTTAAAGAAAGTCGAAACATGCATATAGATAGTGAATTCAACCCAACACTTAAATTCTTGATGAAGCTCTAAACATCTTCTGCTCTAGGTGTGCAATATTTCTATGAGTGTCTCGACTTCTGTTTACGTGAGATTCGTAATTTCGGGACAAATGGTTTCAGAACTGCCACAGGAGGAAGTAGTTGTTGTCGTTTTGTGTGTAAATAGTTGTTGTAGATACAGTTTCGTCTTTGTTTTGGCAGTTCCGGTTTTTGTTTGAAACTTGTCTCTTTCGAGTCCGTTTCCACTCGTAAAAGCCTTTACCATGAGTAAAACGCTTCTCGGCCTTTTGACTTTTGACTAAGACCGTATGTAGTATCTTTTCTTTTCATCCAGTCGTGATTGGAACTACGCATGACAGGCCAATGACGTAAATAAACTGAAGGCCTAGATCTAGGTTATATCTGCCCAGATATCTGACCAGATTGTAGATCCCACATCTGCATCAGATATGGCCCAGATATGAAATCCATATGTTGTCCTTATATGAATATTCATGTTTTATACATATCTGTATTTTGAGTAAGGAGGTGAATGATGATCAGGATAAGGTAAAGGTGAAGCTACACCCTCATATTCACCTCCCTGTTCCAACTCCCCACCACACCCCCACCGGCCACTGATATCTGATTTGACGCTGTGTTGCAAAATTGTGCACACCTGCTTAATACATTTGACCATGGAGGTGTTACCAGTAACACTCCTGATTGGGCTAACATTGGAAGCTTAAACAAACTTTAAATAGCGACCGTTCACAGCCAATACAATCAACTAGGTAAACGAACCCCATAAGTTTCCCGTACTGAAAATCATACTATAGGTTTGTGCCATTGGTATTTATATTTTGAGCGAAAGAGTTGTAAGCCTGAAAAAGGCACCCTCCAGTATACTCTAACATTAATACCATGCTAATTTTTGAGAATATTTTGTTGTTGATGATGCGGAAAAGGGGAACTGAGGCTGGAACCCCTCCCCCCCTTCATTCGCGCCTACTTGTAGAAGGACAAAACGCACGTGGGTGCCAATATAATTCATTCACTAGGTCCAGACATAAACGTCTTTAGCCACTTTCGATAGGGGGAATGTAGATTTTACAAAAAAAAAAGGAAAAAGAAAATGGATTAATTATTTTCACAGAGTTAAGATTAAATGTTTCGTCTGGAGAAGTCTAGAACACAGTGATCGACCGAGACTGCGGGCTGCAGAGGGAAGCTTGCCTAGCTTCGAGAGTTGAGGTAAGATCCCATAACTATTGCAGTTCCCTGGCTAGCTGAATGTTGTAACGCAGCCCCCAAAATAAATATTAATAAACACTACATGATGACGTGACCAATGAGGAGCCTGTAAAAGGCAAAATTGGGCACACCCTGGAAATATGGGACACGGCGTCCACTACGTGGAACAAAGGTGTGGAGGTTTGTCACGTACACCCGCCAGTAACAAGTGAAGCAGGTTTTATAAGTTCAAACAGTGCTGTGTTCCAGCATTGGCCAGCGGAGTATTCGCCCAGGGGCCTGCAACTAAAAGAGTGAGTAAAACGAGGCCTACGGCTCCATTTCTAACCAACTGGTTTTGCCAGGCCGGCCATGGCCTTTCTCCCGGTTGTGGCTCACTGGCTTGTTTTCCATGCTGAGCACCAGTCACAATATGGCAGTAAGTAGGCTATGGCAAAGGCAGTAGGCCTTCTGTATGACCAGGTCAGGTCTAGAACTCCCACCGCATACCATGACTCTATAACCAATGGATCATGCAGTCGGTGTGTAGACCCGCAAAATTGCTACATATATATACTGTATATGAGGGGAAGGGTATCAGTCCAAACTGAATCCAGGTCAGATGTAGACACCGTGTGACACAGAAATAAATCTCACGCCCGTCTTTTTCCTTTAGCCTGACGACAGCAATTTAGTTTGGAAGGCAGAACATTCTCTGTCCGAAAAATACAAAGCTGCCAGAAAGACTATCTGTCTAAGCGGAGGGTCATCGTGACCATCGGTTGGCGCGTAAAGAAAACTTAAAAAATGCGACCCTTTGCTAGACAACCGCAAATGTCATTCCCGAAGCTGGTAAGCAGAATCAAAGGAGCAGCTGTTTGGGGGGGGGGGGTCTTTTTTCAATGAAATATTTATATCAATAGGAAACTAAAGAAGTGCAAAACGACCAGAAATTTGCCTAATTATGTGCAAAAGTAACCATATTTGGTATGAAGAAGAATCGACAAAGTCGTCGAGTCATTGTCCACGTTCTTGCATGACAGCCGTCATGGAGGGGGATACAAAAGTAACTAGGGGTGTCAAATAGAAACGGAACGTCACAAGATAGCTTTTAATTTGGGGGGACGAACGTTTCAGCACTGGATATACCTACTCACTCTCCCCGAGTTTCCGTGTAATTTGGCAATTGAAAACATCCCATCTTTTGCCGGGAAGATTTTGCTCAAAAGCAGGAAGTGGGGCTGCATGGGAGGAAATTGTTTTTCCATCAGATGCCTAGGTCTGTTGCAAATTATTGTATTGCTGCCCAGATGTGTTGCACATTATTTTATTCTTTTGATTTTTCATGAAATTTTACCCACTGACTATGGTGTCGTTTTATTTTTCCTCCAATTTTTTTCAAATAATTAATGGAACAGTCCCTAATTTTGGGCATTGTTTTAGTCAAGTCTGACTATGACGAGACTGCATGGGGAATTTATGTTTTAGCAAACTGCCCGAGTGTGTTGCGATATTGTGTACTCTAATTTTTCATGAAAATGTTATCCTGAATAATACAAACTGTTTATTTTCGAGCAAAAAAGAATTCTGATATTCGGTCCCATTTCGGGCCTTGGGTTGCGCAAGACTATGAAGTAAGGCTCATCAACAGTTCCTGTGTTCTACCTGCCGAATGTGTGGCGAATATATTAAACATTAAAATCCTGACTGTGATAGTTTTACTTTTCGCGTTGTAAATGCTTTACAGAATAAGGGCACGCTTACGCGTTTCTTATGTAACTAAAGATTAAATTATTTCCGTTTTTTTTTTTCAAATGGGTCCCTAAATTTTTCCAGTTCCCTGCCCGAATTTCAGATCTGCAAACTTTGGGGGACAGCCTACCGGCCCCTTGCATGCCTCAACTCGTATGCATATAATTTTCCCATTATTTCGTGGTATAATGCTCTGGTGTGGAGAATTTCAGTTAAGTTTTTGTTGCCCAAACCCATATTAATCCGGAGCTGGGTCAAATTTTCCTTTTCCGAGGTCGGCTCCCCGGTTTGACAATATGATAACACGATGTACACCTGTATGAAATGCTGTGTCAGTCACACTTATAGCAAAGTGAAGTATGACTCAATGAAACCAGTCTCTACATGTCTGTGAGGACCTTTTACTGCCTCCGTATCATGCAGTCAATTACCTGGCGCGGATCCAGACATTCCAAAAAGGGAAAACAGGGAGTGCGAGCAGGGAGTTGCAACTCCCTGGTGCGAGGTAGTTGCACCCGCGCTAATTTTCCATGCTTTATTGATCATGCCAGCGAAAAAGGGAGGGCTGAGGCCGTAAAAGCTCACCCCCTCCCCTGAATCCGGGCCTGATTACAGTATATTAATTAATGAGCAGCTCCCTGGTGCAACCAAATCGTGCGGAATCGTACAACGTTATGGTATTTAAGTTGAGGAAAGGTTGATCAAAACCTGAGGCTTGAAAATAATTATAGCATCTAATTTCTACAACAAATGAAACTAAATTAGGCCAATGTAAATTCTATACTATATATATAGATTGGCAATATTATGAACCTACGTGACTAGGCCGTATTATGTAAAGACTTGATATGCAAATTTATGCCTACCCATATAGTTCCCACTACAAGACAAAATAGTCAGCTCAAGTAATTTATAGTTAGACTACTCGTCTCTCAATTATTTCAATAAATCCTAAAGCTTAAATGTTTCATTTCTCAGAGATGACTTACCTCGAAAAAAAAGTAATGCCAAAGCAAAATATAACCAATTCATTTTGTCGGCCATTTTTTTCTTCCCGCGACGTAAAACTGGTACGCTTAAAGCTTTTATTCCGTTCCAGTTGCAGTTTTGCCATACGTAAGTACCATAACTATAACTCAAGAGTAACTCACTCAGTCTCGTTGATCACATAAAAAGGCCGCTCATCTTTAGATTCTTCTCCCAATATACGGAGGGGTTCATCAGTCAATTGTCACAAAATACAATAAATATTTGACAACTTTGTTTACAACAACAGTAAACTTTTCCAGCGTCTCTGAGTGTGTAAAGAGAAACTGGCATATAGTCAAGGATTCTGTTTACCTCTGCTTGTGACCTGTGGACCTAATAGCTGCAAACGTACACCCTGGTGACTGGTGAGGGAGCTAACCAAGTTGGCAATGGAATCATTGGCTCCAAAACTTTTGTCATATTCTTCTCCGATGTCAAGGGGATATGATCAGGGCATTAAGGGCAATTTGGCTTACATTACTATTAACCTTTGACTAAAATGAAATCAAATTCGTAGGAAGGATAGTAAAGGCTCAGAAGGTTACCTCAACCTTGTCAAGTCGATGGGTGGCATTCCCGTGTATCTGTGGACTTCGATCATAGTTTACTTTAGTTTATCCGGTAAGAATTTATGCATATCTCCCAAGTAATTGAGGTGGATGCGTACTTATTACGGCGGCCAAGAGATTGGAGGTAGGAGCGTTTAGTAATTAAAGGGGAAAATTCCCGGAATCACCCAAACAGAATTTGTATATACCACCTCTCTTTGTGCGACAGTATGACAATGATCAGCTACACCACACAGTCTCGCCTTCCGTATGGATGGCCGATGTGCAGTATATATTATTTTGATCATGTGGCAGTGATCCCGCTGTGCATATTATACCGTGCAGGGTAACGGCGTCCTATCGATCACCAGAAGGTGCGAAAGACCAGATTGGCAGTCCGATCGACATACACTTTCCCTAAAGGAGATATGCAGTCACCCCAACTTGAAGCAGTGTAGTAAAATTTCCTGTTTGATTATTGGCCTAGTCATCTGTCTTGAATATGCAATACTGGAATCGTAAAATATTATCAGTTATAAAAGATACTTTAAGAGATAAGAACGATTGTGAGATTTGGTTTCTGCTTCAAGATAAGTTTAGGTCGACTGCCCTTGCCCTTTAACACGCCCCCTTTTTTAATCTGATTCTCTGACTCTTTGCTCTGCGTACGTTAGCATTTTTCCTAGGTTCCAGTTTGGGTCATAATGCTGTATATGCGCAACGTGCTTCCATTTTGGTTTGGGTCACGAGTCTGCCACTCCGAAATTCCCAGACCTAAGTATTCCGACCTTTAAAGGGCCAAACCTCTCACCCAAACTACAATTTTGGCACCCGGGTACCAAAATTCTCAACTGGCTCAGCTCTTTTGATTGACAGTTAATTCAAACAATGCAGAGTGCCAAAGCTTATATTACACAGCATGAATGGTACTTAGAGTGTTTTGATTATATAAATTGAGTTTTTCTATATTCACCTTGAAGCAATAAACTGAGATTGTGTCTGGATTAGGATGAATTTCAGACAATTGTGGGAGGGGCTTCAGCAAGAAGGTTAGGAGAATTGGTACTGCTTGGGGTGAGAGAACTGGGTCTTTAAGTACTCCGTTAAGTGTTGCCCTTCAGTGGACGTAATGGCTTCTTTGGGAAGCAGTTTCAAGTTTGTTTCCGCCGAAGGGCCCTTTGCCAGAGGGTCGGGAGGACTTAAGAAAAAGTACTTGGATTACACCGAAACCAGTCTTAGTAATCATTTGCCAAAGACTCGACAAGTTTCCGAGTGACCATTCAATTAATGGCTCTCAGTGACTCGCAGTTTCTTGCAAATAATGGCTCGAACTCACTCAATATTATTTAACACTCAGGATATTTCAAAGTGAGCAATTTCCTCTCCTCGACAAAGCTGTGCAGCAGTATTAAAATAATAATGACACTGACTTATCTCAAAAAACTTCATAGTTTAGTCTACAAAACAAAAACTCGACTTGCTGGCTCGACGTTCTTTCTTCTTAACATCTTCCTATCTGTTCTTTTTGTATAAATGTAATCTTACTTTTTCTTTTCTGGTAGATCTGCCTTGTATAAGCTTTGGCTTTTCAGATCTTCCACACTTTCCTGTTGTAACTATTGTTTCTATATGCAATTTGCTTAAGTCTTATGAAAGTGAAAATAAACGAAACGAAACGTGAGAGATGAGGTGACTCGCAGTGACTCAATACGTTGCCTGGAAGTTGAAAGTTAATCACTGGACTGCATGCCAGTTGAAGTTTAAGGAAAGGTTCTAAATGACTTTACTTGAGCTGAGAGAAAACTCGACATGATGTTGCACATCAGGCGCAACTAAAGGCATACTGGACTGAACGTCCCTGGAGCTACGGCAAAACCGCTCTCCGGCAAACATTAACAGGCAGTATTATCGCAGGATATTTTTGGGGCAAAAGTCTCCATTATTCCCCAATTTGCTGTTTTATAGAATGATGAGACCTGATCAAGCCAATCTGTTACCCAGTGAACCTAACATACTTTATTTCGTCGGCTCATAGGCGATGTGGAAAATTTCCCCGACCGAAGACTGTATCTTAGCCCCCTCTCCTGTACTTACTGTATACTAGAGCAAAAGTGGCCAACCCCTCAACCTCCAACTAAACAGCTGAACATATTTGTTCACCAAATTTGAAAAAAAAAAAAAACACTACAAAACCTATTATGCATTACAATGAAGTCCTGTTGTTATCATTGTTCAGCCTTTAAGATAGTAGTGTGTATTACATTCTTAGGAACACACACATATATTACTGGCAAATCAGGTATCATTATACAAGTATGCAGAATCACATAACAGCTTCGAAGAAGACTTAAAGGGGAAATTTAAGCAAAAGTTTAATTTTCATATGTGAAAGACCAACCCAGTCTACACAGTTTGGTGAAACTGCCATTTAAATAGTACATAAGCTTCTCGAGATAACGGTAAATAAAGCCAATAGCTATGTGTTTCAAAGTGAGCTTTAGGGTAGCAGAGGTTATATATCACTTTCGCACATTGACAAAAGTAATGCTTTGCTTCCCTTCGTTTTTTTCAGACTGTTGTGTTGACCTTGAAGTTATTAGGAATAAGGCCTCTCTGTGGGATGCAAAGTCGGCAAATTTCTCACGCCACTGCAATGCCATCACTTTCTCTGATAAAATGGAATCATTTAAGAGAAATTTGATTGTTCACGAAGTTTAAAGGATCAAAAGACTGTCCATCAATATGAGGATATGAAGTCATTTGTACTTGCTTTAAGTTCACTTTTTGTTGAAATGTGACAACTTTACCTGCTCTTATCTTAAGAACCACATATTTCAACAAGAGATGAGCAGATAGCAATACTATCAAAAAAATACAAGATAAAATGAACCACTATATTTTTCAGGCCAAACTTTGGGCTATATCACCCGAATGCCTCTCACCTGGCTGTGTTATATGGTAGTGAAAAATTTCACACAATTTTCTGCAACTCTTCGTCCGTTACTAGTAATCTAGTAATCGAGCAAAATGATGCCCAAACTACGAAGTGTGACTGAGAACTAATTGATTTTTATAGACTGCCAAAATGTGTGGCAATTTTGAAAAGAAAACCGTGATTATAATGCCTTTTCAGGCAAGATTTTTGAAAGAATTCAGGCACACTTTAGGGATTTTCTGTGTTATTTCAAGCATGCCACATTTTTATGACTTGAATGGCGATCCAAATGTTTTCATACCTCTGCCAAATTAAGATTTAAGGTAATTTTTTGCCCCCCCTCCACCCCGCCCCCCACACACACACTTGAATTTTTAACATAGAAGGCGAATCTGGGTACATTGAACAGTTAAATTGCAATTTGTGGTAACTATTTTGAGTTTTTTCCGGAACTAAAAAGGACATACCAGCCTGGAAGCATGGTCCGATGCCCCCTTTATTTAGGTTAGGTTTTATGGAGTTTTACGGCCCAGTTTCCAGTTTCGAACCAATTGTTTTAAGTCGAGCCGGCCAGGGCTGCGCTAGTGCTTGAAAACATCCACTTTCTGTGCCTAGACACCCATGACGACCAATAGATGGATCCTGTGTCTATTCCTCTCCATCTGGTTTGGACCTGTGTATCATGAACTTTCAATAGAAGGGGTGAAATGAGTGACAGATTACTGTCCTAGGTGGGGAAATTTTCCAGTTGGCGAAGGAACAATATGCGAAATTTCCTATATTTGATAGCATGTTTTAAGACGCATAACGCCTTATGTAGGTTAGTACATCAATGACAGAACTTGTATTCAGAATCTTCCTGGAGACAGTTTAATTCCACTACAAACGTGACAAAACCCCTCTGCAAGTTACGAGGTGACCATGTCATTTACATCCCTGATTATTCGTAGAAAGGTTTTAAATTTTGCTAGTATGCCCCCGCGTCTGTTGTTTTAAGAAGGTACCTGAATATCGATGAAAGCATTGATTAAGTTCTGAAACGCAAAGAGCGCGCTAAAATTTAAGTAGTTTGATGACCACTCGTGAGAGAACATGCCAGCTATGTATGATTCTCAATCGAACGACCATCTCACCCTACCTCCACAGAGATACAGTTTACATTGGGGGGAGGGTCGATAGGTATGAAAGGAGATGAACCTTTACTCTTAGATAAAAGGTCTGTTGTAAAATTTTATCTTCTTCATAATGATCATGTATGTACATTACGAATGCCCCACAAGCTTTTTGAAATATTGCAGAATCATTACTTCCATGACAAACATTTTACGCAGACTCTGTGCAAAGATAGATATCTTCAGTTTATTAAAATGCGTTTGAAAATTTCAAGGTGAATCTACTGGTGAAGCAGTCAGCATTCATTAGACGTGACTTAAAAAGGAGAGTAAGGAAAAAATTCCCATGCCTGTTTGCGATCTTGAATGTTGAGCTTCTTCATAATGACACCTGCCTGTGCACATGAACAATCAACCGCAATCGCAACGGTGCATTATGTCTGAGATGCTTTTGCAAATAATGCAATAATACTTAAGCGAGCGCAGCGCGCTAAAATTGTACAATTTGTGCAGAATTCACGAAAATATGGCTAAATGGTGCAAACTTAAAATGGGTATGACATGGCTAAATTATGCGTAAGTTTCTCAGTAAGTATTCTTTGGATACACCTTGACATAAAGCGAATGTTTTCCCAACTAAATTATGTCAATAAACACAAGAACACGACGTCAATTCCCAATAACAGGCCAGGCCCAGCCCATTTGGAATCCGAAAGCGAAAAACGTATGTGAGCGCGTCCCAATATGATGACGTCATTGGAGGCACGCTCATAGAAATCCAATAGCTAAAGCTTATGATTTCGATGGGCACGCTTAGCAACAATGTACCAAGGAGGTCACAATCATCGAATCATGTGCATGGTAACGCGTGATAGCGAGTACATCAATGCAAACACCGGTGCTACGATAGCAGCGAGCGTGACCGGTGATTACATTGTGAACTATGCGCTGTTGCGCGGTGATTGGTTCGTATTCGCAAAAGCACCTCCACCAAACAGTTCACAGAGAACAGACGCGCTTGTAGTAATGACGCGCTTTTTATGGATTGTCCATATGAGATTTGCTGTTTTGTATAGCGCCAGGATCGTGTCTTTCTTGTACAAAAAACGGAACTGTTCTTACACGCGCGCCTATGCGCGCGAACATATTGGCCGATGGTATACTCCGAATGCCCAACATCGCCCCTTGCGCTCTGTATGTTGGACGTCCGTTTCATGAACTTGCTAAGATAAATTTACCGAGTGTCATATTAGTTCCATATCTAGGAGCGGGTTTTATATATGGTGGGGTTTGTGCCGCCAATTGCGTAATAAAAGTCAGGTGATCTGTTGCGGCATTCTTCGAAATTGGATTTTGAACGTTTTTCTTCAAATATAATTTAGGCTATGCCGCACCGGTTTTAACTGGGGTCTGAGATGATATTTGTAATACTGTATCGAATCTTGCGATACACAAAAGTTATTGTGGCCGTGCCATGCCCACTTTATATAAGGGCAAGGCAAAAGCCTACGGCACTTGATCTAGGCCTTCATGGGAAATTTTACATAGGTCCAGTCGAAAAAGGGCTACACTGAGTATGAAAAAATTCCGACCGGAATTTCAGATTTTCCAACTATCGTCGCTCTGACGATTTTCTCTATTGTGAAGGGAATGGAGGTGAGAAAAACACCACACATCCCCGGCCGCGACGGCCCTGAGACCAATCTGCATATATTTCTGAATCGCTGACCTTTTACAACAACTGTACTGTACCACCTTCTACATAAAGAAACGTTTTGAAATGAGGATGAGCAGATGAGAGGCGTTTACTCTGAGCTTTTTTCGACTGATAAACGATCATGATAGAATTTTCGCTGCATATACCAAACCCTGAAATACTTTCACATGAATCCAAGATTCCTGGGCTAGGAGGGATGACCGACTCCCGGTAACTGGGCTGTTGGCTGGTAGGCTACTTGAAATGTATACTACAAACTTTACCTTTACTGCTAATAAAGAGTTCGAGTGGCAACTGGGGGAACACATCTTTCCCGGAGGTGCTGGAACATTCACACTCGTGACTGACATGAAAGGTTGGCAATTACTTATCATTTCGGGAAGCACACAGAAAGTTCCAATCTTAGAGTGATGCAAAACTGTCACACGCTTGGATGTTATATAAGGAGTATTTGAAATATCGAAGTATCCTTCAGTATTTAAAATACTAAGGTATTTCGTCTCACGCTTGTTCTCATAGTTGATTCAGGGAGAATTCCCCTCTCAGTGGCAACATTCATCTTTGGGTGATTGTCACAAAAAATTGACCGTCTTTAGTGATAACATTTAATGTAATGTTTATCTGCCAGGCTAGCACATCATCCGTCGCCTGTGAAAGACTTTTTTCGTATGCGCCAATGGTTGTCCCTGTACACAGTGAAATTACACGAACGATACACTGTTGTAATAACTTAGATACAATCTATATTCAAGTACTGATACCATACATAATAAAATGACAAGTGATGGAACTCTTGTATCCAGTGGCGTGGCCAAGGGGGCAGGGGGCACGTGACCCCGTGTGCCACCCCCACCCGAGATTTGATATTTAAAAAAAAAGATATGTCTTTTGCAGTCAGAGGGCGACTATGAACTTTTTTAAGACTTGATTCTTCTTTTGACAAGAAAGGTCAGAAAATTCTCATCCTTTTCAAATGATAATATTGCAAACACACGTGGGAAATGTACTTTCCGGCTGTCTGAGGATTGTTTTTTTTTTCTTTTTCAAAATCTTCTGCACACTTCTGGCTACGTCAATTGAAAGTGGCACACAGCTCAGGTAACCGTTCAAGTAGGATTACGCCTACGTTTTTCCTTAAGAGGATCACATCTAATTTCCCATCAACTTCCTCTTTCTAGTTCAGCTCACCATCTTCAAATGTCAGCTGGATCCGCTGTTGATAGTAGTTTCACTAGTTTTGTTACCAGTAATAAAACCTTAATTCTTAAAATGATGAATAATGAAACAAACATTCTTTGGTTGTGCAGGATTCTTCAAATAGATTGAACTTCCCAAATAAACACTTCATTCGTTTACCACCCATATTTGAAGCTTTCTTTCAATGAACAGGGGTATCTTTCTTGCAATCCTATCATAACATACTTCTCAATAAACAATTTTATTCATTGAAAACGAGGATGGCGGTTGGCCTACGGTCTGGACACGTCTTGAATGACAGTCTGTTGTAACGATATATCGCGATACTGCAGGGCACTTCCAGTCAATTCCCAAGGCACTTCCAACCAAGTCACTGAAGACAGCAAGGGCAGCATATTAGGTCTAATACAAACGCCTTCTGCCAACTTCCCGAATTCCTCCACACCAACGGTGCAAACAACACTTTCTACCACATGAAGTAACATCCTTCTTTCAAAATGTGATAAGACTGCAGCAAGTAAATACGGGGACAACATAAACTTGAGGTAGGATTTGTCAACACAATTACTGCCCCATTCCCCTTCCCCCTACCTCCCCCTATGCAGTTTTCGACTACACTTTGGAAAGTATTAATTTATGAAAACTTAAAATAAGTGAATCAGATATTAACAAAATAAGGCAACCCACAGATTCCCACACCACTATCTTAGCCCTGTGACAGTCAACATGCTAAATGAGAAAACACATCAGTTAGTTTTGACCTGTAAGTTATCTATACAAAAGTGCACCTGGATACTGGTGGACAACCGCAGCTTGCTGCTGCAACTACAACGCATGACAGGAAATCTCACCTCCCAAAAAGCAAAAAGTTTCTCAGTCTCAAGAAGACTGTAAGAAATCCAGAAAATGAACTTTAACAGTTGTATCAAAACACGAAAAAGCTGTTGTGAAAACAGGACATCTGAGGGTCTTTCAGCCAAAACAACATAACAATGTTTACAATTTTTTAGAAGATTATCTTCTACAAAATCGAAATACACAAAAGGCTAAACGTAGCAACAGAGAGGCAAAAAGCACTGAATACTGAAATATTAAAGGGGGCATGACACGGCCACAAAAACTTTTGTGTATTGCAAGATTCAATACAGTATTTTACAAATATCATCTCACACCCATTAAAAACCTGTACAATGCGGCATAAATAATATTTGAAGGAAAACGTTCAAAATCCAATTTTGAACTAAATGCCGCAACAGGTCACCTAACTTTTATGTCGTAATTAGCGGCCCAAATCCCGCCCCATTTAAGAACGTGCATCTAGATGTGGAACTAATGTAATGCTCGGTATTACTTCATGAAAACAATTGCATCAAAATACTCGTCCAACATACAGAGCGAACGGTGCGGAACGTGGTGGGGATTCGGAGCAAATCATTGGCCAATATTTTCAGGTGCATATGCGCGCGTGTAAAAACAATTCTGTTTTTTGTGCATGAAAGATGCGGTTCGGGCGCTATAAAAAACAGCTATGAACATGTAAGGACACAGTCCACAACAAGCTCGTCAACACTACGAGCGCTTCTTTACTGTATGACCTGTTTGATGAAGGTGCTATTGCGAATACTGAGCAGTCACCGTGCAATGCACAATTCACAATGTAGTCAGCGGCCACGCTCACTGCTATCGTAGCACTGGTGTTTGCAATGATGTACTCGCTAACACGCGTTACCATGCACATGATTCCGATGATTGTGGGCTCCCTGGTAAAGTGTTGCTAACCGTGCCTACAATGACGTCACCATCTTGAGACGCGTTCACATACATTTTTTCGCTTTTGGATTCCAAATGGGCCTAGCCTGGCCTGTAATTGGGAATTCACAACGCCTTATTTCGGTATTTATGTACATTATTCAGTACGGAAAACATTCACTTTATGCCAAAGTGTACTCAAAGAATATTTACCGAGAAACTTACTTTGGCCGTGTCATGCCCACTTTAAATAATATGTTCATGAATTGCATTATCGATCTTCAAATTAATCATTTAGAATCTTAGTTCACTTGATTCAGTGACAAAGTATTTAGAACTGCATGCAAAATACATGGTTCCTTTGTATGGTAGTAAAACAGACTAACCCTCATAATTTATTAAAACCCTGGCTTAATCAGTGTTAGCACATATATGATGTATACTACTGATGCATTGATTCTCTTTTACATCTAAAAAACAAAAAAAAAATGATAAACTTTAAATTGCTGTTTACATTAGAATAACAATTCGTTCTAACACTTGGGAATTATGATACCTTAACTTCATCACCTTGAACAGATATTTCACTTAAATTATTTTTTAATAAAACATTTTTAAGGTGACAACTATTTTATGAACTAAATTTAAGCAACTAGAGCTACAGTAGATCTATCACAGGCATTGCTAAACAGTGACCTGACTGCGGTACTGTCATTTGTTCAGTTTATGACACTAATTCCGAGTTATTCTAAGACTTATGGGGGAACATTTACAAAAAAGATAACAAACAAACAAAAAAAACAACCAACAACGCCTGGTACAGTCAAATGTTTGCTATTATATAAGAAAAAGTCATGTGAAAAGAAAGACACTTTTGTGTCTATTTAAAGAGCAAAATTACAATGCCCTAAGAAATTTTAATCATGGAGGGAGAAAAAAGGTCAAAGTTTCTCCAGCCAACTTTAAATTTAACCTGAGATGGACAATGTTAGCAAGGTATGTGTGTATTCTCTGGTATTTCTCATTCTTTCTGAATTTCACTGGATTAATCAGCTAACAGAACAGAGAGATTGTCTGCTACACTGAGAGTGAGTACTGTACTACTGTGGACCAATTTTGCTATTGTGCCAACAGTATAGTATCAGCCATTGGGAAGAATTCATTGATGTTTTGGATGCTTATTTGAAAAATATCAATTCACTATTTGTATTCAAGTGATTCTTTGAGTTTGACAAAAGGGAAATATATCAAAAAATTGTAACAAAACTTTTAAAAGAATGTTCAAACAGTCCACTTGAACAATGAGGACAAATAAATAATCCTAAATGCAAATGCAAAAATTCTCTCAAATTTTGTTCAATTTCCATTAAAAAACAACAAAAAATATTAAGAATGATAATGATAGGTTGCAAATCCTCTTCCATTTCATCCCACCCCTCAGTACTGTCCCAACCAATAAGAGTGCACTTATGTATGAATAATCAATACATCCAGCAACACAAACATAACGACAACTGACCACTCTATCAACAGTGGTTTGGCTAATAACATACCACCTGCTCTGTTAATGCAAACAATTCGGCTCCTACAGTATGAGACCACATAATTAAAGAAAATCAAAATGAGGAACAATATTTTGAGACCTTATTCTAAAAATCAACAGGACTGCCCTAAGGATAACCATAGATCAGCATACTGTCCACCATTTTAACATCCAAGTACATTCTCCCAAAGTTATAGTAACACAAACCCTCACAGTGTAAATTTGAGTGATTCCACAAGGAATAATTTATCCAGTATCGCATTGCATTGCTACACAAACAGGCCAAGTTGCAACACAAATGAAAAATTGTGTAGCAATTTTTTGTGTGCATAACCCTTGCATTTTCACAAACAATGTGTGGAGGACCTCAAAAATCTTCAAAACTGCTATGCGAAATTTAAATGCTAAATTATTCCCTGTTCCAATTTCTCATGGCCATGATCGCTCACACAAAACTGTTTGATTTGTGAGATTTGAGACCTGGAATGTTGTTTCAATCAAAAGTGCCATTAATGCAGGCTTTAGAGCTTGTACCAAAAATGAACTTTTTCAATCTACTGAACAAGAGAGCAAATTACCTTATTTACTTCATTTCTAAATGCCAAAAAATAGTCTCAACCCATTAGTATTCAACCTATACCACATTCTTCTCATCCAAAAGCAGTACTGAGGCCCACTTACAATAAAATTACTAGCTACTGTACAAAGGATAGGTATAGTACACCAATTCCATCAATTATGCCTTAACACAAAAGCTGTAGAATACTCCACTGTGGAATCAGAAGATTGAAACAGCTTGTGTGACACACTGAATAGTCATTTGTAGTAAGCTAGGCTCAGGTTTAAGCACCTTGTAATCAGAGAGCTTTTTTAAAAGAGTCAGCAAATTTTTCAGTATTTTGCGGCCTTTTCTGTAATTCATCAACGGAAAACAAAAAAATGTTTTTTCCTTTTATAGGACACAAAGTATCACCTAAATGTAAATTTAAATTTGTCTGAAATATCAATGAACTTCCTTTAAATTTTCACAGAAAATTTAACAAAAGTAAATTTTCTACCAGTTGAGCTTTTATGAATACCATACATTGTCATGAAGGGAGAACATGTTGAGATTTATTCCCATTTAACAAGGCCAGTCTAATTTTTACAAAGCATGACATTTAAGTGCTAGTCTGAAATGAAAGATGTTTCTTGATGATTAAAATCAAACTACTGCAAGGAAATCAAACAGAACAAACAAGTCCAACAAGGCCTTATCTTCGAATAAAGTTTGGTATCTATTTTTGATGGAATGAAAAAAGGAATATTTGAGCAAAAATAACATTCTCAACATTTCTGTAATCTCTTCCTTCTTAAACCTGCCAAACCCAATCAGAAGCACCTTTTGCATATGCTCTGAGGCAGCATAGATCCCATTTGCTGTTTTCTTGTTAGAATGTTTTCATTGCATTTACATGTAGCTGCCATTTGAACTATTCACCTCCACAGAGCATAACAGAAAAGGTTCTGCAAGTCATAACCAGTGTTACAATTCTTATAACAAATTTTAAACCTCTGATGCTCATGTTGAATAAAACACAGAGTCAACATCATTAAAACTCTAAAACTCACAAAATGGAATGTGGGCTTTCCAATTGCAAATATATCAAGAGGATTCAAATAAGTCTACTTCAAGGCCAATGATGACATCAAGGCTAACCCAACCTTTCTTTTACCGATCTCTAGAAATGTATTCTTCTCTTTTTGACTGGTCAAAACACCTCATCACTTATGTTTACCTTGAGGGACAATACGACAGTATTTCAACAGTTCCATGTCAGATGCAAAAGTTGTGTAACAATCCGGACAAAACCAATGTCTATTTTCACCAAGCATGATCGTTTGTCGTTCCTCCGACGGCTTCATGCAGCAATCACATTTAGTCCTCTTAATAGAGTTTGATTTTGTAGTCCCAGATGAAGTTAGATTGGGCACTTGAGGCAAATTTCTTTCTGTTGTCATCAATAATCCAGCAATCCTAGAGTTTTCAAATGATGTTTGAGATTGAATTCTTGCTCCTATTTGAAATAAAAAATTGGATTCGACATGTTGAAAAGGTGTGAGTTAAAAGTAAAGAACAGTCCCCCCAAACTTATTTTGAAGAAAAGGCTAAAAAGCACAATTTTCGTCTTATTTCTGTTCAAAGTATCTTTCATTACATTTTATGAATTAACTCTTGCATATTCAAGGTAAACCAAGCAGTTATCTCTAGTAAATTTCACATTTGAAGAGAAAAAACATTGTCACGTGACTCCCAACAGCCAATCATGAAACTGGACAGTCTACTACACTACTTCATTTTGGGATGACTGCTCCTGTCCTTTAAGGATTCAACAATACTGTAGAAGGTTTGTGAATCCAGTCTCAGTGGAGAGACTTGACCTAAATTAGAATCATCCATTCATGTTTTTTGTTTGAAAGGGTCCACAAAACTCAAAAAGAGTTTGGACACCTAGAGACTTACACAGATTGTTTAAAAACTGAGACTCAATTCAACATCAGTCACACCCTAAAGATGGCTGCAGGTTTAATAAAGACATAAAAGTAGCTGAAGAGACTAATTGTAAAGAACTAGAAGTGGACTGATTCAAACCAAGTTAGAAAGGAGTAAGCAATGACTGATAAGTCATCAAGCCCTATGATAGCAGAAAAGATGAGCTTTAGGGGTTTCAGTATTTAGAAAATGTCAGGTGAGGCATAAATACTGGGCAATACATCACATTATTAGAGCAAATTAAAGCAGTACATTGAGCTGTTTTGTTACACTCCCTAAATATTCCCAAACCTGTAAACTTTTCTCCACATATACTACAAATGGTCAATGTGACAATCCTCATATCCTTCATACAAATAATTGTTCCCTGAGTGATTTAAAGTGCATAATTAATAACTGCAACTGCACTTGCAATGACAACATTTAATTTGAAATGATTGATTTTAAAAGGATAAAATCATTTTCATTACGCGTGCAATTCCGATACTTGCCGTTTGCTCTACCCCCGGAAAATAAAACGATATTCCAGGTCTCACGTGATCAACGAAGACACCAAATCTGCCTTCCCTATCTCCAAAAACACTGTGTTTTCAGAGATAGCGAAGGCAGATTTGGTGTCTTCTTGATCACATGACACCCAGAATATAGCCAAGGCAGATTTGGTGTCTTTGTTGATCACGTGACACCCAGAATATCATTTTATTTTCTCGGGGTAGACCAAATGGCAAGTAACCGAGCCACACCCATCATGTTTGACTGAGAGGTGACAATTTGTCCAACTTACCTAGAGTGCTAGATGAAGGAGATGGCAATGACAACACCTCTCCTTGCTTCTCTTTTTCTGTTTCTTTGGTCTTTTTAAATGGATTATTTTTGTTGCCAAGAATCACTGATGTTCTCCATGGTTCACTTGGGTGTGGTCTTTTGAGGCACAACTCTGAAGCCAAAGAAGAGGGCCTTGATTCTTTTTGATGCCCTTCTGCAATGGGATTGTTTCTCCCACCAAGTAAACTCACTATAGAAACTTTTTCACCATGGATTTCTTGTTCGATTGGTGAAATAATTTTACGCACCTCATACTGGTAACACTCAGTTTCATTTGGCATTTTCACTGATTCAGTCAAATCTTTTCCTTTCTTTCTTTCATTAGTATCATGGGCATGAGTATGTTGATTGATACTCATACAAGCCAAGTTCCTTCTTTCATTCTCAGGTCCTGCTGTTTGGATTGCTGGAGAAAAGATGTGAGCGGTAGTCTGGGCCAAATCCGTCTGTCCATTTCCAGTACTCTCCTCATAATTTCTAGGCCTTTTACTTCCTGTAATATCAGAGCTCACAGAGTGATAATGTCCAGCTGTCCTCAGAACATCTAATGTATTTTCTGCTTCGGAAAAAGATTTATTTCTTTTTTCCTTTGATTGATCGGTTCCTTGATATTCTTTGTCCCTGAGAATTGAAATAGTGTTTCTCCATTCATTTTCAGATTTTGATGTCAGAGTCTTACATGTTTGAGCCAGTGTCATCTTTCTTTCCTGATAAAGATTTCTCCTCTTCTCAGCTTCTTTTTTATTGTTCTCTATATAATGACTTTCTGAAATCTCTAAAACAGATTGAGGTACCATCCCACTCTCCAATTCTGAAGGTAAATATGTTACAGATAGAGCTTGGTTGATACATTTCACTGGTGAATTTGACCTATAGGACAGATGACTTATATCACTTTTCGAAGTTGATGTTGACTCTTGGCTGCTGTCCCCTGTAATAATAGAAAGAAAAGATGTCATAATATGCAAAGTTGAAGTTTTAATGGAATTGAAAGGGTTCATGCACCCTAAGAGAAACAAAATCTTATCAGGAAGGTATTTATGAGAAATGGCAGCAATGTGAATAAAGTGTATTTAGAATGTACCAACACTTTGAAGTCTTTACAAAGTATTGAGACTTTCACCCTGCTAATGTTACTTCTGAAATGATTTTTGTAGAACCTAGAATTTGAAAATTAAAAGTTATGACAATTGAAGGTGGGGTTATAAACCAATCAGAGGTGAGACCAAAAGAGAATGTAACATGCAAGTATGATTATACACTTTTTGAGGAGACCACATGGAAAACAATGTGCAATAAACAAAGCCTATCAACTTTCAGAATCTGAAAAAAAATATCCACTGCCACTTTAACCCTTTACCATTGTGCTCTAATCGGGGCATATTTGCGCGCCTCTGGAGTGGGCAGAAAAGCGGACATAGCACGACCTGCATCAGCTTCCATAGGCTATTGACCCGTGACCTCAAACTATTGTCTCTCTCATTGTTGTGGCCGAAATTTTGGGTAGCTACTCGCAGTTTCGAGCTCCGTGTGAGACAGTGAAGATGGGTGACAGCCGCGCTCCCCGCCTGGGTCCAAAAGGACCCAAACAACAGTAGAGGGCTAAGCAAAATGGAGTCTGACAAAATATTGAAGGACTACAGGTTAACTTTAATTTGATACATTGGAAGTGCTTATGTATTAAATAAAAGCAACATGGTGAAAGTTGCACATTTGTGAAAAGTGAATTTGCAATAAAGCACATTTGACATCATTCCCTACATTGACATACCTAACAGTTACAGGACACAAAGCACTATTGACATTTGTCAATAGTGCTTTGTGTCCTGTAACTGTTAGGTATTTTCTTGTCTATAGTTTGATATACATACTTTACACTAAATATGGAAAATTTCGGTGATTCCCATCTTGAGATATCCTTTCAAAAGCTATTTTCTCCAATTTTTCAGTTTTTCTATGGTGACCTCATATGACTTTGCCCTCCCAAAAAGGGTTCTTCCTATCAAAATAACCAATCTATATACTAAATAAGAAAAGTGTCAGTCACTGCTATCTTTCAATATCAAGTTTCCAGCCATTTTGAAGGTTTTTGAAATATTACCTCTTGTGACCTCAAATGACCTTTGAACTCCAACAATAGGGTTCTTCCTATCAACATGGCAAATCCTACACTATATGCATGATAAAACTTTCTTTTTTGTAACGTCTTCCTTCCCTCTACTACCTGATTACATCTTATCATCTCAGGGAAGATGTGAAACACAATACATATAAACATTTGGTATACTCAGGTTTCACATCTGGTTAATCGATAGCACCAGGTATACCAAACTACACAAAAAGTCACATAAAATTTGGGGTTAGCTAACAGGCCAGGTAAGTGCTAATAGCTTTTCATGAAGTGAGAAAGAATGGAACACTGGAGCACAAAAAGCAATAGAGTTCATTCTCTTGATGGCAAATTTATATTCTAAGTATGAAAGTATCATTCACTCCTGTCATGACGTACTTACATATTTACACCGTTTTTGGTTCTTGACCCCTATTGACCACATTACCTTTAACCTCCACAGAAACAATAGGGTTCTCCCACTTAAATGAAAAATCTACTACCAAATATGAAAAGTCTTCTATCTTGAGATGTTGTGCAAGAAGCGTCACAAGTTACACAAACACATACACAAGAAATACACACTACATCACTATCACATGGACTCCTTGCCTGCTTTTGGCAAGGAACCAAGAATTAATCTGAAGCACAGACTTACATACATGGTCATAGCATGTAACGTTTATGTCCTATCCGTAGCTGGTCATCATCGACTGGGACAAAAAAGGTGCACCAAGATGTCCAACGTGAACCTATAAATCGTCTGATTAGACAACGACTCTGTAATATTTCAAGCAAAACTTAAACTTGAATGGGGGAAAATGTCATATTCCTGCAATGAATAAGTGAGGGGATTTTGACCTTACCTTGTACTATTTCAAAAATATTTCAATTTTCTTGCAAAATATGGGGATATACTTGAACAAGTCCAAACTTCCACACAAACACATAACAGACGGCCATCTTGGTGAGCTTTTTCTCACACTACGGTAGCAACAGTCTACTGTGCAGTATGCTCTGTCCATGTATAGGAAGTCCGTGATCTGAAGATATTGCCATCATTGAAATTTTACCAAACTTCAAAGAGTCAATACTGCTCTTTCAGTTTTCAGGATTAATTTCTGTTAAAATTGATTCAAAGACTGCAATATCACAGAAATTTTTGGATTACTATAAAACATACTGTGCCACAGAAGGATGTCACTTACATGAGCACAGCAAAAGAAGTCACTTACCTGTCATTACACTGGCTGAAATACTTGGTTTGGGAGTAGCTTTGACCTTGGCAGAGACAACCTCCCGTTCACATGCAACCACAGAAATGTCCATAGGCTCTTCTTTAATAGTGACTTTGGTATAAAAAGAAAGTGCAACATAGCAGACTTTTATAACAGCTGATTGCATCTAGGAAATCACAGCAACCAGGAGAAGAGTAAACAAGAATGGGAACATCATCACTATGATGTTTATGCTACAAGTTCCCATGATTCAATAGACAGCTTTAGCACTTTAATGAACAGTTGAATTCAATGTCATACTTTAAACAAATGTTTGATCTACTGTGTACACTTTCCAATCATCTTCTATTTGTTTAAATCCAATTTCCAATGATGAAAGAAAGTTCATAGGACAACTGGGGAGGGGGGGGGGTCCCTACAAGTTCTGCTAATGTAGTGAAGAACTTATATTCAATTCCAAGTCAAAGACTTGCCTGGCACAATTTTTTACCGAATGATGAAACATGTTAAATTTCGTGAAACTTTAAGTGGCTTTAGGCATAAATGATTTTTGAGTCTATGTTTTTTTTTGTTTGCAGATGAACCAAAATGACACCAGTACTGCATTCCCCACATCTTCAATACAGTGTAAAGCTGGGTGGGAGGGGGGATCTGGCTCTGTAGCTCTGCTGAAGGACTGACCAAACAAAGAAACATTTTTTGTCATGAAATTTCCTGCTGCCTGTGTAGTGATGGGCAGTATTTGTGTCATGACCTCAGATTCATTCAAAGGAAAATATTATAAATTCAACCACTGATTTAAATATTTGGGCAAACAAGCTGTATATTTCAATGAATAAAAAATAATGAGGGCTACCACAAATAAAAAGTTCATGACTGATTTAAACAATCCTTCCAGAAGTAAATCAATGACTATGCTCCAATCATACATTATATTTTCATGCAAATTCTTGTGATTTCATTTCTCTACTTCATATGAACATCACACATGCCAAATAATGATGAATACCATGTAAAATTTATATGTATAACCACAACTTCTGAGTTTCCATCATTCTGAAATCCACCTCCACATACAGTAGATCCTACTGTGTTTCAAATTATGCCTTAAACTCTGTCTACCACATCCATTCAAGTCATATCTTTATACAATTTACATTTGCTGTTTTCCAACAGAAAGACCAAAAACTCACTGACACTTTCTTCTCCTGGGTTGATGGGGGTCTTGCCAGATTCACTTTCTAATTTCTTCTGCTGCAAATCATTTTTAAGTTGACCTGCAAAAATAACCAGTAAAAGGTTAAAGCAATAGTGTTTGAAAGCAATCAGAAAAATATAAACAATTTGCAACTGGCTGTAACGTAACAGCAAGTACCACTGTACCAATGTGGGTTGGGAGGCTTCCTTTTAATGCAGTTTATACCTTTAATAACCCTAAATAAATTTTAAATATTTCAATCATACATCTAACTTCATTCGAACATTTCTGATTAGTTTTGTCTCACTTCCGTGTCCTTACCATATATGACATATTAGTACCAACTCTCAACATAAGCCATAATGACAGTATCAGCCATCTGGTGGTATATATCCCACCAGGTCTTCCAAACCATGTCTCATCTCACTCAAGCCACGGCTTAGTACTTCTCCAATTGCAAACCCTACCAGAAAATATACCTGAAGGGTACTGTACCTACAGGGTTTTATTGATAACTGATCCAACTCCCATTGTCACAGCATGTTCCATTTCTGAGACATAAAGTTGAAATTGACTGAAAACCAAGTAGTCCATTGTTCAACAATTTGTCACATTTTTCTAATACCACTCACATTTACATTTTTTTTTCTTACATGAAAATGTTTATACTACCTCAGACACTCTCCATTTTTATTTAGTCCATACAGGATAACATGATGAAGAGAGCATGATAAAGGGAGCACCTGTAAAGTCCAGTCACCTCAAAGAAGTAAGAATGCAATCACATTTGGCACAAGGTGGAGTAGCATTTGGAAATACAAAGATTGTAAATTGATTAGTACAATGATGGCATCAAAATTATTGCCATACCATTTTTAAGCAAAGGAATAATCTTAAACTATTTTATATCTCAGCTTATGTAGGGGTGTCTTGTGAAGATCGGAGTTGGACCATTTGAATTCAGTGTTCATGCTTTATAATATGTATTTTTGAAATTTAAATCTTAAGTTACTCTTTTAACTAAGTCCATACACCCACCTTTTCTTCTTCCTACAAAACTTTACTAAAATCAATAAACATTTTCTGAAACAGCAACACATTTCGTACAGTGCTCCACAACTGAAAAAGAAGCCATGGACCTTGCTAGATTGAATGCCAGAAGGTTACAAGTTCAGGTATAAACTCTTTCTAAACTAACCTAATCTTACAGAAGCTTTATTCTCTGGTACAGTCTTACCAGTCCTGGTTTCAACTTTCTTCTGTGGCACACTCTTTCTGTGTTTATCTGCAATTAAAAGGTGAAAAGAAAATGTTTTGAAGTCAACAGAAAAACAAATGTTAATAAAAAATACAGACTGCAAAACTAGGCCTTCCATCAATACGGCCATCACTGACGTATAAGTATTAATTACTGATTGAGGGATCAGAACTAAAAAACTGTGGTTAGTACAGATTCACTGTACTGCAGCACCTTCAATGCTGTAAACATCAATTTTCATAGTAGTGGCAAAACTGAGTTGGCTAGCTCGACACACCTTGTTCAAAATGAAATGAGTACTATATTGTAAGTTATTCTGCTGGCAAATATGAAGTACTCCTTTTATTTTTTATTTTGTCAGTCTTATCAAACAAATTTTTGTGGCAAGGCAATACAATGTGTGCCCCCCACAAGACCCTTTGTGAAAAAGAGGGGCTTTGCATAATTTCTTGGTTTGACCACTGCATGACCCCAAATGATATTTGACCTAATTCAGAATTATAAGTTTAATGATCCATTTTAGACTGAATATTCAGACCAACTAGAATTAGGATTTGGTCATAATACACAAGAATTAAAGACTTTTGAGTGATTCCACTGTTTGACCTCTCAATGACCCCACATGAACTTTGACCTGCTTTAACAATTAGACTTCAATGTCCAATCAACAACTGAACACTGACCACATTTCATAAAATTATCAATGAAGTAATGAATCCCCGAACAGTTGAAGATCTCTGCATAAGGCCAATTTTGACATGAACATGAGCACCAAATGACCTTTGACCTACTTCCAAGGGTGCAACACTGATGACCCATTTTGACCTGAACACACATGAGAAAATTCAAATTTAAACTGAGGAAGTTGCAGGATTTTGTGCCATTTCACTCTTTGACCTCCTTTTGTAGACCTGTTAATGACCTACTTCAAAAATAAAAATTTCACGACCTACTATATGCTCAACACACCTGTCAAATTTGAAAAAGATTTGGACATTACCACAAGAAGTTGAAGGCTTTTCTATTTTCTCACACTTTGACCTCTCACAGCCCCAAATGACCTTTGACCTGCTGTAACCATAATTTAAAAGCCCCTGATACCTGTTCCAACCTTACCAACTTTGAAAAAGATCAGTCAAAGAACCTGTGGATGGCAGCCTTTTTTAAATGTTGACAGATGAACAGTCACCCAGACAGAAAGACAGACAGATAGACAGACACATGAAAGCAATGCCATGACAATAGTAGAAGTTAAAATCACCAAACGAGTCATACAAATCGTAATTGTTAATTTTCTCTTCAGAAAATACTGGTCTTCTTCTAGAGTTAAATACAATACAGTGCCAAACAGTCGTCATTAAAAAAAATTCTTAGGTACAACTTGTCTCCTGCCCAAACCCAAACGGAATTTAAAACTGACCAAATATCATATCAAGCAAACAACTATTAAAAGTGCCCAAGTCGCCCTTGTGCTTTGTTGCAGAAACTTGCTGGTCTCTCAAATGAGCGTATATTCTCAATTAAAGGAAAAAATTCAGTCCTGCCAGTGTTAAAATTGTAATATACACCTGCGGGGTTTTTACAGGCTCAAATTTTAAGAATATGGACCCATTTCACCCAAAATATAGACCTTCTACAGGTAAAATACAGATGTAACTTTATAGATCAGAAAATCCAAATATCAGACACTGATGAACTAGCAGTTTGAAACTTGAAAAACACCTTAAGTGGTTTGTGTCATTTATAAGCAGTTTTTCAGATGAGATTTTCCATGCATTTGCAAACCCTTGGTATAATGACTGAATGCCAAGTATTAAAACAGTTTTCTTGACCATTTCTTGTCTTTCAGACAGCCTGCTTTCATCCTCCTGTACTAACCTTGTCTAATCTCTTTCCAAAATCCTAGCACAGGAATAGCCCTGGTCCTTCTAACAATAATACTGTGTACATACAGTAGTTAAACATGTGTAGCTACAGTAGTTAAACATGCTTTTCCAATATTAAATATGAAAACAACAGTCCAAGTCTCACACTTCACAAAACAAAGTAGTAATGCTATAACATTGGCAATATCCATACTCAGGTAGCACTTGGATGTTTAGAAGTCCTTTCAATTTCTAGAATGAAAATTTGAAAACTAGTGTTCCTCAATTCAAGTTTCCTTCTTTATGTTTTAACAAAAGAGCGAATGAAGGCTCAGTCAGTAGAATCGAACTTGGGCATTTGCATAACAAGGCAGATGGTATGGTGTAGTGGTATTACCTCAATGGTAGTAATAGCAGCACCACCTCTACTGCAGTACTGGTTTCTATGTTTGTATTGTTTTGGTGTATTGAATCTTTACAAATTATTGCACTCTTATTGGCTGAGGCATTCAGGGGTGGGATGACATGGAATAAAGATTGCAAACCACCGTTATCAAGTTTTATATTATTTTTATGGAGATTGAACAAAATTTGGCATAATTTTGCTTCAAGGATGGTTAATTTGTCCTCATTGTTCAAATGGGCGATTTAATGTCCTGTGAATAGTTTGTGCTTAGTAATTTAATCTCTTTAACTTTTATCAAACAAATAAATCCGCTTTAACAAAGTTTAGCAAATCCCGCATTGGTGACTATCATACAGGACTAAGTCAATGTTCCCAGGATTCAATATTCCCAATGTTCAAGATTTCCAAATCATAGAAACATTGACAACTTTGGGTACATTCAACACTGATAATGTCAAACCTTGTAACTAGGTGGTGCTGATGGCTCAAACCTGTTGAATTAATGCCCAGTGATGACTTCCAATGCCAAGAAAATCACTCACAAAGCAATGGATATTCTAATCACTGTAGGAACTGTACTTGCCATACATAGCTATTATTTCTTGAACAGATGTACCCACAATTTAGAATGTTTTAGTTTCTCTCAGGTAAAATGACAAGGAACTTAATACTTTTTAGAATGATTACCTTTCTCTAAGGTGCAGCCTAAGTGAGAAGCCTCTGTTGCCTTGCTTTCTATTTCTACACAAATCAGTAAGTCTAGTTAGCAAGGAAGAAAGCAAGATTAATGAGCTATGATAACACAATTAATAAGCAAGAGCTTCCTCTCTGAAAACATGAAAAAAATTGACCCTCTTCATCCTTCCCCATGCAAGTCTAATTTAGAAACAGTGTAAGGTGACTCTACACTTACTTAGTAAGTACTGTAATTCATCCTCCTGAAGTTGAGTATGTCTACAAAGCCCCTGGATGCACTCACAATAAAATTACTGTTCTCATCAAACAAGATCTGTGTACACTAACTTAGTCAACCTCACATGATTGACACTCCTGCCCCCAGACAGTTTTAAAGGGAGTTCAGTTCAATGAGAAACACTGAATTTGTGAGACTGGTAGAAATAGAGGTGTGGCACAAAATTCATCAGAAAGGTGTCAAAATTATTATTTATCCAAAAACAGACAAAAACTTTGCAATCAGCACATGCCAGCCATCCATCTGAACAATTTTGAGGACAAGTTTGCAATACATCTAGGAGAAAATAGCATTTCAAAATATTTACACCAATGACCTCTATGACCTCAATGACCTCAAATGAACTCGGATAAAGAAAAAAAAATGTACAAGATTCAATAACCTTTACCTGAGGAATATTATGGCCAACTTTCAAGGACATTGAGCACTATTTGCGGGAGAAGTGACACTTCAAAAAATATTCACAAAACAGCCACTAATGACCCCTAGATGAAATTTGACCTCAACTTTTTGAACACAACATGTAGCCCTATGTCCAATGACCAGTGTGTCCAAATTTCGTTAGAATTCATCAACAAATGTGCCCCTGAGATGAATTAAAAGCAATTGTGAACAGACATGATAGACAGACGGATAGACAGAGTGATGGTGGAAGATCACAATACCTCAAACAGCTCTTTGAGCTGGTTTGAGCTAACAATCACAACTGCTTTAAAATACAAAAAAGTGGACACTGATCAATAAATATAGTTCCTTCCCCCATACTGCCAAGAATGGAATTGCAAAATTCCCATCTGACACAAAGAAACTCAATGACAAGAAGTTTACATTTAAGGACCCTGTCTTAAAATCTCTGCTCCCTTATGACTGATTATACATACACAACAAACCTCATACACTACTCACATCTCATACACTACCTGGATTTTTGTGTCCACTGCTTCCAGAAGCAGAAGAAGTACACCTTTGATCAGAGAAAAGTTCTTCTATCACATCTGTGTGAGAAAACGAAGGAAATGACGATGCACAAAAATAAACAATATATATCTGATAATTTGTCAATGCTATCTAACCTAAAGGCAAGAGAGGGAATGGAACATTTGGGGATAGGGTTTTCCTAGTCAGGGTAACCCTTCTGTTAGGGTATGGCTAACCCTGACTTGTTCATACCTCTGAACATCAGGGAGCAGATAGGAACAAAAGGCTACTTCCTGAACCAAAAAAGTTTGGTTTGCCAATCAGAGAAGAGAATGCTCATCTTATATGAATATTTATATTGACATTGCATTCTACACCAATGAGGAGCACTAATAGAAAAGGACTTCAATTCTGATCAAAACAACATACTTTCATGTTAAAATTTGATCCTAGATGAGCTGCTTAGCACATAAAATGATGGCTGTATATGTTTCATACCTGTCTAAATGTCTCGTATTAACATTATCGTAGATACAGGTACTTAAAACTAGTGGACTCATTTATGGAATACCTGTGATATAAAAAGAGTGCTGATCTTTAGATGACCAATGATATCAAAGCTGTAATAATTACAGGTATATTTGTTTCCCCTGGATGCATACTCCACCCTCATCTGAAGTAAAAAATAGTGCTATCTGCTCCCTGACATCTGGGGTTATCAACAAAAGAGGGCTAACCACACCCTCCACAGAAGGGTTACCCTGACTAAGGTTTTCCTACTTACAATTGCTGCATCTGCAGACGTTAAACTTCTCCACTAAAGCTATCAAGGAAAGGTTCCCCCCCCTCAAGGGTACTCTGAAAGTCACAGGCTGAATTGAGAGCCGTTCTATTGAGGAACTTTATCATGCAAAACTTTCAGTCCATGACTAATTGCTCAAGAAAATATGTACAATTACAAACATTTAAATGAAACAGTTTCCCTACAGCTTTTTCTTACCCCTTTCATGTCCAGTCTGTACTTCAGACAAATATTCTGGGCATGTCCTTGCATTACTGTCTTCAATTCTACTCTCACATTCTGGATCTGTCCTTGCATTGCTTGCTTCAATTCTACTCTCATCGTTCTTGTTAACATCTATATTCTGTGAAATGTGTGAATACCCTGTCAAATGGACTCCTACAGTTAAACAACAAAATGAAGAAAAATTTTACATTGTTGAAAGTGACACCATCCTCATAACACAGCCAAGAAAATATGGAATTTGGTGGCAGTTCAGTGGTCAGGGATAGTTAATTATCTGACAGATTTAAGGAACTTACTTCCTCCCTGAGAGCAAAATGTGACTCTTTCTCCTGGTTTCAGCTGAATGTCTACATTCTGTTGGTAGATAAAACCCTCAACTAAAGTACAGAGCAGCAGTAACTCAGAGGATTCTGTAACAACCATTACTTGACAGTGTTTCTTTTTGGTTACATCTATATCAAAAAAAAAATAATAAAAGTAAAAAAATAAAAAATTATCAATAAATGTGATGTGAAATGATGAAACTATAAGACTTTTAATATCTTTTAATATCTAAGGAAGGTACATTATACTGTAAAATGAAAGGGAAAGGTCTTTATGAGTGAAGTATATGGTAAAGCAGTATCTTTACATTTCTGTGTGAAGGGTAAAGCAGTAACATAATGGCATAGTTCAAGTTTCACAACTATAATTCCATCTTCAATCATAGGCTGGTCCAGAGGAATTCTCTAACAGTTTGATTACTAGCTAAAAAAGACATATGTTGAGGTACTGAGGTGGTTTTGAAAGGGTCTGAAGTGGTCTCCCTCAATCTTTGTCTTTCTATGAAGTTCTGTTATGTTTGGTAAAAACATGTACAACACCCACTTCTTGTCTTTGGAAAGTTATAAGGATTCAATCTAGCTAAAATTATAATGGATAAACAAGATCAGAATTGGGGTCAACTGCGCAGTGTCTGCCTATCACTCCAGACAAGTTCCAAATTAGAAATACTTCTGCCAGCTTTCAATCTGTTGGCCTCTCAAATGCAAGATGAGTACAATCCAAAACCATCCCACACAGTGTGGTATACCAACTCCAAATAGTGGGAAAATGATGGTTATTTATCTAATACTTTACAATGCAATCTCCCAGTTTGCAACGGTGCATAACCTCTCAGGGTCTATATACAGTCTAACAGTTTCCCTACTGCCTTTTACTCTCTTTCAGTATCTGAGTAGATATGGACAATTACACAGTTCTAGGGTCATTTACAATAATCGTACCCACTCAGGTGTGATTCCTACTGCCAGTAGTACTGTACTTTTGGTAGTTAAATATTAAATGTCAAATTATTACACCTCCGGTGAATTTAAGGACCACTGTTCATTGGGCTACAGTAGTTTATTCCTCATGCAGCTAGTGACTGGCTGGAATGACAACATCTCTGCAGATGTTACACCTATCTATTAAGATGAAAAGATTTTCTAATTATTAATTAATGGTCAGGCTGTCCACTATACAGTATATCCACAACATAGATGTCACAGCACCCTTCACAGGAGATCAATTTCTGATAAATACTTACATCCAGACACTGTGTATGAGCTATGTCTTGGCAGGGTCCTGCACTCAATGGGGGATCACTTTTCATTACTTTTACAAATTCATAAATCACTAACCATTTACACCACTATCTGTCTCAGTATCCAGAGCTGCCATAGTCAGATGGATCTCTTTGTCTACTGCTTTTGTGCATGGCTCCCCTGGATGGAGAGTAAACCCTGGGAAAAAAAGAACAAAATAAGAATTCTTGAATTGCATTGCAGGGGTTCTCTACAGTACCCTGATACAGGAAAATGTGCTTTTCATTTGGAAAAACTTGAAATTCCTTAAAAAGGAAAGGAACACTAAAGAAAAACCATTCAAAATGAGAGAGTACTTTAAGCTAATTCATGATGATCACAATGATCATGATCTTGATGGTTGTGAACACATTCCTAAATGACCTTTGACCTCCACTAATGAACCACCATCTAAATTTTGAACACATATGGAACGTTAAAGTACAGCACAGAAGTGCAGTAAAACTCAAACTCACTGTGTGATAAAGTACAGCAATGTGAGTGAAATATAAAGTTACATATTATTACTTGAAGAAGCCCTTACTGTAATCCACTCCCACTTGACACTCCAAAACCTGACCTGTGGGTGGGTAAGTCGGGTTTCTACATGATGTTCTCACCCACAGCGTATAGATACCCTATCTCTAAAATCAATAAAAATATGATATAACCTCAGTGGGTCTTGGGGTGGCTACATAAACTCTGGGTGCTAATATTAAGAAAAGATCTGACTTACTGCACAAAGGTCAGGTTGTAGACTGTTTAGTGGTACTGATAGCTCATGAACAACCAACCTATTTTTAAGGGGTACAGGTACACAATACAGCAGCAGTGAAATGTTGAGATATTTACCATAGGATTTGGCTTTATCAATTAGCCTTACCCCATATCATTTTGTAGATTACACTGTGAGCTCAGGTTCAACTAAGGTAGCTTGGAAGTTGTCCTAATCTGGCAGTTCACACAGTAATACCACTTCCTGGTCATTCCTGCTCAAAAGAATCCTCAACGTTGTGTCCCTTGATGCAAGCTTCCTCTCACATGCGGCACAAGAATACTACAAGAAAGTTTTGGGCTGATAAACCTACAAAAACAAAAGCTTTCAGTGAGCTAAAATAATGGGGCGCACTTAGGCGGACTTCAGTGGCCTAGCTACTGGGGGGGGGGGGGCAGGGGGGGGCAAGTTTCCCCCCTGGAAAAATTTTTGGGGAAATTTGATGAAAATGGGGAAATTTGATGAATCTCCTTATTATTACAAAAATTTCTCAAAATTTTTGGTAGAATAAGAAATTGTGAGACATTTCTCATACATAATTCGTATTTTCATGCAACATATTAACTCAGATTTCGTCAGTGTCGCATGAACCGGCCCAATTTGCGTTCCACAGAAATGTCCTCTCCGCGTAGCAGATTGAATGTTCTCTTGTGCTTGTATACACACGGGGGTTGTGATCAGTGCATTTCAGTGCACAGGAAGCTGTTATTCAGGTGATACTTTTGGAATTCAGTAAAAGGATGTGAAAACTGACAAGTCACTACCGTAGACCCCGAGGTTGTTATGTTCTTCTACAAGCTAGCAGTAGCTGTACGATTTAACTCTGTGTACATAACGATGGATGGGGCTGAAACATTCCATGGCCAACGATAAACTAGAAATTAGAATTAGCGGGATCCGTTGGCACACTTAGATTTTGTTACTTAGCCTAATCCTTGGAGGCTTACAAGCTAGTTCGGGAAAATAGCTTTCTGCTCAATTTGAGTGTAACAATAAATGGACAATGAGTACTTTGTAGCCTACTACACTTAACAGACTGCTTTTCCAACAGGATATCCTGTGTGATTGAGCCACTATTAGGCCTCCTTAGTGGTGTGCGAAGGGGAGACCATTGGGCCATTCCCCCCCCCTCACAGATGCCATTTTTTCTTTGTTCTTAAAAATACGTAGTCTAACTTTATTAACACAGATTTTACTTCAAAAGATAGCATATGTGGCACCAGATTGCTTATAAGGACACCCAATTTTCAGAAATTTTCAAAGGGGAAGGATTGTCCCTGCAAGGTCTTCCAGTGATGCCAACTTTTTTTTTAATTCCTACAAATAGACCTAGGCACCTTCTGTCAAATTCCAATTTTTACTTAAAAAGGTAGACTCTGTTTCCCACTGGTGGCATCGATAAAAAAGACTACATGTTTAGATTCTCTTTACAAGCATACGTACGCTATTTTGACCATCTGAGGGGTCTGATTTTTCGAATTTTTCTTTACGCTCCGCGCCAACCAATGGTGGCGCTTTGCTCGGTCTTTTGGGCAAAATTACATTTTGGGGGTAAAATTAGAGCTCTGAACTCTCTGATCACTTTGCAGTTTGCGAACACATATTGAAGTGAGCATTTTATTTCAAACGACAAAAGAAGAAAGCGACTGGCTAGATTCTTCGTATTAGCCTGGAAAATGCTATTTCCGGCCATCTAAGGGGTCTGATTTTTCCAAATTTTCTCTACGCTCCGCGCCAATTAGCCAATGGTGGCCCTCCGCTTAGATAATCTTTATGACAAAATAACATTTTGTGGCCAAGAAAAACCACAAATACCGATCAATGCTCTCTTATTTTGACTCCTAAAAGTGTGCAAATTTAATGACAAGTTTTTCTTCGCAAGGTAGCATAAAATAGCATAAGGAAATGCATGTCAAGACACAAAAGTTTCAGTTTTATCCTCATGAACCACCACGATTCAACTTTTAACACTGTTCCTGTCAAAGTCGAAAATCTTGCACCATTTTGCATCTAGGCTCCTTGAAAACGTCAAAAAATTTCCAGACACCCCTCCCCTTAGACCATACTGCATGTCCCTCCCCCTTCAGAGAAATCTTGCGTACGCCACTGCGTTAGTACATACAAATAAACCAGATATTGTTTACCGAAATAATATACTTTGTTATTTCCAATTGCTCTATGTTTTACTTTAAGATTAAAATGCAGGTAATATTACAAAATGGCATGGTAATGTTGTTATACTTGTAAGTTTGCATGTTTTATATGAAATACATACACACTGACCGGGAAAAGTTTTGGGGAAATTTCATGCCTTTGCCCCCCCTGGAAAAAATCCTAGCTATGCCACTGGCGGACTTGGACAACACAACTACTGTACTAATAGTCTTGGAGAACACTAACAAAGGTAACATGGTACTTCTAAGAAAAGAAGAGATTTACTACCAGGAATCCCCAAGTCCAAATTGATGCTGCCCTTGGCCAAAGTTACAGATTAGTTATGGGTGTCAAAAGCTTGTTCTAAAGTTCACTTAGGTGCAATTTGATGGATTGTAAAGGCAATTTATTTATATAGTCAAAGGTCTATCTAACACTGCTACAAAGGTGTCCTCCTACTAAAAGTATGAAACCATATGGCATTTTAATTTTCACTTACTGAACACAAAAGGGAGGGATTTCACCCTTCTAGAAATCCTCCCTTCAACACCCACCTTGGTTAGTCAGGTGAGATTTTATTGCTAAGTTTCTAACCAACTGGTTTACAGTTCTGAAGTAGGGCTGGCCACAGCCTTTCTCTTTTTTTTTTTTTTTTGTCCACAAGGTCAAATGCAAGGTCATCTTAATGATCAAAGGTTAGGAAAACACTGGCAATTTCATTTGCTGCAAAAATATTCAACAATATGTACAGTACAGTATAGTAACAGGCTTAAAGCCATCAAACTAGGTATTATGGAAAATAATCAGAAAGTACACAAAATTAATTTGCACATTGGGCCTAAAGGAAATCCATCTAAATGACAATGTGGAATTGCTTCAAATGTTGATGTGATTGATGAAGTCATTTGAGGTTTTGAAGGAAGCAAAATTTTGCCATTTGAAGTTAATGATGTATTACTGTAGGTACTATCTGTTGAGCAAGCTTACTTTGTAAAAATATATGCCTAATGTTGGGCCTATATAGGCCTAAGTGTACAGTAATTGGGGCGATGCACACTGTTTAACAAGAAATTTTCTAACTGGCTAACGATAGTAACGATAGCCCTAATCCCTAACCCTAACAAAGAATACAATTGATACAATACAATGGCAACAATCAATCAAGAAACACCTTGTTAAACAATGAGCATCTACCCTTGTTATATGCCTTGGCCTAAAGCCAGCCCTGTCATTATTCTGGGCAGGCTCCAAAATTTTTTGGCACACAGGAAAATTTCTGTCAAGACCAAGACTTGAGTGGTGGATGCATGATAAACTGTACCTCATGGGTTTTGCATGTTCTCTGTGTGACATGCATGTCACACGCGTGGAAAGTTTAAGTTAGCTCATGGACACCGACAATCACTGCAGGTTACAGTACTTGCTTCCCAGGTACGTGTCACCAGTGTGGGAGTTGTCTGTAATATGGGAAGTGTAAACATTCCAAATGGGGGCATATTTACAGCGTATGCCAGCTATAGTTGCAGAATGCCAGCAACTTCGTAAGATTACCAGCAGGGAGGCATACAGTACCTCCCTCCATACCTGCAGAAATGATGGGCTGCATGCAAGCTGTCAGTACCAAGTGCTGTTCCTTGCCTGCAAAATGCACATGTTCCATACCCACACTCGACATGCCCTTGCACATAATTGTGAAAACCCTGTGGCCAACCTCCTTTCTTCAAGCAGGCTCACCGCTTGTGACTTGCAACTGCTGCATGGATGGCCCTTCTAGGTTTTTTGCTTGGAACCTATGCAGGCGAACTCCTGCAGTTTACAGTAAACTGAACAAGTTTTGCGTAGACTGTATGTTCAAAATGTGACTGTCAGCGACTCAGACTTAAGACAAGATCCAGGGTCCACGATATGTCCAGGTCCATCCTTTCTGCCCTTTGCAAGTTGTGTGGAAGATCTTCCACATGGCTTATGAGTGGTAGGTACATAAACTTGGGAAAAAATTAGTGTGCAATGTTTTTAGTCTAGGCTATAGGCCTCTGCAATTGTGTGGAGCTTCAGGTGCGCACTATCTTATTTTTTCATGATACTTTAATTTGGAAACATCATCTTCAATGCACAGAAAACAAACTATGCAAACTGGAATGTAAGGTTACAGTATGTTACCATGAGTTGGTCAGTCATGCCATGAAAGTTGTATTTGGTGTGCATGCCATACAGTATGTTTTCTATGCACTGACCGCATACTTAAATTTTTGCGGTAGACTAGGAAAATATTGTATTAAAACATTTGCCATGATAATATTATACAGATCTAAATGTGCAATTACTAAGACTTCTCCTACTTACCCACAATATTCAATCTTTATTGTTGCCATACATTTTGGTGAGGTAATGGCACAGTTTGCAAACGTTAACTCGGTTTTACGTCACCGACGGACATATGAAGCATGCTGCAAGTAATTTCAATATACAGTATATCTTTCGTAGGGCTGCACAGGAACCCAGATTTTGCCAAGTTCTGGTTCCGGCCCGATCCATTTAAAAGTACCTGGTCGGAACTTTATACTTGCTTAAAGTCACATACTTTCAGGCTTTGATTTAAATATTAAAAAGGTAAATGAAAAAAGTTCTGAGAGTTTTCTTTCCAGTTCCTTTTCTTCTGGAACGATCGGTTTAAACTATTAAATGTGTAGTTCTATAAATGGTAGCAGTGAAGAAATCAATTTGAGGTTGCTCTCCATACAGATTTTGGGTTATTTACTGAGAGAACTCTCGACCAGCTAAGTCCTGGGGTTAGGTATTATTACCTTATCTTTTTAGTTGAGGGATGTGATTCAACTACTTTCCCTTAATGTGTGAAGTTTTTTTAACTGTAAATCAGTCTTGCTATGAATTTTCATTCAAAGTAATGAATAGTTTGCAGAAAGAGTGGTGGTGAATGCTGTTTCAGGGTCCAGGGTACTTTTAAAAGATATATATATGCAACAGTCATAAATCTTTTTAAAGTGAGGTCTTTGAATTTAATAAGCATCCTTTAGCAACACAACTCTATTCTTTTACTGTATGTTAAAAGTGTTATTGTGATATTTATATTATGTCGAACATGTGAAGAATAATGGGAATACAATACTTCCTTATTTTAAATTTAAAGGAAAAGGTTTAAGCCTAAAGGTACAGTAGCTTGACATGTTAACAAAAACCCCTGACTTTACTTGGCAGTTAGGGAATTAGCTTTCCTTAGGAAAAATCAGTTGGATTCATGTCTGTATCTTTGATGGTTCTCTTCGAAGTTTGAATGTTTTTGAAGCTTTATGCTAAAATAATGATGTGAAGTGTTGCACAGTGTTGACATTTCTTTCATTAACCCTTTACTAGTTACAGTATCTCTTAATTACTTAATAAATATTTTACTATTTGGTAATTGATACACTGAAGATTTTAAAGGACCCAACTTAAACTTTCAAAATAAAACTTGCAAGACAAACTAATGTTACTATAATCCTCAAATGATAACATTAGCTGTATGGCATGTCCCTCTGAGTCCCTATAGTCACAAGATATTGAACTCATGTGTATGCATGATTATGTGCAAATCAGAAATTACACTGTAAAATGGTCAATTTTTGATCAATTTTGATGTGAATTGAGAAAATTATGTTAATTTCTCATGCTTTTCAAATCAAATACACAACTTTGTCATTTTCATGCATGCACTAACAAGTTGACACAAAACTGCAATCCAAAACTACATTGTAATTCCTTAATTTGTTCAGTACTGTATGTGACCTTCAATTTCAACACAATAGGCATAAATGCTAAGTTCATACATGTTCTTAACTTCTTTTAATCATGCACTCAGTGTAACATTCTGACTCCTTCGCTTCTGACATTGACTTCGACTATAGCAGGCAGTGGAAGAGCTAGGTTGTTATATCCTGACATTGATTTGTTTTGCAATGAATGGTACAATTAATTATCCAATTAATTTTTTGCAAGAAACAAATGCAAAAAAATCACACTGTTAACTTGTCAAGACCCCCATAAATACTGTACCATACATTCTTGGGTCCTCTTCCCCTTTCTGAGCATCAAATTATTAAAATGAGAAACAAGCAACAAAATGTAAAAATTTTAGTCGATTCATCAAAGAGTAAAGATGACATATAGCCACATGGGATCCTTTCTCTCAGAGAGGCAGTGACTTTTGCCTGAGTCTAGATACCCAACCAGGTCATAATCTCTGCCTGACTAAGGCACCGAAGTCTGCCTGATCAGCTAGGTTTTGGCCAATTGGGGGGGGGGGGGGGGCTGCTATGCCCCCATCCTGTACAGCCATGATTGCACTCCCCTTCCTTCATTATATGTCAAATGTACATTTTTATTAACTTACAGGGTCCCCATACTTGACATGCAGATGGCTCATATTAAGGAGATGATCCTTTTGTTTGTTGGTGGTCAAAAAAATAATACGAGGTCACCATCTCAGTACCATATTTACAGAATGTTTCAAGTTGGGAGTCTTGAGTAGTGTTCATTTCACTAATTGTGTGTGGATGTGATATACTGTAGTGGTTATGATCCTAGTTTTTGGTGGTCAAAGGTCATCTGAGGTGTGGGATCTCTAATTCTGATTTACAATACATGATATCTCAATGTACCATAGGAAGGTTGTATACATTTCATACATACAGTACTATGTGGATGTTTTATGAAATACTATTTGAAAAAAAAAAACAAGTAAATTTGTAGGGCAAGGAAAAGCTTATTCTTTTGGCTTTCTGATTTAAAATGCTTCAACCAGCTTCATACTGTGTAGATATGAGTAATCAAGGTTATCCTTCCCTAGTTACTTTATTACAGGCATTATACAATGCATCCAATAAACTGGTTCTGGCCACAACTATCAAGCCAGAACTAAAAAAAAGTTCCGGCAGGTTCCGGTTCTGGCTGGATCCAAATTTTTGGTTCCGGTGCAGCCCTAAATTCTTCCGTGCATCTTGCATGCATGGCATTCTAGCCATTGAAAGTATAGTGTCAAGACAGCCCAGAACGTTCCTTTGATGGAAAATTCTGAGACTAGCCCCGCCTTTAACCTGCAAAGTGGGCATTCTTTTTTTTTTATAGCAGCGCAGGCAGTTATGTGTGCTAGGAGATACAATTTACTGAATTTTTAGTCTTTGGTAAGCTGAACTTTTTGTTAATTTGTGTGGTTCTCTGACTAAAAATACTGCGGAGATTTGCAATGCCGGTTTTTCATAGGGCTGGTTTGGTCAGCGGGTTTGGGTGTTCAAATGCGGGTCACTTGGGAGTATGTTTTGGCCTATCCACAAACTTCATTGCTTGTACTTGGATTTGAGAAATTTTAAAATTCAAATTTATTTTCAACACAAGTAAGTTCAAACATTACTTTCCACCCCAAGGCTTTCAGGTGCTGAAAGTAAAGGGGTGAAACTTGGGACTGGAGGAAACTAATGTAACGCCTAATGGACCCCAGGCCTAGCTTAGCACACAGCCAAGTGCCACCATTGCCTGGCCTAATGCAACACTATATGGACTACCCACAACCCATTGTCTGCTGGTCAACGTCTGGTGTAGAAAACACTGCCTCTTGTCTGCAGGGGGATAATGTCTGGCGGGTAGATTCTGGAGGCTGGACGTGTGCATGAGCATAAACTTTCGTGCAACTAGTACGTATGGATTAAAGTACAGCAAACATACTTGAGCACAACCTACAGTAAAGTTAGGCCTATCGTTAGTACTGACAGTGCAGTGACAAGTAATGTATATATATTACTAATGAGAAGGATAGTCCAACGTTACTGTAATTTACCGGGTCGTCGAGTGGCACAGTGGGTTTTCCAGGCTCCAGCTGCTGCGTACTAGAATGTAATGCGTTTCACATGTGCATGTGTTCAAATACGGGGGCTTTCTCCAGGTTCGAAGTTCTTCGGGTTTCACCCCACTTCAGCCACTTGGATTGGAGGTCTCTCGTTGCCGATCAGTCGATCATATCTCGCCCGAACTTCCCGAAGATACAGTATTGTAAAGCGCCGAAGGCACAACATAAGGGCCATACATAGAGTAGGATAATAGGAACGGGGGCCATACTACTACTAGGCTAACTGTTCATGGATAAATGACAGCATGTCGAACTTTTCAACTAACGTTAGGCCTAGTTCCAAGAGAAAGAACTCTACCACCAGTACCAGCCCCGCATCTCCCCGTGCTAAAAAAAGATGGACGCAAGATGAAGAACTTGAAGAAGAGGATGATGTAGGCTAAGTTAATTTTTACCGTTATTTGTATTTATCGTTATGAAATAATTTTCATCCTAGGCTAAACAAGTTGAAATAGCTTTTTGGTGTGGAATTGACCTAACTGTAGGCTTAGCCTAGTACTAGTAGTACGTTAGACCTAACGTTATAACTACAACTTGGCTACATGTAACTTGTAACTGAAGGTCCGCGAAGCAGGCCAAGTCCTCCCCAAACTAACTCGCCTCCAACCAAGTGGGCCTCAAGTCAAGTCGGCCTCGAGCCAAGTCGTCCCCAAGCCAAGTCAGCCCAATGTGAAAAATGGTGTGATTTTCTTCACTTAGGCTAGCCTAATAATGTAAAGTGGCTTGCATGATAGTACTGTATCTCGACAGTCTCACACAGGTTCTACAAGTACAACAACTGTATAGCCTAGGCCTAATAATAATATAGGTTGATATCTCAGGAGTGTCAAAATCGCATGGCAATGTTTTAGGTAGGCCCAGGTTTGTTTGTTTGGCTCAGGAACCTGTCGGTAACCAAAACTTAAGAGGAGACTGCATGCTCTTATAATTATACCCCCTTCCCCAAAGGAAATTAATAGGTAAAAAAAAATAAAGTTAAAAGAAAACGACCTTTGAAGGTATGGATTTCGTTGTGCTATTATAGCCTACAGGCATAAAAATGAAATAAATTACACCTGGCCATTGAAAGAACAGATTTTAAAGTTAGGGACCAGACTCTAGGTAGGGTTGTCGTACTTAAAATATGGCTTCGCGAAAAACATCAAATTCATGAATTTGAGTGGTTCACATTGTTAAAGGTAAAGAGCAGCCCCCCCAAACTTATTTTGAAGGAAAAGCTAGATAATGCATGCAATTTTCATCTTATTTCTCTTCAAAGTATCTTTCATTACATTTTATGACTTTACTACAGTATTGCATATTCAAGGAAAACCAAGCAGTTATTTCTGGTAAATTTCACATTTGAAGAGAAAAAAATTGTCACATGACTTCCAACAGCCAATCATGAAACTGGACAGTCTACTACACTTCTTCAATTTGGGATGACTGCTCCTGCCCTTTAAGTACCCATTTAAAAGCAACCATACCAAATTTTACCAAAATCCGTCCAGTACTTTTCAAAATATAACAGATTTTATGTGTTCATAATCCTACCGATTTCTCCAAATCGCCGTATGCTTCAGTGTTACGTTCTGCCTGCAAAAGTTGGTCAAAAACAACATCGTAACTACCCATTCAGACGCTTTGATTATTCATCACTGTGTAACGTACAGTACCTCAGATGTGCTGGCGTGAATATGCAACGTAACTGGGCAAGACACTCAGTGATCACGCGTCTGTGTCATGATAGCTTGCAATATCCGTGTATGTACAATGCACTAACAAGTCCCACATATGGCACATAGCCTGAATACACACAGTCTATGCTACAGCAATCCGTATACGTGCTTACATACACAAGTATGTGATCCACTAACCGTACATTGGGCTGTTGTGTTTGGGGATTTTAACTTTCCTGATATTAATTGGCATTCCTGTACTAGTGGGTCTCATGGGAGGGATTTTCTAGTAGGTTGTGACTGATGGTTTCTTTACCCAGCATGTTCTGTTTCCCACTCGTTAGGATAATTGCCTTGATTTGGTGTTAAGTACTGATGAGAACATGGTTAGAAATGTAGCTAATGGTGGTAAGATAGGGTCCAGTGACCATTACCTTACTTGTTTTGAGTTACATTGTTTCAGCAATCATAGTAGAAGTGACAAAACAATTCTAGATTTCAGCAAGGCTAACTTTACTCCTGCTAAGGAGCTTTTAACCATACTGTAGACTGGGCGATCCATTTGTCTCACTTGGGCCCTGCTGAGGCGTGGAGTCTTTTCCGGGATGTTGTTTCTGACACAACAAAGTTGTGTATCCCACTTAAGAAAGCTGTGGTTAAAAATAGGCCCATTTGGATTTCTAGAGAAGTTCTTAGAGCAACTAGGAAGAAACGTAAGTGTTGGCGTCGCTATAGGGCCAGTAAAAGCCCAGGTAACTTATAGCTGCTTACAAGAAGCAGGAACTCTAAGTTAAAAATGTGGTAAATTTATGGAACTAAAACTAGGTTTGAAAAGCAGTTGGCCTAGGAGGTTAAGATAAACCCCAAAACTTTTCATGCCTTTGTGAGGTCTAAGCAGAAACTTAAGGAGGGTGTGGGGCCTCTCAAAGGTGATGATAATACTTTGGTTAGTGACCATCAGGATATGGCTAACTTGGTAAATGACTATTTTGTAGATCTGTTTTTACTGAGGAATCATTTTTGTTGGGGACTTGTAGGGGTTCTGATGTCTCTTCTTCAATCAGTTATGTCATTTTCTTGGAGGAACAAGTTTGTAAAAAGTTAAAGAGTTTGAAAGCTACTGTAGTAAGGCCCCTGGGTCAGATGGGGTCCACCCAGCCATTTTATGTGAATGCTCTGAGATTTTGTCAGTTCCTCTTTCCATCATTTTTCAGAAGTGTCTGAATTCGAGTTTTGTTCCTACTGACTGGGGAGTAGCAAATGTTACTCCAATTTTTAAGAAGGTGGATTGCAGAAATTCTTGCAATTACAGGCCTGCCAGTTTAGCCAGTGTTGTGTGCAAAGTTATGAAATCTTTAATTAAGGATACTGTAGTTTACTTAAGTACTGTATCTTTTAGATAATGAGTCACTTAATCTGTCACAGCATGGTTTCCTGCCAAGCAGATCTTGTGTTACTAACTTATTGAGCTTTCTTGAAGATGTCTCTTCATCTCTTGATTCTGGGTATTGCGTTGATGTCATTTACCTTGACTTTTCAAAGGCTTTTGATAAAGTTCCATTAGGTAGGCTAATGGTTAAATTGCATAGGTTAGTCAGGGCAATTGCGCTGATGGGATAAATCCGTGGCTTCATGGTAGATCTCAGAGAGTTGCTGTCAATGGTAACTTCTCCTCTTGGAAAGAAGTCACAAGTGGAGTACCACAGGGTTCTGTCCTTGGCCCACTTCTTTTCTTAATTTTCATCAATGATATTGATAGTTCTCTTACATCTCTTATAAGTAAGTTTTCAGATGAGACTAAGCTTTATAGGAAGATTAGCATTTTGGATGATGCCTTACTGCTGCAGAAAGATCTGGATAGGTTATTTCCTTGGTCTCAGACCTGGCAAATGTCTTTTAATGCAGATAAGTGTAAGGTCCTTCATTTTGGTCCCAAAATTTAAGCTATGATTATAACATGAATGGTAGTGTTTTAAGTAATGTCACCTTTGAGAAAGATCTGGGTGTTGTAATTACTGGGGATTTCATCAAGGCAGTGTACAGCCACTGCTGCAAAGGCAAATATACTGTAGAATGCTTGGATTGATCAAGAGGAATTTCATCAATTTTAGTAAGGATATTGTGCTTAATTTGTATAAGCAGTTTGTAAGACCCCATCTTGACTATGCAGCTCAGACTTGGAGTCCCTTTTATGAAAAGGACAAGTTTCTTTTAGAGCAAGTTCAGAGGAGAGCCACTCGTCTTATACCTGAGGTGAGAAATTAACCTTATCATGCTAGGCTTAAACATCTTGGGCTTACTACTTTGGAGCTGAGAAGGATTAGGGGGGACATGCTACAGGTTTACAAGTTTCTTTGTGAAAGGAATCCCCTTCGGACTTGTAGTTATTTAAGGGTTCAAAGTAATTCTCGGGTGCATGGGCATTGTAAAAAGCTGGAAAAGCCTTTTGCAGGGCTTGTCATTAGGAAGTTTAGTTTATCCCATAGAGTCGTCAAAGAGTGGAATTGTCTACCAGATTGGGTAGTTAACTCCCCGTCAATTCACTGCTTTAAGGTTAACATTGACAAGTTTTTCCATGGCTGTGGTACTGTAGAATCTGATTTGGGGCTGTTGTCAAGCTTTGGTGGTTTGACTTTTGATTAGGGCTTGGACTTCAGGGCATCTTATGGGACCTTGGCCTTCCTTTGCCCTTCAACCTGTTAACATAACATAACATAACAAGTTAAAGGGCAAAGGAGGGTAAAAACCCCATAAGATGCCCTATAGAACAGACCCAAAACCAACACCTAATCCAAACAATGACTAAACAAACCCAATACAATCAGATCCTGCCACTGTCACAGTAATACTTGTCAATGTTAATCTTGAAGCAGTTGACTGAAGAGGAATTAACAACCACTCAGGGAGACTGTTCCACTCATTGACAACCCTATGAGAGAAACTGAACTTTCTGATGTCAAGTCTAGAGAAACATTTTACCAGCTTCTTATTATGGCCACGAACACGGGGATCAGCACAAATCTCTAAGTAGTTACAGTTAGATAGAGAATCATAACCAGAAAGGAACTTGAAAACCTGCAGCATATCCCCCCTAATCCTTCTTAACTCGAGAGAAGTAAGTCCTAGACAATTGAGCCTATCTTGATAAGGGAGATTACGCACATTGTAAATAAGCTGTGTGGCCCTCCTCTGAACCTGCTCTAAAATAAACTTGTCCTTTTCATAAAAAGGGTTCCATGCCTGCACAGCATAATCAAGATGTGGCCTAACCAACTGCTTATAAAGATTTAGCACAATATCTTTACTGAAATTGTTGAAATTCCTCTTGATTAAACCAAGCACCCTATTAGCCCTAGCAGCAGCTGCTGTGCACTGCCTAGAAGGTTTCAAATCGTTTGAAATGACAACACCCAATTCTTTTTCAGAAGTCACATTACCTAGAACACTACCAGCCATGGTATACTTATGACCCAAATTCTTGGATCCAAAGTGAAGAACTTTGCATTTATCAGCATTGAAAGACATTTGCCAAGTCTGAGACCAAGTAACTAGCCTATCTAAGTCCCTCTGCAACAGAGAAGCATCCTTTCCGTCATTAACATTCCTATAGAGCTTAGTGTCATCAGCAAACTTACTAATACAGGATGAGAGAGCAATCAATATCATTTATAAAAACTAGAAAAAGAATTGGGCCCAGAACAGAACCTTGTGCTACTCCACTTGTGACATTATTCCAAGAGGAGAAATTACCATTTACAACAACCCTCTGGGATCTACCAAAAAGCCAAGACTTGATCCAGTCCGCACATCTCCCCTGGATGCCTAACTGATGCAATTTTACCATAAGTCTCCCTAATGGGACTTTGTCAAAATGCCTTTTGAAAATCAAGGTAAATGACATGAACACAATGACCCGAATCAAGAGACAAAGAGACATCTTCAAGAAAGCTAAGCAAATTACATTATGTTATGTTATTGCATGCACAGGTATATACAATGCAATACTGTGTGTAAGCATATTGGGGGGAAATCCCTTGTTGTTTAGCCCTCTAATACTTACAGTACTGCTCCAAAGTAACTGAGGATAAAAGAGTGCACTCTAATCCGATAATCCACTCTGATTGGGGGGAGACAAAGCCCCTACAATCCACACAGTCTGTCTTCCATTCATCCGGTAGCAGACACAATTCACTGTGCACTCCCATTGAACTACAGTACTGTACCTGTTGTACTGTACTTGCCGAGTGTAACGGTAAGTGAAATTTACCATTACGTATTGTAAAGAGTGTTTTTCTGTGTGACTACTCATGCATGGGCAACTCTCGGAGGTTCTTCACAACAACTTGGAAACTTATACAGTTGAATAAGTGAATAGTTTTATTTAAAAGACCTTTATGTGGACGGTACTTAAATTCTTCTTGACAAAAACATTTTAGGCCTAAATCTTGGCCCCAAAATCAAAAGCAAACCAAGTAGGATATGTTGGGGTGGTTGAAGTAAGTAAGTCCAATATATTACAATTATTTTGATCAAATACTTTCAGCTTTGGGGAGTTGAGACCGAAGACTTAAGACTTGTGAAGATATCTGTTAATGCTCCTCTTTATGCCACGGCTGAGGCCTTGCTCCTGTACAACAATGTGTGTTACACAGAGTACAAGACAGGAAAACAGATAGAAGCAGATGTGAAATCTTCTGAGGTGGCAGCACTGGTGATTGAAAACATTTTGAAGACTGATGTGAATCATAAATTGGGACCTTTGATTCAACAGTTCAAGCCACTGGAAAATCTCATAATCTACAAACATGGCAAGAAGGGTACAATCCAGTGGCGTTGGAATAAGAATTTGGGTAAGTCAGCTCAAATTTATTCTCTTTAACAAGCGAGGCATACAAAATGTTCCTTGTTTTCCTCAATGTCAGAAAAAAAACTAGTCTGCTTCTTTGAAGGGGGAGGACGGCTGAAATGAGCATGTTCCTGTTGCAAGCAGGCTTCCATTCAGGACCTAAGATTTCCTTGAAAGACAGAAAAGGCACTTATTTCAAAAAAGGGTTGGTGATTGAGGGAATCCCACACAGAGGTTGTCAGTTCCTGCAAAAAATCTTAAAGAATTTGGTTTGGACCCATTGACCTGTTCTACAAATGTCTGTACTATCTCCTTCACATTCAGAATAATTTCTGCTCACTAACTCTACACACTAAGTCCATGTTCCAAAACTTGAAAGACTTTGAAATTATGTACAGTATGATGTACTAGGGGGTCCATCAGACCCAAATATCAAATAGGGTTCATGGAGACCAAAGGTCTTAGAGTTCCTCACTCTCCGTATGCATGCGAAGTAGTTTGAGCGGCCCTGTCCCTCACCCCCAGATTCAATTAAGAGAGACCTAGAGGTGGATCCTATTCACTGTTGTATGTGATGTTCCACATACACAGCAGTGTGGGGAAGACAGTCCAAGGCCCCATGTCTTTATAAAAGGCCATGAACACTGCTTTTGGCAAACCAGATTATTGAAAGTTGTGGTGAAAAGCAAGAACCTTGAACCTTCCATTTAGCACCCCTCTCCCTGTAATTCTGTAAGTAACATTAAGTAACAGTTCTCTAGCTCTGCTCTTTTACTGTACAGGGACGATCTGCCCTGCCCCTCTTCTTCACCTGTTCTGCCTCATCTCTTGACCTCTTTTCTCCGCTCTGCCCCTTCTTTTAAATGCCTGTTTTTCCGTAAGGTTCTGCACTGCACCAAATTATGACAACAGAAGACTGCTAAACACATGTTTACATTCAATGGTTATGCTTACTATAGAAAAACATACAGCATGTTCTTCACATTGCAATCTTTTATCGAACCACCATGCATCGACCTGGGATTCCAGAGTTGTTTGTTCAGCTTGTTTCTTCAGAATACAACAATGTTGGGAGCAGAAACTTGGGAGATCCTCTTGGCAAGCTGTTTAAGGATCAGCCGTAAAAGATTCCCCATGCATACAGTGTGGAAAATCACTCCCATCTTAGCAAGTTTGTTCACTTGCTGTCCGTACTGTACGGTAGGTAAAGCCTGTTGTCTCGAACTCCCATCTCTAAACTGCACTTGCTCAAACGGGTACCATTGTTCGCAGTACACCAAACTCAGCATCTGCTATGTAAAGGGAAAGTCCCTAGTACAAATATGGCATAGTAAGTAAAGTTGCATGATTATCTGGGAAAAGGTTAAAAGAAACTACAAGCGATGTAAGTGCTGTATGCACTGGCTTGATATGAAGCAGTGCAATTGCTGGGCAGGTTCCATAACTAGTTCAGATGTAAGAGATCATTGGGAGATCATGTTCATGTGTAGACTGTACAATTAGAGTAGAAAAACTACCATAGGAGCCAATTCCTCCCCTTTACTTAAAAGCTTCTAGGCCCAAGCAGATTTCTAGGAGCATCAGACCCACAGACCCCTTTATTACGACCCCTGGTTGCAGTAAGCATGCTTTTCCATATGAGTAACAGATCCACATGATACGTGTTTTTATTGTAAAGGGTATTTGTCAAAATTTCCTACATGAAATATAGCTTGAAATTTAATGCTAAGTACCATAATATTTGTATGATTTTTTCATGTTACTTCCAGGGAAACCCTCCATGGAACAGCTGTGCATGGATTTTGTTAGAGCCTTTAGAGGCAAAATGGAGGACACAGTTGGAAAACATGCTTTAAAAGCACTACTGGAACAAATTATCATCAGACTGGACATGAGAGCAGTAGTTGTTGCTACAGGATCCGCAAGAGGCTCTCCTTATGCATCTTATATTAAAATGGAGTATGTCATCCCATCACCGGAATCATCAGCTTCATCGGAGGCATATACACCAGAATATGTAAATCACAATGTTACAGACGAAATAGAAGAGAGTCCCTCAACGCTCAGGTCAAGTATTCAAAAGGCATCCGCAAAACCAACAGGTCCTGGATCATCATCTATTGGTGACCGGGGTACTAGCCCAAAACGTTGCGTATCAGATGTTCTTGTTCACGCCCTTCAATCAGATTATGAGCCATTGCAAACATATCTAGTGGTCTCAATTAAAAGGGGTGTACGTCGCAATCCTGTAGTTTTTGCCCAAGAAATACTGGGCCGACTACCATACCAAACAGGTATCATCTATGGACTAGAAATAAATCAGTTTCAGGCAGATTTATTGTCAGTTGAAAAATGTAATGATGATTCAGGATCTTTTGTGAAACTGAATCATTACCCCATTTACCACTTCAATGATGATTTTAATTTTGGTTTTGTCAATTTTAAGAAAATGCTGTTGGACATTGGATCCATACTAATGTTAAGTAAAGACTCTTCATGAGGGTATGTTGGTATGGGGTCCTGAATTAATTCCTTAACATATATAAAATATATGTATCGGCAATTACACAGTAAACCAACACAGAATCATCATAATATGCATATTTATTTTGTTTTGTTAAGTAGTTTCATATGTTTTATGTTCGGTGGGCTAATCCTTTGATGTACAGAGATAGCCTGAAAAATTTAAACTTGCTCCCCCAATTTTGAAAAATATTTCTGTGTAGGTCCTATGGAAAATATAACTGGTGAACGTTGACATATGTCAAGAAAAATAATGGGTGTAACACATTGATATACAAAATAGAAATGGCTATTTTCCAGAAAGTTTATTATGTACATACTTTGTGACATTTTCTGAGGATAATATGTACCAATACTTTGTAACTCATTAGGGACACTCTTTGATCAATATTAAGCTCGGGAGACAATAAATTGTAAGTGTATGTCAATGTTACACCTGTTATGGAATTGTGTTTGCCTGTTATAAAAAATGCTGATGAACTGCAAGAATACAAAAATCTTTAGCTTATATGGTCCTTGCTTTATATACCTAGAGGTTTATACTGTATGTCTGCAGGCCTTGAACTGAATGCTTGCCACAACGGCCATTGCCGTCGAACATTTCCTTTTTGCCATGGTGCCCTGGTAAAATGGTTAAAATTCACAGCCAAAGTTGCCGTTGTGCCCTCAGACCTTATTGTGAAGTTCTAACTTATCACTAAAATGCAAGTAATACATGTTTGGTGAACATATAGAAACTCAAAACTCCTAAAACTCTGGCACTTCCTTCATAAAAAATGTTACTTTCTAAATTCTTTCAGTTTTAGCAATGCAGCATATGCCTTGCGATACAGCATTTTACAAACTGAAGCTACGTAGCCGGCTCCACAGTTGCATACCAAAATACAACAGGAAGTCTATGTAAAAAGCAATGGGCCAGTCACAACTCGTGATATGGTCAATGGAAGTTTAGTGTGCGAACATCCTCGCATTGAGAATTGAGATCAAGTTAAGTTGATAATGTGCATACTGTACTGCACTGCAGTGGAAGACTTTTGTTTCCTTTGCTGCGTGTGTGGATACTGGCTGTGGTTTTCTGTTACATTTTGGTCCGGGCCCGGTTGGGTTGGTTTGTTTCTCAGGGTCTTTTCATACGTACTAAAAAAGCTCACAGGCTACACCCACTGCTGTTTTACGTTAATCAATGCAATTCGTTCCATTTTGCATGATGCAAATTATTTTGCAAATAGTATTTAAACAAAATCAGTCTGTAACTGAAGTTGACTCTTTCGATGTGCTTATGAACTGTGCTCTGGGCTCCAATTTGAAATTGATATCTAAAGTACATTGAGACAAGAGAGTTTGCGGGGGCTTGTATCCAAGCCCTTTGTGTCTAACTAAGATTGCACAATGCAAGTTCTTAAATTGCGAACTGTCTGAGAGGCAATCCTTGTGTCCACGACCCAGGAGCTTGGGTTAGAAAATCTCTTGAGTTGGTGTTTGCTAAATTTGTTATGTTTAGAAATTGCCGTTGCGCCCTTATTGAAATTTGAAAATGGCCATAACACCCTGACTTATTGCCTTGGTGCCCTCAAAAATGAAAAATAAATGAAGGCGCTCCTCGAGATCTAAAGTTCAAGACCTGTGTCTGTGATAATTGATAATAAACTAATCAATAATGTTTTCAAGGTATTTTATAATTGTTTGACACACACATGCATCACATAAATGTAAACTAAATATTATCAAATGTGCTACATGAGTGCAAGGTCTGTCATATTTTGTTGTTACCATGTTTATTGTCAACCATCATCACATAACAACCTAAGTGATTGGCAAGGTCCTTGTATATGGCAAACTTTTTGAGTTTCAGCATTTTTCTTATGGAGAACACAATTTCAAAACAGGTGTAACATTGATATACGTTTATAATTTATAGTCTCCTGAGCTTCATATTGATCATAAGGTGATTCCATCTGGTTTGTTATAAAGTACTGCTACATATCATCCTAGGAAAATACCAAAAACTGTCCACATGATGGACTTTCTGAAAAAAAGCCTTTAGTATGTTGTATGTCAATTATGTTACACTCATTATTTTTCTTGATGTACGTTACGTTTTCCATAGAATCCCTGTAGATATTTTTTCAATATTGAGGTAGCAAGCTCAAAAGTTTTAGGCTATGTCTGTGCATCTAAAGATTAGCCTTGAACATAACAAAACACATGGAATCAACATAGAATGGAAATTAACCCTTATGTGATGGCTCCATGAATTTGGAGCACTTTTGAAAATATGGTGATTCTTGAAACACTATGGACTAACCATTTCCACCTACCCATGCCCTGGAGAAATTAAACAAAACAGAAACAGTATATTTTTAAAAATTATTGAGGAATGAAAATTTCTATCCTGTTGCTACATGTGGTGTCCTCAGTAATTTTTCAAGTAGTATCAGCTTGTACAGTCTACCTAGAACACACATGCAGTTCTATCCTTTTTAATATGTGCTCAAAGTATTATGACAGTGGTCAATATTTTGCCCAAATAATACTGCATTCAAAATTTTAAAAGAAACTATCATTAACTTTTATTGCAGTGTCCACTGTAGCATCAGTAGTTTTGAAACCATCACACTTGTCTCTTTACAAGGAAAGAACTAATACTGAGAAAATAGGCATGTGCTAGCTAGAGGATTACAGTGGAACATGATTTGTTGAATAGCTACAACACACAATTTTGTCATTCCAGCAAAGATGAATTGTTTAGCATCGGGAAGGCATTTACTTCATTTCTAATGGACCAAGCCTAATCTAATCAAGTCAATTACTAGTTTCATTGAAGCTGTTTAGAAACCAACAGTTGAAACTAAATCTGGGCAGGAATTGAACCGTTATGGAAACTTTTATTATCAGTAAATGATCATGGACACCATTTTCACTGGTGTCCATGTAGTTTTTAGTTCCCTAGACTTAAAAGGTGCTTTTTGGCAACTTAAACTGGCTGATAAAGATAGGCACAAAACAGCCTTTGGCCTTTTTGGGCTTAGGCCTGTACCATTTTTGTCGCATTCCCTATGGCTTAAGAAGTGCAAGTGCTTACTTTCAATGCACCATGGACAAGGTAATGATATCCCAGACAGGAAGAAATACCTGTCATTTCGTTGATTATGTACTGATATTTAGTTCTTCTCCAGAAGATCATCTTAAAGATTTAGATGAAGCTCTAACTACTTTGGAGAATGCAGGGGTTACCTCGAATGTTAAGAAATGTGAATTTATGACTACTACATGTACATTATCATGGCTGGGATATGTGTTGTCTTCTAATGACATTAAAATTGAACCAGAGAAGTATAGAGCCATAAGTAAATTTCCTAGGACTATTGATTTGCAAGGAGTTCAAAGATTTTGTTGATCTATGTGCATGGATTCAAAGGTTCATTCCCAACATGGCATATATTGCATACCCCTTAAATCAATTGAAGCAAAAGAATGTTCCATTTCTCTGGGATGATGCTTGTGAAAGGGCTTTCACTTAATTGAAATCAGTCTTGACTAGAAGTGGTGATTGGCAATTCTGGATCCTGGTTTGCCTTTTGAAATTCACTGTGATGCTTGTCAAATTGGCATTGGGGTGGCACTTGTACAAAATAGATGGTGTAAGATGTGTCATTTCTTTTGCACCTAAAACCCTCAAAAGATTTGAAAGAAACTGGTGTATCACAGAAAAAGAAATTCTAGCTGTTGTATGGGCTTTAGAAAAATGGCATGACTATCTGGATAGCACAAAATCAACAATCTATGCTGACCATCAAGCATTGTCATGGCTGCACAAAATGAAGGATGTAAAGGGTTGACATGTCAGATTGTTCTTGCGTTTACAAGATTTCAATTTTGAGGTAAAATATTGAGTAGGTTTGGACATGGTAGCTCCAGACTGTTTGTCCAGAGCCCCAGGTAAATGTAACGAAGAACCTTTATCATCTGCTTATGAAGTTGCAACTGTTGGCAAGGAACCTAATTATGATCTTAATGAATGTTATGCTAAGGACTGTGAAATGAGCAACAAAATGCAAATCATTCCACTACAGTAACCTGGATTGCATGTGATATTTATGATAAGTGGTACCACACTGGATGTGTTGGTTTAACTGAAAGACAAACTGAAAGCTCGAAAGTATATGTAGGTTTTCTTGTCATGACTTAAATTTCAATGCTCATACAACCTCACCTGATGATCATGTTTTGACAGATATGCATTTACAGATTCCTTCTAAGGATGAGTTTGTATCTCAATAAATAATTAATGATTATTGTTCACAGTACATAACTTTTTAGAAAAAGGGTGAAAGTCCTAAAGAAACACCCACTAGTGAGAAACACAAAATTAATGCAATTAAGACTGATGCACTAATGGATGCTATGGCTGCAGATTTTTTTGGTCCCCTACCTCCAAGTGAAGGTAATGGGTATAAATATGTCCTAGCACTGGTGGATCATTATAGTAAATTTATCTTGCTTTTTTCTGTCAGAAATGTAACAAGTTTTGCTTTGATAAAGTATGTTTTTTGTACTTTTGGAAGTCCCAAAAGATTTTCCAGGGGGATGGAGCCATACAAATCTGCTCCACTCCTTATGGGCTATTTTTCAGTTTTACACTCTATGACTAATGACAAGAAAGTCAAGGGAGTTAATATTTTGCAAAAGCAAGTACTGTACTATAATTTATGTGCTTGAGTATATTTTCAGAAAACTGTATGTTATTGTAATGCTCAAACATTTGCCATGAAGGATGTCGGGCCTATGCTCTCTTCATTTCTACAAGGGAATGTAGCAGACAGCTTCTGCTAACAATTGTTCACAAGTTTATTTCCCCTTTCACCTACTCACCTGTATGCAAATGCTCTTACATTACTTCCGTCCTGAATCTTCCTGATAATTATAATAGACCACTCTCACTCACCTGTATGTAAATTAGCATATTACATAACACTTGTGTCTACCTAAAGAATAGATATAACTGTTGAATCCCTCCCTCACCCCTGCACAAATGATCGAAACTCCACCTCATGGCTTCTGTTACCTTATTTTGTGTATAAACCTGTATATAGTGTTCCTAGTGTTCCTTTTTATACTGAATAAATTGGATTTCATTCTGTTCCTGTGAATGAGCCTGACAACATCATTTGTTTCCTTTTTTATACTCTGTTTGTTTATCTGGCCTACTGTGGGTACTGTGTCCTGATCTGGAGTGCATGTAGGTGCCATCAGTTCACTGCAGCACTCTACTCTGGGCACGGCTACACTACAGATTAACCTACCAACCCCCCAACCCCCCAACCCCCCCAAAAAACGTCTCCAATTGACTTCCAAATATTCTTTGTCAACTCGGCATCTTTGTTATTTTGGTGTTTTACATTGATTAAAACCTCTAGCTCTCTTGCGAGCATAATAATTGTTCCATGTTAAAAATTTATTAGGATAGGTGTGTTGAGGCGGGAACACACATATTTGTTTTTTTTTTTTTTTTCGTCCGAATGCGTGCGCGTCATTCCTTCGGTGCACTCACAATTCAAACATAACGAATAAAGTAAGCGCATAACACGCCTATCCGAATACTGTCCGTCGTCCGTTTTTCCGTCCAAAAAATTCTCTTCAAGAGCGATTTTTTTCGATGACGGATAGACGCGCTCGATGCAGCTTTGACAAGTAGTCTTCGCAAGCGACCAGTTAGTTGATTCACTCAAGCAAAACCAACAATGGCGGAAATTTTAAACATGGAAAATAATTATGCACGAAAGAGAGCTAGAGGTTTTATTCAATGTAAAACACCAAAATAACAAAGATGCCGAGTTGACGAAGAATATTTGGGAGTCAATTGGAGACGTTTTGGGGGTGTGTGGTAGGTAATATCTGTGGCCAAATGTGTACACTGTGCACAATGTGTAGGCTATGCATGGTGCCTTAAAGTGATCATAGCAGTACAAGTTTCAGGTAGTTTGGACTAAAATAATTTCAGCATGTTTGATAGATTCCGTGACAAATGGAAAGTTTTCAAACTACACGGGTTTTCTTTTTCTCCAGTGCCGTTTTGTTTATAGTTTGACATCGTAAGTATGAGAAAAGAACTGAAACCCTGTCAATTAAAAATTTTTCTAATAGGTCATTTGTTTAGGGCTATATAATTATATTTATAATAAAATATTGCATTGGGCTAGTTAGGCCTATATTCACCTTTAAAAAAATCCGTACTAAAAATAACGTACGTACGTGATCTTCAGTTGAAATTTTTTGGAATCTTTACAAATTTTTGAGTGGAGTAACATTGCAATGCACTGCTCTCTTGCAAGGGTCACTGTCATAAGTTCTGGACTCGCATAAACGCTTTTATTCGTGAGAACTACTTTAACAGTCTTTCGCAGCACAGCACAACGCCTAAATGGTCGAATATCCGAATTATTTGAAAATTAAAAATGTGTCATAGTAAGGGTAACATTTTATTCAAAACTAAAAGGTTAAAAAATCGCGACACTTTCAAAGTTCACCCAGCTGTCAGCTCTGTTGCCGAGAAGACCTGACCTACGCAGTTAAACCATAATGCTACGGTACCTAAAAGAACTTTATCAAAGGTTTTCGAACATTTTATGTTGAAATTTACATTGTGTGACCGATTAATGGTAGCATACAACCAATCTATCCATCTAGCCTGCTTAGTAAGTTATTTCATAATTAATCTCCTTTTGGGGTGACGGACTCCCTCAAATGTGTATCTTGCTTGCCGATTTTCGGGCCTACAAGTCTCAAAATATGCTCCATTTGGTCGGAAGACATTCTGAAATATTTTTAATATCTATGAGCGTCTACCTTCAACTCTCTTACCAAACGGCCTTCCAAAACCTGATGAAACCCTCATCTGCGATCATTTTCCGACTGATCATTTTCCTCCATTTCCAGTATATTCCCAGATTTTTTTTTTTTTTTTTTTTTTGGTACCTCCAAATTGTTATACCCCATTTCATTGCACGTGAATAGCATTGGAAGCAACGTCGTAAAGTTAGTTAAATATAGACCCTGTACGTGCATTGACGACACACTGACGTCACCCTTCGTTGCCAAACAATGGAACACCGCATGCATAAAGAATTCGCACTACACGTGTGGCAGACTATGTACCCATTCGACTGTTTGACGAATCAGCTGCTACCATTTGTCTGTGTTGCATTGTTTTGCCCGAAACAAGAGGTGCGTTCGATTTAGCGGCTCGAGCCGGCTCAACTGGCTCAGCCAGCGATCGATCTTTCGCAAAAGTGATTGTAACGTCATCAAATCGTCACAACTTGAGCCGGCCAAAACGACCAGCCCTCCGAGGTGGTCTAGTTGAGCCGGTGACGTATTTTACGTCACATTTCGACCAGTTAAAAAACTGGTTGAGCCAGTTGAGCCGGCTCGAGCCGCTAAATCGAACGCACCTAAGGACGTCCTAAATGCCTTCGTGACATCACATATTCAAGGTCTATAGAGGCTTTGCAATTGCGTCACGGAACCGCCATGCTGGAGGACATTCATGCCAAATACACGTGGCTTTGTGCCGAAAGCACTGCACAGTGTGCACTGTGATATGCACGGTGTGTACAAATTCAACGAGCAAGCGCGTCCCGTATGGTTTATCACGTAGTTACATGTACTCCAACATGGCCGCCGGAGAGTATTATGACGTCATGTGAAAAGCCTCTATAAGAAACGTGTCCGAACTCATCCGATATTACGCGCGAACTTAAAGGATGGGTGTGTTCGCATTTCTGAGTGCGGACTGGAGACGCGTACGCGCACGTTTTAATCGGACCGCAAAAACGGATAGGTGTGTGTGTCGTCCTTTAGATAATGTGGCAAGCACACATCAATGCACGCGCTTACACTCTTACGCGCTTACAACACAAAATCAACTACTGGGCTCTTTTTCCATGCACGTGGAAGTACACGTCAATTATTTCGGACTTCACACAGAGGAATGCATTGTGCGCCTACAGAACTCGCTTTGAAGTTGCACGCACGCTGACATCTCGTCACGATAGAATTTATTCTTACGCATGCACCATTGTTCACGCAGATAACCGAATAGATTTGTGCGCATGTAAAATAAACACTTCCGCCTCTCCGACAGAGCCTCCGTGAAGAGTCTTACAGTGTGGGGTGGTAGTTTGGTATCTACGTTTATAATATCTTTGTAATATAGACTGGAAAAGATAATAGGAACTAACCTTCGCGTGTGAGTTCTCGAACTACAATCAAAGCTAAATATCCAAAACGCCAAGTGTGCAGTATTTCACACTGACTGATAAGACGTACACAGCTGCTTACGTTACAGGATCAAAATATACGCAGCCCAAACATTAATATTTAAACGAGAAAACAACAGCTGCACGTAACATGCATGAAGGGTATGACAAAAAGACCGCGCTCTTGAGCGCGTGCTAAGGCTTTCAAAAACACGCGTATTTTTGTTTTGTTAAGGGCTCGATAGCTACCTGTTGCGGTAGAGTCAATCAAGACCTGAGACATTAGACCGGATCTTCATCTTGGATCGGATGGTTTGGCATTACTTACAAGTGGCATTAAGATGTCCAGAGCTATCGTTAGTGGTACTGCGCAGTGCCGATAAACGGCGGAATTGCGTATCAGACGACGACGAAGGACGCGCACGCTCGCACGCACAAACGTTATCAAACCACTATCTGGTTGTTGAAGGGCGTCTATGCGCTGCACATAACCCGATTTCTTAGTGCGAGAAATAAAAGTACTTGAAGTGTATTTAAAAAGCGCGCGTTTTATTCCTTTAGGATTTTGAAACGCGTTACGGCGTACGTTTAGTCTAATTCTGTGCATCCCATGCGCAGGCAAACCCTAAATATTAGCTGCAAACCGTCGAAGACTAAAACATTGTCAACCTTGCTCTTTCTTTTAAATTTGCCTTAATTTTGTAAAGGGCATGTATTAGACCTTTGTCTCTATAGTTAAAATACTCTTAGCTCTGTGACGGCTATTACAGGCCTACATCTAGCCTACGTTCGATGTTAAGATATTACGTACGTGACGTCAGCGCGTTTCACTGGATAGAAATGATCAACGGCATTCGTTGTCCAACGAAACGCTCGTACAACAGCACCTTGGTAACAATCATTGTAAAAATGGACACCTGAATGGAAAAATAGAGAGATACGCAACGCAGTGACGAAGTTACATAAGTCCTATACGTAAAATGTGGTTGTTCGACGAACAGGCAAATTGATTATCACATTTAATTACGACAAAACAATCTCTGTGGTTAGGCTAACAAGTAACATTCAGCAATATCAGTCTCCTTAATATGATTTGCATGTTCGCATTCACAACGCACAGCGCTTTTGCGACTTTGCGGTTTGTAGTTCATGGACTTGATTGCTCGGTGTCTATGGCGTCTTCAAAAGCGCGCAACTAGGCAAGCGTTTGCATTCTCACGACATTACAACGAGGGTACGAGAGTATGGTTCTTGCTGTAGAAACAATACACACAATAACAAAACTGCGCGTACATTTAACATGAGACTATTCAACTAAAATATTGTAGATTCGTTGCACACACACATTTATGCAAACTGCCTACGCTAATAACATGCACAGATACCAACCTAACTAACTGTGCATAAGAAGTCTATCCTGTATACTACGCGGTTGAAACTATCAAGATCCAGTCATTGGGGGAATATGTCACTTTTAAGCAGATTTTAATCATCATTTTGCGGATGAGAAATTGTCAAGGATGAAGATTTTGTTTACAGGGCTGGCAATCTTTCTACTGTTTTTATTATTGGAATCCTCTTCATCACAAGGTAAGCTACGTTAGACGGTTTGAACTTTAGGAATGTTACAAAATTGCACTTATATTCCGGTGCCGAGTGCTAGTGGGACACTTCAAGTTTCATCATCCGGCTCAGTAATGCCCATAATGCATTGAGCACAAACATGCATGGCCTTTCTTCTGCGCGTTCTTCCTGTTTGACGTAAGGTAGGCCTAGGCTAGCCCATATGGAATTTTCCATTTACAGAGATTCCAATCGATCACCTCGGAAAGACCGCCAATTAGTACTGAACTAACTGAACTGAACTGAACTAACTTCTGGGCTAGCCTAGATGTCAAGTCCAAAACGCATTATGGGGGGACCCGGTCGATAATTAGCCTATTGGAAACCGTTGATCACACATACTAATTTTGTCGGCCGGTTGCCTTTGCGGCTGATAGAAGTGTGTGCTGTCGGTCTTTGTGAAAACTTTTTTGACGGCGGGCGATAAAAGTCTCCAAGTGCTGACTCTAAGCGGCCGATCGACTAACCTTGTTGTTGGAAAGTCAGATCAGTGGGTCGATCGAAATTTGCGTTTACGTGCATGTAAAAATCCAGTATCGCACATATTGTACATAGCCTAAAGCCTAGTAGTGAAGATAGGGAGCGTGTGGCCTGATAGGTAAATCATGGAATTAATAGAAATGTTACAGGCTAGACGAATTCTGTTCAACACGCAACATGCGACTTCCATTTTCATTAAAATCGTCATCCAGGTGGTCATTGGGACTTTATTCACCGAACCTACCCATGATAGTTCACAGTGGCAGATGCGCTATCCGGACGATGAATCGAGCAGTGTTTCCAGCACGATACTCTACGCGAGATCGGCCGACAAAATCGGTCAACTCAAAACAAAATCGGTCTGTGTGACCAGTTACGTGAGGAAGCTGATTGGCTATACAGAGGTACAGTGATGTTATAGAGTTTGTATATACATAGGCCTGCTTGTCTAGCTGGTTTTTTTTTTGTACCATATTCTTTTTTAAAGAACAAAGGTTAACGAAAAGGAAAATGTTTTTCATTGTTTGATCTGTAATACATATCATTTGATAAAGAGTTCTTACATTTAAAGAAAAGCCCCAAAATAATTTTTCCAAGTTCTTTTGAAAACTGTTTTCGGATGTTAATCTGCTTAAGACACGTCTATCTGGTTACAAATGGATATTCAATGTGTTCCAAGAGGCGAACTATGTTGGCTTGCTTAGTTAGATGAGATAACAACACATCAACACGAACGTGTCATATGTCCAGTGTCACCAAGTTAGACAAAGTTAGATTGTTGAGCAGGGGTGGCGCCATGATTTGCCCGACAGGGGGCCAAGCTCCCCGACAGGGGGCCAACATTTGAAGGCCTCGACAAAGGCGACGATATGGCCCGGTGAGAGTGAGACGATTCTTGGCAAAATTGGGGCGCGCGTAGCGCGCCGAAATTTTAGGCTTTCTTTTTAACAAATACATAAATATCTGGAGTTTATTTGCAGAACAAAAAATTGAAAGAAATTTGGCTTTTGTCAGTACCATAAAATATTTTGGGTGTTCATTGAAGAATCTGTCCTTCATATGGAAAAAGTCAAAAACGTTATGTAGGTGGCAGCTGAAATTCTTTTGGAGTAACGCGTTTAATCGTACTAGGCCTACGTACTTAGGCTTCAAGACGAGACTAGAAGTTTGCCCGGAATTTTTTTCGCTTTTTGGAACGAAGATTTGAAAATTACGAGCTCATTATATTGGAGAAATTTTGGAATTTCATGAAAGAAAATTTGGTTTTTGGTAAGATTAAAATTGATTTTTTTTTATAAGGAGCAAAATTAGGCCGTATGCCTGGTGATTAACAGAGTTGGCTTTGGTTATTTATTGTACGGAGTATCCGTCAAAATTTGAAAATTTTGCCACTTTTAACAATCTGAAGCTTATATTGGAGAAAAAATGGTAATTTTATGACAGTTTTGGGTGTGTTTTTTAAGAATCTGACATTCTTACAAGAAAAATCAAGTAGGAGGTGAACTGTAGTTTTATTTGGGTTACTAAATATCATCATGCACATTCAGGCCCTCGGACCATATTGGAAAATTCTCCCGAGAAAAAGTTTGGCTTCGCCTATGTTTGAAGTTTTGTATTTTACAAAGGGGGAAGAATTGTTTTTTTTTGTCCGAAAAATGTAATCCTGTCCGAAAGACTATCAAAGTCGGGCGCAGTCGCTCAGCGGACATAAATTTTTGAAAAATTGAGAACCCCCAGACAACAGGATGGCATTTCCCGGCTCTCCGACGAAACTGGATTTTCGCAACAACTAGCTAGCCCATCCCCGACCGGGGCATGGCCTTGCGCGCACGGACTGAAGATGGGATGAGGGATAGCAGAGCTAGTAAAAATTGATTAAAACCGCTGCATTAAAATAGCGTTACGAAAGGAAAAATTGTTCATAACGAAAAAAAGAACAAACAATTCATGATCATCCATCCAGTAATTTCAGTCCTTTACGTTTTTCATTTTAGGCCTCCCCGAAAAATTCCCGTCCTTCCCCGACGGGGAGCAGATAGGACAAGGTACATGGAACGAAGTATAACAAAGCTTAGAAAATGTGATTTAAAATCGATTCCGAAATGTATTAAAATAGTATTACAAAACAAAAAATAGGCTATGTTCCAGATCGCCCATCCAGTAAATCCAGCCTTTTTAGGGTTTTCTATTATTTCTTTTATTTTTAAGGCCTCCCCGACGAAACCGCCAAGCTTCCTCGACGGGGGGGGGGGGGGGGGTGGGCAGCCCCCCCCCCCCCGCTGGCGCCACCCCTGGTATTAACCCAAGGAACCAGTAGTATGTCTTCAAATTTGTCTGCGCGAATTTATGACTCTATTTTATCCGAACTATACAGAAAGGTTTGCCAATCAGATAGCCTTAAAGAGAGATTGTGAAAATCTAGATTTTGTTCGCAGTAATACATACACACTGTAGGTCTAACCCCATACAAAGAGACGGTCGCGTTGGCAAGCAAGGTTTGATCAGAGGGCGATAGCCTTTGTAGGTCGACCAAGATAAAATAATAAACGAAAATTATGAAAAATAACTATAAATCATCTAAACCCTTTACTTTGCTGGACATTCTTGCGGTACATAGGGAACAGTGGGTGCATGTATTCTCTAACGTCAGTTTGATGAAAACTGTATCATTCGGATGTCCATTCGGAAGTTTAAATTCTGTGTCAACGTAATTCCTCTTATACTTTTAGTTAAACTGACAAAATGCCCTTAGCCGAAAGGGGGAAGGGGAGAGGAAAAGTGAATCAATTTGCTTCCGTACCAACAATGTCCGCCCATATGTGAAAAATCAATCGAAACAACGCAAAGTTTACGGCAAATTATCCCAAAAGGTTAGGTTAGTTAGACGGAGTTTTATGGCCCAGTTTTCAACCAATTAGTTCAAGTCGAGCCAGCCACGGACTTTTTATCAATTGTGTCTAGGCTGGCATTTTCCCTGCTCCATTGCTTATGCTTAGCACCAACCACAAAAGCAAAAGGTTCATTTTTAAAGTCTGCATCTGCGGTATGATGTGGCCAAGACTCGACCTCCCGACCTCCCGACCTCCCGACTGCAAGTTTAATGCTACTTTGAACTTAACGTTCATAACGTTGTGAGTATATGACTAAATTGTAAACCACAAATTTATCTACTTTTCCTCTTCATACAAAGGTTCATTCGAAGTAAAAATACGATAATGACCAACTGAATTGACAAGTGTGAAGATCTTGGTGTGCTCTGCCATTTGAACTGCGGTTGAAAGCCCCATGCTTCTTTTCCATTTTGTTAACATCCCACCAAACCTGTCATATGGCAATCACTGGTCCCTTTCTTTTGTTTGCAAAGAACACCGTTCTTCAGCCCCGCTTTCGGAGCTTTTGAAGCAACGTTGCTATCATTTCCAGTGTTCCCTTCACTTACGGGGACTTTCTACGCCTGTAGAGGAATTCCTACCAGACATTTTCGCGCGCTTCGTACCCTTCAAGCATATGAGGCAGATTTCAAACCAAATACCCTGTGGGAGGTTCCCGAAAACTTTCATCAGGGAGCTGCCGTCAACGACAGCACCCCGCCTTAATCACGGTGTCACTGTACTGAAAACATATTGTGTCTCCTATGCGGTAGTTTAAACGTGTACACAAGTTATATAAGTTGAGCCTTAAAAACTCCAACAAACAAACCAATCCCGTGCGATTTGGGTTCCCTCTACCAATCTATACCAGAATTCCTGGCAATATCAGCCGTGACTGACAAGCGTTGCAGATAGACCTTGCTGGATGTCTTCGGGTGAATAGGGGTTTTAAGGTTAATTAAAATGTTAGAATTCATTTTTAATGCTCTTTTATATATATTTTTGATTTTTTTTACTTGGGGTACACTTTCCGAACCGTACCCGATAAGCATGTCTTAACAGCTCTCACCCAGTCGCTGTGAATACACTTTTGTTAGAACAGATTCCACATTAGGCTAATTAATAAAACTTCACTTCAAGGACATTTGAGTGAAAACTTTAATCACCCAAACTGACTCTGAGGCTTTTGTGATTACTGTCAAATATCAAGTTTAATAGTTTTTGTCGTTAGTTTTAGGCAAATTGAACAAAATTTGGTAGATTATCCGCGTTGTTTGTTCTCCTTCATTGTTCGAAAGGACTGTTATGACGTTCTGCGAACAGTTTTGGGCCTCTCAGGGAGACTCTAAACCGTTCCAATTCCCCCATATGTTGTGGGAGATGTTACGCTACATTAATTTCAATTCCGGTTTTTGCATAGAACTTTAGGGACAAATAGACGCTTACATCTCATGAAGAAGCCTAAGGAGAGCCCATTATGATCATTTTGCCAATCATATAAAGAGATATGGAACATTTTTTTAATTGTCACATCATTTTCTCTTTTTTGCTGCATGTTGAAACTACTTTTGTTGGAAGATGTTTTGCATTTTCAAAGCAGATGTATTTTATTTGTTTTAATCCGTTACTTAACATCCTTTCAAGTTTTTGATTTATCGTTCGATATTTTACATGTTCAATGTACGCAAGGAAGAAAATTCCAAATATATTTGAGTTTGAGAAAAAATTAAATGTGGTATGGAGGTCGAAAAGAAAATCTCTATGAGCAAAGTCAGTAAAAGGTACTTGACGTAAAACGAATTGAATAATACTTTTCAAAATATTCATTTTCAATTATTATTATTGCCTTTTGCGTACAAAAATGCATAGGTTGGTAAACGAGAAATTGATATCTTATTTATTATTTGGATGATGATTTTATTTGTATTGATGGTCCATTTGCACAAGAGAAAGAAATGTAATAAAATGTGGTTGGAAAAGAATTTGGTTATTTGACTCAAGTTGATGCCTCAGCATCTCATGTTTAACGTTTATTTTGATACTTTTAGAGCGTTCCGATGCCATGGCTAATAGTTTTTATTCGACAACAGTGTCTACACGTAGTACATTAGAACATGAATCAATAGCAGACAAAGGGAGAATTGGACAAGAGACTATTCGTCACCGGGAAAGAAGAAGGGCAACGGTTTGTACTATTATATGGAGCTTATGTTTTCGACCTAATTAATACTTCCTTTTATAGTATAGCCTATGGGAGATCTTAATACCAACAAACAATAACATTTTTACGACATTATGCATCACTGTCGCTGTGGTCCGGTCCTGGTTCTTGTAAATGGGTGTTTTACAGTGCATTGTTTCTTGTATATATTCACAGTAGGAATTTGTGGTCTTGTGTTTTCGTCACTTCTGCCCTTTGTTGAAGGCGATGCGGGCACTGCAAGAAAGTTCCTAACTGGTTAACGACAGCGCTAATCCCTACCCCTAATCCCTAACCATAACAAAGAATGCAATCGATACAACACAATGGCAACAGACAATCAAGAAACACCCTTTTCAACGGTGCGCATCTACCCGAGGTCTGTGTTGGGAATTTTGCCCGTTTTGTGTCGGTTTCCAAGTAGTGGCAGATCCAGAGGGGGTGGGGTATGCACACCCCCCACCGGGATGGTCAAAATTGTATAGATAGCCAGGCTAATTGTAGCCTAGGCCTAATTACTTTTTAAAAATACAGTGATAGTTGTTACATATTTGATTGCCATGTTTTTGTGTCATATTCTCCAATAAAATGAAAAATGTAAATCATAACGTATCTATCTTCCCTATCATTCGGTAAATTCCCGTTTTGTTTGGAAATTGCGCAATGACGAATGCTAAATCTAGCGTTCTCCGCCAACGGCCGTTGGTAACACTGTTTGTGATATCGCATGTGTGTCTATGTCAATAAGTGGGGCTACGACTACTGTCGGATAATGGGCCAATCGTTTAGAAGGCTTGTACGAGGATGTTACAGAGTGTGTAGGCGATACGAGCTGAGGTATGAATAAATAGATGAGAAGATTTAGTTCTGCTTCAAGATGATTGCCGTTTTTATTCAAGGCGTTCGATTAACAGCCGGCAAAAAAAAAAAAAAAAAGAATTATTAAAATTTAACTATATACAGATTGACTCAGGTGCTCGTCGTCTGAGAACTACTGCACCAGTGTGTGAGTGTGATCAAAACTTACAAGCTCGGAGCTTTCGTGTATCGGGAGATCGGAACACACGCAGTCCCTTGATTGGTTAAACGTTTTGACGAACCAAATTAAATAAATATTAAGGAACTTGCTGATCTAAAAAATGACATATGAGGAGGCTGTAGAGCGTGAAATTGACCACACCTTGAAAGTATGGGATACAGCAAACAAGTGGAACTAGGGTGAGGTACAGTTTGTCACGTTCACCGGTAACACGTAACGGGAAACAGGAAGGGCCCTGGGAATCTAGGACAAGAGGAAGGGAGAGTTGCTCTTAAAAAAACAAGATGGCGTTCCTGTTAATGGCCATGGAGGGTGCACCATACTACATGACACTACGTACAGTGTACACGTGACATAGTATAAAACCATGTAACGGTAACAGAGTACACCCGGTATTCAGTGGCGTAGCTAGGATTTTTTCCAGGGGGCAAAGGTATGAGATTTCCCCAAAACTTTTCCCGGTCAATGTGTATGTATTTCATATAAAATATGCAAACTTTTACAAGTATTACAACATTACCATGTCCTTTCGTAATATTAGCTGCATTTTAATCTTAAAGTAAAACAGAGCAATCGGAAATAACAAAGTATATTATTTTGGTAAACAATATCTTGTTTATTTGTATGTACTAATGCAGTGGCGTACGCAAGATTTCTCTGAAGGGGGAGTGGCATGCAGTATAGTCTAAGGGGGGGGGGGTGTCCGGAAACTTTTTGACGTTTTCAAGGAGCCTAGATGCAAAATGGTGCAAGATTTTCGACTTTGAGAGGAACAGTGTTAAAAGTTGAATCGTGGTGGTTCATGAGGATAAAACTGAAACTTTTGTGTCTTGACATGCATTTCTTTATGCCATTTATGCTACCTTACGAAGAAAAACTTGTCATTAAATTTGCACACTTTTAGGAGTCAAAATAAAAGAGCATTGATCGGTTTTTGTGGGGGTTTTTTGGCCACAAATAGTTATTTTGTCACAAAGATTGTCTAAGCGGAGCGCCACCATTAGTTGGCGCGGAGCGTAGAGAAAATTCGGAAAAATCAGAACCCTTATATGGCCGGAAATAGCATTTTCCAGGCTAATACGAAGAATCTAGCCAGTCGCTTTCTTCTTTTGTCCTTTGCAATAAAATGCTCACTTCAAAATATGTTCGCAAACTGCAAAGTGATCAGAGAGTTAAGAGCTAATTTTACCCCAAATATGTAATTTTGCCCAAAAGACCGAGCGAAGCGCCACCATTGGTTGGCGCGAAGCGTAAAGAAAATTTCGAAAAATCAGACCCCTCAGATGGTCAAAATAGGGTATTTATGCTTGTAAAGAGAATCTAAACATGAAGTCTTTTTTATCGATGCCACCAGTGGGAAACAGAGTCTACCTTAAGTAAAAATTGGAATTTGACAGAATTTGCTTAGGTCTATTTGTAGGAATAAAAAAAAAAAAAAAAATTGGCATCACTGAAAGACCTTGCAGCCCGCGGACAATCCTTCCCCTTTGAAAATTTTTGAAAAATTGGGCGTCCTTATAAGCAATCTGGTGCCACATATGCTATCTTTTGAAGTAAAATCTGTGTTAATAAAGTTAGACTACGTATTTTTAATAACAAAGAAAAAATGGCATCTGTGGGGGGGGGGCATGGCCCAATGGTCTCCCCTTTGCACGCCACTAAGGAGGCCTAATAGTGGCTCGATCACACAGGATATCCTGTTAGAAAAGTAGTCTGTCAAGTGAAGAAGGCTACAAGGTACTCATTGTCCATTTATTGTTACACTCAAAGTGAGCAGAAAGCTATTTTCCCGAACTAGCTTGTAAGCCTCCAAGGATTAGGCTAAGTAACAAATTCTAAGTGTGCCAACGGATCCCGTTAATTCTAATGTATAGATTAACTTTAAGTTTATCGTTGGCCATGGATTGTTTCAGCCCCATTCATCGTTATGTACACAGAGTAAAATGGTGCAGCTATTGCTAGCTTGTAGAAGAACATAACAACCTCGGGGGTCTACGGTAGTGACTTGTCAGTTTTCACATCCTTTTACTGAATTCCCCGAGTATAACCTGAATAACAGCTTCCTGTGCACTGAAATGCACTCATCATAACCCCGGTGCGTATACAAGCACAATACAACATTCAATCTGCTACGCGGCGATGACATTTCTGTGGAACGCGAATTGGGCCGGTTCATGCGACACTGACGAAATCTGATTTAATTTGTTGCATGAAAATACGAGTTATGTACGAGAAATGTCTCACAATTTCTTATTCTAACAAAAATTTTGAGAAATTTTTGTAATAATAAGAAGATGCATCAAATTTCCCCATTTTCATCAAATTTCCCCAAAAATTTTTCCAGGGGGCAACTTGCCCCCCTGCCCCCCCCCCCCCAGTAGCTACGCCACTGCCGGTATTAAATTCACATTGAACATATAGTCCGTTGAAGTAATGAATACCCACACGTTCAAGGCCATGTTTTGAAGCTTTGGAGTTTCATAGTGGCTCAAAATATTGAAACATTTAGCACCATGTTGCATCTCGGCCCCTTTTCTTAGAAACCCAGGCGGGGCAGGGGGCTCTGAAAATGAAGAATTCGGAAATTTGCCAATCGTGAGGCCAGTCTACCAAGTGGTTTTGACAACTCATGAAATTATGGAATTCCCAATCAGTTTTGTCTAATAAAAGCTCCAATTCGTGATTATTTGATTCCAGAAAGCAAAATTGTAATTCCTTGGCAGAAGTGCTCGCTCATAACTTCAGTTTGGTAAACTTTTCCGAACTCTGGAAGTGACAAAATCATAAATTTACCACACTTGTGACACCAGATCATCAAGTGACACCGTTAACTACATACAGTGCTTTTTTCATAAAATTCCATACTTCCTCCAATATAAGCTCAAAAAATTCGTCGGAAAGCTTCATTACGTAGGCGTTGGATAACATTATGTAGCAAAGACGATCGTTCTGTCTTTGGTCTTCGCCCAACCTCAGATTTGCCGATAGAAAATGCAAATTCTTCAGTAATCCCCCAACTGTTCAAATTTCCTTGCAGGAAACCCAGCATCTCAAATTGTTCTGCAATACAAGCTCCATATTTTCAAATAGGCCTATCTGGAAAAGGTCGAAAACTTCAGCGCGCTCCGCGTGCTGCAAATTGCGCACCTAGCAGAGTGGTAGTCACAATGTGGTAAAATCTGGATGCTAGACTACCACCCCCATTTTCCATTTTCTGAATTCTAATAGGCATCAGAGACTAAACAACAGCCAAACATTTGGTGGCGCTTCGCTCAGTGTACATTTGATGTCCCATCCACATGCAGACCCCCCCCCCCCCCCCACTGCAAATCCCTGGATCCGCCATTTTTTCCAAGCTCATGTACATTCAATAAAACACTTTTCAGCCAATGCACTGACTCTTCCTGTTTACAGACACATAACGCCACGGCTATGGTTGGCCACGGTGGACATAATTGCTTAATTAATGCGGAAATCAAATCGAATTAATATCCGTATTCATTCGACTTAATGTCAGCATTAAAAAGTTGTTGAGTACGCAAATCATGACACGTTTTATATGCCGGAACTAAACCATTTAATTCTGACTTTACATCAATTTAATGTCAGCATTAATCGATTCAAAATCAGCATTAAATAATTAATGCCTGCATTAATTATTTAATGCTGACATTGAGTCGTGCAATCAGATTGGGATATTAGATATCAAAGCGTCAATCAATCAATTTCGCTAATTGAAAGGGTCTGTTAGTCTGTAGAAAGGGCGCGCAGATCGTATGCATGTACTCAAACAGTATTGTGACAAATGTGCTTTTGTCTGAGAGGGTAATTCAGCCCTAAAAGCCAGCTCGAATTGCCGTGGCTATCTCAGGGCTAAGTTGTCCTTAAAAAACCTGCTTGAAAATGAGAAGTTTCCAGACCGGTCACATTATTTAACTGCTTAAGATTAGTAAAGGAACTATCCAGTAGCTTGTCGACCCCTGGTTTATCGACAAATAGCAAGAACTGGGTTTAAGTTTCTGTCTTCATGAAAAAAAAAACTGCTGGGTTAAGTGTTTATGTAAATAAGGGTGGGGGAAATGTTTTATTTTTAATTTCATTTTTAAACGAACATAGAAACAGGCACGTTGTAACAAACAGACAAATCAAACCGGCCGGACAAAAAACACAAACGCTACCCATCAACCATCCACACACAAAACATGGAACAAAAACGTTTGTCACTGACTTACTATTTTACTCGTCATTGGAAAGGTATACGTAAATTTCTACAATGTATACCTGTCTGTTAAGTAGAGCAGTCCCAGAATTAATTGCTGTGATTGGTTAAGAGAGTTCTGCGCCGTCGCACGAGGGACCATGTACGACGCTTTCTGAGCTAATTTCTTGAAGGTCTACAAGGAGAAGCACAAGAAACATCAAGAGCTTCTGTCTTCCGTGCGAAGTGTAAGGTTGGTTAAGTCAGGGAACAAATAACAGCTCCCTGGTCAAATGCTGTCCTTCAGTGGACGCATAGCTTCTTTGGGAAGCTGTATAAAGTTTGGTTGCTCCGAAAGCCCTTTTGCCGTATTGGTGGGGTTGGTTTGGCAGATCAAATGACTTAGTTTTACGGACTAAATGACTTCTGAGGAAGGGGTATTCTGTACTGCGCAACATGTTGTGAGTGTGTTTGCGTGAAGAAAGATTTAGCCGACTTAAAGCTTTCTAGCTATGCGTCGGCCAAATTTAGCCGGCCAAAGCTCCTTCGCCGTGCGTCGAGTAACTCTTAGCCGGTAAAAGCTATTTAGCTACGCGTCGGGGCAATTTAGCCGGCTGATCCCTTATTGCGCCGGGCACTCAGTGTTGTATCCATGTGTCAACTGTAGTGAGTAAGACTTCGGGATTCATTGTAAATATCCAAGTCACTAAATAGTTAGTTTTCCTAATACGAGTTCTGAAAATTTCAGAATATATGTCCGTTTAGTTTTTCCCTGCTCTCGATCTGTTTATTTGCACTGTAGCGTCTGTACTACAAACGAGTTTGCGCAGTCTAGAATTGTACAAGTTTTATATCGCAGGTCTCACCATCGCCTGTTTCTCATCGTCCGACTACCAAGGAAGTATTTTGGGCCACACCTCCAGTGTGGAACGTCACAGTATGTACGGTACATCATGTAGTATCTTGTATAACGGTGGTGTTATTTCGCGTGCGCAAAACTCGAGGTAAGCCTAAGCCTGGGCAACGAATGCTTTCACTTGTTTCGTCCATTTCACCTCGGCTAGAAGTAGAATAGGCCTAGCATGAAGTCAATTATATGATATTAGAGTAGATGTATGAGTCTGGTCTTGCGCGCGATTTATGCACCTTTTCTAGCATACAGTGAGTCCGTTACTTAATGCAGGCTTGATTGGTAAACATTCATTGATGCCAAATATCGCAACCTAATTGGTCAATTTCATTTCAACATTAAATAATTCAGGCATTAACTGCCTTTAATTTCAGCATCAAATTAAATTAATGCCTGCATTAATCATTAAATGCTGACATTAAATCGAATTAATGCTCAAGATTACCTTAACACCAAATTGGATCATAATTTACATATTTGTGTGTAGGATATGGGGATTGTTTAAGCTTGACCTATTGTAATTCACAGGTGAAGCAAATGTACACTTTTGCAAAAAATTGGTTAAAATTGATAAAGTCTTTAAATAGTGAGGGCGGTCCACTGCTACTGAGAAATGAAAAGATCAGTCACCGTATTACCTTTTCCATCTAACAAACAAAGTATAGCATGAACTGAATGTCAGCAAGTTTGCGTCAGTCCGTTTTCAACCGCCTTCCATACATAGCCATGTGGCAGTTCTTGGTAGTACAAAATTTGAAAGTGTGCTGGCGAGGTTCGATAATTTATCGTCCGGTTCTTGATTCTCTACACATACACACATACACACACACACACACACACATATATATATGAATATATATATATATATATATATATATATATATATATATATATATATATATATATATATATATATATATATATATATATATATATATATATATATATATATATATATATATATATATATATATATATATATATATATATATATATATATTTATATATATATAAACGAACCTTTCATTCAATTTTTAAACAGGAAGAAGACGAAGGATGGTTTGTTTTTAACCAAAACAGTGTCCTCTGCTTTTTAGCTATGACCATTTTTACAATAGGCATGCTCATTTCGGTCTACCTAGCCTGCTGTAAAGATGAAAAACAAGACAAAGGCATGATAGCTAACTTTATGGCCGGACAGATGCCGTTTTAAATAATCAAGACCACACAATTCAACAATCCCGAACCGACACAGTACGAATTTTCTGCAAGGGAAAACTCACCGGTTTTCAATTGGATGAACCAAGAAAAGTTTGTGTATGTCAAAATTGGACATTTAAGATCGAACTGAAGAACTAATGAGATCAGAGGTTATCACGAAAATACTTCGTGTCAGGAAAAGATATTGACGTTAAGAACTGATAATAAAAGGAATAGAATGATATTAAGTGCATGAACGAAACTGAGTTTTGGTGTTTGTTCTTCTGAGACTGAGCAGGGAGCTCCCTGGACTGAGATGATCACTGTACCATCGTTTAGGAAACAAACAGGTATATTAAAACCTTCCGTTGGTGTAAAATACGTCATATTTCAAGAAATTGGAAACCTAAGAAACATCATTCTTCGATAAACTTTACTTACTAGGTGGAAGATTTGGCATTTTCAAGGCTTTCCAGATGAGAATACTTGAAAACCGAACGCAGTATGACTGTTTTTTGAGTTAATGGGCTTACTGATGGGTCAGTTTCTACGATATCTTCATTGACGCAATTTTGTACACGCGTTTAATTTCCATTTGACAGTTTGAGCCATTGCTGTGGCAACGGCAAATGTCTGTCACCATTTTACTTTGCGCCTTAGTGCTAGGCATTCCGCTGTTTTCGTCAGATGCGACTGAAATTCGAAGTTAGCAAAAGTAATATCTTTCTGCTGCAACTCCCCTTAATGACATACTTGTTATGTTGGAAAGCCTTAATGCGCAAGTTTTGAAGTATATTGGTTAAGAGTCGGAGTGATAACAATGATGTATTCGCGCTGTGTACATACTTTTCATTCCCTTTAATTTAAATGACAAAACTTGCATTCAGCATCTGTATCGAGACATTTCCAATCCCAGGTTAATCTAAAACCCAACTCTGCAGATAACGTCCTATTTGTATGAATGCCAGTTGTGTGGTTAGTGCAAATTTTACTTCAAATATATTTGCAGGGAAATTCTTTCACGCACGTACTTGAGTTGCCTTTTGGTAATACTGGCTTAATTTTTACATTACACGCATGTTACAAAACCTGTCTTCGTTCAGGTCTTGATCAATAAGCATTTCATGAAAAAGTTGTGACTGAGTTCAAGTCTTGCATTCAAATACGTAAAAGACCCTCAGAATGGAGACTTGTGCGACAAGGAACCAGTAGCATGGGGAACTGATAAGATGGGGGAAACAATCACGCGGGAGACCAATGTGACGGGAACCAATGACACGGTGGACCAATGAGAAATGGAACCAGCTGACCAATGAGACGGGGAACCAAAGACATAGGGGACTAAATAGTGAGAGAAGGGACCAATGAGACAGTGGTCTATTGAGATGAAAGTGTAGGGGGCGGAAAATACGGGTAATAATCCGACGAAATAATAGCCAGGGACTTATGAGATGGGAAAATAGTGAGAAGGAATAATGAAATTGGAGGGGGGACTAATGACAAGGTGGATCAATGATACGTATACGTATAACGCTTATTGGGGCACCAATAAAACTGGGAACCAATGAGACGGGGGACTATAGAACGAATCCTTTCCAATTTACTACTACAAAAATGATTGTCTATCGAAATGATAACAAAAAGTCGCATGTTTGAAGGGAAGATCATAACTTCCCGTGGACTGGACCCTCTTGATTGAACTCGCCAAAACTTCTAGTGGACAGATTGAACCGCCTATCTTCAAACTTCGGCTGTTCGGGTAAGATTTAGTCGGGGTTTAAGGTGGAAAATCGTTCCAGGCGAAAATTATGAGATTAAACGTCCCACTGACATGTCACTTCACACACACATATATATGGATGCGAGTTCTTCCGATATTGTGCTTAATATGATAGCCATTGTCAAAAGGGAGGAAACAAACAATCAAATGCAGAAGCGGCATTCTTCATTTGAATATGTGTGTGTGGGGAGGGGGCATTTTCGTCAAAGATTCACTGTGTCAAAATTCAAAGACAATGGGTGAACCTCCAACATGGATTGACGCAACAGGAGTGTCACCTATTGGGGCCCGGGGCCAGAACCCTTTTTTCAAGGGTATCATAAAATTTTGTCTGAAAATTCATTTCTTAAAAGCTTAAAATGTCAAAGTACTAGGCGAAACTAATTGTTTTTGAAAGATGAAACTCAATTAGAGTATGCATATCTACTAGTATCATGGCTAGTTAGATTTGCGGGGAAGGATTTTCTCAGTGCTGTCAATTTCCAAGCCTTCAGCTTGAAAGTAACGAATTTCGGCATAAATTCAAGCTCTTACGATGAATATCCCCATCGAGTGAAAATTTTACGCCAACACAAACAATTTGTCGTGCAGTAGAGGGTTAGTCTCGCTAATGAAGAAGTGCCAAATCCGACCATTGTCTATTCCTGCTATATTACACCCGACCATTCCATAACACCAATCTAATCAAACTTACATGCATGCATTAATAATTCACTCACAACAATCTGCCAAGTGCTGCCAAAAGCGTTCATAGTTATGGTCCTCACGGCCCCGTTGCAGAGATCAGAGAGAGTGTCACTCTCCCTTTAAGGAGTTACTTTTAAACATCGTTTTCCCGATCGTAAGTTATGTTCATCGATACACTATTCAATGGTAATTTAATAATGAGTGGCTGTATAACAAGTGTCTAGGAACGAATTATTCCCTCATTCACGTCTTCCATGGCATTCCACCTCCATTGTCAGGATGTATACTCAAATTTAGGTACCACAATGATCTCAGAAGGCCTTGAAATGTTTCCTTGAGAGTTTCAGTAGAGTGAAACATGTGAAAATGGCATTTCTGGACAAACAGTGATAAGGCTCTAGAAGTACGGTACCATTTCCGGCAATCTAAAGACATTCTTAACCCAAAAGGTCCCGCGTCAGTTGTCTCCCGGCGCATCTCACACTTGAATGGAATGCCCGTTCTTGGTTTTAGGCCTAATTTACGACCCGGCCTCACATACAACCTTTTACCCTATTGATTAGTTTACTTTAGTTTACAAAGGAAACGGTACCGTCTGGTAATACTAAGTTTCTGATCATTTTGCAATTTGTCCATATTTTTTTTTATTGGAAGTGAAAATTTTATTGCATACGAAAGCTCAAAATAATGAATTCTACCTACAAGCCTGAAAATGCCATTTTCGGTCACGCGATTTTTTCTTCGCGCAAACTGATGATGAGCTTAGATTCCAAGGTTAGGGCCCCCAAAATTTATGTTGGCACGACTTTCTCATCGACGCCTTTGGAAAGATCTACATTTTTGTGTCAAAACTAACATAGTGAGCCTATTTTCTTCCATAATGTTTGATTAGTACTTCAAGGTAATTTATGTCACTCCTACACCCGCACCCCAAGGAAAAGGTCACAGGTCATTGGACAAAGATATGGTTTCATTGACAATGTTGGTGGAATACTTGTTTGTTTCACCATGATTGACTTTTTGTGCTTTCTCACACACAATTTACTTGATGGTACACATTTTGAACTTTTAGACACATTGAAAACAACTTGGAGGAAAAGTCTGAACAAGAAAGGACCAAACAGGAACCCACAACACTCTTTGGCACATCATTTATCTGTTTTCATTCCATTATTTACATGTACACAAATTTCATAGGCTTGTCTGACAACTGACAATGCAATTTTTACATTCTATACATATGTTTGGTTTCAACATCAAACGTTGAAAAAGTACGTATTGCTGTAAAACCTGTGTCAAAATGCGAGAAAAACATGCAATATTATGGATAACTTGAACAACTTGAGAAATGAATGGCAATTCTTGTTTGTAGTTGAAATTATTCTCCAAGTGTTACCATAAAATATTGTAGGTAACTGTTAACGGAAAGACACAACTGCAACCACCCAACCATCACTGACTTAATTAAGATAGTACACAGAGAGAATCAGGTTGCCCTCACAGAGTGGTTATAAAGGGGGCTAAGTTAAAGGCTTCCACGCTCAGTTTAGAGCATATTAAAGTTGTATTTGAACCAGACTTAGATTGTATTATAAATACATAAATATGTAGAAGTAACCCACATGCAAGTAAAAATTTGACTTGGTATTAATTCCCACGACTTAAACAGGAACATTAATTTTATTAAACGTGGAAAAATTCTTTAGTACCATAGTGCTATTATCATCAGTGATATAGCTAAGACAGGAGAGGTACACATGAAATCTTAGCAGATGGTTGCTACAAGTTTCAGAGGTTAAATTAGTTTAGATGGAGTTTTACAGCCCAGTTTCCAACCAATTGGTTCAGGTCAGCCAACCTTTTTTCCAGTTCTGACTCACTGGCTTGTTTTCCCTGCTCCATTGCTTAACCAGAGCATCAAGAACAATGGCAGTAGGTTCCATTTTTACAGTCTTTGGTATGACTCAGCCAAGACTGGAACTCCCAAAATCTTGACTGCAAGCCTGATGCTCTAACCACAAACCCCAAAGGGTAAGGAAACCCAAAAAGCAGCATGTACAGTGACTGTTCGTATGGACAGAGGTGAAAGATATGGGGACAAGACATTTCTTCCAAATTCAGTTCAAGACTCAAGTTAATTTTGCAGTCATTATTTTGGGCTGATGCACACTGTTTAACAAGGTGTTTTTTGATTGGCTGTTGCCAATGTACTGCATCGATTGTATCCTTTGTTAGGGTTATTGTTAGCCAGTTGGGAAATTTCTTGTTGAACAGTGCACATTATTTCTAGTCACTGGAAACAAGTGTCAAAAATTATCACCTTATAATTCAAAATTTCTCAATCAGCAAGGCTCAAAACATTCATTGATACAAACAGTTACTACAAATCAGTTTGAAGTCATTTTTTTTTTTTTTGTCATTAGAAGCAAGATGGCTGCACCTAAAATGAGAGCAAAAATTTTAATGCTAGAAAACAAATAAAACTAACATAATAACAGTCTCAAGTTACAATACTCAGACTCAAGTCAGAATCAAGTCCATCTCAAGTCTTCATTTCTATGAGTCTGCCATTAAATTAATGAAGCTGTCAAAAACAGTTCCCTCCATATTCTGTATTATACACACCAAATCGAAGGTAGGTGGAGGACCTATTTCCCCCACTTACTGTGATAACATAATGACAGAGAGTATCGTTCTAATGCAACCAGGGTTGACACCATGCTGGGGTGGCACTGAGCGGTGCTACCCGCCTCTCAAAATCTCCACCCAGTACTCATCATCATTATCAGCATCACCACCAGGAAGAAATTTCTTACCCTAACTGGATAAAATTTTAAGGTTTCTTTGGAATTGAGAGATAATTCCTTCTCGTATTTTGTAAGGACTCTCCAATCTGCAAAAATTTTTCAAAGGGAAGGTGGGACAGTAACTCCCCTTAGATTGCTCCCTCAGGATGGTGACCACAAATTTCCCAGCTCTCAAAATGGTCTGGTGACAACCCTGTTTGCAACCTAAACAAAACGAGTCTTCTTTGGATCCACCTGATACAGACAGAAGAGAATTTAAATTATTCAACCATTCAACCCCATCATAGGACCTTGTGTACAGTAAGTACAGCTTCCCTAAGAAAAATTAGATACAACATATTACAAAAGTTATTAATGTTATGCTCTATCATCTGAAAAGCAATATACTTACTTAAATTGCATTGCCCTGTATAAACAAGTAATGCAAAATAATGCAAAACAGTGAGATTTCCTTTATAAATACTACTTTACATCCTGCAACTGCATTTCATATATTATTTAAAAGTCATGGTTTTTAAAGGTGTATAAATTTATGTACTGCTAGTAAATGAAATACTCCCTCATGTCCTATCAATCTGAACATTTCTTGTTCCCAATCTAAAGTTTCAAATGCCGTTATCATACTTGACTTCAGTGGAATTCCTTCGGACAATGACTGCGGTTTCTACAGCTAATACTAATGGCACCACCCAGCAAATAAATATTGGATCAAAAGACACAAGTTCAAAACAGCACACAAGTTTCCATAAAAAAAATCAGACATCATTATAAGAATACAAAGATACAAAACATAGCATAAAATATATGACATTATAATCATGCATCATCTAAGCTGAAAAAGCATGCAAAGTTTCACTCAACATGCACTGCTAAATGCAACATTACGCACTCAAATAAATCCTGCAATGCAGGTGAAATAATTATCTTTTGCTTTCACAAAAATACTGTACCATAATGCTGTGGCTAAATGCCAAGCCATCAGTAATAAAAAACCACTTTAACATTATACAAATTTTATAGAGTATCACCATGAGTCAGCTAGCACCGCAGTTATACATCCCAGTGAAAGATACCATTTTAATTCTTTTTACCTTTTAAGATCATTATTTATCAATAAAAACCTGTATCCATAACAGACAGGATAACATGTTTTTTGAGGGGTGGGGTGGGAGCTTTTTTTTCTCTTTTTTTTTCATACAAATGGTTTGCTTTCACATGGTGCAGTATTTGTTAATATGAATTCAAATGTTGATACTTTTAGTTTCCTTAGAAAATAAATCTTCTCTGGTCAATGACTTAGATCAGCATAAAACAGATTGATACTTAAACACAATGGTTTCCATCCTGTATGAGAAACAATCTTGACCCAGCCACTACTTTGTGTCTCAAAAACACCAATCCCTTTATTCTCTCTAAAAAAAAAACTGGTTGATAACTTGAGGAATTTTAGAATCAGCTCCATGCAACCAGAAACAACACCACAAGTCCTCAGTTTAGCATTCATTACGTAACCTCTGTGTAAAACACAGCACACAAAGTAAATTGCAGGTAAAATGTGAACTTCTTTTTTAGTAAACCATAGATGGTAAAAGTGGAAATGAAACTAGTTTTATTCTATGTATTTAAGAGATTATCACACTCAAACATTAGAACTGGCAAGAATAGGCTAGATTCACAGAAAAAGAAAACTTTGCTGACCAATCACAGAGCCTACTACTAGATGCTGTTATCAGCTTTGATAAGATTCAGACGTTGCATGACTCCACTGCTCAATCAATATGTCCCAAATTGTCATGTGGTCTTCTTAAAAAAGTAAAACTGTTACAAACCATCATTTAATGATGAACAATAATTTTTAAGATTGGGATAAAACTAATGATTTAATGTTATATTACATGTGATTAACCTTTCGTTGGCACCAAATTACCTTTGACCTATATCAAAACTGTTTTGATAACCAATCAGACAGCTGCCATAAGATTTGAATATAGTGTACTGTACCATGATGTAATACAACACAAAGGGGGGGGGGGATGCAAACCTGAAAATGAATTACTACACCAATACCCACTGAAACCAACCAGGGAAAATCAGATCCTGCAACAGTCATTGAAGTACTTGCCAATATCAGCCTTGAATGGGGTATGGGGAGTTTACAACCTGCAAGTCCTCTTAGCGGTAGTTGCACACTGCCAAGATCATTCAAAATACCCCAAAATGTTTTAAGGTTCTCAACATTCATCACTAGCAAATGTCAAACTTCAAAAAAAAAGTTAAAGCTTGGTAAATTTTCAGACTGAACGTTGACACTGTAAATATGACTGTAGCACTATAAATCTGCAAGTCAAACAAAATTATTGGAAATTCCTCTATCATCTTGTCTTTATGTTCAAACAAGAGTATGTGCTTGCTTTTTACAATGGGATTCTGGCTGATCTTAAAACCCAATAAATTTCACTACTATTTTGATTAAAATAAAAAAAATCTTTTTCCAAATATTTTATTCCTAGTTAAAAAAAAAAACTATATGTTTGTCACATGAAACAAACACATAACAAGTTAAAAAAACAATCTTAACAATATCAAGGGTTTGAAGAGAAAAAAAAACCTAAATATGCAACTAGGTGCAGAACAATGACAGAGTAAAGGCTTCTGTCAAAACCAGCCCATCTTTAACAAAATGATGCATCAACACAAACTGGATTATGGATGTTTGTTTGGAAGCAGAATGCAATCAAACAGAATGGGAAACAACTCTTAATCGATGATGTGATATAGCTACAAGCACAAGGCTATGTGGCATTTGGCAATGGCGAAAGATTGGAAATATAAGTACTGAAAAAGAGATTTAAATAAGTAAAGTCAGAAGTTTCACTGTCAACTATAAACACTCCCCAATTCCATCTCTGATGGGCTTTGAACTAAATAATACATACAAGTTAGACACATGACTTAAATTTCAATCTGTATGGAAAACTTTCAATACCCCAACTGCACACATGGTAAGAAGGTACAATTTTAGTAACCCCTGCATCTTCAAACAATAGTAAGACTTTTATTTATTTTTTTTTTGTTTTGTTTTAGAAATGAGGGCCTTCTAGTGACCACCTACTTTAAATTTCTGGAATCATACCATATCTACTCACTACTACTGTATCAGGGAATTTTAAAGCCACTGTCACAATAAAACAAATTGAAATCAGATTCTGATTTGATTTTTGTGAGGTCTTGTTAAAATCTTCTCTGCAGCCTCCATCCCTGATGTGAAAGAGCCAATAATTTGTCAACCAGTGTAAGTACAGTATATGATTTGCATCTGAAGTACAGTATTTTAAAAGAATGCTTAGTTATTTTCTGTGATGTCATACCGACATACATTTTGTTATTGGACAAAATAATCCTACAAAATGTATTTGTCCACGTGACTTCATGAAATAATTAGCATGAATTTAATTTTCATAGTCATGCAGTACAACTCATATATTCACAAATGTAGGCAAGTTTGTGACAGCAGCTTTAGAAATGAAACAATGACCAAATCTATACTAGGATTGATTTAATTCTTTCAAGGCACCACCTTTAGATCGACAGGTCTCTTTGTTCCTGCAGTCTCTGTCTACCGCTCTGCTGAGCATCATGTTTACAATTAAGATGCAGGCGTTCCTTACCCCTAGGAAGTGGTGAATCAAATGAGCATCATGTTTACTACAATTAAGATGCAGGCGTCTCTTACCCCTAGGAAGTGATGAATCAAATGAGCATCATGTTTATTACAATTAAGATGCCGGGAATGTCAAAATTAGTCAAATTATGTTGTGTCAAAGCAACAATAGGTATGGCACAGTGCTGTCAAATTTTATAGGAAATGTGCATCAAAGTTCTATGGAATGTTTATAGTCAATTGCATGAGACACAAGTATATTTGCACTTACTAATAACTATTGACTGACTTTTCCTTGGGATCAGGAAGTGTCTCTCACAATTCACAAGTACATAAAGAGTGTGTTTCCTCATTGTGATTTTTGATAATGTAGCACTATTCTAAGAAATCTTGTAATTGAGATAAGAATTTTCAATCAAAAAAGTACACTGCCTCAAAGAGCATGTAGAATATTAGATCTTCATGATACATCCCTACTATACTTCACTATAAATGTTGGCATTGTCACAAACATGACTTACTGTATACTCAAACCACCATCTACAGTAGGCACAATTTCAAATAAACTTACATTATATCTCTCAAGTTTTCTTTAAATAGGGTTCCTTTACTTTCTGAAGAATCAGTTCTCATGCCTTTCCCATTACTGATAAATAGTTATTAAGTAATTTGCATGACCATCCTCTTGACATGTAACATCAAATTTATTGTCAAAAGAATAAAAAAAGCATTTTGGTGTTATGAGTGAGAATGAAACAGTGTCACTTTGAAAAAGTTTCCATAACTGTTCTTCACACAATTTTCCTGAATTTCAAGACTTTTCAAGGCCATGAAATATTTTTTTTATTTTCCATGTTTTTCCATGACCAGAAGAATCAGGAATAAATTGCAATGAGGATAAAAATAAAATTGATTGTAACTACTACAAGTCCTCAGTTTGGAGTTGGCCAATTACAATAATTACATAAATATTTTCACTACCAACAATAAAAGCACAATAAAAGCACCCAAAAAGCTTTTACTCAAAAAGTCCTTTGTATATTAAACAACTGAAAGGCGGGTTAGGTAATGAACTTGAAAAGCGAGCACCTTCATATGAATTGTTGGTAGCTTTATAATTCTGTACCCCATTTGAAGGACCTGCATATCAACACAAGTTCGTAAAGAAATTACTAGAAGGTAATGCGTGGGTGTACTGTGGTTTAAGGAATTTTCCAGATACAAAATTCATTTCCTTCATAATACACAGATAAATGTCCTCTTTCACAAAGTAAAAAAAAACTGAATCTGAATGTTTGATCTGGGGGATACTAATTTTCAAAAAAATGCAATTTTTTCTTGAGATTAAGTGCATTATGAGAAATCTGTGATGTCATTGCATCACATTCATTTGACATTGAATTCAATTCATTTACAATTCTGATGCCATTGCAGGGAATTTTAAGCAACATTGCTTGCAATACCCTACTGTACATATGTCATACGGTAAGTCTAGATCTACAAGAAAAGACATTCAAACATTCCAGCAGTAACAAATTTCGAGACCAGCAGAATGACTTATTAAAAAGAAAAACAAAAGGAATCGGATGCAATGTTTCAAACATTACATATTAACGGTCTGTGGCTTTGTTGAAAAGTGGCAGTTTTTTTCAACAAAATTAATAACTCCTGCAAGTGAGGTATATTGAGTTTATAGGAAAGGGTACATTGCTATATGGTTTGGGGGAAATGTGTAATATGTCCATCTTCACTATGAAATCGAAGTGAGAAACTACTGGAATATGCCTTAAATCGCCAAGCAAAGTACTGAAACACCAACTGCACATAAAAACATTCAAAACACTCCAAAGTACTGCCACAGAAAAAAAAAAGATTAAAAAAGTGTGTCACAAAAAATGTAACAACTACTGGCCTCTTAATATTGACAAATCAAAGAGATGCAATGAAAGCAGTGAGAAAGAAGATAGTATATTCTAAAAAATGAGAGCAAAAATATTGAGGTTTCAGAATACCATAAAACCAAAAAAGTACCATCAGGTCATCTCTTTAAAGGACAACAAAAAAACTGCCACCAACAACAAAACCTCTCTTTCACCATGACTCCAATTGTGGCATACAATGTCTTCACAAATCTTAACATTTCAGATTTTGAATATTCTAAACCACAATTCATACTGAGGTAGTAGCATTAAATAAGAAACTGTAAACCAGTAAATCCACTGCTTCTTCAAAAGAAATGTAAAACGTGTTTTTTTTTTTACACTTCTGCACCAAGAGAGACTAGTAAAGTAACAAGAAAACAGTTAAACAGTCTGCATCTTTCTTGTCTACTGTAGAGACAACGGCCAACGTTTTAAGTCCCCTCTTTATTCAAAGAGGTAAAACACCCGAACGGCAGGTACTTACTCATCCAACGATAAAAGAACATATGCCTATCCATATAAAGGCGTACCTTAAGTAATGCAAGCTGTCAATGATCCAAAATCTTTCCTAACAATTAACTTAAGCAAGCATCTGAAGAGAAATGAGACACTTCTGGGGCTAAATTTACCTGCATAGCAGGCTGTACTGCATATTCCTTGTTCAGTCATATCCCTAACCACTGACAAAGTTAATAACAAACAAATTCTTTTGGACATTCATAGAAATAAGTGGCATCAAGACTGGTTGAATGACAGTAAATATTCACTAGAAGGCGACATCCTGTTGAAAGGAAAGGCATGTTGTAGCCAGTGCCAAAGGCAGAATTGGTATGTCATTGTAATACCCATACCCTGGTAGTACCCACTGCACAGGTGGTTATGCAACACATTAATTACTAACATCTCAGGTTTCAGTCAAGACTTCCACTTAATGAAAACACACTACACACACTCAAAAACAATAGCACAATTCATGAGAGAGTACATGAATGAGCCATATTATGACAATGAAGTATGCCTCTGTCTCTGTCTATGTCTCTGGCAGATGGTGGTTTTGGAAGGTGAGGAGCTGAGAAAACAGTCTGCTATGCGAGGTAGGGCCACATGGTACACAATTAATAGCATGGATATAAAGTGAGACAAGGGAGGCCAATCAATGTCTGCTGGATTATCTGAGTAAAAGAAACATTAGCCTTTCCTCAAAATGCCAGGGTACTGTTGTTAAGCTCAGGCCACACTACCACTATTTCCCACGACACAACGACGACCACCCTCCATGTTGGCAGGTATGTGAACACTTTAAAGACTGTAATTTCTTCAAATTACATCATAAGCTGTTGGCCTGATTGAACAATTTTTCTGTTTGTTCAATCCTAATGGGATGCAGTCAGTGTGTTTTAAGCCTGGGTCACACTGCAACAACAACCAAAGAAGTGTCTACAATATGCAAATTGTCTACAACAGAGAGTCTTTGGTAGTTATGACAGTTTGACCCGAACTTTGCATTCCATGTGTAGGTTTCATTACAATAAGTAATACATTTTGCCATCTTTTGCTTAGTGTTGAATCAGTGTAACTTTAAACCCCTAAGTGATTGGATCTATGATGTTCAAGGGTTACTTAGCTTCACTGTTGTTTGTTGAACATGAATTTGATGTCTCAAATGTCATAATTCTTGGTAGCATACATATATACATGGTTCTACCAATGCATGCACACGGTCATACCTTACCAACCAGCTGCTCAGGTACTGGGTAACCAAACATTTCAAAATCCCTTTGATATACCTTGTACAAATTCTTCAATTCATCTAAAGACAAGGTGTTATAGTAAGAGGTAAAAACACTCTCCTTAGAGCTGTTAGTTGGACTGCTATGATTGGATGATGGGAATGATACTATGTTTTCAGCTCCTATGACTTTCAAGATAAATTTTGAATCTTCCTCCAAGGTTTCAAACTGACCCAGAATTGTGTAGTCCAAGTCACACAGTCTGCATTGCAGGTACTGACGACTCCAGTGTTTGTTGAAAGATTGAGGTGGCAGTTCACTGATGTAACGAGCAAACTCAGAAAACTTAAGATCATACTGGATATTTGTCTTAGACTTTGGACGGTAACGAGATATGATCTTCCTGCCCAGATTCTTTTGCCATTTTGGGGCCCTTTCAAAACTTGAATTGGGTGCAAGTTTGTTCAGAAAAGCAGAAAGAACCCTTGAAAATGGATTCCTAGAAATCATAAACTTTGTGTAAGTCTTCATGATGTGTTTCTGTTCTGAATCTGTGTACCTCCACAGCTGTTTCATCCACTTACCAGATTGTGAATTAATGGTCTTCTGGTCAAATTGATCTGTAGAAGAGGCAACACCATCCAAAACCAGCAGTACACTCTTCCAGCTGGTACAGGCAGCTTTTGGTGTAGAACAGTAGACAAACTTGTATTTGTCATTGACCCATATATTTAATTGTCTTTTACTAATGTCATGCAAGGAGCTGGATTTCTTTTTCCAGTTTGAACAAGATAATGACAGTTGGGCATGCCTCTGTCTCTGAATCTCAAGGTGATGTTGGTAGTACAAACTGTCAGGAGCTTCTAAATGTGATATCTGAGGAAGACAGTAAGACATACATTTTAAGTATTGTACTTAAAATATTCTCATAAAACTTGCATCAAATTTGGGTTCATCTTATCCTTGGGGTTATTTGGTACCATTTTTACCTCAAAACAAACAGGTTTGAAGTCAAAATGCAAATTATTTCCCCCTCCCTATTCCTTACCATCTCAGCTATGCAGGGGATCCACAGGGTAAAACCCCCAGATGTTAGTGGGTTTCAATGTCTTAGAATCTACAGTACCTGTACAAGACAACTGTTTTAAGGGGTAACTCTCAGAGGTAATGGTCTTGGGTATAAATATTTACATGTGTAAGATAGTGTAGGTACATAATGACAATACAGACAACACCAAGGAAGGGTCTGTTCGTTAGTTAGTTGTACAGCAGATGGAGTTATACGGCCCAGTTTCCAAGCTATTGGTTCAAGTTGAGCTGGCCACAGCCTTTTTTCCAGTTGTAGCTCACTGGCTTGTTTTCCTTACTCTATTGCTTATGCATCACGCACAAATGTTCATTTTTAAAGTCTTTGGTATGACTCAACCTGCAAATAGAACCTGGGTCTTCCACGTGAGAGGCCAATGCTCTTACCTTTAGACCAAACACACGATCTGAAGCATTAAAAAAAATGGTGGTTCGAGAAATATGCGATACCTGAACATGATTCAAATGTACTGTACCCATACAAACTCAGTCCAACACACAGCCTAAAAGTCCTTACAAGTTTGGAGGATATGGGAACTGAATAGCCACATGCATGCACCCATTCCCCATGCATGAGCTACAGTAACTACTGAGACATGAAATGTTAACTGGCAATTGCAAGCAAAGCAAGTATTAAAGGTTTGCATTACAGTAGAACTGTTGTAAGATCCACTACCATTGAAAAAATGTAAATGCTAACACATTTTAAAAGATAAACCATTAGGAGATGATATTAACGGATCCCACAAAAACCTGTAAATTAAAAAAAAATTGTCATTTGATGAAGGCACACCCCATCATTCATCCCAGGGACATGAAGGCCTACCTCAAATCTAAAATTTCGAAAGAGAACATTTGTGTACTGGAAGGGATTATTAAATGCATGTTCAAGTGGTTACAGCAGAACATATGACTTGTAGCCAGAAGGCCTGCCCATAATTCTGGAATTCAACTCCTGGCCACATCATACCAGAGTCTTTGAAAATGGAACCTTTTGCCATTATGCTTGGTAATGAGCAATTAGCAATGGAGTATAGGGAAAAGAATCCAATGAGCCACAACTGGAAAAATGACAACTCACTTTTTAATGGGTTAAAAACTGAGCCATAAAAACTTATTTGACTCCCACGAATGGCTAATACTGTATGTATGCCTAAATTCTTTTGTAAACAAGCTTTTTCTTGGTTGTCACACGTTCTTAACCTTCCCTTGAATTTTTAATATAGATACCTATCTAGCTATTAGCTCTACTTTCTAATTCTGCTCACCCCCTTTGTAAGTTCTGTGCAACCCAAGCCCGCCAATGCAATTGGGGTTAGGAGTTAAGTTAGGAGCACACATTCAGTAAGACGTGGCGCACTGGTCACAATTTTGAAGAATGTATTGTACACATCAATTGGTAAACTTTATCACTTACTCTATTTTTTAAATGTTGATAAAAATCCTCTTCCTGCTGCTCATGAGTGAGTTCATTCACAGAAATATTCTCAGCATGATCCTCTATCTTAGTTTGATCTGGTTCAGAGCTGTCATAAGATGATAACATACTTGAGTCTTCATCTCCATCTAAATACAATCACAAAAACTAAAATTAATCACTTTCATTAACCAAAATAGTACTAGAACTGGTGTAAGTTCTGTAATGAAGTGAAATACAGTATCTCTAAGACATTTAAAAAAATTCATTCAGTACGCAGTTCATAAACCCTGTTCATAAACCAGCAGTACACAGCTGTACACTTACTTTTTCTTTTCTTTTAGGGGGGGAGGGGGCAGGATTGAATTTGTGGGATAATCTACTGGAACTGTCATCAAGTCTCCGAGGAAAAGTTACAGTACAACTGAATAGCAACAAAGGCAAACATGTAGACTAAAATGTGTATTATTAACTGCAAGTACAATCACATAAATCGTAACTACTGTACAAAACTTGACTATTTGCATACCTCCCAAGTGACATGCATTTCGCAGGTTTGACCCGCATTTGAACACCCAAACCCGCCGACCCGCCCAGCCCTCTGAAAAACCCGCATATCAAATTTCCGAAGTGTTCTTGGTTAGAGAACCACACAAATTGACAAATGATTGAGCTTACCGATAACTAAATCGTATCTTACACTGACAGCATGTTCAACTGTTCGCGCTGATGTTCAATGCATAGGTCTAATCCGTATGTATGGACCTGTTTGCTCTCGCAACATTGCTATTGGCTAACCTTCGCAGCAGTAATGGAATATATTCCTGTCACTGCATAAAAAGTGTTAAAACCTCATGCAACGCTGCATTCAATAGAGAAAATGAATGCCTACTTTGCGGGTTAGAGGCGGGGCTTGTCTCAGAGTTTCCCATCAAACGAACATTCTTGAGAGTGCTTGTCATTCTGTGTGTTTTCATGGCTAGAACGCCATGCCATATGTACGAAGGTATATATTGAAAATCACTTGCAGCATGTTACGAGCATCGGTGACATATCGAGTTGACTTTTGCAAACTGGACGGTACTGGTAACGCACCAAAAATTGCGGCAACAATTAACAATTAAATATTGTGATTAGGAGAGGTTTTAGTCATTTGTGAGTATCATGCAGTATAGGCCCTCACATTATTTTGGCATGATCTCTCAATACATTATTTTTCTAGGTTACCACCAAAAAATCAGTACCGTACTGAACTTTTTTCGTGCGGTAACATGGCAAAATTGTCATCTTATTTGCAAAAAAAGTGCCACCATTTTGCGTGTAGACACTTCTAACATTCAAAAATTTTTGAAAAGGGGAGGGCTTATACCCCTACTCAGGCCTGCGATCCACCAACGGACAGATCAGTTGGACCCGCATCTAGCCTCTCGGAACTTGGGAGCTATTTTTTTTGCCATCTTATTAGGGGTAATCTCTAAGAGATTACAGGGACATTCCAGCTACCAACTCTCAAATAGAGTCATGTACAGTAACTCAGCCAAGCTTACACAAGGTTCCCCTGTTATTCCACTGTGCAAACGATTTTGGGCAACTCTGATGGTCCATCACCTGAACACCGGGCCATATTTGATAAAATAAGCACATTTATTACAATAGGATAAAAAGGGAGCCTTCATATGATTTCATTGTTTACCATAGCTGCATGACCCAAATGACCTTTGAGCTACTTCAAAAGTGTAACTTTTATGATCTTTCATCTACCAAATACTCTGGCAACCTTTAATATGATTTGGTTTAGCCTACCGAGTTGAAGAATTTTCAGCGATTTTACATTTTGAACTTTACATGACTCCAAAATGATCAACTTTTAAATTCTCACCTTTGATGTTCTACCAACCACTGAACACAGTGAAGACATTTCATGAAATAGGTGAATAACCTGTAAGAGTTGAACTTCTCTGGGTAATTTCACTGTTGACCTTCCCATGATCCCATATGACCTCCAACGTACTGTCCCTCAAAAGGTTCAACATTGAAGATCCATCAATCATATTTGCTACATCTGAGAAAATTCGAACTTATACCTCGTGGAGTTGAAGGACTTACTGTAGTATGAATACAGTACACTGTTCACCTTTGGTAGTTTGACCTTTTCAACCCATAAATTACCTGCATCCTGTTGGTTGGGAGTTGTAAGATATGCCCATGGTATTTCCCCCCTGTCCTAAGAGGCTACTAAAGGGGAACCAAATCTGAACTTGAACCAAACTTGAAAAAAATTTAATCTTTCAACTTTTTATTAAGTTGACTGACACTACAGTATAGCACCTTCCTGTTGTTTTGTCGTTAAATCTCATCTAACTGCCCCACTAACTGATCCATTAATTACCCTTGACCTACTTCAAAGAACAACTTTGATCACCCATAATCTGCTTCACATTTCTGCCAAATTTACCCAAAACCTACCTTGTTGTGAACCTGTTAGCTCTACTCACCTCACGTATAACTACTATTTGACTGTCTCATCTACCTAAGAATGAGAACCCATGGCAACAAAACTCCAGCCTGGTAGGCCTCCTATAAGCAAGCTATCCAAACTTGCCCTTTGCCAGCAGAATAGTCAACTTCATTGTTTATAAGACAAGAAGGAGTGCAATAGGTTTGAAAGAATTTCAACATAACCACAAGGAGATGAAGGATTCTGTGTTTTTTTAGAATTTGACCTTGCATGAGCCCACATGACCTTTGACCTACATTTAGTTACCACAATTTAAAAGCCCCTGATATCTGTTCTGACTGTACCAGCTTTGGCAATGATTGGTGCAAGAAATTGGCGACAGCAGTCCTTTTTTCAATGTTTACAGCAGAACAAAGTCATTTAAATGACATTAGCTCAATACAACTAGTTAAGGTAACTAGTTGAACTACAGTAATAACTGAAAGCATAAATGTCAAATTGGTTGTCTTATAACCCACCCTTTTCTGTCCGATTCCCTCACTCTTTACTTAACCAAAAAACATCATAATACATTGCTCTCACCACCTACAGTAAAGTACCATCCTCAGAATATGCAAGTAGGGGTAATAAATCCATGCACACACTGTAATTGCACTCCCATTTTTCAATGATGTTCTATTTGATAATAAATCTGTGTACAAACTATAATTGCACTCACCTTCTTCAATGATGTTTCTATTTAATGAGAAACTCAACTCTGAGCGCTGGTAGAAATGGAAGATGCAGAGAACACAGAGAATGAAAATTAATACACCAAGGGTACTCTTTGTATTCATGCTGTTGTTTTTATGATAACCTGCAAAATAAAGAAAAATTTGAGTTTGTACTGTACCATCCTCAGCTTCCTTTCACATTATGAAGTTGGTGATTCCCTATACAAACTGTTTCTCTTGCATTCGTTTGTTCACACTTTTGTTATAGTACTGTATTCAATGCTAAAATAACCCTTCCTGCCTGAGTTTGTTTACAAAATTCATATAAACTTTGTCACATTTACAGTACAAGTAAATGGTTGATTGGCAAACAATTTGTTAATGGTGCATGTCCACTGCCATCAAAATGTATATAGTAAATTATACTTGTCTATTTATGCTTGCAAACAAAAACTCTACATGTATGCAAAAAGTCTACATGTGTAGGTGTTCATGACCTCTGCAAATCAATGGCAATTCCCATATGTCTTCCTTAAAACAATTCCTACTGCACCTCCCATTAATAACCTTAACTTCTCTACAGTAATTTCTTGGCAAATGACAATTAAGTGGGAGGGGAGCCCTCTTATAGTGAGGCGGACCCCTCAGTTCTCATCCTAAGTCAAATGTCTCTGGCTGACAATTTGCCCATTTTTTTAATGGATTTGCTGTTTTTTCTAGAGTACTGTACATTTTCTAAAAGAAGATTAACCTCTGAAGAACTTCTGTGAGGATTCACTAATGTCACCAAAAGAGTATCCTTTCACATCTAAAGTACTTTGAGTGCATTTTACTGTACTGTACTTTCCCACTCTTTTCGTGAATGTAGGCATTAAAATTCCATTGACTCCAGGTTGTTAAGTTCTACTGTGCAAGTCATGATGTGCCATACTTTTTTTATTATGATGACAGTGTGTCAACTCATTCTGACTTAAATGAGTCCCCCCCTTGACTTCACAGGTGTGCTCTCTGCTAATTTGGGTTCTCTTTCACTTACTGTAGCCATCTTTCACTTGCTAGGTAAAACTGAAGGTAAGGAGGGCTATCATTTAAATAAGAGGTACAGAGGAGAAATTTTGTTTAACTTTCCCTTCTAATTTTCTAATTTTCCATTTTATCAGTGACAGCACAAAAAGTGGGAAGCAAATAAAGGACAAACTTAAGGAAAATGTTGGAAGGCACAATAAATTTTGAATGAAGTGAGAAACCAAGTGCACAGCACTTATTTTGAAGGCAGAGCCCAGGGGTCCACTTTGGGGCCCTGGTGGTGTCTAGGTGCAAAGCCCCTAGAGAGGTTGTAGAATACCTCTTGGTGATAAATTAAGTCTCAGACAAGATCAGGGGCATACGGTGTAGATTTCTTTTCAACTTTAGAGGGAAAGCCCTGGCAAAATACTGTACTGTATGTCAAATCCCAAAAGTGTGCACAGGAAGCATACACAGAGAGCATAAAGCATTGAGTCCATAAAAAGTGTGGTCTAAAGGTTTAACATGTATGCATACTGCACCTTGTGGTTATAACTAGTTTGCAGAGTTGCAGGCAGGATTGCAGACGTCGAGCAAAAGACTGTGACTGCATGAGTAGACAAATGCCATCCATACCTATGCAACCCCTGGTTCAACCACTGACATTTATGAACTTCCAGCAAATCTGTACAATATTTCTTCTGTTACACTGTTTAGTGTACTTTGAAAGCTAAAATGTAGTTACTGCAACTGCTGTGGACAATATTCATTCATAAGATATTGCATCTGGATTTAGAACAGCTACCTTCCTTAAGCACATTAACAGTTATAGGTTATCATGCAGTACAGTACAAATTTACTGTGCAGTGTAACATGTGGCATACCAATCTTAACATAAATTAATGAACTAGATACATACTAAATTCATTTCAGATTATGCATGGTTTATCAATTACGTCTTTGGCATACATGTTACACCATGTGTTCCTTTTAGAAATACAGTATTATATTAAATATTGACCTTCCTGTATTGTTTTGGAATAATACAAATCAAAATTTGGTTTCAAGATCAAATTTAGGCAACTGACTGAGGGAAATATAACAGTTGTCACCAAATGCTCTTCACAGAACTTTAAGACCAGGGATGTACAAGTAACAATGCCCTGACAAGTCCAAGACAGTTTTCTTACAGAAAAAAAAATGGTTGTAAATCTGTACTGTTAACAGTGGAGATTTATGCACACGACACTCAGTTATATGCAATAATAGATAATAAAAACTGTCATGAGATGTTATCAAAAGTTGAGACTTGCATCAAGTACATCCTTTCCTGGTCATCCCTCAACCATTTAAAACTCAATCCTGACAAAACTGAAGTATTACATCTTGTTTCACGGTTTCGCAATGCAGTACCTTTTGATTGTATTTCCATCGGAGACTCTTTGATTAAGCCTGCCAGAAAAGCAAAAAATCTAGGTGTTGTTTTCCAAGATGATCTTGGCCTATCCCAACATATTAATAATGTGTGTCGTTCCGCTTCATTTTCTTTACATAAAATTGGTAAAATACATCATTTCTTGGACACCCACACTACGGAAAAGCTGGTCCATGCATTTGTTACTTGCCGCCTTGACTATGGAAATAGCCTCTTCTCTGGTTTACCCAGACGTCCAATTTCAAAACTCCAGTGTATTCAGAACTCAGCTGCTAGGTTAGTTTCTTCAACGAAATCTAGTGACCACATTACCCCTGTCCTTACCAGTCTTCATTGGCTTCCTGTTCAGCAATGCATCCAGTATAAAGTTCTTCTACAAACCTACAAGTGCATATATGGTTTTGTTCCTTATTATATCTACAGGAGCTCATATCCAATTGTATAGGCCTTTACGTGACCTTCGTTCCAGTTCTCAATCTCTTTTAAATGTACAATCACCTGTTACCCACTCTTACGGTGATCGTACTTTTGCTGTTATTTCTGCCAAATTGTGGAATAATTTTCCATCTTTTGTAAAGAACTCTTCTTCTATCCAACAATTTAAAACTAATTTGAAAACTCATTTGTTTACTATTTTATACTGACTCCCTGTTGGGCAGTCTTCAGTGCTTTGAGACTCTTTGTGTAATGCGCTTCATAAAAACTGTATTATTAGTATTATTACAGTGCAGTATGTACAGTGAGTACTTACAGTATTTAACCTCTGACAGCTTCTTTTGTTGGTAACATTTAGCTGCATATAGTAAGGAAGGGGGATGCTGAAATGCTCTCCTTATGATGCAAGTTAAAAACTAGAGCACCAAGGATGCAGTAGCTCGATCAGACCTTTAAGGTCATGTGACATGAAAATGACAAAATTGGGTACTTGATGTAAAAAGCATAAAAAACCAAGAAAGTAGTCCCAATTCCCATCAAAATCTGTCAAAAATTGACCATTTTACAGGGCAATCTCTGATCTGCACTCCATATGAGCTAAATATGCAAATGTTGTGATGTCATGAGGGGGGACATGTCATATATGGCTAATGTAATCCCTTGCTTTTACAATCTCTATTTCAAGGACAGTTGTTTTTTCCTGAGGGTTTTATTTTGAAAGTTTAAATTGTGTCCTTGAAAATTGTCAGTATCAATTACCAAACCATAAACTCTCTGCTGAGTAATTAAGAGATGATTAATGTAAGGTTAAAGGAGCTTATTGCGTTTATAAATCCTCTTATTTCGACGCTAGAAACCCTTTAGTGCTTCTGATACACTGTTACAATTCTAAACCCAATATACTTTGGAAGGAAAACTTCTTAATGTCGTCAAAATTTTAGCAAAAAGAAGTACAGTTTTCCTGAAATAAATGCTCATTATCAAACGATAAGCCGCGCCCACATTCTTGTATTGAATATGCATACTATGTCAAAGGTCACGTTGAGCCGGTATGGTAGGTCCCGTTTTTGTTGAACGTGATGCAAAAATAGTACATGCAGTGTGTTATTGTACATTGTCTACTAGCTGACTTTTGCCCACGAAGCTTCGCAAATCATTTTAGCCTTGTGAAGTGTTTAACTTCATCGACAATTTACACTCAAACCCTAGACGGTTATGCCCACGGAATGGAGTCGGCATCATCACAGGTTTGCAACGCTACTTTCCTTCGTTCTGCTGTTAGTTTTAGGGTAACATTAGATGTTTTTCCAGAGATTCGAATTTATTATTTCGAGGTAGGCAACAGCTGATTGCTGCATGCAGGATACATCATTCTATAACGTTAGTTGTTCGGTTTACAGTAACGTTAATAGGGCTTACGCTACACTGGCTTACCACAAGAAGGCCCAGCTGTTACAGTACTGTTTGACATAACGTAACAGTACATGTTGTCAGGGGCAAACCCGATCAGACTCGATGTTTCTCATTTGCCTACAGACACTTTAGATTTCCACAATCCATTATACTAAGCATTTTCTCAGACAGTTAGCTCATTTACTGAGCATTTTCAAAGGTTCGATGAAAAGTGTAGTACACAGTGTGCAGAAGCAGTACACATGTTCATGTAGTATGGTGTATGCAGTGGCCACTTACCAAAACAAGTTGAAAGTGTGTCATTGTGTGACGTCATTAGTATGACCAATTTGATTGGATGACCGGAGGAAATGAAATAAGGAAGGAGAGGTTTGCATGCATAATTGTTTGGGTGAAAAAATTTTCGATTCTAATTTTAACGTTAATTACTGGGTAATTAGAGCTTGTTGGTTAAAAGTTGTATCGTCAGAGATACTATGTAATCTTCAGCAAGGTACCGACGTGCTTAGATACCTGAAATGCGGAAAATACCAAACAAACGCAATAAGTTCCTTTAACAAAAGAAATGTCAACACTTTGCAACACTCCACATCAATATTTTTGCATGTTAAGCATCAAGTTGAGCATATAGCTACCTACTGTACATGATACACAATGTGCTCACAGAGATAACAGACCCCTTGTACATCTCTCATAAATGACAAAGCCAACAATTTCTGTATACATACTATACCATAGCTTACAGATGATTCTCAAGAAAGACAATAACCATGAACAGAAAATTAGCTTAATGGGCTATGACAACAGAATTAAAACTAGAAGCTACCTCCTTAAAGGGCAGGAGCAGTCACCCCAAGTTGAAGCACTCTAGTAGACTGTCCAGTTTCATGATTGGTTGTTGAAGGTCATATGTGACAACATTTTTACTCCTCAAATGTGAAATTTACTGGAAGTTACTGCTTGGTTTACCTTTCATATGTTATACTGAAGTAAGGGCATCCTTTAGACCCCTCCCCCCCCCCCTCCTCCTCAAAGTCACACTCAAAAAACCACTTCTATGGCAAGTCATGGCTATGTGCTTGGTTAAACTATTAACTATAACATTGACTTCATGTGGACTGTGGATACCTGTTGAACTGCATGTGATCATGCATGACTACTGATGAGCTAATTGATTATGTCATGCAGTGGGTGGGTTTAACAGTTAAATGACATTTTACAGCCAAGACTTGTTGAATGGGTTGTTGAGTAGGAAGCGGCAGCTACAAGGGTTCTAAGAGGAAGGTGAAGGTGAAGGTGTAGGTGTTCAGACCAAAAATGGTACAATATTTTTGCCTCAACCAGAAAATTTATGGTGACCACTTCTTTGCTATTTTCCATCAGGGAAATTAACAAACTTAACCTCTTATTTGACTTGCTGTATACTGTCCACTCAGCAAATAATAGCCACAACAAAGTTACCATTACATTTTCATATTACACAAATGTACGGAATGCAGTAGAGTTCTTATACATATACAGTATGACAGGGAAGTAAGTCATGGGCTGGCAGTAGTTTCTGGTTATTTTCACAGAAATATGAAGTAATATGCATGCCATACACAACACACTGCCAACCATTCTGTCTAGAAAATTACATGTACAGTAGTACTCAATTACTATATAATCAGGTAACACACACAAAATACAGCTTTCATATTTAACACACAATTTACATACACGTTCTGTACAGTAATTACCCTTCATTGTTGGCAAGCATGAAAGACATGCCCTTCACACTATCTCAAGTAACTTTTTCTCAATACTTGGTGTCACTTTATAACACATTCGTGTTGGTGTGTCGTTAAACACTAACTAACCAACTGATCAACTAACCAACTAACAAACTAATAACTAACTACAGAACTAACTAACTTCACACCATCTCATGCCAGTGCAGTACGAACAATACCTGTGCATGTAGGCCATTCCTCGATATACTGTATTATGTTCAGTTGGCAATACAGAGACTGTTGACCACCTCACTGTGCCCTATTGAACAAACTAATCACTTCTATATATTTTACAGTAAATGAAACCAAATGCTTCTCAGTTTATGAGTTTGAACCTTTCCTGTGATGTCTTGACTACTGTAGCTATTAAAACACAAACACACTCTACCATTGGTAAATATCTTCCAGTATGAGATTACTTACAGTAAGTTGGTACTCTTAAGGATATGAACAAACACTATACAAGCATGGGCAGCTAGGACAGAGTTACCATACATCTACAAACTATGCATGGGTACTGTTTTCCAAGAGATTATGAAAACACTGGCACTGCAGAGCAATTATCCAAATGGTAGAGATACATTATGCTGATCTTTCAATTACAGTTGAAAAAAGAAGTATAGAGCATCATTGTCCTACAGGGAGTATTCACTGCCTATTACCTCCTGTTCATATTTATAGTTAATGTATGTGCTGCAGTAACTGTCATATAGTATGTTTCATGGAAGCCTTTTAGAGGTACGGATAAAAATGTGACTTACTAACCATATTATAGGCCTGATCCTCTCACCCCAAACAGTTAAAATCTTCCTAACCCACTTTCTTAGGCTCCTCCCACAACTGTTTAAAATTCATTCTCATCCAGATAAACCTCAGTTTATTGTTTCAGAGTGAGTATATTAGACTCCAATGTGTAATCAAAAACACTCTCAGCACAGTACAGGCTGTGTTATATGAGCTACTGTATGGTACTTTACATTGTTTGAACAAGCTGTCAATCAAAGAGCTGAGCCAATTATTAAGAATTTCTGATAACTCCTACAAAAATTGTAGTTTTGGGTGAGAGGATTGGCCTTTTAGGTACAAGTAATACTGCAAGCACATGTGCATGTCTATTTGTTATTAGCAGGCAGAGAGCTTCAGACCTATAGTAGTCATCTTCACCATCTCACCACAGGACTTCAAGGAGAAGGCAATGATCAGATTTTGCACCCAACTGCTCAAAGAGACCAAAATACTACTATATTTTCTGTAAAAAGCTAGTGGATTCAGTAATTTGAATTCCCACCATTTTGTATGAATTTGCCAATTTTTTTTTGTTCACCTACATGCACCCATTATGTGCATGACCATTTCTTATTTTGAAAAATGGGGGCGCTTCAAAAATGATGAAAGCGAGCCACATCGTAAGTTACTGTACAATGTCTCATTCACTGCACATGGAATGTACACTATCACACAAAGTAAGAAAAACAAAAAAGCTGGAATTTGAGACTTCCCAAGCACAGAAGACCTAGCTGTAATGCTGGAAATGGGCATTTGTCTTCAACATTGTAAGTTGCACGGTGGGACCCTCACTCAACAGCTCACATTTGAACTGTCGTCCTGATTATGCAAAAATAAAATTCATTACTTTTCTTTTCATTCCTGAGAAGGGACCAACTATTCTCATACAGTATTATGCAAGTTTCATGCATTCAAATTGTTGAACACTGTAAATTTCTCATTTTACTTTATGTTAAGAAACAAAACCAATAATAGTAAAGACTACCAATATGTATGCTTCAGCTCAGATACAACAACAAACATCGATCAAACTGGTAATTTTGTCCTTTTATCATTTGGCACTGTAACACATTAAGTACAGTACCAGTTTATCAGAAAAAGAGAAATATACAGTACTGTAAAAATTCCTTTCGGAGCAATAAAGCATGAAAATGTCAAAACCCTTGTGACTAGGCCTTTGACAGTTTGAACGGATGGTTACAAGTGCCACTGTCTAATGAGACTCTGAGACAACTACTGTATAATGTATACATGTAGGGTTTTACACCTAAGTCCTGTTCAAGTATATGTTGCAAATCTCCATGCAGTTCTACCAACATTGTACTATGTTGTACCATGTTGGACAGTATAAAAAGAAGGTTGTGATAAGATATCAGAAAGAAAAATTCCTCCAAAAGCATGCTTGATGTTTTGAGGTCTCTCTGTTTCAATACTGTACACAGTGTAAGAACTACATTTTTATTTTAATTACAAACTCAGCATTCACTTGATAACAAATGCTACAGAAATGAAATAAGATCTGCCATTCTGTATTTAAATAATGAGTATTTCACTTTGTCAAGAGAGCACAAACTGACAAAAGATGAATTAAGGATAACATGTGAGCTGAAGTCAAAAAATCACAGTCATGGCCTATGATTGTACAGCACATGCAGTACAATCTCAATCACAAAGGTACAAGTTTAAGCAGAAATTCAATCTTCATGTGACCCTACATAGGATCAATTCAATCTACATAGTTTGGTAAAATTTCCATTCATATTGGACATTTCTCAAGATATCAGTACTGTACATGAAGTTACTAGATTTGTGTTCCAATGTGAGACTGATGGCAGCAAAGGTTACACCTTTATCACTTCCTCACATGAAGGAATGCTTTGTTTGCCTTTGTCATTTTCAGAGTGCTGTGTTGATCTTGAAATAAATGGGAATAGGACCTCTCTGTGTAAAACTAAAAGATTGTAAATTTTTCATGCCACTTATGTAATCATACTCTCATAATGTGGGACTGTTGAGGAGAAAACTGGCTGCAAATTTCAAAGAACCAGAAATGCAAAAATTGAGGTTTGATGATACCTATTAAAATGTTCAATTTCAAAGAATGCCATCAGGTACCATTATCTTCTCACTCGAATGCTATACTAACAAGTTCAAAAAATTGTTTTGTTATCCCAGATGATTTTTAACCTCCACTTACAAAAACAGGGACCATCTTCTCACCATAATGTGCATCCACATGGCACATACCACACATGAAATCTATTTAAGCTTCCCACCTTAAGATGGATTGACACTCAACAAGGTTTTCATTCACATTTTGACCTCCAATGACCCCAGACTTCCATTAAAGCCAAAGATAAATGAATAGGTAGACAGACAAACAGACAGACAGGCAGCTATCTTGAAATTAAATTCAGACTTTGACCTCTGGTGACCCCAGATGACCTTTGACCTCTACCAAAAACAACACAGTCTATTTTCTAACAATAATGCATCCACATATTGTACCACACATGAAATCTATCCTTCAAGATTCCTATCTTTAGATATCTGGTTAACAAGATTTTCAAGCTTTGACCTCACATGACACCAGATGACCTCTGACCTCCACCAAAAACAATAGGGACTATCTTCAGACCATAATGCATCCAAATACCAAATATGAAATCTATTCAAGTTTCCTATCTTGAGACATCTTGTTAACAAGGTTTTCAGACTTTGCTCCCTGGTGACCCCACATGACCTTCGACCTCTGCCAAAACAATAGTGTTCTTCCTCTCAATATGACACATCTATGTACCAAGTTTGAAAACTGTCAGACATTTCTATCTTGAGATATCCTGTTAACAAGCAAAGTGTCACAAACCCACGCACACATACACACTCACACAGCACATACCCGTACTCAATGCCGTACTCAATTCCCTACGGGATACAAAGAACAGTTCCCTGTAAGGAAATGGTGGAAATTCCCCTTTAGCCATTTAAGTCATGCAGCACATGAATGCCATGAGCAAAGGCAAGCTTTTGCATATCACATAACAGAGGTCATTGCAGTGTCCGAATTTTGCGGTAGCTAAGCCAGTGACAAGCTCCGTGCGAGCAAGAAGAGATGTATGAAGCTTAAGCTCTCGTGAGCAGCCTGTATCCAGCAAGGCATAGTTCCTAGGTTCATACATCCATAAACACATGCCATCATGAATGCAATGGTTTCTCTTATCATCAAAACCAACAACAAAAGACTGTCCTTTAATGTGAGGATATGGTGTCATACTGTACATGCTTGCTTCAAGTTCACTTTTTGTTCCAAATGTGGCAACTTTAGCTGCTTATATCTTAAGAACCACAAATCTGATTTCAATGATTTTCACTGAAATGCTTAGAATAAACTTACCCTTCTAACACATCAAAATTTGATGTGACCTTAAACACTTCTTTAAAAGTTCTTTTATCAAACAAAGTAAAACATGTGCAGTACACAACTTAATGGTGCTGATACAGTACTGTAGCTCACCCCATAGCCTACAGTACTTGGAGATGAAGAGCCTAGTTAGACCCAAAAAATGTTCACTAAGCTTCAAAGCAGATCCAAAGGCAAATTTTTAGTGCTGAGCAATGTTGTATGTAGCATCTGGTTCAGCACATCAATATATAGGGGAAAGCCATGTTATTTGGACTACCTAATTACAAAACCTCACAAAATCTGAGAAAAGAGCATTAAACATACTTCTCTAACAGGCACTGTTGGGAGACTAATAGGATATTCTTTTCGTAGGAGAGTAGAAGAAAGATTATATTTTGTCATGATTATCATGCCTTGGGATTGAACAAATCATTTCTGAGTAAAAACCCAACAAAGGGTCAACTTGAAAGTAAGATCACCACTTTTTAATGGAATTCACACAGAATTGTGGACATCACCTTAATCTCATTTGATTGCAAAGTCAAACTTGTGGCATTGCAATTTCTCAACTAAAACAAAAATGAGAATACTGCAGATAGTACTCATCATCTGTGCAGATAAGCATACAAACAGGATAGGAAATTGGCTTGACCAAACAAACTTATGGATTTGAAGAAATCATAACATCTTATGCAAACATTCTTGAAGTATGTGACGGATGTTCAGAGTTATTTTAACATTCTATTTAATCACATGTATGTATACAAAAGCAAGCAGCACAATTTCAATCCACAACATCCAGAAATCTTCTACCTTGGTCAGATTGACTGAGAGTGCTGACAGGACCATCTAAACATGCCACCACTGGGCACCCCATAGCACATCGTAAAAGAAATTTTGGGCTCCACATACCCTCAAGTATTGCAGGAACGGGTACTGTACTTACTTCCAGTTCCCTTGAGATACATCCAAATGATCAAAAATGCAATTTTGACCTGTAGCAAAGAATCTTCTTTGTTGACACACTTACCACAGATGTTGTTAAAGGACCCAGATGTATGATTTATCTTGCAAATTGACCCCTACAATTACTGTAGTTAATTAATTGTGAGATGTGCATTTTTTTCAAATGGGTCATTACACAAAACAGTGGTTGCACTGAAATATGATCTCAGGATGAATACCATATGAACTTCAGAGGACGTAGGTCTATTGACCTGGGAGGAGGAGAAACACTGACAAAAGCTGTGTCTGACCAGCCAAGTTAGAAAGCACAAGAGGAAATAGAGGCTGCCCACTATACTGTATGTACGGTAACCAAGAACGAGGTGTAAAAGTGCCCTCTCTGAACTGTGTTATGAATTAGTTAAGTAGGGTTTGATTACTTCTGGCAGGTCTGTACTGTAGGTTTCACAGTATAGGAAGGAAGGGAGGTGAGATGGAACCTACTGTCAGTACTATGAGTGTACAATAGTCCATACATATCAAAATGATGCTTATCACAAAAATATACTGTACAAATGACAGGCTGTGAACACTAGGAGAAATGTTAGAAGATTAAATGTCAGATAATTTGCAACTCAACATGCTCTCTTTGCTACCCTTTACATGAAACCTTCATACTGTATGCTACAGTAGGCCTACAGCTGCTACAGCGGAATTAAGTCTACGACGAAATACCATGCAATGTACAGTCCAGAAAATATTGTGCAATATCCATTTATCTGTAGGATACAGCTCCTCCTTCCATGAATACATTAGATCCACTGGTTTCCCATCACATAATGAATGTGAATCCAAGTTAATTACAATAATGGCAAGACATTCCACATGAAGTATATGCAGTGCCAATGTTAGCTGTCGGTAGATGCCATGTTACATGGTACATTACTTTTGCAAGGGGACATGGGGAGTGGGATATCCCTACGTTCCAACATCCTTACAATACAGCGACTCTATGTTCCAACAATGATGTACTTTGGTACCCAAAGAGTGTACTTTTGCGCCAAAAAAAGGGAACTTTGGTGCTGACAATAATGTTCTTTGGCGCCGACAACAATTTACTTTGGCACTGGTGCAAAAGTACTTTGGAGCTGATGAAAATGTACTGTACTGTACTTAGGGTTTCATGGTACCACTGATAATTGGTACCGTCGGTACCGCCACAAATGGTACCGGTATTACCGTAGTACCGGTACCAGAAGAGTAAAAAAGTAGGATTTTTATCACATGCAAAATATCCGTAAAAATACCATGCATTGACATAAGTGAAGTCTTCTGATAATCCCTGCCTCCCGTTTCAGTATTTTTTATAACATTTAGTCACCCCACACTAAACAAATCGGTAAACAAAAAAATGAAATAACCTCTCTGCAAATAGCGTCCGATAATTTCGGGACACACAATAAATCAGCGCCGCACGTCCGCACCGGAGCTAGACCCCACAAGATGACAAGAGCACTCACGATTGTAATGAAGATTGCAAAAATAATTTCTGCAAATAATAACAACCCCCCTCCTAAAGTATAACCAAAAGTTATTAAGTAGAACTTTACAAAAATATTTCCATAAAAGACTGATTCATCAAGCTTTCTTCCCGCCGAGTTGTCGCTATCAAAACTAAATCAAAGTGCTTCAAGATTGAATTTACGAATGCATCGCGCAGCAATCCGTTGTACAACAACACTATACTATTCTTCAGTACGTAGAGCAATACAACAAAGCAAGTGAGTTGATCAGTTGAACTGAACACGCGAGCCAATGATTTAAGCGGGATTTACTGTGTGTTCCGTCCCATTGCTTCACCGTGTTACAGTAATTTCTGAGAGAACGTTCGTTGCGTTCATACGAAAGTTTTTCTCCCACAGACCATAGTCAATATAGGTGGATGGTCTGGCAAGCTATTGTACTGTAACAAAAGCTAACGGTTCTATGTTGAGGCAGTACGTTTTCCGTGGTCACGTGGTATTCAGGGTGCACAGCTTGTGCTGCGAAGTGACTACGACTGCACGATAACCTCAGGGCTTGACATGTTGAAAGGGGACTTTTTCCAAAAATGCAACTAAAATATGAGCTTGTAAGAGACCAAATCAATAATTTTAAGTTTCACAAGAGTTTTAAGTCTACATGCCGCCTCTTATCACTTATAATTCTGCTTGAATCTGGTGAGAACTGACAAAAACACCCCGTAGTTCTAGAGTACCCTGTGTACATAAACGTATAATACTGAGCCTACAAAGCCCTGCCTCTATCGTCCCTTCGACGATCCTTGAAGGAAGGGCAATTTTTTATGTAATCTTCTTCACTCTGAATTTGGTTGTGAAATCATGTTTATTTTTACATTTCTAGGTCTATAGCCTAAATGTAGCCTGTGTTGTTGTGAACTTTCATTCGCTCTGTGTACTGTGCATGCATGACATCTAAAGCTGGCTAAACAAACATGTAGGCATACTGCTCGTGTTTGAAGTTCATCACTCGAAAAAGCTTAACAGACTTCATAAATTGTTGAGGCCTGACGAAGATCAAGAGAAATTATGATTAGAGGTATATTCCCGTTGCTAATAGGCCCAAAAGATGTCCACTGAAATGGTCGAGTGACGGAATTGTGAAAAATGACGAGATCGAAGCTGCGTCGTGCGAGAAACTTGTGTAAAAGTTCACAATTTAGGCGCGATAGAGCAACGTGGATCAAGGCGTAAAGCTCCGGTTGGACTGACTTACCATGGTCGGTCGGTGATCACTGTGCAGCATGCAAGCCTACGCTGTTGAACGACCCAATTCTGAATGTTCGCCATTCATCTGTCAGTTATTTTATACAGAAAAAATGCCTCTAATGGACTTAAATATTCGAAGATGGTTTGTTGTTGAGGGTCACGGTAGATATATATTTTTCACTGTGGTTGTAGTTCTCGGCTAACTTGCAGTATCGGCGCCATTGAACTTGAAGCTAACTGGCCACCGTTCGCCTGGTACACTTACCCAGGCTATGCGAGCGTATAGCATTGTGATACCATGAGTCCGTCAATCAATAAGCGTTGTACTCTGTGCACGTGCCATACATTTTTATGCAATGACCGACTCAATGCACTGACCGACTCAAGATACACTACATACGTGCATACGTGGGTATAGTTATACAGGGATGATTTTTAAGCAATTGAAATTGGTTGTCCAAAGGACAACCAGCTGCAAGAATTTGGTTGTCCTCCCAAAAATTTAGTCGTCCTCCATAAAAGACATGTGAAAACAAAAAAGTTGTGCAATGTGCATTTTCTGGTTTCAAGACGATTGTTTCATTTTTATTGCACTGGCTGCTATTTGCATTGCATTATATCTAGCGTGAAAGTCACTTTAGTGAAAATACACATGAAAGTGCTGGTGTGAGTGATAGTAATACCCAAAGTAACAGTTGGGGAATCTCCGAGACGACAGAGGACTGGCCTCTGTGATCATTGCTAACCCCCACCCCACATTTTATTCTTCACTTACTCAAGGAGGGACAAAAGACATTTTTTCTCCTGAAAACTTCCCAACGTTCGGTAGACGCAATAATAATGTGATCTTTAGACACCCTATTCGTACATTAGGACATGCAGTTGTACCGTCAAAATATGGTGCATTAAACTTGAACGGTAGCCTACATATCACGATTTCTGAAACTCATTCCTTTTGAATCAAAATCTGACAATCGTAAGCATGAAGTGTCTATTGAACAAAATGCCTTTTTAAAAGCTTGTTTTTTCAGCTTTAATAGTGTTTGACCGATTATGCTATAATCGGCAATACAGTACCCTTTTACTGATTATTTAATTAAACTATAGGGCCGATCCCGATTATTACAAAGAGGGAAGTCACCGTGACATGTTTGTCCCTTAAGCCCCTTGCATCTAATATATCGTATTCCCGTAACCAGTTCAGGATGGGAAATATTGAGAATCGTTACGAACGGAATATCTTTTTGTATATGTGTCATATTTTCACTTCAAAAGTGGAGATACAAATTAACCGGTAGTACAGTTGAATTGTTTGCAGTCGATGTCACATGCCCTTTGATAAATTAGCTCTGAGGCCAACATCATGCTTTTTTTAGTTTTCATCCCTCAATCATGTCGGAACATTTGCTGTTGCGTAAATGTACTGTAGCTACTCTCCCGCTTTAATGAACCCGTGTTAGAGCAATCATGATAATCTAGCAGTTCTGAGCAGCAGAACAAATGCACCCGATTAACGTATCATATGGTTCCTTCCGGATATAAATATCCCCGTATATTGTTAGCAGCTCTTGTCCAAAACTTACGTCTAGTTTAAAAAGAATGTGCAACTGAAATGCACGCAAGTTCGATCCTCGAAAAATCCACGTATACAGAGATTTGTGATGCCTCTTGACGAATTTAGCACGGGGCTTTCCCGGCTTCGCTAGCCGGCTATATAAGCATGACAAGTGCGATCGTCGTAACACAAACTCAACGGGAAAACTTGTCTCAAGACCAAGCATTTTCACACACTAAATCATATAGGCGAAGGCGCGAGTTGTGATTGGCTGGCTACAATCAACGCAATTGAACCAATCACGATGCAAGGGCCAATTTAAATTTTGCAATGGATCCTATGCATATGATGTCACCAAGCAAAACATGGTGTCGTTTGGCGGCAAAAAGAGACACGTACGTAAGTGTAATATATGCATGGCCCAGAAGTTTGCTGCACGAGACCACGTGCATCACTGTTTTCGTTTGCAATGAGGTCGTATGACAACATTGAATAAGTCCTACTGTAAATAACATTACAGAAGGAATGCTGGGGATGGCTTATAGTTACTTCGTAGCTTATATGGAGATGTCTTCTATTTTCACATTAGTTTATTGCAAAATCATCGCTTAGCATGGATTTTGTACGTTTTAAGGGGAAGACAAAACTAAAATTCTATCATTAAATATTGCAAGAACACTATTTGCATCAGTTTCTTTCATTGAAAGTGTACAGCTTTCATTGAAAGTGTACAGGACTGCGTAGACATGTGTATACTGAACAAAAGCTGTGCACTCTGAATACCACGTGACCTTCTTTTTTCGAGAACAATAACATCACTTCGATACTGTCAATAGCTTGCCAGACCATCCGCCCTCTATAGACTATGCACAGACATAGACAGTGGACGTTATGGAACCGTCCCACTGAATCACTGTGTTAAAATCAGAAATCGTCGATGCAACGTTCATGTCAGAGCTTGCAATGCTATGGCTCTTAGTCTGCTTACAACGAATTTCGCACTCGTATAATGTTGTGTGCTATCGTAATCAAAGTGAATTTTATCAATCAACGCATGGTATCTATTCGCAATACACCATGTGAAAGCATTTGCTGATGAACAGCGATCGTTCGGGGGTTGCGCAGAATGTCAAAAGAAAGCAAGGGCCCTGTTAGTGTGGAAGGTACTAGTTCTGCGAAAGTAACGTTAAACAGCATTTCCCAAAATTCGTAGGGGGATTTGTGACTGAAATAGCGCAAAACGATTATCAAGTGAATGTTCCCTGTTTGTATTGCAATCCTTAGAGACACGGCGCATTTATCAAATGGGTTTTTGTTTCATTCAAGTATCCTTCAAATTCAATGCTTTATTTTTGAGAAAAGATTTTCACCGCAAAGTTGACTAATCGTGTCCGTCTAAATACACAATGTGAAGGCGCGGGCGAAGCTAGCGCTGGCAGGGATCGTTCTGAGATTGCGCAGAATGTCGATAGAAAGCAAGTTCCTTTTTAGTGTGGATGGTGCTAGTTCTGCGAAAGTAACGTTAAACGGCAATTTCCGAAATTCTTAGGGGGGATTTGTGACTGAAATTGTGCGAAATGATTATCAAGTGACTATTCCCTGTTTATATTATAATGTTTAGAGACACGGGGCATTTATCAAATGGACGTTTGATACATTTTAGTATCATTCTAATTTAAATGCTATAATTTTGAGAAAAGATTTTCACCTTACAGTTGAGTACCGAGTCTCCACCATACTTCGGTACCTTTAGGTTGGTGGTACCGTACCGTACCGGTACCAGTACGTACCGGTACTTGCGGAAATACCGGTATACCGTGAAACCTTAACTGTACTGTACTGTACTCTGGCACCAACAAAGTGTACTTTGCACCATAGGTCAAACTATCTTTGATGGTACATAGCATTTTACAGAACATGGCAACTCAACTGTATTCAACCTGGACCAGGACATAAAATAGTATACTTTGTGATTTGGCAAATATTTTAACCATACAGTAAACAAGAAAGTGCAACTTGCCAACTTGTTCTCCAATGAGGTGCATTCTTTTATTTCAATGTTCAAAGCAATTCCAAAAATGACAATCACACATTATAACGCCAACAGCTTTTACTGGCACTTAGACAATCGGTGGCAAATTCTGTAAACTGCAGTGCAACAACATAAATACTGCACTGAACTGATCCATTATTACTGCAGTCACTGCTGATTCCCCCAAAACTTTCTGGTTTGAGATCTACAAGCCCCAAAACTTACAGGTATTTACATACAAGTGTATACTAGTGTACATATGTAATAGAGGTGATCTGATGATGTCTTTTTCCTAGACTTGTTTCAAATTGAATCCAATTAACACTTATGTTGAACTGTCTCTGGCTCTGAGCCAGGTTAAAACTTAAAAAGTGCACGTATGGTAATTAGTGCAGAACATGACGCTTTGTCATATTGTAAACATTAATTGGGGAATAAAGTCAATGGCGCCCATACAGTTTGTCTCAACATCAAATCCAAACAAGCTATGACACCATGCATAGGGCTGAGAGTCCTGATCAGGGCAATATGCCAAGGGTTCCTGACTTTTGTATTTATGATGTCATATAGCCTGTTGCAGAGACATGAGCAACATGACTTTATTCCCATTCATTAACACTCTAACTTTGAGCAGCTTAATTAAAAGTGAAGAAGCATTTCAAGTTAAATAGCAACTTCCCACTGATCATAAGTCATTCTCCCAAAACATCAAAAGTTTTACAAAGTTCATTAAACATTGACATTTAAAGTATTGAACTGATTATGCAAATAGCTGTCATACTGTTCCTATTATCCTACAGTAGAACTTTGTGCCACATGTGTGTAAATGAACCATATAGTAGTTGCATACAGAACATTGTTGCACAGTGAAGTATGTACAGTACAGTAATGTTGTCGTTTGTAAAAACCATACAGTATCATACTACAGTGTGTGATGCCTATTTCCAAATGGAAACATGCTTTGGATTTTGTTCAAGGCCATACTTGAAATGATAATTTACTGTTGTTACTCTACAAACTTGTTAACGTTTCCATTCAATTTTACATTTGGAGAACATACTAGCTTGATGTTCTGTGGGTTTAACACACTGATGTGCTGCTACAGTGCTACCCCTTTGAAAACAACCAACGTTAGGCTCACATTCAATGTTACAGTAGCATTACAGTAGTTTACATCATTTCTGAACTGACTGAATTTCTGAAATATTCTGATTTGAGAGTTACTGTACATGCAAAGAATTATGTTCAAAACTGCAGCATTATAGATGGCATCTTCATTTATATTTGCCAGTATTGTCTTGTTTACTACAGTATGACCACTAGAACACTGGGACACCCACCTACTGCAAAAGTCTATATTCATTTTCTGAAAGCAAAAGTGAAAAAAAATCACTGTTGCTTTAAGTTTCATTTTGAAGCTTAGGCAATCTTCCCATCCAGAAGAATTTCATAGTTTCCAAACTTATGTCACTTCCAGACCCTTCCTGGATAGGATGGATGCTCCATGTAATCACCTCCAAAATGTAGGATAATTTTAGTTTTTACAAGTTGGAGCCCCATGGTTTAATGCAGTGGCCTATGTATCTCGTATCTAGTTATAAATGTTATAGTAATTTGCATAATTCACTGCTTATGTTAGAACTGTGCAGAGCACAAAACACAAATTACTGTGACATATCTGTGCACTGATGCCTTGTTATCAACAGTGTCTCAAACATCTAGAAGACATCGACCCAATAGGGTTGGTTTCCCAAGCATACAGTAGGCTAATGGGTTTCATTAGGGAGTGACACAATATTAAAGATTGCAAAGCAAGCATATTAGATTTTTACCTTTGTTGTTATTTGAAGTCATCATAAATCAAACCTGAAGCATCAGATGTCCAAGCAACACAATCATACTCCTTGAAAGTTATCTCAGAGCAAGGTCTCTGAATGGAAATATTAAATTGGTTAATCAATACAAAATTTCAGCATGCATGTACAGTATCACATTCATCAAGGTTTGCATTTTCTATCAGACTTTTTCACAAGGGAACATGTATCTAGCTTGATTCTCTGTCTGCAGGACCTGTCACTGGAATTTTATCAATTTTTAATCATTTCTTTTTCCAATTTTCCAATTTTAAAGCAATCAGTTCAATCTTTCTTTCTACTGTTTTTATCAATCAAAACCCATTTTCGAGTGTTCAACAGCAGTGAATTTTACATTACTGTAGTCCTAATGCAAAACTTTCTCTTACTTTGCACACAACTGTCACTCTTCCAAACTTTCCGCATGATCTCAGGTTGGGAATGGGTGCACAAGCCCATCAATTCAGGGTTTCCCTCAAATTCTCAAAGGTCTTCAGGGTACTACAGGCCTATTTCTGTACAGTTTGGCTAAGGAACATTTTCGACCAAGCTCATAATTAATCATGTTCTATCAAACAGTTATGTGCATGTATCAAATTTTTCTTTCAAGAGACTGAAGGTGACTCTATCACTTGACTGAAATCCTTCCACTACTACTAGCACACAGGTGTTTCTTTCATTGCCAGAAGAATGACAACACACATTTGGATTACTGTCAATTTTGAGGGCTCTGTTGGTACAATTTTGGATGTTTTTTCTCCTTTTTTCATCTTTTTTTAATTAGCAGTTTATGACACTCTCACTGAATGGTTACAAAAACCCATCAGTTGCAAGGGTGCTTTCTGTTCATGGAACATTCCACTTGTGAAACAGGAAAGTGGAACAGGTGAGGTCAGTGGTGGCAAAGCAGATACCCTGCCCCCAGATTACAATAATTTAGTAGAAATCACTGTAAATACTGTAATGCAGGATACTTTTTATACAGCACTATAGACTAAGCATTGCTCAGTAGACTCAGTATTAAACAGTTTATCAAATGTTCAAGTCTGGGTTGATGTAGAGCTAGGTCTAATCATACCGTTCATGTATTCCATTAATATAAAGCTGAGAATACTTTGAAGGCATCAATATGTTGAATTATCATAAATTTACTTTATGGCTGTTGGCCTACTTGATAATGTTTGAATTCAATAAAATTGGTTGACTGCTCATGCAGTTAACCAAATGAGAAGTTGTATTACATTATATTTGATACTTGGTTGACAGACCAAAGCACGCCCATGTAAGTACTTCAACAACCTAGGATTTTATTAAAGTGAGGTCTGTAGAACAAGATTACGTAGGTTAATTCTATACTTGTAGAGCTACAGTGCTGTGCATAGAGTACACAGATGTCAATTAGAAAATGAAAGTTGCACAGTGTGCATGCATTAAAAAAAATTTTCTCCAAAGAAAACTGAAAAAAGTTACACATATAGGCCTAGGCGCTGCACATGTACTGTAAACAGCCAGTGTTATGTAACAACTGTGTATTAAACACCTCAAAACTTTCACAGTCTGGGTATCCCTGATGCAAGATATGGTTTCATCTGGTCCACTGCAAATGTGTTCCCTCCCGAAGGGTGACCCTGATTCATCATACAATAGCCATACTGTTCTATGCAGTGACTGCAATTGTCCACTCATATTGTGTATATTCACTATACACATACCGTAAGTAACGTTGGAACTCACAAGGATGCTTATATGCTCATCATTCTTCAAAACACATGACCTAATCATTGTTTGTTCCAGAAAACCTGGATGCATAATACTAAACTCCTTTTGCTTTTTATTTTGTGGCCTAAGTATACAGGAAATAATGTACTTAGGCAACAAGAAGAAGTACAAATTTTAAGGACCTGTTGTGAAGGTGCACAGGTACTGTAGCCTATGCTTGGATTTTATACGTGCCAGTTGTGAAACTGATCACAAACTGTCATTTTGTCTGTTTTGTCTAAAATGTGATGAGCCACCGCTATTTTACGCAATGGTGCTTTTTGAGGAATATACCTGGATATAGTTGCAGTTTTGTATCTAGCTGCGGAAAAGAGAAATAAGCATTAGTGTGCATTGCAGCAGAAGGCCTGTACGTTGCACTTCATACTTTAGAAGGCTTACTAACAAGATATGACAAGTGAAATGTTAAAAATTATTTGAAATAGTTTTTGGCAATGCTATACTATCTAGTCCCCATGAAATGATTTCACATAGATCTCAGTTGGGAACTGTAAACACTTTTCCTCTGCACTTGGAAATTCTCAAACCCCAGTCTACATGCTTTTTTCAGTTTTTGTAACTGTGAATATACCATGTGCAGAGAATACCACATCATTTAACTTACAATGTAGATCACTGGCATCATTTTTGAAGTGCCCTAATTTTTCAAAATAAGAAAATGGTCATTTACACAATGCATTTAATGAAAGTGAAAAAAACAAATTGGAAAATTCATAAAATATGGTAATGAGCTAAATCGACTAGATGTTTTTCAGAAAAAGGGGTTACAATTTTGGTCTCTCTGGACTGTTTGGTACAAGATCTGATTACTGCCTTCTCCTTTAAACTATTCTAGCCATCAAGTTATGGAATAACCACCTCTGTATGCATTGTAATTTTCTACTCAAGATATAGAAGTTGTGAATCAATATTTTGTCATGCTATGGCTAAGTCTTAACTATTTACACAGAGTGACAACTGCTGCATGAATAAACAGTTGGTGTGTTATATTGCTTTGGGAGCTAATATTATTTTTCTGTCCTCTTTTAAAAGTATTGGTGCATTTTCTTAATTTCAGTTTTCAAGGGAACTAAGTGAGGCAGTAGTTTATTTTACTGCCAACATCCAAAATGAAAGCTGATTTTGAAACTGCTAACCAAGATGAAGTAATCACTATAGTCAAATCAGATTTTGATTAGCAATTACTGCTGATCAATTGTCCACCTCAGTCATGACCATGACCTAGAAAAAGCCATTGTTTTCATACTGTCAAGCTTTAAACAAACTATTTAGCAATATACTGTAATCACTTGACATGATTCCAGTCCATACCATGCAGTCACATATTGTACTGTATACTAAAAATGATACTGTGTGAATGGCTAATAGCCCTGACACTGATACAGAATTAATTCCGGTAAAAGGAAGTGTTCACTGTCACTGACATATCTAGAGTTCATTCCTTACAGCCTCAGCAATGGCCATGCAGTACAGTATTACACATCACAGTTTCAAAGTAAAGAAAGGTGTCAGGTGTTTAAATTGCCTAACAGAGGTACTCTACAGGGACACACAGAGATTCATTTCATTTTCAACATAGAGCCCAATGGACACTTGCTGCATGTATTGAACTGAGCCATTACTCAAATGTAGTAACATACAGAAAAAATTCAGCTCAATGTGAAGTTTCAATGACACTACTCTGGTGACTTTATGATCTTCAATGTTGTTGGCAGTGATATTGCGTGTCTGCATCCACCACATTTCCTTTATTTAAGCTATATGGAAATAAGCGACGGCCATTGCCTTTGAGCCCTTTCTGATGGTCATGATACCCAATTGTAATAACATACTGTAGGACAACTGCTGTACCATTTTACTCATCCTGACCATGTCCTGTGCTAAGCTTATTTTGAGCCCTATGTTATGATATTGTTTATAAGATTTTCAGTGTTTGATCTCATGTGACCCTTTAACCTCCACCAAAAACCACACAACCCTTCTTTCTGACATAATGTTAAGTGGGTAGTTTAAAGGTACTGTACAGTACAGTATGTTTAATAATCAATAATATTTGCTGCAGTAAAAGCACAGTGCCAATAGTCACAGTAATGTTATGGTCCAGTCTGGACCTACATGCTTGCCTCAAGCTAGTGCCTACAGTATAACTTCTGTATAGCTACAGTAGGCATATGACAATGACTTGAACAGAACCAGTTAACATTCTTAGCTCAATTCATTGCCAGTATTTTATTCCACCTATTTCTTTCTCTCCATCAAGTTTTTCATGTTTACGTACAGTCAGGGGTACACATTTCTCATAAGTCTTTGTCTTTGTTCAGTAATTTAAATACTTACCATCCAAAAGCATTGAAAATCATCAAAGTATTCTGCGGTAAATGGAACAGTCCATTTGTGAAACAGGTGAGGTAAGTACTGTAGGAGCAAAGTAAATTTAACAGAAATGATCGAAGTATAGTGCTCTGTACATTAGTGCAGTTCTAACATTCAGTTACTCTACATCTCTATGTTTCGACACTTCTATGTACCGACGTTTCCATGTTTTGACAAAACGGCGCCAGAGTACACTTTGTCAGTACCAAAGTACATTATTACCGGCCCCTAAGTACATTATTGTTGGCAGCAAAGTACATTATTATCGGCACCAAAGTTCATTTTTGTCAGGGCCAAAGTACTTTTTCAGAACATAGAGATTTTCGACACATCTAGCATGTCCCCCAAACATTCAACACTTTAATAATTACAGTACATGTTTGTGCATTAGTTAAATGCTAATACCATCACAAGCAGGGCATACAGTACCTTTGCGGTATACATGCATTTACTGTGCTATGCCTCTTTTATGTATTTTTGATACATTCTTTAATAAATGCCACACTGTACAGTACACATTCTTACTGTTTGTGACGTAGTATGTATAACCCACAGACTTGCAGTATATACATGGACACAGCATGTAACGTATACATCCTATCCATAGATGGTGGCCACCGACTGGGACAAAAAAGGCACCAAGATGGCAGACGTGAACCTATAAATCGTCTGATTTGACGACAACTCTGTAATATTTCAAGCAAAAGTTAAACTTGCATAGGAAACAATATCATATTCCTGCAATGCGTTAAGTTATTTTGACCTTGCCTTGCCATATTTCAAAAATATTTCATCTTTCTTGCAAAATCTGAGAATATACTTGAGCAAGTCCAGACTTCCACACACCCCATAGCAGACGGCCATCTTGGTGCGCTTTTCTCACACATATGGTAGCAACAATGTACTGTGCAGTATGCTCTAGCCTTGTATAGGAAGTCCGTGGTATAACCTCATCATAGAGGTTTGAGGTTTCTCTTCTATACACAGAAACCTTGAAGGAATCATCCTCTCATTATTTTTTAGTCCATGTCTGAATAAAATTATCCTCTTTCCAATCTCCATATTCCAAGGATGGAATTAATAACTCTTAGTATGAAGTCATAACACTCCAAGACTTTTAAAATAACTCTTCTCCCTAACAAAATGAAAGTAATCCATGTTTCCTCCCTACCATGAGATACAGACATACCATTTACAAGAATTTTCATGTTTGACCTTTGGTGACCCCAAATGACCTCAAGACTACCAAAAAAAGGAAAGACACACAGGTTCCCATGAAAAGCACATTTCAAGAGTTTGACCAGCATTTGAACACCCAAACCTGCTGACCTGCCCAGTCCTCTCAAAAACCCATATTAATTTCAGATTTCTGTAGTATCCTTAGTTACTGTAGCTACACAAATTCACAAAATTTAAAAATTATTCAGCATACTGGTAAAGTTCTACAAATTCTCACAGTACATTCAACAATCAACTGCTTGCACTGCAGATACAATGCATACAGACCTTCATACACTAAGGTACCTTTGCAGTAAGTATCAATGTTCCTGTCAGTGTTTATATTCCAAGCACAATAACGTCGCACAACACGCTTACAATAGCAAAACTAAATAGCCCCTTTGCAGGCTAAAAGCAAGGCTTGTCTCAGAGTCTCCAAACAAACAATAGTTCTTGACGGCGTTTTATGGTTAGAACACCATGTGAGGTGTATGAAGATTAAAAATCACTTGCCCATGTATCATACATAATACTGGCTGGACCAATGGACTGAGGCCCTTCCTGCTAAACACAAAGATGGACAGTGTCAGTGATACAGTAGTGTTGATAAAAATATTAATCACTTAACAAGCTGTGCTTTCATGTTTGGGGTTGGTAGGCTCGTGGCTCCCAAGTTCCGAGAGGCTAGATGTGGGTCCAACTGATGGGTCCGTTGGTGGATTGTCAGTCTGGGGAAGGGTTTTAAGGGGAGGTGGGTGTTGCACTCCACTTTTCGAAAATTTTTGAATTTTAGAAGTGTCCACATGCAAAATAGTGGCACTTTTTTGGCAAATGAGTCAACACAATTTCACAAGGTTACCACAAAGCCAAAAAAAGTCAGTCAAGTACTGAATTTTTTAGGGTAACCTTACTAACCTAGAAAATATTGTATTGAGAGATTTGCCAAATAAAATTATTCAGATACTCAGAAATGCCCAATTACTACAGGAAAACCTCTCCTAATCACAATATTCAGTGTTATTGCTGCCGTAAATTTTAGTGGTACAGTTTGCAAACTCAACTAGATATGTCATAAACAATTGTATTATGCTGCAAGGGATCTCAAATCAAGCTTGGGGCGATTACATCTCAATGTAATCGATTACAATTGCGATTACTTCATATTTTACGATTGCGATTATGATTATGATTACAGCTAAAATTGAGAGTGATTGATTACAATTGTGATTACATTGCAATGTAATCATGATTGCAATCGTGATTACATTTTCTTTCCACATAAACAATGTAGTGGCAAAACAATCCAGTGCCCACAACTGGAAAAAAGGCCATGGACATTCCTCTAGATAAGCCCGGACATAACCAAGTCCTCCCAAAGAAGAGATTATTGAACCCATGGACTTCTCACTCATTTTAAGCTGGAACATCCAAGAAAGAGGGACAATTAAATTTTGTCATTCCAACAGAAGAATCAAGCACTGCAAAGATTGTTTAGTAACTTTACTTCTTTGTTCAATTCAGCTTCAATGTAATCAGAAATGAAACCATGATTGCCATTACTTTGCCATTGTAATCAATTACGATTGCAGTTACTTTGCCAGCAGCTTGACTAGCCCTCATGGCCTCAGTGCTTTTCGCTTGATAAAAATGGTATTGCAATATCAGGACAAAACATATGGGTAGACTTTTTAAGTTTTGCCTCATGAGTTTTTTTTGCAAGAATTTGGTTGTTCTCCCAAAAATTTAGTAGGGCTGTGAACGTTTAGCAAAATAACTACTGTAAATGTTTAACCTCAAAAATTTGCGATCGTTTAGCCATTAATCGTGATTACCTTATCACACAAAAAAATTATTTCAGTATGCAGTGACTGATACTGAATGATGCAGAAATAATAAACAGTTGTTATCTTGCATGGTAAAATCAAATTATTCTGAAACTTTGAAGCCTACAAGATCCAAATATGCATGCCCAGCATGTTCCATTTAACTAAAACCAGGGATCATAAGAGTATGAAATGGATAAAAAGACTCTCGAAAACAGGTTTTGCATTTAATCGCATGTAGCGTTGTACTAAACGTTTATTCCACATGTGATCGTTTAGCGATTAATCCCTACACATTCACAGTCCTAAAATTTAGTCATCCTCCACAAAAGACAAGAAAGTTGTACAATGTGCATTTTGTGGTATCAAGAAAATGTTTTTATTTATCTAGAGTGAAAGTCAGTTATTGAAAATAAACACGAAAGGGGAAAACCAGAAGGGATGGAAACACAAAGAGAATGTGAAAGCCAAAAGGCTTAGTGATTCCTTGCTGCTGAAATGTAAAGCTTTTTTTCACACTGACATTGCTCTGCAATGTTTTTCAATTAACAGGGCTCCATAATGTGCCCACAAAGTACACATGCAAGGTATCCAATCTCCCTACGTTGAGATCCCCCTTACCTCTTGTGAACCCAAATGACATTTGACCTCCACCAAAAACTATTCGGACCATTTATTCACTATGCAAAATCTACATGACAAGTTACAGAACCCTACAAGTTACCTTGTAAAACTGTGCAGGAAAGCTTGTCAGGCTTTGACCTTGCTGACTCCAAATGATCTTTGACCTTTAGGGAAATCAAATGGGATCATCTTCTTCATTCAATCAACCTATCCACCACATATGAGTTTTGTCACATATACCTTTCTTGAGACATCATGTTTACAAGGTTTTGGCCTTCAAAAACTATACACACTTACACAGTGAGAACACCCGTGTACAACATACTTAAATAGGCCTGGTCAATGCAGAGCCCAGCTTTCAGGTCAATACACCATTTTTTAAAAATCTGGACCGGGTGACAGTAACACCCGAAGTAAAAACTGGGGAATCTCTGAGACCACAGAAGTTCAGACTCTGTGGTCACCGCTACTCCTTACCCACTTTTTATTCATCACAGGTTTACTCAATCAAAGACGAAGAAAAGCCACTTTTTCTCCTAATAACTCCCAACATTCCGTAGACACAATAATAATGTGATCTTTTGACACATAATTTGTACGTTAGGACATGCAGTTGTACCCTTATTTGATGCATTACTAAGCCTGAACGGTGCATATCAAGATTTACAGTAGAAAACTCACTACTTTTGAATCAAAATTTGACAATCGAATGCATGAAGTGTTTATTGAACATAATGCCTTTTTTAAAGCTTGTTTGTTTCAACTCTCCTTTCCAACAACTTTTTCGCCGTGTCCCATGAACAAAATCCCGGAGAATAAAACAAGTTTAAAAATATTTTTTCACCCCTCTACTGGAACAATCCATTTTGTTAATTAAAATGCAGGGTTTTCCCTGGGCCTTTTGAACGTTGCGGGACGCTTCAAAATCAAGGAGGCCGTGATGATGAAAAAACGGCCGTGACGTTCAAAATTGCTGCCAGCCAGCCTCCATAATTTTTCTTTTTTCTGTCAAAGATTGCTTTTGTTGTTAATACAATAAACCACAAAATTATTGACTTATTTGTAAAACTGCCAACTAACTTTTTTTAAGATCCATTCACAAACGACTGCATGCGAGTCAGAGCTCTGTATCTGTATGTGTATCCGATAAGGCCTACTACTGAGCAAGTAACACCACAGTATTATTAACTAGCTTGCACTTGCCCTCGTAGGCTTGTATCAGGAAACTGTTGTGCTCAATCCGGAGCTACTGTACGTGGCACAACACGACTTGCACGACCAAAACACAAACGCCTGTTCTGCAGGTTAGAGGTGGGGCTAATTTCTCAGATTTGGGAAATTATCAATCAAACGAACGAACCATGTCATTGTATCTTTATGATGAAATCCCACATATTTCCTGTTACTTCGTTCTTAAAACTTGCGCCGCAATTCAGAAAATCGGAAAATGAAGTTGTGCCAACGTACACTGCAGTCTAACCCCCCCCCCCCCAGTAAATACTCCATCTCTGAACTGTTTTGCCCAACTACAACCAAAGTTTAGGAAATTTGATCATAGCACAAATGCAATGGGAGTATTAGAATTCTATACTGTACAAAGACAACTGGTTTCTATACTTTATTCCTACTGTACACAGTTAAACTGCTTTGACGATGATGCCAGTATGATTGGCTGAGTTCGGTGGTTATTATCTTGCATAAATTAAGTCATGTCTAGCATTCCTTTCATAATGTTATTTACAGTAGGACTTATGCAATGTTGTCATGCGCCAACATTGCAAACAAAAACAGTGATACACATGGTCTCATGCAGCAAAATTCTTGGCCCACGCATGCAGTAGACTTTTGTGCATAGGGCTGCCACGATATTGCGATATCACGATATCATCGATACAGTTTTGCCCCGACGATATGGACCAATGTTTTGTCAAGATGTGATATCGCAATAAATCAAATAAATGACTAAACCACTGTGAAATCCCTATTTTTATTGTCTTAAGTCAGTAATCTAAAATGATCATAATTTATGGTGTCACAAGAAATGAAATCTGCACTTAACCCACCACAAGAAAGCATGATATAAAATCGGAAGCTGTTTCAAAATGCAGTGAATACTGTAACAGCTCACATACGTTCTAGACTTGTGAAGAGTTCTGCACAATCAATATTGCTACATGCACGCATAGTCAATCTCCCCTCACTTTTGGTTTGAAATCAGTAGTGGCTGCATGCAATAAACAGCTGTTTTGCTTCCTTGACGCTGATGGAGAATGTTTAGACTAATGCGGGATATCGCGATATCGTCACGGAAATGCCGGCGACATCGATAAATGAAAAATGGTTATTGTGGCAGCCCTATTTGTGCATGTCAGTTTATTCCGCCAAACAAGGCATCATGTTTTGCTTAATGACATCATTTGCATACAATCCATTTCAAAATTTAAATTGGTCCCTGCATCGTGATTGGTTCAATTGCATTGATTCTAGCCAGCCAATCACAACTCGCGTCTTCACCTATGTGATTTAATAGTGTGTGAAAATACTTGGTCTCAAGACAAGATTTCTCGTTGAGTTTGTGTAACAACGATCGCACTTCCCATGCTTATATAGCCGGCTAGCGCAGCCGGGCGAGCCCCGTGCCAAATTCACCACGAAATGACATCACAAATCTCTGCGTACATGGATTCTTCAGGGATCTGACTTACATGCATTTCAGTTGCAGATTCTTTTTTAAAAAGACGTAAGTTTTGGACAAGAACTGCTTAAAATGTACGGGGGTATTTATATCCAAAACGAACCACAACATACATTAAACGGTTGCAATTGTTTTGCTGCCCAGAACTGCTAAGATTATCTTGAATGATTGCTCGACATGGGGTTTGTTAAAGCAGGATAGCTACAGTACATTTACGCTACAACAACCCAGTGCAGTAAAAGAATGCAAATGTTCTGACATGATTGGGGAATGAAAACTTGACAGAGCACAAAGTTGGCCTAAAAAATAAATTATCAAAAGGCATGTGACATCGACTACAAACAATTCTACAGTACTGTATTAACGGTTGATTTGTATCTCCATTTGGAAGTGAAAATATTATGCCTACAAAAATGATATCCAGTTAGTGAAACGAACGGAAATATTCCCAATATTTTCTATCCTGAACTGGTAATATTGCAAGCCGACCCGGGCCCAATCATGTCGATTCTGGTGAGCGACGGGCACAAAATAAAGGCAAACTGAGGTAAAATCGTCCGGTGAGAGCGCTTAATAAAAGCCATGCCGATGAACCAAAACTTTTGAAGCAGAATTTACGGTGATATGAGGCCAATGTGACCTTTATCAGTAGATCAAAATTTGTAAGCATGTGACTTTAAGTGCTAATATTTTTGCGTCAACTTACAGAAATTGTATTGACTAATTTGCCTCGAAAGTGTCACCATTTTGCGTCTAGGGACTTGCATAAGTCACAAAATTTCCAAAAGGGGAGGGGGACACCCCCTCCCCTTATACCGATCCCCCAGGCCAGCGATCCACCTATGCACACATGAGATGTGCGACGTTGAATTCTAAACCCAGGGAAAACCTTGAAATGATTACTGTAAGCTACATGTAGCATGTAAATTCTGCACTATGACTGGTTGAATTAAGTAGTACTTCTGGTCAAGGACCACACAAATTAACAAACAATTCAGCTTACCAATAACTATTATTCATTTAATCTTGTCTCACGGCACATTCAACTGCTGGAACTGCTTACAATGCATAGGCTAGGCCTCGGTATATAAAGATCTACCGCAAGTAGAAGTAGAAGTAGAAGAAGAAGTAGAAGTGGTAGAGGAAGAAGTGGTGGTAGAGGTAGAAGAAGAAGAAGAAGAAGAAGGTGGGTGGAAACTAACAGACCCCACTAGGAAGAGGTGGAGAAGGGGTAAGGGTATGATTGGGTTACAACACTTTTAACCGGAAACTAACTGACCCCGCTATGGGTCTTCATACTCATCTGTGCAAAATCTAAACACTTCTAGTAGCCCGCATGTTGCAAATTAATCGGTGTATTCTTGATGCAGTATGAAAGGACTGTGTTGGAATTTCCAACGGTGGTTCACCGTTTAACCCAACGGTGAATCAAACGGTGGTTCACCGTTGAAAGCAGTGTTAAAGGGGTAGGCTATAGGCCTAACTATAGTATAAGTAAGTTACAGTAGCCTAGCTTAGGGGAGCATATCCCCATTACAAGGTGTATTAATGCGTCCATTTGTTCGCCCTCAGATAGAGTCCCTAAAAGGAGCACTTTTTTGATATGTTATGGAATGAGCTGGGGTTTTCTGTAATTTTTTTTGGAAAGTATATTAAATGAAGTACCATTTGTGAAAAAATTGGCTCAATTAAAGCAATTTTGTGGAAATTATGGGCCTTAGAAGCTGGCGGAGGCATACCGAGATTTTAGTGAAAAACAAGGCTCGGAAAAGGTGGTTTGAACTTTGAGGTGAAATAGCAAAAAATCTTCACGGTCATGATATGGTAAATTGAAAGTGCCATGAATGGCCAACTTGTCAGCTTTCATATGAGGGGTAGCTTGACCCTGGCGAAAACTTCGACAAGCTTTTAGGGGCCCGTTTACTTTTTGGATTTAGTGTATAAGTCAATGGGGAAATTAATGGGGATATGCTCCCTTAAGGGAGAAAACTGAAAATTTTCAAATCAGTTTGAAATTGACCAAACTTGACTTATTGTACTTCATAGGCTACGTATAAACCAATTATGGGCAGACGACCCACAATTTCGTGCCTGAGCGATTTTTGGGGCCAAAATTAGTATTTTTGTGAGAAAACGTTAAAAATTCCACAAAACGGACTAAATTTAGGCCCTTAAAGACACAATACTTTACTCTTTTGCAGATATGGTGAACCCTTTTGATGAAAGTAGTACCAGGATGTTGTATAAAGGCTACCATACAGCTTTATGAAGTAGTCCCGGCCAATTGTACATGGTATAGACATACACCAGTGCTGTTGTTGTGGTACTGAAGCATCATGCAGTTCTGCGAGATTACCACATTACTTTGATGTGTGAATGTTTGTTGAGCCCCGCATTTTGGTGAGTACATGTGCAGTGTAAATACAGGTTAAGACACATAATTAGACTAAATACTTGATTGTCAGTGCTCAGGTTTACTCTCCTTGCCAAAGTTTCACATGGCCAGCCTATGCACTGGTCTTAGGCCTATGTGTTGCTACAATACAAATGTCTGTAATACACTGGTAGCCTAAAAGTGCAACTCCTGAGGTAATTACGACAATGGCAGACAGAGATTGGGTCCAATGGTCTGAGAAAATTAGGAAGAAGCTAAAAAAACGAAGTAAGAGGGAACACGGATGCATAATATGGAAAGGTGCATTCACATCCAGCAGTGCAAATGCTCCAAAATACGGTGTCATTCGAACGAACCTTCCACTGGCAACAAAACGAAAGGCCATTAGAGTGCATATTTTGGCATACGTTATTGCAGACATTTTAGACAGGAAGGCTTCACTTCAACACAAACATAAGGACATATCCCATTTGTGCCACAACAGTCTATGCCTTGATGCAGCTCACCTATCTGAAGAGCCGCGGGGAATAAACAATTGTCGGCGGACATGCAAAGTTTATGGAGCCTGTGTCGGGCATGTAGATTATCCCAGTTGCATACTAGGCCTACCCCGTGGAACCTGATAACGCCTGGGAGTATACTTTTCGAGGTTGGTATGTGAGTTAAATTGCACACTTGAATGTTTAACACCAATAGTTGGGATCCAGGGTGGGTTGTCTGGAATAGTTGTGGTCATTACAAATTAGCTGATCTTTCTTGTATTCACTATTAGTATTATTATTTTTAGTCCTTTCATGCAACATGTATTTTCGAAACCTCAGCTTTGCTTTCCTCCTTCTGTACAACTGACACCTTCTACGTAATTTATCATACTCCCTTTTTTGTTGCATTTGCCATAGGGTTTTTACACATGGGCTGTCTGAAGTCAGCTGCATCCCCATGGCATTCATTTTTTGTAGGATTGACTCTCCTGGCCCATTATTTATTAAATGAATCGCACTCTGGTCTCTAAACTGAGCATTCCTGGCAAATGTAGTACTTTGTTTTGGGTTTGTTACTTTGAAGGCATTGTTTACTGACTCTGCCTTCTGGGTTGATGTTTGAAAGCGAGTAGACCATAGTCTGAGTCTGCACACGCGTGCCTCCAATATTTTCCGTATCTTATTACTGTCAGCATCTGATATCGACAGACAACCTTTTGCCACGTGTGGCATGTATGGAAACTTGTACCGCTTGTGCCTCCCTACATACAAATGAAAATTTGTTACAACCAGTGTGTTCTCCACCATAACACTTGGTCAAGCAATCCAGCCACTGTGGTGTGCATTTATTAATTTTCTCCAAGTCATTTCTAAGGTGATTTCTGGAAGCCGTCACTTCAGCTTGTACACGGTAAGTCAAGTCCTCGGCAAAACGTTTTGCCATTACCAGCTTTTGAGCTTGATTCTTTGCAGGAAACATAGCACTGGAAAATTTGATCTTTGTAAGGGCTTTGCGAAGTGACCGGTTTAAATGAACTTCGTCTAGTAGGTTGTCTGTTGATATTTCAGATGCTGCAGTCGTATAAACACTGTTAAATCCTTTACAAGCCTTCCCATCAGCATCTGTTGTCAAGTATCTAACCTTTACTGGGTTTTTACTCTTTAACAGATGTGAGGCACACATTTTTCCGCCACGTTCTTCATCTCCAATGTTGTCTGTCTCTTTCAAGTTAGCTGTGCAGCCAGGATGCCCAGGACACTCAACTTTTTCACCCTTGTTCCTTTTAAGTCTGCCTATCATGCACAGTTTATTGCTGTGGTGGTACCCAATCACAAATTTGTCTGTTGTCACATTCTCTACAACCACATCTCTACTCTGAGTTGCTGGAGCAAAGGGTGTTTTACCTCTGGCATTTCTGGAGAGGGTTGTTGTATTGGCGATCATATTCAGCAGAAATAGGAGATTCATTTGGAAAGCCACGCAATGAAAGAGTATTTTTAATGATAGCCCTTTTTTCTGCCATATCACTTTCATTTATTTTTTTCATTTCAAGACCAATCTTATTTGCTGACCGCTGCAGTGAACTCACAGAAGGACATGGCAAAGAGAGACAGCTAAGTAATTTACGTGCTCCACTAGTACTTATGGAAGTCTGATGTAAGCCTAACTGAAGGCCAACATTTAACTCACATGGATCCTTTCCAGGTAAGTTCCCCCCTCTTTTTATTTCCCTGTAAAGTTTCAAAGGCTTACTTTGGAAACTGCAGAGAGGACAACTAAGCACCACTTGGGTGCCTAGCCCAACCTGAACCTCCTGTGATGCCAGGGATACAAGAATGCCACCACACTTTTTGTTTGCCTCACGGTGAGCTAGTGCTGCTTCTTGTATGAGAGTCAGAGAGGTTCCCAAATGGACTATTCTGTTGCCCTCTGACTCAGCATTTTCGTGGTGGTCTGCATTCACTAGCCTATCAAGTCTGCTAGTGCAGCTCTCCTTTGGCCTAAGCAACATTGAAGGTGGTACTACATGTTCAAATTTTTTGGGTGACTCCATAACCCTCTCATGCAATTCTTTGGTAAGCCTTTTGTAACCAGCTTTGTGACTCTCAGGCTTTTGCTCTTCACCACTGGAAGGTTTAGGTATGTGGTTAGGACAAACAACATCTACTTCACAGGCACCAAAACCAAACGTGTTGCCTTTTGTGAAGGTTGTTGCTTTCCTTCCAAGCATTCCTTTCCTCCTACCCATATTATTTTAGACTCTGAAATAACCTGTCTAAAAAGTCTGACTCAAATAACAAATATCCACTGAAAGAGTGATTTAAATTTCAAATTAATTGTAGCAGTATGTCAAAACACTTGTGTGAACACATGTGAAGTGATTGAATGCAATGAATACACTGTGATCATGGTCAAAGCTCAGATTCCTGTTAACTGTGAACAGCGCCCTCACTCTGACTGACCAATTTGCTCTGGCCTCTGACCTTCGTTTTTTGCCTTTTTATCCATTATTAATGTTGCAAATGTATTGTTTGAAGCAAAATGTAACTGAGAACTGCTGTTTCTTCTTGTTACAGGAGAATTGACCCAGTAAATAGACAGTTTGGAGCCAAATTGGACCATTATGGATTGGTTTGAGGTCTGGTTGGATCCATTTTAAATTGGAGTGTGCTTTAAAATGGACAGGACCATTTCTCCCATTTAGAATAGACACAACCAGTGTATAGTACACAGGGCATAATGGGAGTCCTTCCTTCAGGTCAAAACAGGCACCAAAGAAGCCTCCTGCAATTGGATATACCCTGCAGAGTGTTATGGGTCAAACTTGGACTTAGCACTATTTCAGTGTGGATAGTATATGCTAATACCTAAAATTGGGTTCAGGGTGAAAGTCCATGGACTGGCATTGAATCAGGTCAAAAATGTTTCAAAATGTGAGTAGACTCCTAGTTTGGGTTGCACAAGTCATCTATTGCCTTTAAATTACACTTTTGGAAAAATGTAAAAATTCACCTCTCACTTAAGGGAGCATATCCCCATTACAAGGTGTATTAATGCGTCCATTTGTTCGCCCTCAGATAGAGTCCCTAAAAGGAGCACTTTTTTGATATGTTATGGAATGAGCTGGGGTTTTCTGTAATTTTTTTTGGAAAGTATATTAAATGAAGTACCATTTGTGAAAAAATTGGCTCAATTAAAGCAATTTTGTGGAAATTATGGGCCTTAGAAGCTGGCGGAGGCATACCGAGATTTTAGTGAAAAACAAGGCTCGGAAAAGGTGGTTTGAACTTTGAGGTGAAATAGCAAAAAATCTTCACGGTCATGATATGGTAAATTGAAAGTGCCATGAATGGCCAACTTGTCAGCTTTCATATGAGGGGTAGCTTGACCCTGGCGAAAACTTCGACAAGCTTTTAGGGGCCCGTTTACTTTTTGGATTTAGTGTATAAGTCAATGGGGAAATTAATGGGGATATGCTCCCTTAGAGTGACGAACTTAGACTAAATACTAACGTTAGGCCTAATGTTAATGTTACTTGTTAGGCTATTGCAATAGGCTACGCGATAAAGAAGTTTTCATCTCACCCACCAAATTCCTGTGTACGTCAACTGTTGTATAAACAGGATAAATCGTCCATTTCACTACAAGACGTCTCCTCAAAAACAAACGTTAGACAAGCTAAGCAGTTTTTGTCAGCAAGGCCAAGGGGCAATAATCGATTCCTGACCTTGTGTAGCCTAAGCCCCTTCGTTACCACGTACTGCGCGCGTATCATATCAGCGCCTGCGGTCATAGTAAAAGTATGCCTCGTTCGCCCGGATCGCCCGACCTACCTAAATGTAGCCCGGCTATGCAATGTAGTAGTATCAAATAGAGGGCGTACTCACATTTGTGTTTATTGCATGGCAGCAGTAGCCACATCAAGGATGGTTTGTATACAAGGCGAATTTATGTAGGTATCTTGCATATGAAAACTTGGTCTGTGTCTAACTGGAAAAACCACATAACCTTTGAACCAAGTGTCTGATAGTTACTGAGAAGGTCTTTACATAAAAAATACTCCCCTCCCAGCAGATGGCTTGCTACGGTCTTCTTTTTGTAAATTTAAACCAACAAAATATGTCCCTTTCGTTGATGTTTCCTTCGGAGTCGCACACGGATAATTAGATTGGCATAAATTTTAATACATTCTATCCTTAGCATAACTTAAAAATGAATTATAAATCGTAGTGAATATTAAACTGCGTTTCTAATCTGTGCAAGGGCTGAAAATTCAAGTCAGGCTTTGTTTTGTAGGCCTATATCAGGAATTGCGTTTCCACATGAAACTTGGATTACATACCACGTAATGTAATTTTTGTAAGTTAGGCTAACACTCCCAAATGTCTGTAAAGGTGTTTTGAATTAATAGAAACATCTCTGAAATGAAAGTTTGATAGTTCAGTATGCGGTTTCGCAACTACAATAAAAGGGTGCTTACGAGGCATTTTGCGCAGGGATACCGGTATGGAATGAGGGGGACCTATATTAGCTAAATTGCTATATTTTCGGGCGCGTCTCGCGAATATTCCTCAAAAAGGCTTGATTGCAAATTAAATTTAAGGAAGATAACTTAAATCATATACTTTTGTTGCCTTTTTAGTAGGCATGCAACTTCATTTTTCATTTTAAATCTTGAACTTTTCATTTTGAATGACTACATTTTGGAAAAGTACCCAGCGTCCTTCGAAGTTCTCATCTCGGGCCCTCAGCTACTTTCATTGAGTTGCCTCTCGACTACCCCACTATGACCTTATACAGGAAATGGTCAGATTGTAATTATTATTATATTTCATTTGTTTTCTGGCATTTAATTCTTTTCAACTGTCCAATGTCTTAAAACATCCTATGTCCTAGCGTCTCACAATAAATTTTCACTAAAGCTTAGATCAATCAATGGTCAAACGCGTGCACTAATCAAAAACTCTGGCAAGATCCGATTTGCACAGTCGTAAAGAGCAATTATATTAAACCGAAACGGTTTTGTGTTGTGAAATGCTGACTCTAATCCCTTAATCCAGTTATAATTACAACATCGCGGATTACTACAAGTGTGATCATGCCTCTGTTTAGTTCGGTAAGTACACACGGACAACTTCTCATTCATGTCGAACACAATGAGAACAACTTGAAAGCGACATTTTCAATTATGCGGTGTTTAATGCAATCAGCCATCATGATGAAGGGTATTCACTGTGGGGTAGAAACGATCGACGTGAAAACGGGGGAAATAACTGCGACATAGTAAATGTCTATCAAAGATATTCTTCATATTTTTTCGTTACGCATAAGACAAGTGATGACTTCCCATACTCTTGGAAAATTTTTTGTCAATGTGAGGTGGCTTGTCTGAATGAATTATGTGCAGTGCTCACCTAAAACACTTCATACTGAAAATGTAAGTTGTTACAAACTTTAATGCTCTTGGCAAACAAAAATCACGGTGATTGTCAAAATTTTCCTGTTTCACATAAAAAGTTCCCATTTTTCTGATTTCTATTTTTTTTTCAGGTTTCATTTTTTTCCTTAACTTGACGGTTATATATGTGAACGGCTCACAAAAATTGGTCATATTTATGAAGGCAGTGTGAAACTTGAGCCTTGTCATTTTTCTTACAGCGTTCACCTCCATTATGCCGCATAAAGTAAGGAAGAACAGAAAATATGAAAATATTCTACCTGTAGTGGCATTAATGATCGTAACAGACTCAGTGCATTGTCAATTCAATTTCGTCGGGGAGCCTTCATCTACATTCACACGATAAACTGATAATAGATGCGGGTCTGATAAACTTCAGTTACCCAGACGACACTCTTAATTTCGCTTACTAGAAGACCACATTCTTCAAGGAAACACACAATTCCGAATTTTCCTTACAAAAACGTGCGAGAGGTTGTTCATGTGTCCAATGGTCCGCCATCTGGCGTGCCCGGTCAGCTGGCTTGAATTCTAGCAACGGTAATGATAATCGGCCAGACTGTTTCAGCTACACATAATAATAAACAGTATTATGAGAATGTCTCCCAATAAGTCTGACTGAAAATTCATTTGAAGCCACCTTGTAACGTGACATAATTTTAAATACTTTGGAAGTAAAATCATTTATATTCTGAAAATCTCGTCTATTTAGCGGACCTTGCAATTGAATACAGCGAAGATTCTTGATAGATCCAAAAACACTTTGTTTGTTTTCAATTCCGTTGCATAGTTTTCCCCCGAAGAGAGACAAGAACATTACATTTTATTGTGGTAGTATCTTTTTTCTGGTAATTTTCTGGTCACTTAGCAAGTTGGGTTTTTTTCTATTGAAGTGAAACTTTCATTTCAAAAGGATAACTCAAAATAACGACTGCTCCATTTCTAGTTACAACTCTGGGAAATGCTATTTTCGGCTGTCTCAGGGCTTACATTTTGTAACAATTTTCTGTAGCTCCTTGTCAACTGATGGTGGCGCTCTGAATGCATGCTTGAAAATCATTTTTCGTTTTGGGGAAATATTATGAAGTGAAAGTTTTATTGCGAAAGAAAGCTCAAAATGATGACTGCTTTGTTTTTAGTTACGAGCCCGGGAAATGCCATGTTCTGCTGTGGGGGTTCTCAATTTCTCAAAAACTTCTATGCTCTGCACTTTGATAGTCTTTCGGACAGAAACACATTTTTCGGACAAAAAAGACAATTCTGCCCCTCACAGACTGAAACCCTCCCGTACGTCTTTGTCAATATACAAAATATAAAACCTCAAATATATTGGAAGTCAAATTTTTTCTGCGGGAGAATTTTCCAGTATGGTCCGAGGACCTTAATCTGCATGATGATATTCAGTAACCCCAACAAAACTACAGATCACCCCCTACTTGATTTTTCTTATAAGAAGATTAAATTCTTCCATTAAACCCACAAATCTGTCATAAAATTACTGAACAATTTTTCTCCAATATGAGCTTCAGATTGTTGAAAGTGGCAAAATTTTCCAATTTCTGTGGGTACTCCGTACAATAAATAACCAAATGCCAAAGCCAAATCTGTTAATCTCCCGACATGCTACCCAATTTTGCTCTTTTAAAGGCATGGCCTATCGCTAAATAAAAACCCAAATTTTTCATAAAAACCGTAACAAAAAATACGAATTTTCTTCCATTAAATCATCCAAAATTTCTCCAATAAAATAAGCCCTAAATTTGCAACTCTCCTGGCAAACTTCTGGTCTCGTGTTGAAGCCTTAGAACGTAGACCTAGTACATTGCGCAATAATTTGTGATGTCATTGTTTTACTACTCAAATTACAATCTTTGTATTTCTTTGTTTTTCTGAAAGTTAACCGTACCTTGTAACAGGGTGTGATAGCACTCTTACTGTAATGCGGTGATGTCATTAAATAAGCCTTTTCTGTGCAACATGCTATGCAAGCAAACAGGGAAGTGTTCAAGGTCATAAAAGCATTTTTAATTTTAAAAGGAAAAGAAAGCAGGTTATGTGAGTTGTACAACAAGAAAGTCACAATTTATTGCGAAATAGACAAATTTGTTTTAAGTGAATAAAATTAAACGTTTTATATCTCAGTTTAGGAATGCCCTATGAAGATGGGAGTTGGACTGTTAGAATTCGTTTTTTATGCTCTTAAATATATATGTTTCATTTTTTGAATTGAGGTACACTTTAATGCGTAACCGCAAAGGATTTTCAGCTGTCGCCTGTATAGCGTTCTTGATTTTACCCATATGAAGGTGGTATTCTTCAATAAACACCCCAACTTTTTAATGATCCTCACAAAAGCCAAATTTCTTTCAAAAATTTTAAATTTTGTCTTCAAAATAAACTCCATAAAAGTATTTATTGAGAAGAAAGCCAAGAGTTTCGCGAGCTACGCGCGCCTCAAAATCTGCAAAGTCACGTCCCACCGGGGCTAACCCAAAGCCTTTGTCGGGGCCTTGAAATGCTGGCCCCCTGTCGGAAAATCCTGGCGCCACCCTTGAGTCACAACCTCTGGAGAATCCCTCCCATGCAACCCACTAGCTGACTAGTACAAGAATGCCAATCAATATCAGGAAAGTTAAAATCCCCAAACACAGCAGCCCTTTTCTTAGAAATTCTTCCCAAAATTTGGTACAAACTGATTATTTTCAGCGCAAGAATTTGATGAAAGGTGAACAAAGCCAACAAGCAAAGTTCACACCACACTCAGTTAGAGTACCCCTATTCCCCAGCCTGGATCGCCGCCCATGCTCTCCTTGGCCACTTCCAGTGAGTTGCCTCTCGACGACCCCACTTACTCAGGAAAATGGTCGAATTATTATTTCTCTTATGTTTCTTATGTTTTTATTGGTTGACTGATATTTAGTTCGTACCACCAACAGTTCACTGTCTTAAGACATCAAATGTCCCCAAGTCTTCCATTAGATTATCACTAAAGCTATACACATGCAAGCATCAATTCTCATAAGATCAGTGGCGTAACCAGACCTGACTCTACGGGGGGGGGGGGGGAATAGCATAGAGGTTTCCCGATGTTTTACTAGTTGAGATGTGTTAGTTTGTGGGTGTCTCAGGGTCTTAAGGGAAGTGTTGGGCAATTTTGGACCATGCAACTCACCCTACCCCATTGACAAAAGGAAACCTTTTTATGCTTAATTTTTTTACTTTTTCTATGAGCAGAAACAACTTTCTTTTAAAAATAAATATGATTTTTTTTCTTAAGTGTGAACACTACTGTATAAGCATGGAAGTACTACCTTGGAAATTTGAATCCTTTTTACACATTTGTAAATATGGAGCTTGTTTTGCAGAAAATAAATTTGATTCAGGGTTTCCTGTTAGAAAATTTGCATATTTGAGGGAGTATCATAGAGTCTGCGTTTCCTATCAGCATATATCTGAGATAGCATGTCGACTGAAGACCGTGTTATCTAAGGAGTGCGTATTAAAGCTTCTCGGTGACAAAATGAAAGCCTATATTGAAGAAAATTTTACGGATACGGTGGCTGGGATAAATTATCCACTGACTGCTTTTTGAGCGATCACTTACAACTTTAAGGCTTGCAATTTCAGACGCGCGAAACGCGCAGAAAATTTTGCCTTTTTGAAACTTATAATTTCAAATATAGGACTTTTATTAAGAAGAATTCGGAATTTTATGGAGGAAAACTTGAGAAACTGCGCTGTATTTGACTGGTGTCTCAAATGGCAAATTTTCGAATTTTTCACTTTTTCGAGCAAGCGCGCAATCACCCCTGCCTCCTGTAGCTACGCCACTGCTCTGCAACATTCAGCATTGATAAACTTTTGACATTTCAATAACTAAAGAATTCATAGAAAGACTACACAACTGACAGGGCTTAAAGGTATCTGATGACAGGTGTGTATGAGAGCATTTGGGTACGGAAGACCAATGGTTCCCCTGCCTTGAATATGAGGTCGTGCTAGAAAGCTTCAGTTGGCGTAAAGAAAATTTTGAAAAATCGCGTCCCGTCAGACAGCCTGAAATAGCATGTCTCGGGTTTGTAAGTAGTAGCTAAGTTTTCCGATTTTTCTTGCAAATGTGAACACCAATGTATAAGGGATGTATTGCGGCGCGCGAAGCGTGCCGAAATTTCTGCCCTTTTAAACAATAATCTGTTGATATGGAGCATATATTGCAGGAAGCTTTGGATTCTGGGTTTCCTGTGAGGAAGTTTAAAGAGTTGGGGGGGGGGGGGGAGGTTACTGAAGAATCTGCACTTCCTCCAAATATTGATGGAAAATCTGAAAATGATTGCTTTTCTAAAGTCCTCCGGACTGTCCGGCAAAGCGTAAGAGAGGAGTCTTTCCTCCGATAAAGTGGACCTCAGATATTATTTTGTTAACTTTAGGTGCCTAGATGAATGATTATATATTTTTCGACATGAATGTATATATTGAGCAAAACAGTGTTCCATGAATGCAGATCAATCTTGCTTTTGATGTTATAGTTGACCCACTTTCTTCTTTTCTCATTTTCTCTTTTTTCTTTTCCCCTTTCTTTCCTTTCCTCTCCTTTCCCGTTTTCCTTTTTCCTGCCTTTCTTTCCTTTCCTTCCTCTCCTTTTCCTTTTCTTCTCTTCTCTTTTTCCTCTTTTCCCTTTCTTTCCTCCCCTTTCTTCCCTACCCATTTTTTTGTGCCGGTGGTGCCGCTGGTTACGCCACTGCATAAGATCCAATTTGCATCACTTGTAAAGAGCGATTATCTTACGCCAAAACCTTTTTGTGTTTTTAATGTTAAAGTTGCGATTGGCACTTATCCCTTGATCTCATCAGGATATTACAACATCGCGGATTACCACAAGTGTGATCATGCCTCTATTCAATACGGTAAGTACTCATGCTATGGCACAAAGAGGACAAAGCGACCTTTCAGGGAGCACACCACCATTAGCAGAACGGCCTTGCAGGGAAAGGTAGTTCCAAAGTCAATGTTAGGTCCTCTTTAAGTGTGAATTGCTCAAGTTAAGCTAATCAGATGTGGTTTTGTTTTGGATATGCAAAAAGAGGACGTGTTAATGTGTGAATGTTGCCAAATTGGGAAGAACTGATGGTGATTTAGACTGTTTAAAAATTTGGTGTGAAAAAGACGTTATTTCCGTCACCTTGCGGATTAATTGGGTAGGGTGTACAGACCCTAAACTTCATCCCCTTGTATCTCAAAAACTAAACGGTCATGCTATGGTGAATTTGTAATACCATGATTAGCCAACTCACTGGCTTTCATGTGAGGGGTAGCTTTAGTGAGGTGTTAACTTTGACTGGACTGTGTGGGCATTTAATGAAGGCAAATTAGTGTGTAAGTCAATGGAGAAATTAATGGTGGTGTGCTCCCTTCAATGATGGCTGTCAAATGGAGGGCAAAATCGAAGCAGGAAACCGAAGCTTTGTTAGCTAGAACTTTTCCTTTTCTTCTTGAGACATAATCAGTATGTCCGGTACTGTAAAGGTAGCGGGCCACTAACAAAAAGTCCCATTGACTTACACACTAAATTTGGCTACTTCCGTGCCCCTAGCTCCCAGTAAAAGTTTTCAACCAGGACATGCCACCCCTCTGATCGAAACTCACAATCCCACCTTTCATAGCACCTTCAAATTCCCATACCATGACCATTGAAATTTTGACCTGGGGACCCTTGAATGATAGGGACGTGTTTCCCGCCATAATAGCTACTCAAAAACGGTATTTCACAGAGCGGAGTAATACCATAAAAATGGCACTGAAATTGGTCAGATTGCCTTGAATTTTGCACAATCTGTATTTCAACTCATTGTCTAGATAATTTAAATGCAAAAATGATCATATTTTGTAAGTAACACAGTCAGAAATAACATCCCATAAAAATTTTATGGCGCTTTGTCTGTCAAGAAACATTTTCCCAGGCACGAGTATTGAAGTTAGTGGTCCGCTACCTAAAGTGCGTAACCTCAACACCGGTGAAGCGCGAAGAATTGCTCGACAAGTGTGTCAAGCTCCTCAAAGAACGAATCCAGTCTACAACCGCGCAACAAGAGCGTCTATATTTGTATTGTGTCCGTATTTGACTTTTTGTTCTCTAGTTTGAAACTAATAAAAAGGCAAAATGAACGTGGAGAAAACCTGACCATCGTGATACGTAGCAGAGATGACGACCGTTTGAGGATTCCTCATGGTCTGTTAAATTTGCCATAATTCGACTAAATATGAAGTTTACCCCCAATTAAATGTCGCTTTGGACAAAATGTCGACAACACAGCGAGATATTAAAATATTGTTACACCGAAAAAGTACATCGTAGATAATGACCTGAAATACAGACTGTGCAAAATTCAGAAAAATATGACGAAATTCAGTGTCATTTGTCGATTGTATTATTGCGATGTGTAATGATGCACCTTTGAGCATCCACGAGGATGGGAAAACACGTAGCCTACCGATCATTCCGGGTTCTCTACTGAGTTGAAAATTTCAATGGTCATGAAATGAAGGGCGGATTCCACAGTTTGAGTTTTAACCAGAGGGTTGATAATTCCAGGTGTGAAAACTTGTACAAGAAACTATGGGCTGGGGAAGGGGCCTCGTTTAGTGGGTAAGTCCAAGAGAAATATAATAAGTGTTGCAATAACTCTTGCTTTATAAATACTTAATTTCTGACTTTATCACTACCAAAAATTTCAAAAATCTTTTACAAGGACCAAATCCAAGAACGTCAATTAATGAGGGGCTGATGGCTGCTTTATGGTCTACCTAAAATTTAAAATTGCTATACGACTTCTTTCGAAAGATTTTCTCAGGCTCGAATATTTAAGGTGTCGAAATTGCAATAAAATCTTTAATGACTTACACTCTAATTTGAACGAGTGAAATGACCTCTCAAACACTCGTCGAAGTTTGACAAGGTCGACGTCCCCCTTGCGCAAAAAGCTGACAGGTTATCCTTTGATGCCAACTCGATTTATTACAACCATGTCCCAAAGAGGTTTTGCTAGTAGAGCTCACTCATCAAACACTGGACTGATATATGCTTGCCAGTTTTCAGTCCCACAATTTCCTCAAAATTGCTTTAGATGCCTCACATTTTAGCATAAGAGGCACTTCATTTAGTCAACTTTGATATTAACTTGACGATAGACCCCATCCTTTTTAGTAATATAGTTTTCAAAAGTTGTCCTAATGTTCCCTGTTGATAACATTTTGGTAGGGTGACGGCGTATATTATATTGAGACGGCAATAAGTACACAGAGGAAGAGAGTTCAAAAAGAGCCACTGTCTTTGTTACAAATCAGCAATCCATGCCACGAGGACAATAGGCGCCTAGGTGCTAAAGCCTACCCCCTAACAGTCTTAACGAATAGTTACCATAGAAAAAAAAAGCTTTTTCGCATCGACGACTTATGAATATTCATTCCAGAGCGCGTTTTACTAAAAGCAAGAGTCGCTCTCGAAAGATATACAAATTTGGCCTCAATAGTCCCGGCTACGAATGTAGCCGGGGCTTCTGATCATACTGAGGCCTTTCGAATCAAATGCTAATTACAGTAAAAATGGAATAGTATTTATCTTAAAATGGGAAGTTATTTAATTAAAAATCATTTATAATAGTCAGCAAAAACACTTTGTTGGGGGGGGGGGGGTAACGTTTTCCGACCATATCATGCTAGTTGTATTCGATAACATCCATATTAGCATGATTTTAAAATTTACAGCAGGTCATACCTGGGAAAAGAAAGCCTCGTGAAGAAAAAAAGAAGCAAAAAGACAGTCGGAATTAAAGAAATCAATTAAATATAGGAGGAATAAAAAAAGGGAAAAAATAACATCCCTGTAAAAATATCGACAGGTCTATATTTGGAAACACTGGACACATTATTAACACCAGTTTGAAAAGATAACTGTATGATTTTATCATGAACATTTTTCACAACTTACAAATTGTTAAATGATCTAAGCAAATCACTAGAAACCTGTACATTACAGCAAAACACTCAGTCACGGTTAATTCCTTTTTGAGGCGGGAGTTGGGGTGGCCTTTTTGAGTTTTGATTGAAGACGTCAGTGAAGACTTAAGTTTGTTCCTTTAGTGCTTGTAGCTTCCTTAGGAGGCAGTTTCAAAGTTGGTTTCGCTGAACGGCTCTTTGCCAGAGAGTCGAGAGGACTTTAGAAAAGGTTATAAATTTGGTCAATTCGACCTACCGACTAACTTACTGTGCGGTGTTGGAAATCAGTTGGAATATATGTTTAACTTGTACCCTAAGTCTGCAGCTGCACGACATACAAGTGAAAGTTCCCGAGCCTGAAACGGATTCAGAGCAACTGAAACACACGTCCCCTTTCTTCCGCACCCTAAACTATTGGTACCGCATGCTGTCCGAATCATGCCCGAATAATGTTGCAATGCTTGAATGTCCCCCATTTTTCGCCGGTCATGAAATGTTGGTTTGTTATATTAATAATATCAAATGGAGGGCAAAATCGAAGCAGGAAACCGAAGCTTCGTTAGCTAGAACTTTTTCTTTTCTTCTTGAGACATAATCGGTATGTCCGGTACTGTAAAGGTAGCGGGCCACTAACTAAAAGTCCCATTGACTTACACACTAAATTTGGCTACTTCCGTGCCCCCTAGCTCCCAGTAAAAGTTTTCAACCAGGACATGCCACCCCTCTGATCGAAGCTCACAATCACGCCTTTCATAGCACCTTCAAATTCCCATACCATGACCATTGAAATTTTGATCTGGAGAGCCTTGAATGATAGGGACGTCTTTCCTGCCATAATAGCTACTCAAAAACGGTATTTCACAGAGCGGAGTAATGACATAAAAAATGGCACTAAAATTGGTCGGATTGCCTTGAATTTTGCACAATCTGTATTTCAACTCATTGTCTAGATAATTTAAATGCAAAAATGATCATAGTTTGTAAGTAACACAGTCAGAAACAACATCCCATAAAAATTTTATGGCGCTTTGTCTGTCAGGAAACATTTTACCACGCACGAGTATTGAAGTTAGTGGTCCGTTACCTAAAAGCCATCTGACATGGTGTACGTACAAATTGTACATCTTGAAGAAAATGCTAAATAACACAATTTTCAATTTATTTCTCTTCAAAGTATTTTTCATTACCTTTTATGACTTAACTATTACATATTCAAGGTAAACCAAGCAGTTATTTCCAGTAAATTTCACATCTGAAGAGAAAAAAACCTTGTCACATGACTCCCAACAGCCAATCATGAAACTGGACAGTCTACTACACTCCTCAATTTGGGATGACTGCTCCTGCCTTTTAACCACAGTACTAACCAAAGATAGTAAGACGCTGCCGGCGAAAGATAGGGACCTACCACTAATCTACATACCTGGATGTAAGATGGTGCCAAAAAATTGAAGCACCAGAACCGCCATATTGCGTGTTGCAAAAGTTTCAGTTCTATTGCTCCATGTGGTCTATGTTACCTCATAGAGGTATACGAGACTTAAAAACAGTAATAATGAACAATGTAACAAGGTAACAAGTGAAGAGTGAAGTGAAACATCTTGTATAAGTAAGTTTGCAGATGATGCTAAGCTTTATAGAAGATAAGCATTTTGGATGATGCCTTGCTCCTACAGAAAGATCTGGATAGGTTATTTTCTTGTTCTCAGACTTGGCAAATGGCGGATGAGTAGAAAGTCCTTCATTTTTTGGTTCTGAAAATTTAGCTATGATTATAACATGAACGGTACGGTAGTGTTTAAAGTAATGTCACCTTCGAGAAAGATCTGGGTGTTGTAATTACTGGGGATTTGAAGTCATCAAGGCAGTGTGCAGCCACAGCCTAGTGCAAAGGCCCAATAGGATGCTTGGATTGATCAAAAGGAATTTCATCAGTTTTAGTAAGGATATTGTACTTAATTTGTATAAGCATTTGGTAAGACCCCATCTTGACAATGCAGCTCAGGCTTGGGGCCCTTCTATGAAAAGTACAAGTTTCTTTTAGAGCAAGTTCAGAGGAGAGCCACTCGCCTTATACCAGAGGTGAGAAATTTACCTTATCATGCTAGGCTTAAAGGGCAAAAGCAGTCATCCCAAATTGAAGAAGTGTAGTAGACTTTCCACTTTCATGATTGGCTGCTGGGAGTCATGTGACAACGTTTTTCTCTTCAAATGTTAAATTTACCAGTAATAACTGATTGTTTTACCTTGATTATGCAATATTAAAGTTATAAAAGGTAATTAAAGATACTTAGTTTGAAGAGAAAGAAGAAGAAAATTGTGTTATTTAGCTCTTTCTTCAAAATAAATTTGGGGGGACTGCTCTTTACCTTTAAACATCTTGGGCTTCAAGTTGGCCACCGTGTGTAGCTGAGAAGGATTAGGAGGAACATGATCAATGTTTACAAGTTTCTTTCTGAAGGGGATCCCTTTGGACTTGTAGTTATTTAAGGGTTCAATCTTCGGGTTCGTGGGCATTGTAAAAAACTGGAAAGCCTTTCAAGTTTGCAAGGCTTGACATTAGGAAGTTAAGTTTCTCCCATCATGAGTTTTCAACGAGTACAATTGTCTGCCAGATTGGGTAGTTAACTCCACGTCAGTTCACAGCTTAAAGGGCAAGAGCAGTCACGACCCCAATTTGAAGAAGAGTAGAAGACTGTCCAGTTTCATGATTGGCCGTTGAGATCGAGTCATGTGACAACATTTTTCTTCTTAATTGCGTAATTTATAAGAAGTAACTGCTTGGTTTACCTTGCATGTAACCTTGAAGTCATATATGACAGAAGATCCTTTGAAGAGAAATAACAAGAAAATTGAAATATTTAACTGGTGCTTCAAAATAAGTTGGGGGGAGGGGACTGACCTTTAACATTGACAAGTCCATGACTCAGGTAGAATCTGATTGTTTGGGGCTGCTGTCTAGGTTTGGTGGTTGGACTTTTGATTAGGGCTTGGACTTCAGGGCATCGTATGGGGCCTTTGCCCTGGACCTTTTATGTTAAAACGTAATAACAAAAAACAAATTCGTAAGTCTTCTTGCAGGAAGAAAAATTCTGTGGAAAAGGAAATACAAAACAAACCACACACGATCTCATAGCCTTAGATACAGTAAGGGGGAGATGGATGAGGGTGGGAAGAAAGACTTGCAGCTGGACTGAAAAGGAGATTGGAAAGAGGCACAAACTGTAACTAAAGGGGCCGCTCAACAAAACCTAAACTGGGAAGCAAAATTTCAATTTCAAAAAATCTGCTTAGACCTAAGATAGGCATAAAAAGATTTGGGGCTTACATTAATACCATTATCGCTAGCTAGGCTTATCGCGACTAATCTACAGGGGTAGTGCCAGGATTTGCCCAACAGGGGGTCAAGCTCCCCGAAAGGGGGGTCAGATTTTCAAGGCCCCGACAAAGGTGATGTTATGCCCCGGTGGGATGTGATTTGGTAGAATTTGAGGCGCGCGTAGCGCGCCGTAATTTTGGGCTTTCTTTCTAACACATACTTAAAAATCTGGAGTTCTTTTTGAAAGAAATTTGGCTTTTGTTAGTACCATGAAAAATTTTGGGTCTCTATTGGAGAAACTGTCCTTCATATGGCAAAAGTAAAAAACGTTATAAAGGCGAAAGCTGAAATTCTTTTGAGGTTACGCGTTAAATCGAGACGAGACTACAAGCTTAGTTTGCCCGGAAAGTTTTTCCCTTTTTGAACGAAGAATAGAAAAGCAAGATCTTATTAAATTAGAAAAATTTTGGAATTTAATGAAAGAAATTTTTTTTGCTAAGGTTGTAATCAATATTAGGTTTTTAAAAGTTATATGCCTTTCAAGAGCAAAATTAGGCAGTATATGCTGAGTCATTAACAGGGTTGGCTTTGGGTATTTATTGTATGGAGTATCCATCGGAAATGGCAAATTTTGTCACTTTTAACAATATGAAGGTTGTATTGAGGAAAAAATTGTAAAGCTTATGACAGTTTGGGCGTTTTATGGAAGAATCTTACCTTCTCATGAGAAAAAAAATCAAGTAGGGGTGATCTGTAGTTTTTCTGGGCTTACTGAATATCATCATGCAGATTCAGACCCTCAGACCATATTTGAACATTCTCCGAAAAAAAAAGTTTGGCTTAGCATATATTCAAAGTTTCATAGTTTATGTTTTTGTCATAGGCGTACGGGAGCGTTTCAGTTTGGGAAGGAGTAGAATTGGTTTTTGTCCTGAAAGTGTAATCCCCGAAAGACCAGACCGAGCGCACAGAAATTTTTGAAAAATTGAGAAACCCCAGACAGCAGGAAATGACATTTCCGTGTTCGAAACTAGAATTTAAAAGCTTTCAGTTTTTCGGAATAACATTTTCACTTCATAATGCTGCCCCCTAACGAAGAACAATTTACAAGCATGCTTTGTTCTGTTAAGTAATCTGTTCGACCAAAATACTATCCATGCGGAGTCCCACCATCAGTTGGCGCCGAGCGTACAGGAAAATTGTTAAAATATCTAACCCCTTAGATAGCCGGAATGGCATTTCCCAGACTTGTAACTAGAAATGAAGCAGTCGTTATTTTGAGCTTTCCTTTGAAATTACTGTTTCACTTCGATAGCAAAATCCCGAATTGCTAAATGATCAGAAAAGTATCAGATAAAAGGTACTTCTACAAGTAAATGTAATAGTCTTGTCTCTTTTCGGGGGAACTATGCCAACGGAATTACTATAATTGCAAGGTTCACTAAATAAATGATTTTTTTACGTGACTGTCCGAATTTCAGACTATAAATGGTTTTAATTGTCAACGTATTTGAAAATATGTCACGTTACAATTAGGTACCTTCAAATAAATGTTTTAGTCAGACTTATGGGGAGACATTCTCAAACTACTGTTTATCAGTAAGTGAACTGAAAACGGGCTGGTCGATTTTTATTACCGTTGCTAGAATTCGATTGTCGGGGGGCAGGGCAGATGGCACACCATTGGGTACTGCATGCACATGATCAACCTCTCGTCTGTTTTTTGTCAAGAAAATTCGGAATTGTGAGTTTCCTTGAAGAATATGGTCTTCTAGTGAGCAAAATCAAGAAAAACTTTCGGGTGACTGAAGTTTATCAGACCCGCATCTTTTATAAGTTTACCGTGGGCATGGGTTTTCTCAACAACAGGGGAAAGGCCGACAACCTTCCCCGACGGGGGAATGACCTTGTGGATTGAAGATGGGATGAGGGATGGCAGAGCTAGTAAGAACTGATTAAAACAGATTCAGAGAGGCATTAAGCTACCGTTACAAAAGAGTAGAATAGTGCAAAAAGAAAAAAAAAACAGTTCATAATCATCCACCTCAGTCCCCGAAGGAAATTGTCGTCCTTCTCCGACATAGAATGTGGTATAACGGAGCAAAGAAGAAGTGATTGAAAACTATTCTGATATGTATTACAGGCATATTTTCATCATCCCAAACAGTTCCAGTTCTCCCAACCTACTTACTTCTAGCCCCTCCCACATTTATCTAAAACTCATCTTTATCCAGACACAATCCTAGTTTATTGCTTCATGGCTTGTCCCAGTGGTCATACAAGTCCATAATGTGTAATCAAGACACTCTCAGTGCCCATGCTGTGTAATTTAGCTATGATGCATTGTTTGAATGTGATGCCAATCAAAGAGCTGTGCCAATTGTGAGTTTTGATATATGCATACTGAAACTGTAGTTTAGGGTGACGAATGACTGCCTTTAAACTTATATCATTTCAAAACAAAAAATTATGTTCACCTATCTAGTAACTTCAGCCCTGGTAGGTTTTTTTATTATTATTTTTTATTATTATTTTAGGCCTCAACGACGAAACCGTCGACCTTCCCCGACGGGGGGCAGTGTTCCCCGACGGGGCCATGCCCCCTCCCGCTGGCGTCACCCCTGCTAATCGACTTATCCTCCCCAGCTTGTGGCCCCAAATTGGTGCATATCGAGTCAATATCAAGGATAAATCGATGGAGGTTGTAACAGTACACGTACACCTATTAACTTGCAAAGCGTGTATGTCCATGCATGTATATACCGGACTGGTACAGTGTTATTTAGACTGCCAATAGATTTCTGGTCACTTGCGCAGGTCAATTGGATGAATGTAGCGCTCTATGATGTAGCGTTACATGCATGGTACGTGAATCAGCGAAAACGTACTATCTTCGCGTGGCGCAGTGAACATAGTGCAATAGTCTAACGTTAGGCTACAGACTGCAACAGCACTGAGAGTGTGTCAGAGCGAAAAGCGCATCCTTATCCATTCTCAGTGTGTCACTGTGTGTTACATTGTTCAGCTTCTTACTGCTCAAGTACAAAATGACGGAGAGATACAGTTTTTCGCTCACAACTTTCAGGTTTGCCAACAATAACTTTCCTTTCCCGTCACAGTAATAGCAGTAACACCCGGCCTAACTTAGGCCTAGGCCTAGGCCTAACGTTAATTAAAAATAACTCCTAACAACAAGCACCAAGTAAGCCTAATGTTATTATTAGCGTTATCGCAATATGGTAGGCTAGGTTAGGCTAACATAACACAGGTTAGGGCAAAGGAGGGTTTTTCGATGTCTGTAATCCAACCCCTGGCTCTAATTGGGTTTCCATACCCACAGTTATTGGGTTAGGGACCGTAAGGGTTAGGTACTTATGGTAATTAGGGTACAGTAAGGCCTAACATTAGGGTTACGTAGGCATATGTTAGGGTGGGGTCCGTGCCATTCCCCCATTGGTACTTTGCGCCATAGAAAATGTGCTCATTTTGCCATAGAAAAAGTGACATTCCGCCATGACAGAAAGGAAATTGGCTCTAATTTAGCATCCGTGCCCGGAACTGCGTCATAGCTGTAGGGTTAGGGTTACGTACGCATAGTAATAGGGAGGTCAAAGCAACTGTTCATTTTCCGTGTTCAGCTTCTGTTGTGTACTCATGTCTGATTTCTTTTGCTATGCTGGTGTTGTTGATGAATAAATATACAGAATAAAAAATATAAAGTGTGAAAGTCTTTTCTTTTCTCCTTCTTCCAAGTAAAAATTATATTCATGAAATGTTCCATAAATAAAAGAAAACAGAGAAATAAAACCGTATTTATCCACGTTCTTTCTGTTTTTTTTACCCACGTACGCGATGGTCAGCTCCGATGGTTGCGTACAATTTCAATGGGCCATTTTGCAATGCTCGCGTTTTGAGACAGTTGCGATATGATCTCAATGTGCTAGAGAGATGATATACCCCCCATTGGAATTGGTTGAATCCAGCTTTCTTTCAGTGGTTGTCACATATGGGAATTCCCGCCGCTGGCGAAGATACGCAACTTTTAATAGCACCGAGGCCGATGTCGTCTGCTCACCAGCTGATTACAGGTAACCATTACAAAATTCACATTTGTGTCTTTCACCATTAGAAAATTCATTTTATTTAGAATAAAAAAGTCTGTAGGTGTCATTTAATTAGAAGTAAAGATCACCTCGCAAAATTCATTTCAAAGTTGCAATGCGAGCGAAGCTGTAACACTAGGCTACGTTATGGCTGAAATTTCTGTTGAGACCGAAACCTCCGGTAACACTGAAACGGCGTTGTGCCGTCGTTGCCACACTGAGCAGCCTATACACGATCGTGAAATTTGCCGTAGGCACATCGGGCTGTGTAATCGTTTTTCAGGATGGACTGAGCAAGAAATACAGGAATTGGTAGATAACCAAACAGTTCCAGGTAAGTGAACCTTCATATCTTTTTTATAAAGACTCGATAGGGCACAAAATCAATGAGTGTTTTGCTTCACGTAGAACGTTAACCACAGTAGGGAGTGAGTGAACGTAAACATGACCACTTCCGTAATACATAGAGTATGAGAATTGCAAAAACATTTTGTGTACTTACTCCCTCTGGACATGGGTATCTAATGAAAATTTTTCGAATTTTTACCACTAGGCCCAGGGGTCTTGGCTTAAATATCGGGAGTAAGTCCACAACAGTGAACCATTTTTGGTCCACATAGACTATACGAATTTACATTCTAGGCCCTACAAATAAATTATCCTAATTTGTCCCACTTTGTAATTGGTTGGGCTTAATTAGCCACGAAAAATATGAAGTATTTTCCCAATCAACTACATTCAAATTTCAAATTAGTGGCAAGTAAAAATATAGGCCCAGGCCTATTTCTTTATTTCTCATCCTAACTTTTCTGGAAAGAAAAGCAGGATGGGTACTACTTTGTTAGGACCAGGGCATGCATGCCAAGTGATGAACACTTATGTTTACCTCATGCAATGATCAGTGCACCAATTCATAAGGCCTGCCAGAGGTTTTCTTTTTATTGAAGCTTTACATTAATTACCAAAAATCTGAAATTCAAAAGGGATAAAAGTTGCTTGGTAAAAAAGTAACTTGTCATGGAAAATAAACCATTCTCCTTTTTATTTGGCATAATTCCAATTTGTATCAAAATAGGGTCATTTTACAGTGGATTGTAAAGAATTGCATTTGCTGCTTCATTCGTCTCATAATTTTTTTTTTTTTGGAGGCAACTAAATTTTGGCAATGAAATTTTAACTTGTAAGGTTTACGATTTTTAAAATAAGCACAAATTTGCTGAGTCAAGACTTGTCCGATTGGAATGGCTCAGGAAGATAAAGGGTTTTTTTTGTGACCCCCAAAGATCAAGGGAAACAGCAAGAACTGTATGTATGTAGCCTAGCTAGTATTCCATAGTTGGTACAGTATATGTTGAAAACTCCATAAAACTATAAAAATCCAACATATTTTTTTTACTTTTTTTATTTTCCAATTTTCTGTGATTAATTTACAGATCATTGGTGGCAAAAGCCTGATGCAAATTTCGCATTGTTTGAGACCATTCGATTAGCAATTATAAACAAAGCTCAGCCAACTTCCCTCCGTGAGAATCTTCAAAAGGTTTTCATTGCTCTCCACCTCAAGACTCCAAATCATTTTGGAAATTTCTTACGCAACATTAAAACAAAAACATGGAATCTAACCATGGCAAATAACACAGTAGGGTTATCTTTTGAAGTGCCTGAGGTCAAGACGTGTCACAAAGAAATAGGGCAATGTTGTGAATCTGCAGGTATAACTGTTAAATGGTAAGAAAACAGTGGGTCAGTGTCAACAGCTGTTGTTACGAACGGAATGGCGGTTGAAATAGCTAAATATAAATCAAAGAACAACATGTCTTGGAGTGAATTATCTGGTCTCTGGCCAAGGCTTTTTCAGGGTGAAAAAACACCTGACAGAGGGCTGGTTAGGCGCAAACTTTTAGGCGTGGTTAAGCAGCGTGAGAAGGAAAGGAAAAAGGGAAAAGACGCTCTTTCCGCATGGCTTCAGTTACCATTCCATAAGGGCAATTCATGTAAGGATGTCCCTCAGGTAGGAGAATGTTCAATTCCCAAGAATGCTGACACAAGTGAAAATGACAAGGCACATATGGGTGACTTTGATGATAAGGATGATGGTGATGATGATGAAAATGATGATGAGTGGATTCCGCCCCTCAACAAAGAAGATTGGGATCAGTATCAAATACTTCAACTGGAAGAGGTGAAAAACTTAGAAACATGCTTACAAAATTCAGAAAGGAACATGAAAGAGTTAGTCTCACAAATACAGAAGATAGAAAAGCTGAATAACAAACTAGAAAGCCAACGTGATAGGTTCAAGTATGAACTTATTGATATGAAGCAAGAAAGAGATGCAATGAGGAGGCAGTGCAAAACAATAAATACAGAGAATGAGCAACTGCATTCAAAATTATCTTATCTTTCAATGAAGAATGTTAACAGGAGAATTCAATCCAGAGAGAAGGTTATTGAAACATTAAAGCAAAGTAATGAAGATTTAAAAACTGAGATAATTAAATTGGAGAAGCGCAATAACAGCTTGTTTCATGAAAAAAGAAAATTCCAGGAAAAGTGCAGGAGATATGAGAGAAAATTTGAAGATTTTCAAGAAGGATCCATTAAAATGAAACAGCTGCAAAGAGAGTTAAAGGAAAAGAATGCTACAATTGCAGAGCTAGAGGCACTCACTGACAAGGTAATGATTGAAGAGGAGCACATTGTAAGTACCTTTGAAAATGGGCATTACTCCAAAGATATCAGACTAACAATATATGAACTCTTGTCCATGGGGGTAGGTTCAAAGAAAGTGTCTCAAATTATAAAGACAGTCCTTGAGCGTGTTGGAAAATTAAAAATCGAAAGGTTGCCTAAACCAACCATAATAAAGTATATGGCAACAGAACAGGGCATGTTAGCCAAACAGGCAGCCCACCATGCTATTTCTTCATGTGAGGATGACATTACTCTTCACACTGATGGGACCAGTAAGAAAAGACACCATTTTTTAACTTACTTGGCATCAACATCAGAACAGACTGTTGCATTAGGATTGAATGACATTCATTCTGAAACCTCAGATATAATGATACAAAAGGCAGAAGAAGCCTTAAAAAGCCTCTCTGACTTGCTGCTCTACACCAGTAATGAGAAGCAAGAAGACCTGGAGAAAATGCTTGCAAAAATTAAAAATACCATGACAGACAGGGCAGCTGTGAATAAGGCATTTGTAAGGAAGTTTGGACAGTGGAGGGAAGAGGTGCTACCAAGGGTTGTCCCTCAGTGGCAACAGTTGAGCAAGGCTGCTCAGGAAGATTTAGTAAAAATAAATGATTTGTACTGTGGCAAACATCTTGTGTTAAACCTTCAAGAATATGCACAATCTGCACTGTATGAATGGGAAAAGGTGGAGAACGAGAGTGGAAAACTTGGCCGAGAAAAGCATATTGTGTGGAATCGTGGCAATGAATCGGCAACTATGCTGGCCATCAGATCAGTTTGCAATTGCTTTGGTCCTGACGCTGATCCACAACATGGACACTCATTTGAATTTAATGTTCATCTAGAAGATCAGTTTCAAGACAAGTCGCATCTTAAAGAGTTTCGAGGAAACCGGTTTAATATACCTTTCGAAAATGCAACTGCGGTGTATCATCACATTCCGCATATTAAATCCCTAATCGGAGCATTCCAAGAATCTGACAGAAATCGATTAATGAAGTCTTGCCTGTGGGATCTTGATGACAGTCTAATTGTTGCAGGAATACGTGCAATGGCATTACTGGAAAAGCAGGTAACTTCGCCACTGATGGAGATGCTGGAGAGTAGCCTTGAAGTTGTTGATACATCTGCCTTCTACACAAGAACATTTGAAAAGATCAAACAATTCATGGTTGATCCTACAGAGCTATTGCATGGGCAGACTTTGCTCTTTGAAAATTTTCCCCCTCTTAAGGACAAGCAATGGGACTCCCTTTTTCAGCCTGTTACAGCAGAGTTAGAAGACCTAACCCAGCAGGCACTAATCATTATTTCACACAGCTTGTGTCTTTGTATTCAGCGTCAGCTTGAAGATCACCTTCCTGGTGGTAAATACCACAATGCCTCAGAGCAACTACGCAAAGAAACCAAATCATGCCCTAAAGACAATCTTGCCCCAGAGTATCTCTTCTCCCATTTGGACCGTAAGAAAAGAGAAATGCCAAATGCAAATACAATTACAATTGAAGGACTCATTCTATGGTCTATGAATGACACTCTGAAATATTTGGATTCTCTCGATCAAGATCATTCAAAAGACCTACTAGCAAAAGCTCGGATCAGTAGGAAGCAAGTAATCGAGTTATACAGACAACGAAGAAATGAAATCAGACAACATACAGCAAAAAAACTTCGGGCAATGGAAAAGTCACAAAAAGTCAAAGAGGTTAAAAAGATGGAAGATATACAAAAGTACACAGAAAAAGCTTCTCAATACATTTTGTGCAAGAAGGTGGAAGATATATCTTCCTTGAAAGATCTTGTTAAACATTCAGATACAAATTTAACAGAAGAAGAGATATCCAAGAAGATCCACGAAGCCTTGAAGTCTCAAATTAGGTTTTACAAGTCTGTTAATATATCCAAGAAAGTAGACTATAAATTATTTCACCTATCTCATGGAAAACAGTCCCTCTCTACTTTGGAGCTCATTGACAATTTAACTAAAATTTTAGAATTTTACCAAGTCGAAGAAGAGACCACAAACCATCACTCGTCAAGTTCAGAATTTCACCCATCAGAAAACGAGGATGCAAAGGAGAAAAAAAGAGAAGAACTAAAAAGAAAATATTCTTATCAGGGCACATCTCCCACAAAAAAGAAGAAATTGAATCCATTTCCTGGAAATGAAATTGTACATAAAAGAATAAGTATGAAGTTTATCGGTCAAGGAAAACGTCATCATTTTTACAAAGGATATGTTGTAAGGAAGAGTAGCCAACTGGACATAGAGGAATACCTTGAGGAAGATGATCAGCAGTATATTGGGCAGATGGACTTCTTTACAGTCCGGTTTGATCCACCACACAATGAACTTCTCTACTGCTACCCTTTGGAGAAGGAGTGGAAAGATGAATGTCTCTTTTTAATATAAAAGCAAGGATAATTTTTACAAAGATACATCACAATGACAGTTTGATTGGTCCTCCGGTAAGGATGTCTTTGTTCATTCTTCACCAATGTGTTCTTTTCAGTTGCCAGTTGTTAGTTGCTTTTGTTTACCTTTATGTTGCAGGTTGTTGCCAGCTGCCACATACTTTCAGTAGAGTGTATACAAGTTTCGGTCTGAGGACTTAGCAAAAAAAAAAAATAATTGGAAAAGGTCATCATTAATGATGATTTGTATTAATTTAACACCTACAGTGTAAATACTCCAGTAAAATTTAAAAAAAAATAAAGGAGTTATTCAATGGGCATGCATCAGCTGTTACATTGTTCTTTTTTTGAGTTTTCTTTTGTATTCAGCTCTGTTACTTTTCTACCAGCAGCTTAAAGTTGGGCTCCTACTTTGATGTTTGTTTACATATTTAACTGATTATCCAATACCTTGCCCAATTATGCATAATGTTTTCAGTTCTCACTCAGTCCAATTGGTCCACTCTATAAACTGGACCCTGTTCACATTGTCCCCCATGGGGAAATGCAGCCATGGGGAGGGGGACGACATACAGACCATGGCTGTGAACTTGGAGGCCTTAACCAAAATGTCGTCAGACTGGGTCTTGCAACTTGAATTGGAAGGCTGGGTCTGTGCTGTAGAAATATAACAATTGTTTTATTAATTTATGCTGAATTTCATTGCAAATTTGATGTTGAATCTTCTGCCAGGAATTTAGCATAATTCCACTTTCATTTTCATTTACTTTTCATTGCATTTGCCCTTTTAACACTTAAGAGATTTTTTTCAGTTGTTATTTCAAATTAAAACTGTACAGTATGTAAATGAATGCACCCTTCCGTTTGGATATATAGTGTTATATACAGGGTGAAAATGCTTAATTGCAATACATACAGTCATGTAAAGTTTCCAAATTGCAGTAAAATCACTTTAAAGGCAGTAGGCATTACCTGTTGGTCTGCTTAAATCCATGTTAAAAAAATCAGCCAAGAAGGACATTTAATTTTAGAGGTATTTAACTTCTGCATATTAATTAGGTCATGTGACCACATATATACTGCATAAAGGAGTATTAACCAATTTGCATAACACTATTTGTTATTGATTTACTGTACTTTTCATTGCATTTGCCTTTTTAACACTTTTGAGACTATTTTCAGTTGTAATATTGAATGAATAAGTCAATAAATGTATCCTGGGTATTGCAATATAATGTCAGTGAATTTCAGTACATTTTGAGTATTGCAATACATACAATGCATGGTTTTAATAAAAAAATCATGCAAATTTCCCAGAATGCAATAAAAACACTTCAAAAGAAGTAGGCATTACCTGCTGGTCTGTTGAAATCAGTGTTCAAAAAATCAGCCAGGATGGACGTATAGTTTTAGAGATATTTGACTTTTGCATATTAATTAGGTCATGTGACCCCATATATACTGTACAAAGGAGAATTTATGCACTACCTAATTTGCATAATGCTATTGCTGCATTGTGTAAAACCTTCACAATTGGTACTCCACTATCACCACAATGTATGTTGCAAGTTTTATTGCAGTAGTGTATTTCGTTTTGGAATTGTATCATTTTTGCATATTAATTAGCTGGACTTTTTCATCATTTTCCCCTATTTCTGATGACATTTTCTCAAAAACTAAACATTGGAACCTCTTGGGGTTTTCAAATTGTTACATATGCTGTAGGTTTGTTTCAGTGTGACCATAACAAGCATCAGAAGGGACATCATAAAAAAATTATTTAGCCTTAAAAATGGCAAATTGTCCATTTTGCCATATTTGGCAAAAATTTGACACATTTTCGCGTTTTATTGATTTCTGTAATTGCCCGTATCTTGACAATGCAGTAACCGATTTGCACCATCTTTGCACCAAAATGTTTCTTTTTTGGAGCACTACAAAGTCAGACTAAAATACTAAGTTAACTGGAAACTTTATTTTTTGAGTGACCTCCCTAATAGTAATAAGGTTAGGGTTAAGTACGCATAGTATAAAGGTTACGTACGCATAGGTATAGGGTTAGGGTGGGCCATATGCAGGTGTACACATGCATAGGAACTGTATACGTAGGGGTATTTAAACATTTACGTATACGTATCTCATACTGTACATATATGTACACTCTCAAGTACATACAGTTAGCTTTAGGTATACGTATATACGTATACCTACAGCTATATGTAATAGGTAGTATTATTAGACAGTACTTATATTATTTTTAACCCCTCCACCGGCAACGGCGCTCGTAGCGCAGTAGGCAAGCGCGCTGGTCTTCATGCTAGAATCGCTATACCCCTAGGGTCGAGGGTTCGTGTCCCGGTACTAACAATGCTTTTCTTTCTTCCACAGCACTAACCATTCACTTCTTTCCAGTTCCACAGCACACACTCATAGCGCTGTTCCTCGAGTGAGGAAAACAAGAAAAGGGTTTTTTACTTAAAAAAGAAAAAAAAAAAAAAAACTCTAAAGTTTCAGCGCCCTCTTTTGGAAGTTGTGAAGTGAGTAAAATGATGTCTACTTCCGGGCACGGATTCTAAATTAGTACCAGGAACTTTTTCTGTGGCGGAAGGAGAACATTATTCTGTGGAAGGTGGGATAGGTTGGAACTTACCAGACTGCAGGAACACGGGCCGTATGGAGCATAGAATGTTGTAACGTATTTATGGGGTGCTTTTGCTTCGTTTCGAAGAGCTAGGGCTTTGAAAGGCTACGTGTAGCCGGATATTCCCTTAAAATGTATGTGAAGTCTCTGCTGCTTTTTGTAGCTTTAAATGATCAATTAATGTGTTTTGAGCTTTTCATTTTTTTGCCAAAGGTTGGGATCATGACAGAGACAAAGTTTTTGAGGCTTTTTTTGCCATGGCCTGCCATTCCCTATTAGCGATTGTAGGGGCTTTTATTTGCCCGAGATTGTCCAAGACTTTTAGAGCTGTTTTATCTTCTTTTAGAAGAAATATCTCATTTTGTCGGGGGATTCTTCCACAAGTTATTTTCTCTTCTTCAGAGTCTGCGGAGTTTGTTGATAGAGCTGTTGTTTCCGGGATGAGATCTATTCTGATTCTATGCCAGAGCACGGTTTATTCACAGCTTATATACACCTCTCCGGACGTGAAAGAAAAATCCCTGAATTCTGATAGCTGATTGGACAATGGCTTTAGGCCAACTGGTTGTGCAGATATCACATATACATTCGTTCTAGTTTGCAAATCTTACCGACTATTTTCAAGTGTTTAAAGTCCCGCTTTTGTGGGACGAAAGGATGTACAAGTATTTCCTTTCGGTATACGTCAGAGATTCCATTCCGAATTTTCAGTGCATCTAACCTACGTCTCATTTTCCGAGGAAAAGAGAAGCATAATAAAGTGAAGTGGGGGGTAGGCGGTTCACTATCTGATGTTACCAAGTCGGTGAAATGCTTTATTTTTCGGGAATAGCACCCATCATGTCAATATATGCATGATTTAAGCAAAAGCTTTAAATTCCACTCTTTTGGAGGAATATGACATTTTTGACATTTTAGCGTTTTTGGTTTCGATGATAAGAGAAACCAATGCAATCATGATGGCGTGCGTGTGTATGTATGTATGTATGTATGTGTGTGTATGTGTGTGTGTTTGTGACACTGCTTGTTAACACGATATCTCAAGATAGGAATGCATGACAGTTTTCAAACTTGGTACATAGATGCGCCATATTGAGAGGAAGAACCCTATCGTTTTTGGTGGAGGTCAAAGGTCACCTGGGGTCATCAGGGGTCAAAGTCTGAAAACCTTATTAACACAATATCTCTAGATAGGAAGCTTGGATAGATTTCATATTTGGTATGTGGGTGCGTTATAGTCAGTAGATGGTGCCTTATGTTTTTGGGGTAGTTCAAAGGTCATCTGGGGTCACCAGGGATCAACGCCTGAAAATCTCGTTAACACAATATCTCAAGGTAGAAAACTTGAATAGATTTCATATTTAGTATGTGGATGTTATTATCTTCAGGAGATAGCCCCTATTGTTTCTGGCGGAGGTCAAAGGTCATCTGGGGTCACCAGGGGTCAAAGTCTGAAAATCTTGTTAACACAATATTTGAAGATAGGTAACTTGGATAGATGTCATATTTAGTATGTGGATGCGTTTTGGTCAGGAGTCGGTCCCTATTGTTTTTGGTGGAGGTCAAAGGTCATCTGGGGTCCCCAGGGGTAAAAGTATGAAAACCTTGTTAAGGCAATATCTCAAGGTAGGAAACATGGATAGATTTCATATTTGGGTATGTGGATGCTCTATAGTCAGTAAATGTCCCTATTGTTTTTGGTGGAGGTCAAGGGTCATCTGGGGTTACCAGGGGTCAAAGTCTGAAAATCTTGTTAACACAATATTTCAAGATAGGTAACTTGGATAGATGTCATATTTAGTATGTGGATGTGTTATGGTCAGGAGTTGGTCCCTGTTGTTTTTGGTGGAGGTCAAAGGTCATCTGGGATCCCCAGGGGTAAAAGTATGAAAGCCTTGTTAGGGCAATATCTCAAGGTAGGAAACATGGATAGATTTCATATTTGGGTATGTGGATGCACTATAGTCAGTAAATGTCCCTACTGCTTTTTGGTGAAGGTCAAAGGTCATCTGAGGTTACCAGGGGTCAAAGTCTGAAAATCTTGTTAACACAGTATCTCTAGATAGGTAACTTGGATAGATGTCATATTTAGTATGTGGATGCGTTATGGTCAGGAGATGGTCCCTATTGTTTTTGGTGGAGGTCAAAGGTCATCTGGGGTCACCAGGGGTCAAAGTATTGAAGCCTTGTTAACAGGATATCTCAAGATAGGTAACTTGGATAGATTTAATATTTAGTATTTTGATGGGTTTTGGTCAGGAGATGGTCCATATTGTTTTTGGTGAAGGTCAAAGGTCATCTGGGGTAACCAGGGGTCAAAGTATTGAAGCCTTGTTAACAGCATATCTCAAGATAGGTAACTTGGATAGATTCCATATTTGGTATGTGGATGCATTATAGTCAGTAAATGATCCCTATTGCTTTTGGCAGAGGTCAAAGGTCATCTGGGGTCACCAGGGGCCAAAGTCTGAAAACCTTGTTTATGTGATATCTCATGTTAAGTAGCTTTGATAGATATCATATTTGTTATGTGGATGGGTTATGATCAGGAAGTGGTACATAATGTTTTTGATGGAGTTCTATGGTCATCTGGGGTCACTGCTGGTCCAAGTCTGAAAATCCTGCTTATGCAATATCTCAAGATAGGAAACTTGGATAGTTTTTATATTTGGGTATGTGGATGCATTGTGGTTAGAAGATGGTCTCCATAGTTTTTGGCAGAGATGAAAGGTCATCTGGGCCTCCAGGGGTCAAAGGCTGGAAACCTTTTTAAATGTGATCTCTCAAGATAGCTGTTTGTCCATTTGTCTGTCTGTTGTTTGTCATTCTAGCTATGTATGGCTTTTATGGAGGTCAAAAGGTCATCTGGAATGACAAAATTATTTTTTGAACTTGCTAGTATAACATTTGAATGAGAAGATAATGGTGCATGATGGCACTCTTTGAAATGTAACATTTGTGTTTCATCGAAACCTCAATGCATTTTTGCATTCTGGTTTTATAAACCAACTATGTGTGACCAAGTGTTATCTTTGCACCTTATGTGCCAGTACTTAACATGGAACAAGTTGGATGGGGTTTGAGGCCTAAATTTCTAACCAATTTGTTTTCTTCCAGCCGGTCACAGCCATTTTTGCTTGTTGGGGTACACTCAAGTTTTCAAAGCAAAGGTTGTATCACTATTTTTAAAATAAATTAATGACATGATAGATTGTCTACACCTTACATGAGGTCGTTAACATTTTAAACATTTTTTTTTCGTAGGCGTGATGATTTTTTGAGCGTCGTGATTGTGGTGTTTGAACATCGCCGTCCCCTTAATGTTTTTATTTGAACATTGACCGCTGAAATGATTCAAAGGCACGGAATCCCCGCCGTAACATTTACCGCACAGGATATGTTAAACAATTTCGGGATTGCATAAGTTCCCGGTCTACGGTACGATTCCCCCGTTCATTTGTACCAAATCACAACATAGGCCGCCTCTAACCCTCCCAGCGCTAACACAGCAATTCTAGCAGGCTGTGTTCGTGAATTACTTTCATATTCTTTCAAAACGACTGGGAAAGAGTGAGCAAACCTATACAGATCAATATTCTGACTATTGTGCAAACACAATGAGGTTTATCTGCGCAGAGGAACGTTGGGGATTATACTCAGTGTCTACTCAGTGTCTGCGCGGCATTTTTGTATCGTCCTGATTCAGCTTTGCTCTGCTTGTTTCTGCCTTTCTGTGCTTTGCTCTGCGCGTAGACATGTCCAATTGAATGTGAGCTGTACTGTACCCCTGTGGCAATGAATCAGTATGCATCTACTGTGTAGAGTATTTGGAGGGAGTAGCTGATGATGAAAGCACCTTCCCCCAGTGCAATGAGTGCACCCAGGAACCTGTACAGAAGAGAACATAAAAAGAACTTAGTAAAAAGTGCATTTTTGGCTCTTTCCTTCATATGTACCTGTACATATTATTATTTATTTATACATGGGTACTTGCTTGTAATTACCAGCATTGCCAAAAAATGAATAATGAAAAAAAAAGTGTGTTTTATTTAATCACCCAAATGGTATTCTACAGTATGACTTTTTTATTCCCTTGGCCTTAAGAGAGCTCTACTTAATTAAAAATTTTCTTCGTTAATCTTTGTTAATCTCGAAATGGCACCGGCATTGATGCACTTTGCATATATGTGTAGTATGCAACCATTTTTATTGACTTTGTACAGTAACGTATTGTTACCTACATAGCAAGCCATATAGTTAAGTCCTTTGTGCGAATCAACAGGGTAGCACAGAAGTGTTGAGCAATGGAGTCCGCTCAGCAGTAAGGCGTTTTGGAGCCTTACACACAGTACCGTGCAAAACTTGTTTCACTTGTTGACCTAACCTGCCTGAAAAAGACGTTAAGTTGGGTCAAGTTACAAACACAGCAAAATAACCTAATAACCTAGTTTATGCTCTCATCACATTAAACATGAGTAACTACATCAGATGAAGGAGTTCTTCGGGCAGTGTACGGTAGAATGAGGTAATTTTTGTTATTTTGGTGGAGTTTTTTTCCAAACTCAGAAAACCTAGTTAACACAGTAGCTCAAGATAGATAACTTTAATAAGTACATCTCATATTTGGTAAGAGACATATCATGGTTGGAAGATGGGCCCTATTGTTGTTGGAGGAGGTCAAAGGTCATCTGGAATAACACAAAATTATTTTTCAATCATGTTTGTATATCATTTGACTGAGAAGATATGAGACACAGTAGCATTATTTTGAATCTAGACATTGGTATATAATTGGAACCTCAATGCTTTTTTGCATTCTGGTTTTTCAGAATTTGCTTGCTTTAATTTTACTTAGGTGGAAGGTATAGTACCTTTATTTTGGAGTAAATTGAGAACTGAAAATGGGAACTAAAAGCAAATTAGAACATTTAGGCTTACTGAACTCCCTTACTAATCTTTTCAGCTGCTGAGTAATGCACATTCACTGAATAACTTTTTATTCTGTATATCTTCTTTCAGCCCTTCAGGGAAGCTTGTTCAGATTGAATATGCCTTGAGTGCTGTGGCAGCAGGAGCCCCCTCAGTTGGTATCAAAGCATCAAATGGTGTCGTTATTGCAACAGAAAAGAAACACAAATCTTCGTTGTATGATGAAGGTAGTGTCCATAAAGTTGAAATGATTACCAAGAACATTGGAATGGTTTACAGTGGTATGGGGCCAGATTACAGGTAAGAAGCTATTTACTGTACAGTATGTCTAAAAACAAATTCAGTTGTAAACCCTAGTGAAAATAAACTTTTACAAGTATTCAGTTATCACTTTTTTTTTGGTGTATATTTGGTAAAAGTTTGGGCACGTCGTGAAAGATACTTCGATTAAACTTGGAAGGAAAAGAAAAATGTAATAGACTATCACATTAAATAAGTAATTCCAAGTGTTTTATTTTCCTTTTTCTTTCAATAATTTTAATTATACAGGTTACTTGTGAGGAGAGCAAGGAAGATAGCTCAGGTTTATTTTCTGACATATCAAGAACAGATTCCAACATCTCAGTTGGTTCAGAGAGTAGCTTCAGTAATGCAAGAATATACACAAACTGGGTAAGAATATTTACAAACATGTGTGCAATTCATTAGAGAAAAAGACTGTCCAATGTGTTTCCTACTGAAAAGACTTGAATGGCTCCCATGTTTGGAAGTTTGTGCCTTTGGTGCAAGGAGTCCAAAAAAAATGTATGAAGTTGCACTCACTCATACAATGATAGCTCACTCTGCTGAACTACAGCCGCTGTATGTAAAGTGTTGATTATTATAACCTATTAAAATAATAGTCCAGAACAAAAGTTATGTTTGATGTGTTAAAGGGCAACATATTCTCAAGCGCTCTGGTGAAAGTTTCATTCATTTCCACAGGCCTTCAATTTTGAGGCATGCGATTGCTTTATTTTTCATTCCATTATTTTGACCTTCGATTGTTTATGGATGCCCTACAGTAGCTCTATTAAAAGCTATACATTAAAACCCTTCTTTTGAGCCAAACGGCTTGCATATTAGTCTATGTCATTTTAAGAAAAGGACAATGATTTTCTTTTCCCAATTGCATGTTTAGTGGAGAAATTTTGTAATCTTAAATGCCTATCTTAGTCATTGTGGATATTTGTTGTAAGTCAAGTTGGAGGTAAGTGTCATTCCTACAGCAACATCACAACAGAGTGAGGTCTTCTGTATGTCTTCTGTTAGTAATAGATGTGAGCCATGTACCATTGAATGTGTTTTGAAAGGTTAACGTTCCCTTTCATTCTACTCTCTAGAGGAGTCAGACCATTTGGAGTCTCACTTTTAGTGGCTGGTTGGGATGAGGATGACAAAAAGCCATTCTTATTTCAATGTGATCCATCTGGTGCTTATTTCCCTTGGAAAGCTACTGCCATGGGGAAGAATCACATCAATGGAAAGACATTCCTTGAAAAACGTTACAATGAGGACCTTGAGCTGGAAGATGCAGTACATACAGCAATACTAACACTCAAGGTAAAAATTTGACATTGTAAAAGATTGATCCCAAATGAGTATTAGTTCTGAGGGCTTTTTTGATTCCTTGGAGAAGGCAGGCAAGGAATCTGCAATGGTGATGTCATGTGTTTGTGTGCACCTGTTGACAAACGCCGTCAACCAGGGACATTTTGGTGAATACACACCTACTGATCGGGGACCTCACATACACAGGGGACAGTCCTCGTTTTAAATCAGTTTTAAATAGCCCCTTAGTGCTAAATGATGTCTCCATGAAAATATCTATTGAAATAAAGACAATGTAACATCAGTTCCCACTGTGATAGGGGTGTTTTCCATCCGTGTTGCAAATACATGTGTGTATCACGTTACGTCAACTGTTTTCTGTGGAGAATCCTATACACCTACAGTTATTTAGATAAATATTGATTGAAAATATTTTGAGTTCCCTCCTCTTCTGTTGCACCAAGGCACATCATTTACTAGAAGTAAACAAACTACTAGACCATTCTACAGCCCGTCCCTGGTTGAAAGGTTAAATCAGAGGTGCCAACTCTCCCTGATTCTCAGGGAGACTCCCTGAAAATTCAAGGATTTTCTCCATTTCAACTAGCAAATATGACAATCTCCCTGATTCAGATAAGCTTTTCCCCCATTGAGTTGCATGTAATTCTAAAAAATATCCCTGATTCCTGTGTGAAACCTCCGTGATTTCTGGATGTTAATGTTGGCATCTCTGTTAAATACTGTGTCCCGGATAAACAACATTTACAAGTATGTGAGTGTGTATGTGTGTGTGACACCCGTTTGTAAACACAATATCTCAAGAAGGGTAACTCCAAGAGATCCCATACTTGGCGTGTAGATTGCCCACATTGAGTGGATGATCCCTATTGTTTTTGGAGGAGGTCAAAGGTCGTTCGGGGTCACCAGAGGTAAAGAGGTCAAAATCTTGTAAACTCTGTATCTCAAGAAGGGTTACCGTGAGTGATCTCATACATAGCATGTAGATTGTTCATATTAAATAAATGATCCCTTTTGTTTTTGGTGGATGCCAAAGGCCATTTGGGATCACCAGAGGACAAAACATCAAAACCTTGTAAACACTGTATCTCGAGATGGGTTACTGTGGGGGATCTTATATTAACCATGTGGATTGCCTGTATTGAGTAGATGATCCCCATTGTTTTTTGGATGGAGGTCAAAGGTCATTTAGGGTCACCAGAGGTCAAAACATTCAAACTTTTCAAACAAGTTACAACTCAAGAAGGGCAACTGTGAGGGATGTTTGGCATGGATATGCTGATTTTGCCACAAGTATAAAAAGATTTTCATGAAACTCATTTCCTACTGTTAAATGGAAGTTCCTGCAGTATCTGTGTCTGGAGCATGTGAGTTCAAACAAAGGCTGTATGATGGTCATTTGGGGCCATAGTTTGAAAAGATTGAAAGGGGTTTCTGTGCACACAAAGCAGAGGACTGTTCTGACTTCATAAGTATAAACTTTGAACAGATCAACTGCTTTGTGTGATGCACAAGAATTTCTTTTAAGAAGTACCAACATTGTCTCTTTGATAACGTGAAAGAAAACTTGCAGACAACATTAAATTTAGTGTCAAAAATTATTATTTTACAAACCTTATGCTGCTAACTGTCCACATAAGCATATGTGAGCATGCATGAATTGGAAATTGGAATTGATTAATTAAATATACCACAGGTCATTTGTTTTATAAAATATATATATATATATAAAGAGGTAGTATTCCTCGAAAGCTCTACTTCAAACCTGTTGGCTGTTTAATTTATCTAAATTCTAGCATTCCATTATTTGTATCTCCTCGGAGATCCATCCTTTCAATTCTGTAGCACCGTTGTTTTACAGTTTCTCCGTCATGTTTATGTATATATATATATATATATTATATAAGTAAGTCCATGTATGCTCCATGTAATATAAAAGAATAAGTAGAAAACACCACAAATATGACAATATTAGAGCACATACAAGATAAGAGAAACGTATATATCAAAGACACCTGTCTTTGTCATCAGCGTCTATGTGGAGTGAAGAAAAATTTAGAAACAACAGGAAAAAAACCAAAACAAAAAAAAAACAATACAAATCCTATCGAGAATGTTAAACAGTACTGGCTTCCCTGTAAACCACAGAAGGGAAGTGGCTCAAAACACCAAGATCTTTGTTTAGGCATGCTAATTCCCACCTTAGGGGGAAATTGTTATATCTGCACGTACATAGGGCGAAAAAATAACAATGCAATACATAAGAAAAAGTATTCGCCCTAATGTCTAAAAATATAAACAACGTTATTTCAATGGCCAGCCATCCGTTCGTGTTAACAGCTAGGTGTCCGTAAATTTGACAACTTTGAAGTAATTGTACCTACTTTGTAAATCTAGGAGGGCGTTCTTGTCCGTTTACGTATTCCTATGGAAAAAGTGTGTAGAAACGTAACGGCGAAACTTATATTTTGCCCCCAAAATTTTTTCCCCTTAAGGTTGACTTTTCAACAACAACTTTCCCCCTAAGTGCCGAATTATCTATATATATGATACAATGAACAGTACTTTAGTATATATATATATATATATCTATATACATATCTATGTATATGATCCAATGAACAGTACTTTAGTATATATATATATCTATATAAATTTGTTGTACGTGTTAACAGATAGGAGTCCGTAATTTGGTCAACATTGAAGTAATTAGGTATATTACGTACCCCCATATATATTTTACTATACACTACCGTATTCCCATTAAAACAGTGTGTGAAAACGTAAAGGGGAACGTAAATTTTCCCCCTAACGGTAATTTCCCCCTTACGTTGATATTTTGCCCAAAAATTTCCCCTTATTCCACAATTAGGTATATATATATATATATATATATATATATACTAAAGTACTGTTCATTGGATCAAATACCTTTGAGTCAGCATGAACAGTGATTGCTTGATTGGATAAATCAAATTGTAACTGACCATGTACCTCTATTCAAACTGGTCACTGCTATCTGACATAATTTATCACAGTTGAGTGCCAGTACAAACCAAAGTGTCTGGACAGAATATCATACAGCCTGTAGAGCCAGGTGCTCAATGGACTGAACCATTTACTGAACAAACAGTGTCTGCTTCTATTTAGCCCTCTGAGCAAGGCTTATACTAAAGTAGTTCAGGTAATCAAAGCAACTTTATACTATTGCCTACTGTGTATCAAACAAGGGAAACTTGTGTGTTGTGTCTTCAAGTAGACAAAAAGCAAAGTAACAAGTCTTGTTAGATTCCGGTTTAAAAGGGTTATCAGTTTTTGTTAATTTTCAAGGACATCATAGCCATTGGGAAAGGCATTCAAAAAAAATAAAATACAAAAGAGCTGCCCCTATAGCTAAAACTCAACAAAATAAAGTTCTATAATTTTGATTAAAAATAAATGTTCATTTCTTTATCAAGTTATTAGACGCGACCCAATACAATTCGTTACCTGCAGCATCATATCGGTTTGGGAGTTTTCTCTTGTTTGTAGAGGTCAAAGGTTATTTGGGGTCACAAAAGGTCAAAACTTTATAGAGATGATATTTAAAGAAGGATGACTGTGAGGGATCCCATTCTTAGCTTGTGAGTTGTTCATATGTAGCATGTTGATGGCCATATACAGTAGGGTAGGTTATCCCTATTGTTTTATTAAGTGGAGGTGAAAGTTTATTTGGGTTACAAAATTTCAAAAGGTTTTGACCTTTCTAACATGATATCTCAATTAGGATAACTGTGTGGGATCTCATGTTTGTCATGTGGGCAATTCATGTTTGTTACAATATATATCTTATGGCAAGGAATCACTAAGCCTTTTGGCTTTTTAGTTAAGGATGAACATACTCTCATTACTGCATTGGCATTGATTTATACATTTTGTCTTACCATGCCTCCCCACATAGGCGTATTCTTCCTGCCATTGTTATGTATGCATAAAAACTTCCCCAAAATTTTGAAAAGGAATGTTTTTGAAGTTTTTCATTTTATGAATAAAAGAGGAAGTCAAATATAAGCATTCCAGTGAATTTTTGTTTAATTCCAACATGTGGTTCTGTAGAAAAATATCAAATGAATTTACTACTTTTGAAAGTAATACATGAAGGAAGTAGCAGAGGTCAACCTGTATAAAAAGTAATTTGTACACCTTTGTTTTTCACTTTGTGGAAGTAAAATTAGTCAAAAAATACAAAGCTAACAGGAATGGTGTTGCTTTATGTGAGGTTTTGATAAATGTGTCCTACTCTCAAGTTTTACTTTCAAATTCAGCTAGATAGCTTGTTGTTTTCTGTACAAAGAGACTTTCAAATTAAAAGGCAACAGATTTTTAGGCTTACATCTGTTAAAGGTATCATTCATGAGCAACTTTTTTTCACAGAAAGCTTTGAATGTCATCAGAGTACTTTATAAATAGTTTTGCATCCTGGTTCTTTTTTGTTGTGTAACTGCTGATTAGTATTTTTTCCTGTATGTCGTAAAATAATGCTATTAATTTAAATTTTCAGGAAAGCTTTGAAGGACAAATGAATGAAGATAACATTGAGATTGGCATCAGTAATGAAAATGGATTCCGAAGACTTGAGCCATCGGAAATCAAAGACTATCTAGCATCTATTGCCTAGCTGTTATCAAAATTGTCTTTATTTTTCTTTGGACTGAACTTACAGACTCTACAATTACTGTATATGTCACTTGCTGCCCCCACTGTGAGGGCAGCATGAATGCCTTTTGCAAGTTCAAAGCAATTGTTCTTTTGAGACCTGCATTGAGAAAGAACAAATGAGTGTTGCTCCTTCGATCCATGGTCCTTTTTGCAAGATATGAAGTTGGCTGAAGCTAAATTTGTGATAATTGAGAAGTGTTCAAAGATTTCATTTTTAACGATTTTCAGTCCTCATTATCTTTTACTGTCTCATCTCAAGGAACAACTTGTTCGTAGGTAAGTCGAGGTAGAGATCTGCTGACTGTACCTTGAACAGAGAACTGTGAGAGGCAGAACTTTTCTGTACAATAACTTAATCGTTTTATGGTACCAAAGTCTGATAGATCTCATTGTTCTTATCATTTAGCTGCTCACTTATTAATGTCTGATTTCAAAGAACAGAAATCCTGTAACAGAGAAAATAGATATTAAACTGTAAAAATTTAGGCAAAATGACTGTTCATGCTCTTCGAAGTTAGTTATTGTTCTAATTTTTCCTACAAAGGGAATGTATTTTTTCTTGAATTGTCTCAAGTGCCAACTTCTTTCAAGAAAAAATTCTAGGTTGTCCCTGAAACAGGGCAGGGGAGGGGGCTGTTTTCATGATTAAAGACAGTAATTTAAAAATTACTATCCTTTTGTAAACAGGTACCTGGGAAAAGTTGAAATAAATTTGACTTCAAGTGAAGACCAGCAGTATAACAGCAATGGTGTGAAATCATCCCATTATATAGCAGACCAACACATGGTCTTCAAAGTTTTACAGGCCCTAAGTGTAAACGATCTTCAAAAGCCAGACAGTACAGAGCATAAGCTGAACATCTACTTTTAAATGAGAGACAATCACTGAATCTTTGTCTCTCACAGCTTCAAATTGCTGCAAGTCTGAAATGAAAGACAAGCAGTGGATCTTCATCACTTACAACTCCCTGCAGTAAGTCTCTGAAGCTCAAAAACATCTTGTAAAAATCTTCCACTTTGAATATTTGAGCAAGAAAATGAGGAATACCTGAAAGAAGTTGTATTTATCATTATGGAGCAACAAGCACCAGTGCCGTGCATCATCTTAAATACTGCACACATGTTGTGTTCATTGTGAAGTATGATTACATGTTTTTTGGTTCCTTGTGTAACAAAGGAACCTATGCAGTCACCTTGGCGTATGTATGTGTGTGTGCGTGTGTGTATGTGTGTGTGTGTGTGTATGTGACGGATTGGAATGCGAGGTATGTGGTGCGATAACTCAATAACCGAGTGATCAATTTTTTTCAAACTTGGTATGTATGTAGATGTTGTGGAGTAGATGTGCCCTATCGTTTTTGGTGGAGGTCAAAGGTCACTGGTGATCACCAGAGGCCAAAAACTGAATTTCTGTTAGTAGCTGTAACTCAGTATCCGTTGTTCAAGCAGTGGCATCATTTTAGGATAAGTTAGATTGGTAGGAGGTGAAAATGTTGGTACATTAACCAAAATAATTGGAAAGGGTCAAAAGGTCAAAAAGTAATGTTTTATTGATATCTTGCCACTGAAACATTTTAGAGGGGTGGTGTAATGGAGATTTGTGTTTGTCTAAGTGAAATGCACGTGATGACCCCCCTTGACCTCACTTGACCTCATTTGACCTTTTGACCTTTGAGACTTTTTTTGTGACGTCAAGATTTGTCTTGATCAGACGAACCAAAAAGGCTATTACACTACCCTCCTACAATGTTCGTTACTTGAGTTACTGACATTTAAATGACAGGCTAGTGTGTACATGTAGGTCATATGTAGGCCTATTGCAATGCCAGGTATGCGGTGCAATTACTCAATAACCAAGTAACATAGTGGAAATAATGGAAAGTTGTGTTCGTCTAAGTAAAGTGCACGTGAAGACTCTTTGGGTCTTTGTTCAATTGGTTTAAAAGTCCAGCTGAAGTTTAATGCCATTAGACAAATGCAATGTATAAAAGAAAAGAAGAATTATAACCCCCTCTCAGTCTAAAAGCAGTTTAGTTAACAATCAGGACAGTAATGCAATTATTTTTAAAAACAACCTTTTCCTCACATACAGTATTGAATAAAGTTATTCACAGTGCAAGCTAAGATTCCAATTTCAATAGTAAAATATGAAAGCAGTTTCTCTTCTTTACCTCTGCTTTTACCCTAGGGACTACAATGCTGTTTCTAACACCCTCTTTAGGTTAAAAGGTCAAGTTGAAAGTCATTTATTAGATTCTACAGAGCTATGTTTGTTTCTTGGTCTTCTAGCTAAATTGTGAAGAAGAAATTGGTGGTAATAAATCACTATCGGGCTGCCTTTAGTAGCAGAATTGTGGGCTTTTCCTTATTTTTGCTTTTCAGGCAAACACATTGGGTAGTCTAAAGGACAACCATGACATAATTTCTAGTCATCCATCATAAATTTTGGTGGTCAGGAATGACTAGATGACTGTTAAATTTCTTTGGTGCAGAAGAGACTGTGTTTATTTAAAATCAGTTTTGATCTACTTTGACTGTATTTGACCTTTGTGACTTCTTTTTAAGGTCTGGATTTGAATTGTTGAGATTGACCAAAAAGGCAATTAACTAACCTCCTATACTACCCCAAACTCAAGTAAATGACATTTTAGTGAAAGGTGATAAATGTATTTGTCGCATGGAAGTGGGCAGTGTGCAGTGTGATAATTTGAAAAGTTTAGTGTTCCATTTCTCTCAAACGGCAAGTGCTTGTATGATTTTGAAATTTAATGTGCCCCTATGTTTTTGGGTGATGGCCAAAAGTCATTGGGGTTAAAGGTGCAAATTATGCCTTACCTTGGGACTACCTTAATACAATATCATCTTTAATGCAAGGAACCATAGTGCCCTTGGGCTCTTGTTTTTTTTCATTTAATTCTAGCAGAATTCTGATGTAGCACAAATAATTTTGTCACTACAAATCGAAGTACTTTTTTTTAGATTTCAAAGTAGTAATGGTATAATTAAGTAAACATACTCTTTGTACTTGGAAGAAAGTTTCAGATCAATATTATATATTGCAATGGTGGTAGCAGCAAAAGAGGTACAAACTGAAGTTTTGCATCGAAAAATGTGTCAGAATGTAGTCGGATCTAGTTGCCCCTCCTACCTTTTTTTTAAATATTGCAATGTTCCATTCTTATCTTGGACCCTTGACTAGATATTTGATACCAAATGGTTTTAAAGATAAAATGCCAGGCCATGTGTTTGTTTGGTCTGTATGACATACATTAATGCTATTATCACTACACCAGTGTGTGACTCTTGGTAATCCACTTTGGGCCTTTGAAAAAGTAATTTCTGTTCAGATGCAGACACAGTGGAAGATCAATAGACTCATTCATGTTTTGAAATAAATGGTGTCACAGCTACTTGACAACTTAGTTCAAAGCTACTTGACAACTTAGTTCTTGACGTGTGCTTACATTGTTGTCACAATGAAATGTTGATTCTATTTGTCAACATTTTGCATGAAATCACAAGATCTCTGCATGACCTAAACCTGACATATACACACCTAAATTCCTGTGCTCTATGCCAATGGTGTAGCCACAGGGGTTGTTTTGAGGGTTAAAATTCTCCCCCTCCCCCATGACTCAACATGAAATGAATAAAAACACCTAAATTAGCAGTTTTTTCTCTCTGTACTCAGACTTTTCCCCCATGTTGTGCCCTCTCCCCCCTCTGCCTCCCCATGACACAATGCTGGCTACGCTACTGGGTCATTGCGTATGCTGGGCTCCTAACACAATGGCAGTTGGTTCTACTTTTGAAGTCTTAAATATGACCATGCAGTCGGTCTGTAACACCTGATATTCCCAAGATGTTAGTGCATTATAGTTGAGTCCAGTCCTTGGTCTGGTGTTTCCAGTATGCTTCTTATTCAATATGCCTTACACAAGCTTTCCAATAAAAACATATATTTGTGCCCAGAAATTCCAGTAAATTCCATGTTTAATGAAGAAATTAGAATAGAATGGAATTGTACGCCCTAGATGTGGCTTAACAGATCATTACAAGCCTGACGAACTGCAAGATTTGCTTTTTCTGAAGTCCAGTAATCTTTTCCTGAATTTCACACAGTCTGCATTTCAACGTTAGCCTTGTCTGTGATTGAAATGAAATCACATGCAGATATCTTGTGATTTCATTTCAACGTTAGCCTTGTCTGTCTAAGGGGTTCGATTTTTTAAAAATATATGTGTGCTCCTCATTAGTCTTTCGGGCAGGATTATATTTTCAACAAAAAATTTTCTGTCCGCCCCCAAACTGAAACGCTCCCGTACGCCTATGCCAATATATAAATTATAAAGCCTCAAATATATAGCAAGCCAAACTTGTCCGCAGGGAAATTTGCAAGTACGGTCCAAGGGACTTAAATGGCATAATGATGTTCAATACCCCCCAACAAGTTTACTCATCCCCTGCTACTTTATTTTGCTCATACAGTTAAGAAGGTCATGTTCTTCCTTAAAAAAAACCAAAACTCTCAAAAAATTACAATTTTTCTCCATTATAGGCTTCGCATTTTCAAATATTTGTCAAAAATGGCAAAATTTCCCTATTTCAAGGTATTCTACATACAATATGAAACCTAAGCCAACTTCTCTCAATTGCCCCACGTTTCAAAAAACAAATTTTTCTTTTATTTAAATGCAACATTTTTCCAATTAAATGAGTTCTTAATTTTCAAATCTTTCATCAAACAAGGGAAAAGTTTTCGGACAAATTTCCAGTTTTACTTGAGAGCATAGTACGATAAAATGCGTAACCCCAAAAGAATTTCAGCTGTCGCCCATATAACGTTTTTGATTTTGCTCATAGGCAGAACACATTTTTGGTTTCGATGAAAAGAGACACCTATGCATTCATGGTGGCGTGTGTGTGGATGTGTGTGTTTGTGACGCTTTGCTTGTTTACACGATATCGTGAGAAGGGAGGCCGGACAGTTCTCAAACTTTGTTCACAGATACGCCATACTGAGAGGAAGTACCCTATTTATTTCGGTTTAGGTCAAAGGTCATCTGGGGTCACAGGGGTCAAAAACCCGAAATTCTTGTTTACACGATATCTCATGATAGAAAACTTGGATTAATTTCAAACTTGGTATGTTGATGCTTTATGATGTGAGGACTTGGATTAATTTCAAACTTGATATGTTGATGCTTTATGATGTAAGGAAGAACCCTTTTGATTTTGGTGGAGGTCAAATGTCATTTGGGGTCACGTGGGATCAAACCCCGAAATCCTTGTTTACCTGATATCTCATGGTAGGAAACTTGCATCAAAACCAAACTTGATATGTTGATGCGTTATGATGTTAAAAAGAACCCGATATGTTTTTGTGGAGGTCAAAGGTCATTTGGGGTCACATGGGGTCAAACCCTGAAATCCTTGTTAACATGATATCTCATGATGGAAAACTTGGATTAATTTCAAACTTGATATGTTGATGCTTTATGATGTGAGGACTTGGATTAATTTCAAACTTGATATGTTGATGCTTTATGATGTGAGGAGAGAACCCTATTGATTTTGGTGGAGGTCAAAGGTCATTTGGGGTCACGTGGGTTCAAACCCAGAAATCCTTGTTAACACGATATCTCATGGTAGGAAACTTGGATCAATTTCAAACTTGATACGTTGATGCGTTATGATGTAAAAAAGAACCCGATATGTTTTCGTGAAGGTCAAAGGTCGTTTGGGGTCACATGGGGTCAAACTCTAAAATCCTTGTTTACACAATATCTCATGATAGAAAACTTGGACTAATTTCAAACATGATATGTTGATGCGTTATGATGTAAGAAAGAACCCGATTTGTTTTCGTGGAGGTCAAAGGTCATTTGGGGTCACATGGGGTCAAACCCTGAAATCCTTGTTAACACGATATCTCATGGTAAGAAACTTGGATTAGTTTCAAACTCGATATGTCGATGCGTTATGATGTAAGAAAGAACCCGATTTGTTTTCGTGGAGGTCAAAGGTCATTTGGGGTCACATGGGGTCAAACCCTGAAATCCTTGTTAACACGATATCTCATGGTAGGAAACTTGGATCGATTTCAAACTTGATATGTTGATGCGTTATGATGTAAGAAAGAACCCGATTTGTTTTCGTGGAGGTCAAAGGTCATTTGGGGTTAAACCCCGAAATCCTTGTTCACACGATATGTCAAGGTACGAAACTTCTATTCATTTCAAACTTGATATGTTGATGCGTTATGATGTAAAGAAGAATCCTACTGATTTTGGTAGAGGTCAAAGGTCATTTGCCGTCATAAGGGGTCAAACTCAGAAAAACTTGTTTTGCGTAGCTCAAGGTACGAAACGTAGATGGATTTCATTATTAGTATGTGGAGGAATTATGGTGAGAGGGTGGTCTGTATAAGGTTTCTTTTTTGTGGAGGTGAAAAGACATCTGGGGCCGTGATCGGTGAAACTGAAGAACTTGTCAAAATGGGATATCTCAAAGTAGGAAACTTGAATGGATTTCCTAATTAGTATGTGGATGTGTTATGGTGAGTTTAAAGTACTGTAGGCTACCTGTTGTTTTTGGTGGAGGTCAATGGTCATCTGGTATCACCTGGCATCAAACTCTGAAAACCTTGTTTGCAGAATATCTTAAGGCAAAGTATGAAATTTGGCTTTTTAATATAGAAATGTTTTGGTTAAAAGAAGAACCAGTTACTTACAGGTGGAGTCAAAGGTCACTTTGGGTCAGCAGTTGTGACAAGAAATGTAGCATTTTATTGAAAAGAGCATGTATGTATCATCGAAACCTCAATGCATTTTTGCATTCTGGTTCAATAAAACACCCCAACTTTTTAATTTTCCATTATAAAAAGTCACACTATTTTCAAAATTTTTCTTCAAAACAAACTCCACTTTTTCCATTTTTCATATACTTTTTAAATTTCCAACTTGATGTCCACCTTAATGCCATATTTTTATTTTGCGTGAACATGTCCCTCTTTGAGCAAAGATCATGGCGGCGTACCTGGCATACAACCAATTATAGCTCAAACTTCAGTGGCCATGGTATAAAAATTTTTAAATTGCCATAAAAGTTCATAATGTGAGCTTTAATCAGATGGGTGGTAGATCAAGGATGAAAACTTTCACAAGGAGCTACAGGCCGGGAAAGTAACCTTATAAAGTGTGTTAAGTTAATGGCATGGGCGTAGGGGATGGGGGCGGGAGGAGGCAGAAGGCCGCACACCCCCTCCCAAACGGTAGCCAAAACCTAGCTAATGCGGACAGACTTCCGTGTCTCAGTGGTGCAAAGATTATGCTCTGTTTAAGGGTCTGGTGTCGGACAAAAGTAACCGCCACCGTAGATAACTACAATAGTATCTCAACTTTTGATGAATCCTTAGATGTCAATACTACAAAGGGACCAGTTACCCGCGGATCTCTTTTACAGGAGACGGTAAACGAGCTACTCCAAGCTTTATCATGATGTTCTGAAGTGCGCGTGGGATAAATGGTATTGCGCCACCCCAGAAAGACAGTTTAAACTGTTTCACCATGTTTATAACAGCATGAAAAATGGATTCATACAGTCCAACTCCCATCCAAGTTTACACTATCTTTCAGAGTCTTATTTTCAATGATAATTTCTCTTTTTCAATGGACTGAGGCACAACTGGAGTGCCACAGGGTTCATTCCTTGGCCCGCCTCTTTTCTTAATTTTCAATTTTATTATTAGCTCTCTCACAAGCTGACATAGGTAGGTTTGCCTCAGTGTAGCCTGCATAGCACCTCTATGGCTGCAGCCCCCTTTAGACTGCCGCCCCTTTTGTAGCGATGAGCTGGACAAAAAATTCGTCCGCCCGCGAGCTAGCCTCAGTGTTGTAACAAGTCACGACTCGAGTCACTTCCTCTCAAAATGGTAGTGACTCTTTAGAGTTCAGGAGTAATTTCCCCATTGAAATAGTACAGTGACTCGAGTCAATGACTTTACTCGAGTCAGTAAAAAGTTTGAAAACTGGTGAATCGAGTCACTAAGCTAGTGACTCGATTACAACACTGGTTTGGGTATAATACTAGCAAGCTAGAGAGCTAGGCCTGTATCACTAGCCGGCTAAAGTTCAGATATGACCCATTTCCTGAACTTTTGTAAAATTTTCCTGAACTTGCGAATCAAGATCTGTATTGTCAAGTGATTACAGCATCTGACTTGCACTGGGCGGTCACGGGTTATGGTTTGGGTTATTTTTTGAGGGGAACATCATACATCAAATCCCCCTCCCCAATATCTTAGGTATGAAGAAAAAATATGCGTACCAACCAATTTACTTTAATGTTATAACCAGTAGGTATTTTGTAATCTATGTGACATGTAGTCTTGATATCTGGACGTTTTTTACACAGTTTTACGTCGTGTTTTAAAATCTTTTTAACGTAGCTAGATTCAGACATGTTGATGTATGAAATTATACGGTAGTTTTTGCTAGCTTCGTATTGGGAGTTCGTTTGGATTGGGCGTTATTCAGTCTACCAAATCACCATATGTGTGAAATCAATGAAAGTTCTCTTTGGACTGCTGTTTGGAAGATTCTTCATTCAGATACACTGGCGTATAGACAGGGGCACAAGGGGGCCATGGCCCCCCCTGTTCCTGCCCGCAAAAAATGAATGAAAAATAAACAATAAATTACGAAAGTAAAAGGTACTTTCGTCGCCTTGGCCTAGGCTGGCCTTTGCACTTCAAGGGCCAAACTGTACAATTAGTAAACATATTCCACGGTTCGCTCCGCATTTCTGTTGATGTCCAACGGCACACGAACGCTGAACGCGAACACTTTTTCAAACTTGAACTGTTGATGCGTTATGATGTAAGAAAGAACCCGATTCATTTTTGTGGAGGTCAAAGGTCATTTGGGGTCACATGGGGTCAAACCCTGAAATCCTTGTTTTCACTATATTTCAAAGAAGGAAACTTGGATTCATTTCAAACTTGATATGTTGATGCGTTATGATGTGAGGAACAACCAATTAATTTTGGGTGGAGGTCAAAGGTCATTTGGGGTCACATGGAGACAAACCCTGAAATCCTTGTTTTCACCACATTTCAAGGTAGGAAACTTGGATTCATTTCAAACTTGATATGTTGATGCGTTATGATGTAAGAAAAACCCCGATTCATTTTCGTGGAGGTCAAAGGTAATTTGGGGTCACATGGGGTCAAACCCCGAAATCCTTGTTTTCACTATATTTCAAGGTAGGAAACTTGGCATCATTTCAAACTTGATATGTTGATGTGCTATGATGTAAGAAAGAACCCGATTCATTTTCGTGGAGGTCAAAGGTCATTTTGGGGTCACATGGGGTCAAACCCTGAAATCCTTGTTTTCACTACATTTCAAGGTAGGAGCTTGGATTGACTTCAAACTTGATATGTTGATGGGTTATAATGTAAAGAAAGATCCTATATATTTTGGTGGAGGTCAAGGGTCGTTTGGGGTCACGTGAGGTCAAACCCTGAAAGCCCTTTTTCACTATTTTTCAAAGTAGGAAACTTGGATTCATTTCAAACTTTATGTTGATGCGTTATGATGTAAGAAAGAACCCGATTCATTTTGGTGGAGGTCAAAGGTCATTTGGGGTCACATGGGGTCAAACCCTGAATTCTTTGTTAACACGATATCTCATGGTAGGAAACTTGGATTAATTTCAAACTTGATATGTTGATGCGTTTTGGTGTGAGGAACAACCCAATTGATTTTGGTGGATGTCTCAGGTCATTTGGGGTCACATGGGGTCAAACCCTGAAATCCTTGTTTTCACTACATTTCAAGGTAGGAAACTTGGATTCGTTCCAAACTTGAAATGTTGATGGGTTATAATGTAAAGAAGAATCCTATATATTTTGGTGGAAGTCAAGGGTCGTTTGGGGTTACGTGAGGTCAAACCCCCAAAACTTTGTTTACATGATATCCCAAGGTATGAAACTTGGATTGATTTCAAACTTGCTACGTTGATGCGTTATGATGTAAGAAAAAACCAGTTCTATTTTCGTAGAGGTCAAAGGTCCTTTGTGGTCACATGGGGTCAAACCCCGAAATCCTTGTTTACACTAAAGTCAAGAAAGGGAACTTGGATTAATTTCATACTTGATATGTTGATGCGTTATGATGTAAGGAAGAACTCAATTACTTTTGGTGAAGGTCAAAGGCCATTTGGGTTCACATGGGGTCAAACCCTGAAATCCTTGTTTACATGATACATCATGGTATGAAACTTGGATTCATTTCAAACTTGATATGTTCATGTATGATGATGTAAAAAAGAATCCTATATATTTTGGTGGAGACCAAAGGTCATTTGGGGTCAGAGGGGGAAAAATCCTGAAAACCTTGTTAACACAATATCTCAAGGTAGGAAGCTTGGATTGATTTCAAACGTGATATGTTGATGCGTTATGATGTAAGGAAGAATTTAAGAACGCTATTGATTTTGATAAAGGTTAAAGGTCATTTGGGGTCATAAGGGGTCAAACTCAGAAAAACCTGTTTAGGATAGCTCAAGGTACGAAACGTGGATGGCTTTCATAATTAGTATGTGGATGAATTATGGTGAGAAGATGGTCTGTATAAGGGTTTCTTTTTGTGGAGGTGAAAGGATATCTGGGGTCATTATCGGTCAAACTTTGAAAAACTTGTCAAAATGGGATATCTCAAGGTAGGAAACTGAGATGGATTTCGTAATTAGTATGTGGATGTGTTATGGTGAGTTGAAAGTACTGTGCCTGTTGTTTTTGGCGGAGGCAAATGGTCATCTGGTATCACCTGGCATCAAACTCTGAAAACCTTGTTTGCAGAAAATCTTAAGGCACAGTATGAAATTTGGCTTTTTGAATATAGAAATGTTTTGGTTAAAAGAAGAACCAGTTACTTACAGGTGGAGTCAAAGGTCACTTTGGGTCAGCAGTTGTTACAAGAAATGTAGCATTTTATTGAAAAGAGCATGTATGTATCATCGAAACCTCAATGCATTTTTGCATTCTGGTTTATTGAAGTGAACATTTTATTGAAAAAGATAGTTCAAATTAACGGCTGCCCAAAATCTACTTACAAGCCCAGGCTAAAAATGCCATTTCCAGCTTTCTGAGGGGTCGCGATATTTCAAAATTTTCTGTGCGCTCCGCGCCAACTGATGGTGGCGCTCCGCTTATATAGTCTTTCGGTATATTTGCCCCACTGTTCAATAATCCTGGCTACGCCACTGTTCAGATACATCATATTTTGGAGAAAATAATAAATGTCTCAGTAAAAAGTTTAGGATACAGTGGAAAGGATTATCCCCCGAAATCTGATGCCTTGGTTTTTCACCCCAAGTAGACATATTTTTTAGAAAAGAGCAAGCAATAGCTGCTGACTGATTGTTGATTGCCATCAAAATCGAAAGATGCTTGATAGCTGACATTTTTAAACATGGACAGAGAGTTCGATGATTACATATAACGAAATGCTCCTCGAGAAAATTTTGGGAACAATGTAATTTGATTTTAACCTTCATAGAGAAGATTTTAAGGTATTTTTGGAAGGGACTAGGAATAAGTAATTAGTTGCCGGGGAAGTTGCGGCATTCCTCTGGTACGAGAAGAAGTGGAAACGTTTTTTCATTTCATTAAGATGAGCCAAATATTTTCGGTACTTCTCGAGCAAAACCCAAATTGTTTCGACGCACTTTCCGCGCTTCCAAGTGCTTTCGTTCCGGGCATGGTTTTAGTAAAAAGTGACCGTTGCCGCAACTTCGGGTTATTTGATCCTCCATGGGATAAAGCTGCTTAAGTTAAGTTACTAGAGAATCCATCAACTCACAGATTATTCAACTGAGAGGGTTGAAAGGTATCTGGTGGTAGGTGTCAGTGTTGTATTGCTCAACACTGACACCCTGCCTCGACCTCGAGACCTGTTTTCCCAGTCTCGGTCTCGACACCCTGTGGTCCCGGTCTTGGTCTCGGACTCTTGCGGTCTCGGAGATTGCCCTGGTCTCGTTTCGAGACCGGCCATTTTTTGTTTTCAATTTTACCTTGTTCTTTAATAGGGTGCTTGTTGTCCATTGTTATTTTATGATGGATATCAATAAATTTCATCTTTACTCATTTTACCTCAATTAACTCACAGTTAACTTTTCAAAAACTTTCATTGCTTTGAAAAATATGCTAATCGTTGAGGAAAGAAATACGGGAGTCATCTAGTGAGCTCAATACTCCATCTATAAATGCTTAACTTAATTTATTTTTGTGACTTAGTAAGTGCAGGGAGTTGCTCCCTGGTAAGTGCATGGGTCTTTAACTTGGTCAATGAGGATAATGTAACACATTACTGCATTGTCTTGATCTTAAGAAAGCTTTTGATACCGTAGATAACTCCATTCTTTTAAAGAAATTATATCATTATGGTGTTCGTGGAATTGCATATAATTTATTGTCTAGTAGCTATTCACACAACCGAAAACAATGTATTTATGTCAATAGTACGTATTCTGATTATTTAAATATTTGTACCGGTGTTCCTCAGGGTTCTAGCTATGTTTGAAATTCGTCAAGTTTGTATACAACATAATAACTAATCCCATTGCCTGCATGTGTTCTGATCGATACTCTTTTCTTCAAAATAATTTGTGACACAGGCATGTGCAAAATCCCGATGAATGTCCATAAGAAAAGTTCACTAGATGCAACTGGTTTGAGAGTTAAATTATATGTGGTTTAAAATTCGTCAAGTTTGTATGCAACACAATAACTGATTCCTTTCACAGTACATCCCATTGCCTGCATCTTTTCTGAATATGAAAGTCCAATTGCTGAGGCTACACCTTTTATAAATATCTCAGTCCATGCATGCAACAAAACAGCACTCAGACTTAGTCACTTACCAAACAAACAGTATTCAGCACATAGTCCAAAGCCTTCACTCAAATCTACAACTGCTCAGTGTGCATCCCCTCTCACTACTTGCTAACTATTGTAACGTCGGCCGTTACAGCTGTCCAAGCTTTTCCGACTTAACAATTATGAGACAAAATACATGGCAAAAACAACGCAAAACATCGTTCAAAAAGTTAAAATAAATCTATTTCGTCAGTCTTTCGCTAATAGGCCTCTTCTCTCATCTAAGTGGCTACATTTTATAGCTCAGGAGATGTTAACTTTAAACGATTTCCATGAGCAGCAACATACTCCCTTGGTTCTCTCAACTAAACATTACAATATAAAAAGTGGTGTAACTTACGGAAAATTCCGGCTGTTCCATGAAATATCGTGGCTCCTTACTAAGTTTAACTTCAGATCCGAACGAGGAAGGTGCTACTTAATTTTTGGTTACTGGGAGGAGCAACTTTCTACTCAGATTCCACAGGAATCACAACTTCATTAAACTAAGTAAACTAACGGTTTCGGAACAAGGTGTATTATACGCAACGGTGACGGTCAAAACAGGCCCCGGTTTCTAAAAGCATTAGCTTTTATTTCGAATTCCCCGAGTAGCTGAACCCTGCCTATCCCTGATTAGTTGGAGAGGTTATAACCTTGGTCAAAGTTCCACTTTTACTATTTACATGAATGCTTCCGCCACTCTCAGGATTCTGGACACATGACACCTGGTCACTGACCATGTGCCTGTCCTGACCCAGACTGCAGTTATTAACATAAAAACAAATGAAATAGATCATGCGGTAGAGACTGGAGGACCTTCAGGGGGCACCACATGTAGAGTGGTGTCAAGGAAAACAACGTTCCCAAACTTTTTGAAATTGATGGCGCTGTACCAGAAACTAAACGTGGTACACTACTTGCTTTTCTATACAGCTTTACACTCTACATGTACCATACAGAGACTCCTTTGAAAAGGACTTTGTCGTGATAGAGCCTTTGAATAAGCCAATCTCAATAGACTTCCTTCAAAGCTGTTCACTGCACAACCCATACAGCCATTTTGTACCTTCCCATACCAAACGTTAGTTGACTTCCCATATGAAGAGTTGGCTTCTTATATGGGAAGCTGAACTCCTTATAAGGGAATTTAACTTCCCATATGGGGATTTCAACTTTCCATGTGGGAATTCAACTTACCACATAGGGTAATTTCAATTATCATGTGGGAATTCAACTCTTTGACGTGGGAGGCTCGCGCGGGCGTTATCCTGCAAAATTCCTGTGGGAAGTTGTAACTTCCGACAGAAAATTGCAGATTCCTATAGGAAGTTTTAATTTTCCTACAGGAATTATGTGGGTTTTTTTTTTTATAAGGGCGTTAATCTCATAAGGACCCTTATTGTCTTTTGCTTTTACTTGCCCTCGTTACTCCTGTGATTTTGTGGTCTTGTATATAAAATGAGCACTTTTGCACTCTTTGTGATCATGGTTGTTTCTCCCTTGCTGACTTCCCGGCTGTTGATTGTGTGCCTTGTGATGGTTCTTTTTAGCCTTTTTGGAGTTTTTTACTAAGTCTTCAGACAGTAAAGACAGTCAAGTATGGGTCGATGCCTTTTTCAGGACACAGAGCCAGATATCACTGGAATTGTTGTCTCCCTATCTGTACTGGCAGGGATGGAGCTGTAACAGCCCCACCATGATCCTGCACAAAAACAAGTGAGATGCGATCACCGAAGGACTGCACGTACAACAATTTGTGGAAAAATACTGAAAGTACCGGAAAAAACGACATATTTCTCATTCAACATGTAAAAAAGAAAAGGGATGCGGACGGGGACGGGAAACATTCAATCAATTTTGCTTGGTCTCAATGTACAAGGACGTTAAGCTCCTTATAAGGGAGCAGAACTCCTCCGGGAGGTATCGTTTGGTTTTCGCCCCTTGGCTCTTCGCCAGAGAGTCGTGGGGACTAGAAAAAGATCAAAATGTGATGCTCAAATGTCATTATGTAAGACCTGGGGCCTGTTCCACAAAGAGTTACGCACGATCTTAAGTTTGATTTACTGTTGGCTTAACAGTATGGTGAATCAAACTTAAGATCGTGCGTAACTCTTTGTGGAACAGGCCAAGGAGTTACGCACGATCTTAAGTTTGATTTACTGTTGGCTTAACAGTATGGTGAATCAAACTTAAGATCGTGCGTAACTCTTTGTGGAACAGGCCCCAGTACATATGTGCGTAAGTAGGTAATACGCCCATAGTCTACGTACTTCGCGTGAGCGGGTAGACATTGGAAACTTCACCAGAGCACAATAACAAAGCTACCCTGACGTGAGTGGATGCGAACGCGCACTTGGACATTCTGTTACGTTACGGCTTTTTTTACCAGGTATGGTTTTCACGTGTCATGTGTGAAACATCGCCACTCCTCCATGTGGTACATTTTTATAACCTTAATCGCATACTTCGTTCGAAAAATAAGGCGTAGTTATCAGGCCTAGGCCTAGCTAGTCCCAGGCTCAGTAAAGGACTAACGTAGGCCTATATCATTATACACAGGTAGCAATTATGCGACCGTCCATACATACTGCTTGACTGAGGACTAGGCTAGGACTAGCCTTAGCTTACCCACAGGCCATACTGGAAAGTAAGGCTACCATACGCCAAAGATTTACGCCAAGGTAGATCTGTATCTTTTCTGTACTTGTACGCCAGACTATCATGAGTGTATATAGGAAGTTCGTGTTTTAAAGCAATCTATTCATTGCCAAATCACTTTTTAGTAAGTACGGATAGGCTAGGCCAATGTTAATTGTACTGAACCGACCGTTAAAGTCCAAAACTTTGGTTGGAGGCTGGAACCAGATAACTTTCCTACCATTCCATGATTCAAATATAGGCTAGTGTTGGCCAGCCTATGCTACTAGTACCAAGCGCCTGTAGCCTACCTTTGCCGTGGCTTAGAGGTCCAATTCTCTCACCCCAAACAGTACCAATTCTCCTAACCTTCTTACTTAAGCCCCTCCCACAATTCTATGAAATTCGTCCTTACTCAGACACAATCTCAGTTTATTGCTCAAGGGTGAGTATAGAAAAGCTCAATGTGTATAATCAAAACACTCTCAGTACAGTTCATGCTGTGTAATATAAGCTTTGGTACTTTGCAGTGTTTGAGTTAGCAGTCAATCAAAGAGCTGAGCCAATTTACCCTATACTAGAAGTGTAGTTTGGGGTGAGAGGATTGTCCCCTTAAACATAGGCGTATGAGGCCAGGGGCAGGGCCGGCAGACTGCTCCCCCCCCCCAAATTTTTTCAAGACCCAAAATTCGGGCAGGGATCTGGAAAAATTCGGGCAGCCGTTTGAGTCTTAAAACCTGGTTTGTTATTACTTACACAGAAAACTCCTAGGCGCCCGAATTCCTTCAAAAACTTGGCCGAAAAAATAATAAAAAAGCATCATGTAGTCACTGTACAATTTTCATGAAAACTCTAAAAGATACTAAAATTCACGACACATTCGGGCAGCTTATGAAAAAAACAATTTTTCGTCAGCCTCACTTCATATTCTTGCACAAACCTTGGCCCCAAATGACACAATATTCAGGCAAAAGTTGCAAAAAAGTTTTGGGATATTTTTAATTGCCAGATTACAAGGGGAGAGAGGATGCATACAGTCCCCAAAATTTTGCCCGAACAAATCAGTCAAAAGCTGTCTTGTGACTCACCATATTACTAAATGACAATCACCAATAGTCACCAGAAGACTGAAACGTACTTGGTCGACAGGTATTTGGGCAGCATATGAATGAGATGACGATTTTGCTCTTTTCAAAATGATCCTCTTAAAATTGTGCGAAACTTTTTAACCTGCAGTGCTGTGGAACCGAAATTCGGGCAATGGTAAGCAAATCAGCGTAGCTTGTTTGCTCACTCATATGAATTTAGTGTGAACAAATCTGCAAGTAAGTCTGCCCACAAATTCATGTAAAAACATCTAGCAATGTTACAAGCCGGGTTTTTCTCAAACGGCGTGCGTAGAAAAATCATTTTTATATAGTCAGGAGTTCTGGTCGAGTCATACTGTATAGACAGTTGTATCAATTCAGTGGAGAGAGTCCCAATAGAGTCACAGACATACGGTACACATGTTTTTAATTCCATTCTACAGTTTTCCCTGGAAATATACAAGACCAGGTAATGTTTTATACATTCCCACAGCAGCGTAGTCACCGGGGAGGGGGGCCTGGGGGGCCTAGGCCACCAGATTTTCTTCATGCCCCCCAGATTTTTTGCATCCTGATAAAGTAATTGAAAAAAATAAAATGTGTAAAAATTAAAAAAAAAAAACATGGATGATTGTGTGTAAAACACATTTTGTGCGCACGTATTGAATCAAGTAATAACTTCAAAATGCCTACTTTCACTAAATTAGATACCGTTTGTGATCTGCACTGTCGTTTATTGCATTTCACTTAGAAGAAGAAACGAAAGTCTCGAGGACAAACCTAAATGTTACTTTTTTAATTGTTAGGTCAAAACCCTTTCTGCCTTTCGGATGGCTGATTTAATTACTGAAAATAAGGTAATCGTACACTGGAGACCACTTTTACACGACCATTCCTATACTCTGTCATACACGAAATATGCCGTAAGCAGGTAAGGGGTAAGGTACTGCATTCAGATAATTCTTCCCTTCCATCCTTAACAAGTAGGCCTAGGCCTATGTCGTGCCTCACTCCTGCCCATGCGAAGTAGGACGATTTTTTTTGACAAGTCCTTTTTTGCTACGTAGTTGGCACTGAAGTCTGGGGGATTTGTAAAATGTCCACAAAGTCCTGATTTCATGTGTTTCCCACATGATGCATACTTCTGCTTTGCGGTTCAATTATTTTGAGAGATTTATTCGTAGTATTTTGATTTTGACTATGTAATGTACCGACGAACAAATACTGCACCATTTTGCAATCGTTCCTTTGCGAGTATGTATGTCTCTTGTAAAATCTCCATAAAAACTAAAAACATTTTGATATTTTTCATGTTCCCCAAAAAGGGAAAATTCTAAAACTTAGGCCTATAATCAGTTTAAAGTTTTGCCAAACATAGCACCATTTTGCATCTAGGAAATCTAATGCAAAGAAAGTTTCTCACAGGGGGACACAACTACTTTTGGTTTTCCTGTTAAAGGGTAAGGAACTGCCTTAGGTTAGCTGAAATCCATTCAAATATTGCCGCGTTTGCGGCTGAGTACATTCAGTTTAAAACACATGGGAAGTGCTGTTTGCAGCCATCTGAAGGGGTTTTAAAGCCCAAAATTTTCTTCTACGCTCTTGGCCAACTGATGGTGGCGCTCCGCTTAGATTCAAATATTGCCGCATTCACGATCTACGTCCTTCTGAAGTTTACAATTTTTCCCAAGGGAAAGGGAGATACCGCTTCCCTTTAGTCTCATCCCCCGCCACAGATCAGATGTGCCTAGTTTTGGGGTCCCTAAAAAGTGTGGGTATTACCATTTTTCATTGATTGATTTTTTATTCTCGTTATTTGAGAAGTCGCAGACATGAGATCCATATTTCTAGGCTGGTTTCATTCGGCTTAAAACATGTGGGAAGTGCCGTTTCTGGTCATCTGGAGGGGTTTTAAAGCCCCAAATTTTCTTGTATGCTCCGTGCCAACCAATCGTGGTGCTCCCCTTAGATAGTCTTGCCATGCCTGACCTTCACAGGTACCCCCCCCCCCACTTTTTCCTAGGCCCTCCAAAATCCCATCCTGACTTCATCATTGTATTATGTTTTTTTCACATCTCAAATGTTTTTAAGGATGAACCTCAGTTACCGATTGCTGGATGGCGGAAGAATATATGAATAGTGCCTTGTCAAAGCCCTTTCCCCTTCCTTTCTTTCTGATTACACAACTGTAGGGTAATACATCTCACCGTATTGATTCAACTTACTGAGTTGTTGGAACTCTTAAATAGCCTTGGAAGTGCCAATTTGGGGCATTCTAGGCCAAGTAAAGCCATGGTGTTGCGGAGCGCTGAGAGTCTGTCTATCGCCCTCCATGACAATGCCTTTGGATTTTTGAGGATTTCTGAAGTTTTTCAATTTTCAAAATTATATTGATGATAATCTCATGCTGCATGACGTAAAATAGTTTGTAGAACACCCAAAGTCATCCAATGGTAGTGGTACATTTCATGTGGGAGGTTTTTACCATTTTGTAGATTTGCTCATTTTTGGCGAAAATTTTATTGCAAACGAAAGTTCAAAATATCGAAGGCTTTGATTTTGCTTATAAGCCTGGGAAAGGCCATTTCCGGGTGTCTGAGGGGTTGTGATTTTTCAAAATATTCTCTACGCTCCGCGCCAACCGATGGTGGCGCTCCGCTTAGATAGTCTTTCGGGCAGAATTACATTTTTCGGGCAGAGAATCCTCTGCCCCCCCAAACTGAAATGCTCCCGTACGCCTATGCTTTTAAATAAGTTGAACTTAGCCTAGGCCTATGCTAGCTATCCTAAAGCTGAAAGTTTAGGCCTTTGTATTGTATGCAGTATGCATGTTGCACTTCTCCTGTGGTCATAGTAACACAGCATGTACTAACATCATATCAAGAAGCTGTGATTGGACAGCATGATAGAACTTAGAACAATCCACGTAAAGAAGATTCAGGGCAAATTAATCTGTTATGGTAACAGATTGGTTTGCCCTGAATCTGAATGTTCTAAGTGATGGCACAATGTTATGCAATTGCAGACCTGTTGACCTGTGTGACTTCAGTATAGGGAGATTTTTGTTTGTCATAGCCAAAAAAGAGAGAGATAAGTAACATTAAAAAACTCGGGCAGGTACTAAAACAACACAAATACCAGCTCTTTAGGCTAAATCTAGAACCATGACTGGGGCAAAATTATGGTCAGATAATGCAATGCTTTGAACTGCTGAAGTTTGCTCTTATTGCATATTTCCATACAGTATATTGCCATATATACACAATAAGTGCAGGCATGCATACATAGTGACATACAGCTGTGAGACACTTGCAAAATAATGAAGCTCCCTTTACCATAGGTCAGTTAAAATCCAAACAAAATATGTACACAATATCTTCATTTATGGTCATTTGCTCCAACATTCAGCTTACCATCTGCACTGGCCATTTTCAGAATGTCACAAATGAAATGGAACACTAAAATTTCTGGAAAATATGGAACTTTGTTTACAGAACTTTGTTAAATTAGTGTACAGGAACTATTTAAGTCAGAGGAGAAAACTTACAGTACTCAATAAACTTTCCATGGGGACGTAATTGCATGGAATTGCATGGCAAAGTTCAAATGGTCTTGATGACCTCACAGTAATATGAGTGTGATGTTCTAAATATTGTAAATAAAGCAGTCTGTTATTATACTGTGCGTACACCAAAAATAATATACAGTTGGCTCCCATCTACAGGTGATTTTCAGTAGCCAATTGTCCTGCCAGCTTTGCTGCACTAAGTGTGATTGTTATTGCAAATCCCAAATTACTGTACCCCTCTTCCACAACTGACTAGTACAATGAACCGTTTAGACCAAAGAAGTCACCTAGCTGTCTGTGGTTGGTGGTATGTAAATTAATGGAATTTATTTCCCTGTTGGAAATCTGTTTTCCTCTTGGATAGTTTCACATTAAGATGATACATTTTTTATGTGGTATTTTGTCTTCATTCCAGTTTTATACTAGTATTGTTCTTATTGTGATTTCCTTGATACCTAAGGTGGAATTTATTTTTGGCAATCATTTAAGATATAAATTACATATGTATTTCATTGTTTATTTTGTCAGTTCTTTTTAAGGGTTTTCTACCTTTAAAAGTTGTTTGCAATTTTATTTCATTTCTTTCAACAGGCCCTTAAGAGAATGAAGAAAATAGTGCAATGAAGTGCATCCTACTGAAGTTTTTCCAGGAATGCATCACAGAGCCTAGCAAGTTTATGTAATGGTGGCATGCACTGCAGTCTTCTTTTAACCGGGCCACTAACTACTGTAGCATCATTGGTCAAACAATGAGACAATGACCATACCCTATCTATCATTTTATTAAAAAGTCCCTGAGAAGTTTGGTAATTCTGGAGTCATTTTAAGGAGACAGATTGTGAGAAGTTTAGGCTACATTAAGACCAGCTAGACTAGGAAGTGGACCAATCAAGGATGTCAGCACCATGAAGGCTTTAGAAGCTAAGGTGGTTGTTCTTGGCACACAGGGTAAGCTTGACATCAATCATCCTCTTTGGCAACAGTAAAAGTAGGTAATACTACTGTAGGACATGACATTGAGTATGTAGTCTACATTGTTCCAAATTAGCACAAGTTGCTTCTTCCTTTTATTTGTAAAGTTGGAAATGTCATCATTTCCCAGGGAGCAAATGTTATTTCCCACCTTTTTTGTACTCTTATTTGAAAATACAAAAGAGCCAACTTTGCGTCATTGTACCTGCATTATTGTTGCCCGCCAACAAGGTGTATCAAAAATCACCATGTACGATTCATTCAAACCACGTTTAAGGCAACTGCATTTTCTAAAATCAAGATATCATATGGGGTTTATACTTCATGTAAGCCAGCCTCAAACTGAAGTGAATAGACACCAACAAATCCTATTCTCTCCAGATTATTCACCCTATTCATCTCTCTTCAGTCATCTATTCACCTCAAGTTTTAGGTAGCCTTACATTCATGAAGTGTATCTCCCAGATAGACAGCCATCATATTCCCAAAATACGACCCCTCATGCAATGCATGAGGGGCCTTTTTTTGGGAATTTTTAACAATGTTAAGATGCAGAGTGGCATTAAATAATTTTTTGCTTAAACCAGGGCTTCCACCTGAATGAAGCAAACTATATATGATTTTGTATGAATTTAAGTCTTAAAAACTTATCCAAAAAAGAGTGTAAGTTTTGCATTAGTTCAGTGATCACTGAAAGGCCCTGACATAATTAGCTTTTCAGTTTGAAGGTAAGGTGGATTAAGCTTTCCCATTGTGCAGTTTGACAAAATATAGTACAGTACATCACCATGTCAGGACACAATAGCCTCTCTGCTGCCAAATGCACTCTGCATTAGGTTGGAGTGTGACCCTCTCATACAGACATGCTCTATTTGCAATATTGAATTCTGAATGCCATTCATGAGTCATGATGCCTATCCTGAAACTTAAATTCATAATGCTTAGATGAATCTTACATGTAACACGTATATTGAGCACATTTCAATGCATCTGTATCAGTGACTGCATGTGCCATCATCCTTTGTGTGGTGTATCCCCCCTCCCCCCTCACACAGCTGTCAGAAAGAGATGCCTAGTAATAAAGGGATAGCAGGTCCCAGTCTCATTGCACAACAATAGGTAGGCTTAAATCTTGAATGGGACTCTGTCCTATGTACACATTTTTATACACAAGTGGGTAATTACTTACAGTCATAAATACTGACAGTCCTGTTCAAGGACATGGTAGGAAAGCAATATGCATTTTGTGCTTGCCACTGTACAAGTGAAAGATTGATCTGTCACTCTACTTCTACAATATCACAGGAAGTCTGCTACCTGAGATTTCTGCTTAGCTTTAGTTCAATTTACAGTACCATAGAACTGTAGTACAGTATGTATGTAGATGTGTGTCTACAGTACCTGCCAAATTCAAATTTGCATGGGTTTAGAAATAGAATGAGTTGAGGGTTTTTTTTCTGTTATCAAGCCTCAGATCAGAAACAGAATCCATCTTTTTACCCCATGGTTCCCTCATTTGGTTCCTAGTTTTGTTATGAAGAAGATCGATGGCTATGATTGAGGTACCTTATTTTCACAGTGCAGTGCAAAGTGCATAATTGTTTCCCTCAATTTCATTGAATGCACAGTCATTCAAATTATTTACTTTACAGTATTCTTCCACAATGATGTAACTGATATCTAATATTATAGGTTTGCTCACATGTGCGGTACTTAATTGCTTGTTACAAATTTGGCTTTCAATTCACAGTATTTTTCATCATGGCAAACATCATTCCTAACTGCAACCTATGCATTTCTAATATGTCTTGATACTAAAATTTCCTGGGTCAGGAATATAGCACCTGGGGCCCATTCCACAAAGAGTTACACATGATCTTAAGTATGATTTACTGTTGGCTTAAGTATGGTGAATCAAACTTAAGATTGAGCGTAACTCTTTGTGGAAAGGCCATCTGGAAGTCGTTATGCCAAGATTTTAACACTGACAGCCAAAACTTCAGTTGGACTGGCTTATCATGCAATCCCTGCACAGTCTCATTTTATGTGGGTGAAAAACTTTTGAATATATATTTTATTTTAGTGGTTAGCATTCAGTTTGTACAGTAATAATACAGTACACGGTAAATTAATGAGTACAGATTTGTATTCCTTGTGATTGATTGTTTTCTTTGTAAGTAGTACACTAATACAGTAGATACCACTCTGTGTTTACCTTTTGAGAACACATGTGGACCCTGATCAAAGTCCGTCACAATATAGAGGACATATTTAAAGGGGACAAATTTGTTCTAGTCTCATCGTCGCATGTTTGCTTCAGCTGTTTACTAATAGTTGTCAAAGTGATAAGGTTCTCTTGTACTTAAACCTCACTGACTGTACATGATGCTGGGCTGGTGAAGCTCATAACCTAGGACTCAAACCACAAATGTTGATTTACAAAATTATGTGGTTTGCAAGAAAAGGCTTTTAACAGATAATCATTCCATTTTTAGACCAAGTACCCTGTAATGACTATTTTAGTAGCCATATAATTGGGTGAGCAGTGTCAGAACTGCAGCAAATAGATCAGGTCATGGTGTACTGTACAGTATATTTACAAATTTTCACAAATAAACATCTCTTCTCAATAGCCCTACAGTTCAATTTTGTTTTAAAATTTTATTAATCCACAGGCTGGAAGAACTTCCTTGCACTAGAATCAATTACAGTCTAGGAGTTGAAGTATTTAGTGTATACATTTTACAAGCTGTCTCAATTTGGACTTTGATTGCCTTAGTAAGAAATTGCATGCTAATCCACTGAGTGAATGTTTTGAACTTTGTTCAAATCTTGCAAAGGAGCCAAATGTCATTCAGAAAAAACATTTTGATCAAATCAAGTTCATGCAGCACCATGTTTTAGAATTAGACCACTTCCAATTTAAGTTTCATATTAGGAAATTGATTTCACTACTCAACAAAAAAGCAAGGAGCAATGGTTTGAGGATAATAGCAAAGCCATATCAAGCACCAGACACGGAACAAAAAGATGTATAATGCAAAACCTCTTTGTCATGTAGACAGCAAGACTGTTGTGGTAATGTCCAATTATTCACTTCAGATTGTCCGATCCCTGTAAATGCTTATACATTTACATAGTCCCAAACTTTGCTTCCATCTGATACTGTACTGAAGATGACGTAGATTAAGTATACATCTCGTACAGTAGAAGTGCTAATAGCAAACAGCATCTTTTGTAAGTCCTCTGCCAGTGGCAGAGGAAGGGAATTCAGCTAGAAGGGGCAAAAATGGCCTGTGGGGATGCTTCAAAGTTTATAGGGCAAAATATTTGGTTGGTGGGGGGGAAAATAGGCTGTAGGGGCGCTTTTATGTAGGTAGATACATATGCCTCAATATGGTAAAAAGAGTAAAAAGGGTGTGTTTGGACAATTTTCAGTCTGTCAAGGAGGGCAACCCATTTGACTATATGGTAGTTCTGCCACTGTCCTCTGCTATACTACTGTGGAACTCTTTCATGTAAGCTTACAGTTATTTAATTGTAAGTTCTCTGTGTTACTTACTTTGCAGAAACAAATACAACATGATACTTTTTGTCCAGACCTCCATACCCAGATGAGATGAAAAAAAATATACTCCAGACTGGGTTTTTATGATTCATGTATATTATATTATTTTATTCTGCCATCAGGTGTTGGAAAGACCAGCATTGTTGTTCGATATGTGGGCAAAATTTTTAGCAAGAAGGTCAGCCCAACTATAGGATCGTCTTTTTTCACTTTTAAAATGTGAGACTTGTTAGTTCTCTTTCAGCTCATCAAGTATTATTTGGATGTGATCATTTCATTATATCCTTCAAGCATATACCTGTACAGTATCTGTTTCAAAGTCGTGTTTTCATTTGTATGTTGAACTTGAAAGCATTGTGAAATCATTCATAGTTATTCAAAATATAGTTTAGGTGTTAAATAATTGTGTCATCAACATACAGTAACATGAAAGGCCTAATAAACACAAAATTTTACTTCAAGCACTATATGCTGGAAGCAGAAATGATTATTGAGATAACATGAGGTAGGTGCAGTCATGGAAGGAAGTCAAAAAGTCCAAAACTGTCATGGAAAAGTCATGAAATTCAGTATATACATTCAATGTCAGTCATCCAAAATAAATGATTCAACAGAAAATAGCAAATCATCTCAGAAAATCATCTTGAAAAGAACTGTTATCAATACTTATTAGATATTAGATGCCCATTCAAGCATTTGACAACAGCCCTGAAGGTTGACACTTGATAGCAGTTAATCTCAGATGAAAGTGGAAAAGGATCTAACCCTTCAATGCACAATGAGTACTGTAGGCCTACCAATTTTATCCCATTTTTGCCAGCACTTACCTTGGTCAGCATTTATTTGAACCCTTAACTGTTGGACTTTCATTGAACAAGATGAATGGTAACCAAAGTTGTTGTTCATTGAAGCAGTTAATTGGTGTAATGAACCAGTGGTCAGGTGCTGTATAAACTGGGAAGTGCATTTTTCCCCTACAACTGCTGTAGTCATGACAGATATCCATAAAGATTAATATTTTGCCATGTACTGTATGTGAATACTGTAAATTACTCTTAAAACATAATAACAAAGCAGTCAATCCAAGTACGTATATTTCACATTTGAGAAAAAATATGGTAATGTGATCCTTAAGGACCAATTATGAAACAGGATGTACTGATGTACTAAAACTCACTCAAGTTGGGGTGACTGCTCTTTCCCATAAAAGTACATACAGTACCATAAATTAAATTTCGAGGACTTAATAACCGTGGAGTATGGATACATTCCAGTGTTGTATAACATATTGTGGAAATTGTTTGCTGATGAAACAGTTTCCATTTGTTGAAGGAGGTTGCAGTCTACTCCCTTACTTTTAATATGTAGCACAGCACTCGCACATTAGGCAATCAATGCACATAATTATAGGCAGCAGCCAACATTGACATGGTGAAAGCTTCAAACATCCTGAAGTAAAGTGTTTGGTTTAAAAATAAAACTGCTTGTGTAAAGACCCCACTGTAATATCCTGTATTTTCTGGAAAGGTTGGTGTTTTACCAGTTGGTGATTCTATAGCATAATTTTTTTTTGTTTGAGCCAGCTTTGTGATGCTTAGAGATTTTCAATAGATCCCTACCATAGTGATTCACTTTATTCAAATTAACTATGCATTTATTTATTTCTCATTGATTCATTATTTGTTGACCCTTATCATCTGTTTATTGTACATCATTGTCTGTGTCAGCTACTGTACAGTGGAAACACCATATCCTTGCAAAATATGGTACACACATATTTGCTTTGCATTAATACTGTCAGTATATGCCAAAAAATATCAAACAACAGTTATATACATTGTATTCATTACAAAAGCAATATTTTAAAGAATAGTCCAGAAACAAATTTGTGTTTGATATTGTAAGGGGGAATGTACAGTATAGTAAGGGTTCTGCGGAAATTTTCATTCATTTCCCATGTTTGGTTACCAGTACCAGAAATTTAAGTTGACACAGATTTAATGAAAAGTGAACTTGAATGAAGCCGGTGTATGTCACATTGATGACCAATACAGTATGACTTTCCCTTTCTTTCGTCCTACTGTTTCTATTTTGGATTGATTCCCAATTCTATCTTTAGCTGAATTCCATTGCTCAGGACTTTATGCTACTATATCAATGTATCAGAACTACAGTACCAGTGTCCATCCATTACATCACAGCTGCTTGCTTTAAACTCACTGTTTGTAAAAGCAAAACCTTATCTGTTATTAAAAGAAAAGTTTCCTGAAAGTGAGGAGACTCAAGGTGGGACAATTGAAATCGTTGATCCCGTTTGCTTTAGTTGTAGTACAGGTGATGTAAGTGGAAAGATCAGGGAAGCTTTTTCTTTCACATAACTGCAGTCAGAAGATGTTTTTTTCAAATAACTGTAGTCAAAAGGCTGAGCAGATATGTGACCTTCCAAGAGGTACAGTGTCTTCTACTTGTAGGGAGTAGAAACTGCATCTTGACTAAGAAGTACCTTAGAATTCTTAGCAAAAGTATCGTCGAAGCCCACAAATGGACGACAAGTTTTTTAAAAGTGATTTTAAACAAAATTTTTGTCCAACTGTTGATGTAGAAATGTCAGCCACTATGTACAAAACACGGCAATATTGACTTTGCCCTCTTATCAAATAATGTCAAAACCACTAACTGATCGGAAGGCATGCATTGTGTTTCTGTTACGTAACTGCTGTCGGAAAGCCGACCGATGTATGGCCTTTTAGAAGGTACAATTTCTTCCACTTAAATAATAGGGAGTAAAAACTGTATCTTGGCTAAAATTAGTGTACTCACAGTTCTTAGTGAAGGTATCGTACAAGTTTACCATGGCGGAAGAGTAATTAAATTATAATTTTTAACACAATTTTTGTTGTATAAATGTTAGTCTCTATTTAAAAAAGCATGGCAATATTTGACTATGCCCTGCTACCAACTAATGTACAACCCCTAATTGACACAAAGCTGTGTATAGATTGCTAAATTTTACAGAAGGTACACATATTTCTGATGGCCCAGGTGAACAAAGTTTCGCAGCAAAATTTATAGTTCATGCAACTTAGAATTATGGAAATACCCAAAGGAAGTCTCAGTCTTTTTTCAAACAGAAACAAACATCCAAACATTGCAATATATTTTTGTTTAATTTAGTGTCCAGAATCACCCTTCATAATACAGTTGTCAATGATCTACCCTAGCAACAACAATCTCTAACGTCCAAAATGAATACACAAATTGGCTTCTTACTGCGCAACTGAAAACAATGCAAAACAAACACATAATTCTCCTTAGTTAGGCTTATAAACCATAGCTTATGCCAACACTAAAATGCACAATCCAACACATTTTGCAAAAGTCTTGTCTGCACGAGTCCATAGGTTTTCCCTTTTGGGAAACCAAAAATGTGTTACTTGAGTTCAGTTTTGAGAACGGAACAAGGGAAAAACTAAAATTTCACCCAATTGCTTGGTGATATTCTCCTTTAACATACAGTATCAACAAATTTTCATCTGGACTAATATTCTTTAAAATGGTTTTCAATGAAAAGGTGATACTGTAGAATTAAGTTCACTGTTTCCAGTAGAGACAATTGGGCTGGAGTTGAAGAATTTGAATATATTTAGGGCCTGGTATGTGTTTGTAGTGTAAAACTTAAAAGCAGTTCCTGGGCTGCTGTACAACTTAGTCTTGCAGATTAGGCTTAAAAATTGTTGTCATGCAGTTTTTAAGTGTGGTAAGTATTTCGTATGACAACTTTGAAGTCCTGCTAGGTGCAATATTTCAATAAAGTAAACAATGTATCGTGTGAAGCCATTCAGTTAGCTGTGAAGATTGGTAGCTGCAGTATAATGATAACACTTTTTATTTGGTTATGCTTAAATGCATAGCTCATCTCATTTAATTTCATTGACATTTTTGTATGAATACTTGGAAGTAGTTGTTTTACTTTTGTGGGTGTTGTAAACAGAGTAGTAGATCAAGGTAGTTTTGTTATGCCGTCCATACTTTACCCATAAAAACAAGTTTTGTACCCTTATTAGCCAAGGCCAACAAATATTTTTTGCAAAATGATTGGCCATTTTTGCATGGAATCCTTAAGAATTCCTAAGTTCAACTTTTGTGACTACGAGCCTCCAGTGTTCAGATCTGCCCATCACAAGTTGTTCATTTTCCAAGAAGTGTGTAGGCATTATAACTCATTAAATGACAGTGTTTTCTTGAAATTTTATTTATTGAAATTTTGGCCTCAAAAGTGGTATCGGGTTAAAGCTTTAGGTTCTCTTCTTTTGGGGGTCATGTCATAATCCAGTGGCCAAAGAAGTATAAAGATTTATGTAAACATTTATCACAGATGGTTTCTTTTATCCCACTTACTCATACACAAAATAAAACTAAACAAGAATCACCAATTTTTCTTTAAAACAGGACAGTTGATAACTACCGAGTTAAACTGCAGTTATGGGACACAGCAGGACAAGAGAGGTTTCGTTCGATGGCCCCCATGTACTACCGTAAAGCTAATGCTGCCTTCATTGTGTATGACATTACATCATATGAAAGTTTTGATTCGGTGAAGTTATGGGTTGAAGGTATGTTCAGTAGAATAAGGACTCATTTCACTTCTGTAAAGTTTAAATGTCAGAGCAGTACAATCCTTTGGTAATGTTAGTGAGGCACATACTGTAGAAACCAACTCATCGTAAGAGTTCTGCAGAGTCTGTCATTGCTCTGATAATAACAGGCTGTTACTTCACACAAATAATCATAACTCCAAAGTCCCAGTACAGAGAAAGATCATTTATTGAATTTTGTTTGTTTTAATTTAGTTGCACTCTTAGTTTAGTATAAAACAGCTATAAGTGTGCTATTATTGCCATAGAAAATCAATACTTCACAATGATGCTTCCAGAGTCGATTTTCAATTTTTTAGAGAATTCCAAACTAGTTACAGTCTATGGCAATGCACATGAATTCCCAGGTTTAGATAGACAAACTTTCAAGCTTAATTTATTCTTTGTTTGTTACTGAAATACTGTATTCTTCTAGTTTACATTTACCTGCAAGGTCCAAGAATTTTTTTTATTTTGTCTTTACAGAATTGAAGAAAAATGTCGATACTCCCTTAGGTAAGATTGTCAATTGAAATTTACTTTTAAACATTAATTTTTTTTTTTAAATTTAAAGGCATCTGAAGAGCTAATTTTAGTTACAAGATGAATCCTGCATGCTGCTAAAAATTTACAAGGGGTTTGCAACATGGAAATGAATCAGTAGACTCCTGCAGTTGTCTAACTAGTGGGACTTAAACTGTTTGAACTTACTGCATAAATATTTTCTCTGGTGCACTGTCAAAGATTGTGAGAATCATTTATGTATAATTAACTTTAATAGGGAGACATTTTGTATAAACACTTTAAGGAGATCTGAATTGGGTGGGGATGGGGCAGGATTTCCTAACAGTATCCTGCATGTCCCATAGCACATTGTGTTCAGATGGACAAATGGGATGGCATACCTCAACAGTAAGAAAGTAAGTTCACTAGAGATGTCATTAAAAGTACTTTGTAAAGGGTAAAAAGTTTCTTTTCCAAGAGCCCTGTGTAAGTTACACTAAACAGTAGTGTTCTGTGGAACAAACATCCCATTTACAAAGCAAAACGCATCCCAGGAGCAATATTGACAATACTGTATATGACATTGTCATCATAAGACAGTAATTGTCCTTTGCTGTACAGGTTGTCATGTTTTGCAGAGATCAATCTTTTCCTATTGGAGTATAAAATCATTTAAGTGAAACATAGTTATGGACATTTTCTGGAGAAGCACTTCCAAGTAGCAATACCCAGTAGATGAACTTAGAAGCATTATAATTTGTATCTTTGCAGGACTCCTTCATAAAGGGGACTATTTTTAGTAATAAAAAAATAGTAGTCCAGAACCTAATGTATGTTTGATATGCTAAAGAGGAGCATAGTCTAAGCATTCTGGTAAAAGTTTCATTCATTTCCCATGCTTGCTTTTCAAGATATTAGCAATTGAAATTAACTTGAAGCAAGCAGGTGTGATGTCATGGATTCGCTATGTTAGCCAATGTTTGGTTTTTTTTAAATTTCTCTTCCTGTTACTGTACTGTAGTTTGACCTTGAATTGATTAGAAATGTTATCTTGCCCCTAAGGCACATGAAGTTCTTAAAATCCCATTGCTCAGGATGCAACAATGGTATTTACATATAAAATTTTTGTCTCATAAAATTAGTGGTAAATTATAAATAAATGCAAAACATTGATTGGCTGATGATGTGAAGCCATGACATCACACCTGTGTGCTCCAAGTACATTTTATGTAGAAAATTTGTCACATTCAATCGCTAATATCTTGAGAACTGAACATGGGAAATGAATGAAATTTGGCTTTGGACTATTCCTTTAAATAGCGCTTGACATGATCACACTTTTCAGATAGTTAAGTTGAACAAATTTCATTTGATAACTCTTTCCAGTGATTTGTGTTTTGGGAAACAAATGTGATTTGGTGGAACACAGGCAGGTACATATAGAGGAAGGTGTCCAGTTTGCTGCATCTATTGGAGCCCTCTTCTTTGAAACATCAGCTCTTAAAAATGAAGGTACTGTACCGCATTTAGATATGCTCTCACATTTCTTTAATCTTGGGAGTTTTTTTGGTTTCGATGAAAAGAGAAACCTATGCATTCATGATGGCGTGTGTGTGTATGTATGTGTGTATGTGCGTGTGTATGTGTGTGTGTATGTGTGTGTGTATGTGTGTGTGTTTGTGACACTTTGCTTGTTTACACGATATCTTGAGAAGGGAAAGTCCGACAGTTCTCAAACTTGGTACACAGATACCCCTAACTGAGAGGAAGAACCCTATTGATTTTGGTGGAGGTCAAAGGTCATTTGGGGTCACAGGGGGTCAAAAACCAAAATCTTTGTTTACACAATATCTCAAGATAGAAAACTTGGATTAATTTCAAACTTGATATGTAGATGCGTTATGATGTAAGGAAGAGCCCTATTGATTTTGGTGGAGGTCAAAGATCATTTGGGGTCACGTGGGGTCAAACCCCGAAATCCTTATTTACACGATATCTCATGGTAGAAAACTTGGATTAATTTGAAACTTAATATGTTGATGCGTTATGATGTTAGGAAGAACCCTATTGATTTTGGTGGAGGTCAAAGGTCATTTTGGGTCACAGGGGGTCAATAACCAAAATCATTGTTTACACAATATCTCAAGATAGAAACATGGATTAATTTCAAACTTGATATGTAGATGCGTTATGATGTTAGGAAGAACCCTATTGATTTTGGTGGAGGTCAAAGGTCATTTGGGGTCACGTGGGGTCAAACCCCAAAATCCTTGTTTACACGATATCTCATGGTAGAAAACTTGGATTAATTTCAAACTTGATATGTAGATGCGTTAAGATGTAGGAAAGAACGGGATATATTTTGGTGGAGGTCAAAGGTCATTTGGGGTCACAGGGGGTCAAAAACCAAAATCTTTGTTTACACAATATCTCAAGATAGAAAACTTGGATTAATTTCAAACTTGATATGTAGATGCGTTATGATGTAAGGAAGAACCCTATTGATTTTGGTGGAGGTCAAAGGTCATTTGGGGTCATGTGCGGTCAAACCCCGAAATCCTTATTTACACGATATCTCATGGTAGGAAACTTAGATTAATCTGAAACTTGATATGTTGATGCGTTAAGATGTAGGAAAGAACGGGATATATTTTAGGCGGAGGTCAAAGGTCATTTGGGGTCACAGGGGGTCAAAAACCAAAATCTTTGTTTACACAATATCTCAAGATAGAAAACTTGGATTAATTTCAAACTTGATATGTAGATGCGTTACGATGTAAGGAAGAACCCTATTGATTTTGGTGGAGGTCAAAGGTCATTTGGGGTCATGTGGGGTCAAACCCCGAAATCCTTATTTACACGATATCTCATGGTAGAAAACTTGGATTAATTTGAAACTTAATATGTTGATGCGTTATGATGTTAGGAAGAACCCTATTGATTTTGGTGGAGGTCAAAGGTCATTTGGGGTCACAGGGGGTCAATAACCAAAATCATTGTTTACACAATATCTCAAGATAGAAACTTGGATTAATTTCAAACTTGATATGTAGATGCGTTATGATGTTAGGAAGAACCCTATTGATTTTGGTGGAGGTCAAAGGTCATTTGGGGTCACGTGGGGTCAAACCCCAAAATCCTTGTTTACACGATATCTCATGGTAGAAAACTTGGATTAATTTCAAACTTGATATGTAGATGCGTTAAGATGTAGGAAAGAACGGGATATATTTTGGTGGAGGTCAAAGGTCATTTGGGGTCACAGGGGGTCAAAAACCAAAATCTTTGTTTACACAATATCTCAAGATAGAAAACTTGGATTAATTTCAAACTTGATATGTAGATGCGTTATGATGTAAGGAAGAACCCTATTGATTTTGGTGGAGGTCAAAGGTCATTTGGGGTCATGTGCGGTCAAACCCCGAAATCCTTATTTACACGATATCTCATGGTAGGAAACTTAGATTAATCTGAAACTTGATATGTTGATGCGTTAAGATGTAGGAAAGAACGGGATATATTTTAGGCGGAGGTCAAAGGTCATTTGGGGTCACAGGGGGTCAAAGACCAAAATCTTTGTTTACACAATATCTCAAGATAGAAAACTTGGATTAATTTCAAACTTGATATGTAGATGCGTTACGATGTAAGGAAGAACCCTATTGATTTTGGTGGAGGTCAAAGGTCATTTGGGGTCATGTGGGGTCAAACCCTGAAATCCTTATTTACACGATATCTCATGGTAGGAAACTTAGATTAATCTCAAACTTGATATGTTGATGCGTTAAGATGTAGGAAAGAACGGGATATATTTTGGCGGAGGTCAAAGGTCATTTGGGGTCACAGGGGGTCAAAAACCAAAATCTTTGTTTACACAATATCTCAAGATAGAAAACTTGGATTAATTTCAAACTTGATATGTAGATGCGTTATGATGTAAGGAAGAACCCTATTGATTTTGGTGGAGGTCAAAGGTCATTTGGGGTCATGTGGGGTCAAACCCTGAAATCCTTATTTACACGATATCTCATGGTAGGAAACTTGGATTAATTTCAAACTTGATATGTTGATGCGTTAAGATGTAGGAAAGAACGGGATATATTTTGGTGGAGGTCAAAGGTCATTTGGGGTCACAGGGGGTCAAAGACCAAAATCTTTGTTTACACAATATCTCAAGATAGAAAACTTGGATTTATATCAAACTTGATATGTAGATGCGTTATAATTTGAGGAAGAACTGGATATATTTTGGTGGAGGTCAAAGGTCATTTCGGGTCACGTGGTGTCAAACCCCGGAAATCCTGGTTTACACTATACCTCAAGGTAGGAAACTTTGATCCATTTCAAACTTGATATGTTGATGCATAATGGTGTAGGAAAGAACAGGATATATTTTGGTGGAGGTCAAAGGTCATTTGGGGTCACAGGGGGTCAAAGACCAAAATCTTTGTTTACACAATATCTCAAGATAGAAAACTTGGATTCATTTCAAACTTGATATGTTGATGCGTTATAATGTGAGAAAGAACTGGATATATTTTGGTGGAGGTCAAAGGTCATTTTGGGTCACATGGGGTCAAACCCGGGAAATCCTGGTTTACACTATACCTCAAGGTAGGAAACTTTGATCCATTTCAAACTTGATATGTTGATGCGTAATGATGTAAGAAAAAACCCAAGAATTTTGGTGGAGGTCATAGGTCATTTGGGGTCACATGGGGTTCAAACACTGAAATCCTTGTTTACATGATACATCATGATAGGAAAGTTGGATTCATTTCAGACTTGATATGTAGATGTATTATGATGTAAAGAAGAATCCTTTTTATTTTGGTAGAGGTCAAAGGTCATTTGGGGTCAGAAGGGGACAAATCCTGAAAAACTCTTTAACACAATATCTTAAGGTAGGAAACTTGGGATTCATTTCAAACTTGATATGTTGATGTGTATGATGTAAGCTGATTGTTTGCGAAATATCTTAAGGCACAGTATGAAATTTGTAGAATTGTTTGGGTTTAAAGAAAAAAACCAGTTACTAACATGTGGAGTCAAAGGTCACTTCGGGTCACCAGTTCTTACAAGAAATGTAGCATTTCATTGAAAAGAGCATGTATGTATCATCGAAACCTCAATGCATTTTTGCATTCTGGTTTTATTTACAGTCTATTCCCTTATGATATAATGCACATTTTTGAAAAGGGGGTGTTTATTTGAGGGTATATTTTAATAAAAAAATTTACTTATCACTAGAACCTACACAAGTGTTATTTTGTGTTTCTAACACTTCAATGTGTATGGTGTGGAGATCTACATTTGAAAAGGTAAACTTTTTTTTGACATTAGGCTATTGTTGTAATGGTAACTTTAGGCTTAATCTGTGGTTTTGGCCTATAGCGCGAGAAGGACTTGGCTTCACAAATTAAAAAAAGAAAAAAATTTTAAAAATTTTGAGGGAGGTGTTTATTAAGGGGGGGAGGGGGGCATTAATTAGGGAATATACGGTACATAGTATATGTCTATGATAGCAACTTAATTTCAGTTTTGCATACCTTCCAATAATATAAGCAAAGGCACAGCACAAAGATAGGAATGGAAGTAGTTGAATATACCTGTACAACTATTAAAAACTAGGACATAATACAGTGATTCAGAAAAAGGAGAAAATTAAATAATGACAAAACTGAGTTTTTTATAGCTGGTACAAACAAAGTCTCCAAAAACTTCCTTCACTGCATTTAGAAGTTGGAGCCAGTCATATCAACCCCTCTAGTGAAATTCGTAATTTAGGAATTATGTTTGATTGAAACTTTAAAATGACGAAACAGGTTAACAGCCTAGTCTCATCTTGTAATTATCATCTTAGGAATTTATTTCGTATGTGTCGGTACCTTCATGAAGAGACTCGTCATTCTGCTGTCCGTGCTTTTCTCCTATCATGTTTTGATTACCGCAATGCCCTTTTATATGGTGCTTCATCAAAGGACCTTAATCACCTTCAGTCCTTGCAAAATCGTTGTGCTAAATTTATTTTCTCTGAAGGTAGATTAGATAGCCCAAAACCTCTTCTACGTGCCCTTCACTGGTTACCTATTCGCAAAAGGAATCCAATTTAAAGTTGTTTATATGTTTACAAATGTTTCAATGGTTTGGCTCCGGCCTATCTCTTAATATGCCCCAAAGGAGAACCACGCCTTTATCTGGTCCTTTACTAGGTCTGCAATGGACAAGGCTCTACTCCTCATACCTCCTTTCAAGAAGCGAGTAGGTGAGGGGGCCTTTTCCATTGCAGGTTCTATGTGATGGAACTCTCTTCCTTCTCACATAAGGAATTCCAAATCTGTTGCACTGTTCAAAAAACAACTTAAGACTTACTTATTTAGTTGATTGTGTTTTGCTAGTGTTATTTTTCTTGGTTTCTTAGCGCATTGATCATATGGAATTTGGGCTTTATAAAAGTTTGTATGTATGTATGTATGTATGTATGTATGTATGTATGTATGTATGTATGTATGTATGTATGTATGTATGTATGTATGTATGTATGTATGTACGTACGTACGTACGTACGTACATATGTATGTAAGCCTGTTAGGTGAAATAAATAGTCAAATGTAGAACAAAATCCACTATCTTGTATATTAATGGTGAACTTACAAAATTTGCCATGGGAAATTATTGTGCAGGGGACCTTCTTGGCTCCTGCTCAAGTGTAAGGTCAAAATCTAGAAGGGTTCCAAAGAAAAAACAGCAATTGCACCAAAACAAATGAAAAAAGCCCAATGGATGCAAATGGTCCATAACCTAAACCTATTATCCCTCTCTCATGTTCACCCCTTTCCCCCCTCCCCTCCCCCCCCCACGTCAATTTTGGTTGGGAATGACAATATTGAAACAGAGGAAAGGGTTTGTTTTGTTTACTTTTGGTAGTGATTGCCTGTATTGCTGTGTTCAGTGAACAAGAAACCCTTCTTTGAAAAATGATTGCTCACAATATTATTTGTAAAATTCATATAGAGTACTAAAGGAAAGGAATTCAGCAAAGGGAGCTGAGAAGTATAAAGAAAAGATTTTTGTGCTAATGTTACATCCCATGACTAAATAACATGTTACAGACTGCTTAAAAAAGAGAAGATGTCTGTTTAATGGAAAGACTTTGCATTCAAACACAAATTTGCAGCAGGGAGAAAGAGATTGCATTGCATGTAGCAACTTATTTTCACTTTTTATCATTATACACATGCACGGATTCAAGGGGGGGTTTACAGCCTCAGCCCTTCCTTTTTGCCACATCAACAATAAAACATACAGGAAATTAGCAGTGCAACTCCCTCAGACCCCTATTTTCTCTTAACTTCAGCCCCCTACCTTTTTGGAATGTCTGGATCTGTGCCTATACGGTTGCAACAATGACAAGAAGCAAGTAAACCTTTGCTATTTAGCTATTATTCCATAATATAACAAACTGCAGTCTAGAGTGTGCTGGGAATAAAGGACAGTTTTTACCTTTACCTTTATTGCATATCAATAGCATGTGATGCACATAAATATACAGGATACCATCTTCATGAAAACTGTTTAAAGTTGCTTACCATGTTTACCATTTGCATAAATTTTACAGAGAAATGTTACTTGTTGGTTTTAATAACTCACATGTAACATTCTGAACTGTTGCACGAGTCTCTGAAGTATTATATTATGATTATTTTTACAACTATGTGAAATTTGGCTTGTTAACCAAACTTTTGGCATATTTAACAAATATTTCAGTGTCTCTTAAGGATGTAAGTTATATAGCACCACAATCTATGAAATATTTGAAAGTTTTATAGGCGAATGAACAAAATAGTCTTCCTGAAAATTAATGACATACTAAAAGGGCCAAACTTCTCACCCCAGACTACAATTTTGATACGGGGTAGGGGGGTACCAAAATTCTCAATTAACTCAGCTCTTTGATTGACAGCTAATTCAAACAATGCAGAGTACCAAAGCTTATATTACACAGCATCAACAGTATTGAGAGGGTTTTGATTATATAAATTTATTTTTTCTTTCCCCACCTTGAAGCAATAAACTGAGATTGTGTCTGGATGAGGATGAATTTCAGACAATTGTGGGAGGGGCTTAAATAAGAAGGTTAGGAGAATTGGTACTGTTTGGGGTGAGAGAACTGGGCCTTTAAGTGTCCTGTTTCCCCTGTCCCTCCCCTACCCACAAAGAAATGTGTATGGAGGGGGAAAAGATGTTGTTTGATTGTGGACACAAACGTTTTGATTTGCCTTTCTTACCTTGTGGGAGAAAGAAGGTGCAATTGGCTCCGTCTTCATAGACCATGTCTACAACAGTGATTTGTCTGTGATAGCTTTCAATAGGTTGGTATAAATTAAAGGTAAGAGGTTATTTTTGTTGGTAGGACAGGGAAAGAGACCACAAGCTTAATAGTAGCTCAAAAAACCCATGAGTCCAGCTATTCATAGCTAGTACTATCAGATATACTATACACTTCCATGGCTTAATATTGTTAAGAATCTGCTGTGGAATATTTTATCCCATACGAAACACAAATGTCCCATACATAACATAATTTTTTTAAAAAGAAAACAATTAATTAGTTAAAGATAACGAACCAAAAAAATATGAAGCACAAGGTGATTAAGTAAGATGACTGTCTCGTAAATTAGAGATACTGAGAATATCAAAAAGATTTACAACTCTTCACAACACCTGAATTACGGATTTCTTCAAAAAAAAGTGTGTTATGATTTAAAATGAAATGTTATTTATATGATGACACCAATAATATTTTGTCATTCAAAGGGACCTTAGCTTGGACTTGCCCCAAAACAGGTACAAATCGAATCTACATTGTAACGCTCCAGATTGTGACATGTTGCGAGAAAAATTACAGAAATTGTAGTCGCTGCCTCAAATTGTGTAAGATACTGTGAGATAAAGGTGTGCAGTTGGTTTTAAAGATTAACAATGACTATGTCTGTTATTTTCCAGGAATTGAGGAGGCATTTCTAAGATTGTCACTGGCTTTAATATCTCTCAGTCAGTCAGCCCCTAATTGTGGTTTGCTGGTTAAGGACTATGACTCTAGTCGTAGAAGATCTGCAGATATAGTTGCAGTCCCACCATCACTCAAGATTCTCCAGGATAAAATTGCAGAAGAAGATGAAAACATCTTGGAGGAGGGTGAAGAAACAAAAAATGGAGGATGCTGCTAGTGTAGGATGAGGAAAATGATGATGAAGCTGGCTTAGTCAACGAGAAGTTGAGTGGACACAAATAAATATTAAAGAAGTATAGATGTTTTACGTGAAGTATTGGACAAAACTGGATGGAAAAAGCCAAGATTTCTCAGTTCTTAAATGAAAATGTGCTGTCAACATTTTGTAAAAGGAAATGCCAGAACTACTTTCTACTCAGGCTTTTTAGAAAGTACCATCAAAACCATACCATTTATTGTAAGGGTGTGCTTGTAATTTGCACTTTTGTGTTTGTGACAACAACCTTATAATTGCTGTTAGCTGAAAGAAGAAATCTTTGGTGTTATGTCAGTGAGAATCAAGAGGATACAGAGATGATTAAACTGAATAGTTTATTTGTAACACTAGGTAAGAATCAACTGGTGTGGAACGATTGTCAGTTTCATTGTAAGATCCATTTGATATTGTGAAAATTTTTCTTTCATCTCAGGAATTGATTTACCACCAAATAATCTTGCTATACACATTGAAAATTTCTAATACTCAATATAGTCCTTTTGTACTCTTCTTTCTTCAGAGTATTAGTGCTGTGCAATCACTACATGTTCAATCACAACAATTTGGGATCGTTTAATGATCAGTCATATGTGTCTGTAAAACTAGCTGCTGTATTATCAGAACTTGGTCGGCTTTCTGCACCTATCTACTGCATGAGCCATTCCCTGGACAGCTCATGCCAAGACTTCCCCCATTCATAGCACCTGCAAAGCTCTGCAAGTGAAAGAAAATGTCACAACTGCCGAGCTGTAAAACACTCACTGATTGATGCAGTAGCTTCCACTTTGACAAAGAAACAGTGGTCCAGATGGATGAAAAGGGTTGAACTTTTAAATGATAAAAATACTAGCAGCATACCAAAAATTCAGTAACAGAAAATTGGGTAGTGGGGTAGTTATATTTGGAAGTCAGAAGGAATTAGGAGGAGGATTTCCCAAAGATACCAGTCATGATTAGTCACAAGGAGTGTGTTACTTGATGTTTAACCCCACATCTGGTTGTTTAGCAGTTATTGACTTCAAATTGTAGATATTTTACATTATTGACTTGTCAAATTACCATTGTTGTCAATTATTATCTGAAATATTTGTGAGCTAATCTGTACTTTTAATGACTCAATTTTTATGGTAAGGTATTTGTACTTGTTAAAAATGAAAACTGTTTACATATTGGATGGCTCTTTTTCTCCAGTATATTTTGACCAGTATGCAAATTTTTAAAACAATTTGCTGCAACAGTATTTTAAAAGCATGTTGACTTTTGTCAGGTTAACAGGGTTACTTTTATTACTCAGTTAAAGTGTACCTCAAGTCAAAAAATTAAAAAATATATAATTAAGAGCATGAAAATGAATTCTATATAACAGTCAAACTGGCATTTTCAGAGGACATTCCTGTGCTGAGATGTAAAATGTTGAAGTTAACTCACTTAAAACAAATGGGTCCATTGTGCAATAATTTGTGACTCTCTTGTTGTACAACTCAAAGAACCTGCTTTGTCTTCCTTTAAAATTAAAAATGTTTTTATGATCTTGAACACTTCCCTGTTTGCTTGCACAGCATGTTGTACAGAGAGGACTTAATTAATAACATCACCCCATTAGAGTTAGAGTGCTATCACACCTTGGTACAAGGTGCAGTAACTTTCAGAAAAACAAAGAAATACAAAGATTGAAATTTGAGTTGTGCAACAATGACATCACAAATTATTGCACAATATACCATTTTAAGTTGAGTGAATGAACTTCAACATTTTATATCTAAGCTCAGGAGTGTCCCATGAAGATGGTAGTTGGACTGTTAAAATTCACTTTTCATGCTCTTTAATTTATATTTTTGAATTTTTTGACTTGAGGTACACTTTAACATTAAGAACTGCTAAGGACATGTCTCAAGTTTTTATTGGTGTAGGAACACAGGGTTGAAATTGTCCTAGACAATTGCAATCATCAAACTTCAGTCACTTCTAAGACTCCCAAAGCTGTCTGTATCTCCTCAGTCTCAGTTCAGAAACAAACATAGCTAGCTTATTTCTTGAGTGTTTATTTTGGTGAACACGGATGGCCCTAATGGGAGTTCATGGCACTGCCAGTGCACACTATATGACCCTAATATGCCATCTTAACATGCCCTGTGCACAATGTGCAATGTATTAAGCTTGAATTTAATGTAGATCAAAGAGCAACCAATATCCATGGCAAAATGTAGTTAAAGGGCTAGTCCTCTTGCCCCAAACTACAATTTTTGTAGTAGTCTAAAGAAGTTCTCTATCAGTTCATCTCTTTGAGTGACAGCTAGTTCAAACAGTACCTAGTACCAAAGTTAATATTACTTAACAAGCAACTGTACTGAGAGTGTTTTGATTATACACACTGAGCTTTTCTGTACACATCCTGTGTCTGCAAGAGAATGAATTTTAAACAAGTGTGGGGGAGGGGCTTAGGTAAGATGATAGGAGAATTGGTACTGTTTGGGGTGAGAGAAAGGGGGCCTAAAGATAATGAGGGACTGTCTAACACTGTCTTTGAGGTAGGGGACATAAATGATAACTTCTGGTTGGTACCAGGTTTGATACTTGCAGTATTAATGCAAATTGTTGTGCAATAATTGTAATAATGATATTTAAAGGAAATACCCTCTTAAAGAGAAATATAATTTCAACTGTCATTATTATTGAAAACATGTAGAAATTTTAAAACTTGGTCAGATGTAGATCTCAACTGTTCTGGACTTACTTTTTCAGGGAGAATGGTGGCTTAAGCCTAAGTTGTATAGCAATTATCAGATAAATTTTTCACTTTTCTGAGACAAAATAATATAAAAATGTTATTTGTAATGGAAACCAAGTAATGAGAGTAGTCCCTCACAAATTGCGTTTTTGGAATCTTTTCTGTGAAAATTTTATATTGGATTGAATTTAGAAAAAGATAAATAAAATCATTAACCAGTAGATTAATCATGCTGACATGATGTGTTCTCTTAATGTTTTCTATATTAACCTGTCTGCCAATTTCAAGTAAAGAGTAAATGCAGGTCCAGCGAATTAATGAAGATATTTATAGAGGCAAAATTCCGGATGGATTCTTAAAAAAAAATGATTGCATATATCCTTGAAGAACATTAGGTTTTGCAGGTTCACAAATTTTGTGTTTTAGTTTGCCATAGCATTTAAAACATTGATCCCTTTAGAGAAAAGAACAATGGAAGTGTTATTAGGTACATGTGGTAACATTTTTTGTGGCTTGTGCATGATGAAGGTCATGAAATGTTAGTGCCTTGCAAAAGTCAATTGCACTTATACAGCAAAATCTTTCAGTATTGTACTTGTAGTAAATCTCTTTTACTAAAGTCCTCCCAACTCTCTGAGTTCCGCAAAACCAAACATTTACTCCCTACGGAGCTCAACTTCTCTAGGAACCTATGTCCTCACAAGACAAACTGAACTGAAGAACCTCTCAGACTCCAGAACTAGTACCAGGTAATCATTAGCAGCTTGCCAAAGGGGCACGGGTGGGGGGGGGGGCAATTGCCCCCCCCCCAAACATTTCCAAAGCATGGACTTCAATTTTCCAAAAGTAAAGTTATTCGACAGTTTGATATGACGTGAAAAAAAAAATCAGCCTTTTTCTTTATCTGGGCAAAGTATCCCAGTCCTCTCTCACATACAAATGTCATATATTATTTATAAAGTAAAAACTAATGCGTAATTGTAAAGGATTTGGTTCGAATTGTATCAAAACTTTAGTCTAGTACCGGCCACCCAGAAGCGTTGATAGCGCTACCAGCACCAATGGCAGTACTGAATCAGTACTGTTATTGCCTTATTGGTGCTGCATGGTAGCGCTACCAATGTTCTTGTGTGGCCGGTTCAGGTTTACAGGCTCATTCGACCACTGGTCATATGAGTTAATATGATTTGAAAAGTTATGGATTCCAATCTCTTTCCAATGATGTGCAGCTCCTTGAAACAAAAAAGTTCAGAATAAATTTATGTTTGGTATTTTGAAGAGGAACATATTCTACACATAGCATACTGGGGAACTTTTTACTCATTTCCCATGTTTGGTTCTCGAGATATTAGAATTGAAGTTGACATATTTTCTATAAAGAGTGAACTTGCAAGAAGTAGACGTGATGTCATGTATTCACATTAATGGAAATGTTTACTTGTTTTTCTCTAAAATTTAACACCATATTTATACAATTTAAGTGTGATATTTTGTAACCATAAGTGCATCCCGAGCAATGGAAGTTTAAAAACTTAATTTGCTTTTAGGGCAAGATAGCATCCTTTAAGGCCCCAGTTCTCTCACCCCAAACAGTACAAATTCTCCTAACCTTCTTTCTTAAGCCCCTCCCACCATTGTCTGAAATTCATCCTCATCCAGATACAGTCTCAGTTTATTGCTTCAAGGTGAGTATAGAAAAACTCAATTTACATAATCAAAACACTCTCAGTACTGTTCATGCTGTGTAATTTAAGCTTTGGTACTCTGCACTGTTTGAATTAGCTGTCAATCAAAGAGCTGAGCCAATTGAGAATTTTGGTACCCCCGTACCAAAATTGTAGTTTGGGGTGAGAGGTTTGGCTCTTCAATCAATTCAAGATCAAGCAGCAGGATCAAAAATAAATAAAAAACAAAAGAAAACATTGACCATCAATATGAATACATGACATAGCACCTGCTTGGTTCAAGTTTACCTTTTGCAGAAAATGTGTCAACTTCAATCGCTAGTATCTGGAGAACCGAACATGAGAAATGAATGAAAACTTTACCAGAGTGCTTAGAATATGTTCGTCTTTATCATATTAAACAAAAATTTGGTTCTGGTCTATTCTTTTTAATGGAGATTTTACTTTGTGACAAAGAAAATGATGAAATGTCACATCGTCCAGTAAAGGAGTCAGAACATTTTATCTGGTAATTTTCTGACCATTTTGCAATTTGATTTTCTTTTTATTAAATGAAGGTTTTATTGCAAAGGAAAGTTCAAAATAACGACTGCTTAAATTATACTTACAAGCCTGGCAAATGCAATTTCCGGCTATCTGAGAGGTAGCGATTTTTCAAAATTTTCTGTACGCTCCGCGCCAACCATGCCGTGACGTCCCTTCTTGAGAAAGCAACATAGACACCCCAGTACATTAAAGGCGGTGTGGGGTGTAACTGATATCTGAGTTTGTCACATGATCTGTGCCCTAAAATGAGCTAAGCTTTCATTGTATTCACACTGCATGAAAAGCACTTAACACATGCTTGATTGACCTGTTAGCTAACCTCAAATGTTACGTAACTTTTTGTGTCTTTTAATATTTCTGTTACTGTCAATCGATTAATGAGACGTGAAATGTGACTATATCAAGTGTGGGTGTAGTGAGCTTCATTTCCTCCCTGAGGCGATAAGAGGTAATCAGGCAGAGAAGAAGAATGTAACAAAAAGTAAGAAAGATGGTTTCTTCATGTGATCCGCTTAGATAGTCTTTCGGGCAGTCATTCACCACTTCTCATGCCCCCTCCCCAGAAGAAAAGATTTTTGGCCCGACATCTCTGATACTCTTTGAGACGTCTTGGTCTCAAGTTGAGTTTGTCCCCCCCCCCCAAACAAAATCCCTTATATCCGCCCTTGCAGGTTATCACTAACTTCCCTTTGACCACATATAATGGAAGATTTTGAGGACTCAGATTTTTCTTGGTCTCAAAACCACTGCAGGGAAAATACTAAGCACAGGTGTCATCTGATTTAGTCCGGGCCATTGTGACAAGGGTGAAGCCAACATTATGTTCATTTTCTCATGGAAGCATTTAAAATGATGGTTTACAAAATGTCGGGCGTCCAATGATCTTGACCACTTGGAGTGGCAGTACCAAAATCATAGATTTCATAGATGTGTTGTCAGGGGAAAGGGTAAGAATTCTTTGTCACATTATCACATAAGATACTGAAGGGGAAGCGTTATTTTAGGGGTCGTTGGAGTTGCAACGAAATGTTTTAGATGACACCAGTTGTCAAAATGAAGGAAGGAGGGAAAACGGGAGAGATGGGAAGGCAAGATGAGTCAGGTTTTTGGGAGTGCAATGTGTGTTGGGACGTTCGGGCAGAAGAAATTGAAACGTTTTTAAACTGTGCACAACTCGTCATGTGTGATATTTTAAAGTGTACTTCTAGTCAAAAATTCAAAAATATATATTTTAGAGCGTGAAAAATGAATTCCAACAGTCCAGTTCCCATTGCCATAGCCAATTCCTGAGCTGAGATATAAAATGTTGAAGTTTATTTACTTAAAACAAATTGGTCCATTGTGCAATAATTTGTGACTTTCTTGTTGTGCAACTCACGTAACCTGCCTTGTTTCTCTTTAAAATTAAAAATGTTTTTATAACCTTGGAACAATTCCTATTTGCTTACATGGCATGTTGCACAGAGAAGGCTTAGCCTAATTAATACATCACCTCATAAGATAGTGATATCACACTTTGGTACAAGGTGCAGTAACATTCGAAAAAAGAAGAACACAGATTGTGATTTGAGTAGTACAACGATATTAATGAAATCACAAATTATTGCGCAATATACCATTTTTGCCTCGAGTAAATAAACTTCAACATTTTGTATCTCAGCTCGGGAATGCCCGATGAAGATGGGAGTTGGACTTGTAGAATTCTTTTTTCATGCCTTTTGTTATATATTTTTTTATTTTTTTTGAATTAGGGTAGACTTTTAGGAACCCTTTCCACCATCATCAAAATGTGCTGATCGTCCATTTCAGCCCGACTCAAGCCTGATGGAAAAGACCAAGTAGCCGACAAAATTGTAAGGAGTATAACAATTCTAGGTATGAGCTTGGCCTGGGACATCCGAAAAGTTCGCTATATATTTAAAATTTCAAATAATATAATAATTTGAAATCTTTGCCAAAGATAATACATTTAGATCTTGGGAGCCTTAGAATAACAAAAAAATTCAAAAATGGAGGAGCCTTTGTAAGGCAAAATTCACTTTAGTTACACTAACAAGATATACAAATGCCTTAATCATACATGTCAAACGATATCAATCAATCCGTAGTCGTACTCCTTTCCCTCATCACCCGGATTGTCTTCTTTTTAGGCAGAAGCACAAATAATGCATGACTGCTAAGGTTTTGCTTACAAGCACGACGGATAAATTCAATTTCCCGCCGTCTGAGGGATCTCTATTTGTCAAAATTTCCTCTTTGCGTTCCGCTCCAACTGATGGTGGAGTTCCGCTTGGTCTTTCGAGCAGGATTGCATCCTCAGGTAGATAATCTTCTGTTTCTCAATAAACAAAATGTTCCGGTGCGCATATGCCAGTCTGATAGCGACATACACGGAATTAAAACCAGTCACACAACTCTGAATTTAGCTTTGATAACCTGAGACATGAATTTATATCAGATATCAATGGCATTTCTTTTTAAGCGCACGGTGACAATTGAAAGTTCCATATAGGCGTAGGGAGTGGGGGGGGGGGGCTGGGGTGACACCCCCGCTAAAAACGAGGGGAGCAGAAGCATGCTTCCACCACTTTCCGGGTCAGAAAACCCCTCCCTTCATTTTTCAAAATCTCAATAACGGAAAGTTCCGACGAATGGACGAGGTTCGCCCGCCGCAAAATGCAATATAAAATGCAGTTGTGCTCGCTCATAAATCAGTTTGGTAAGTTTTTTAGAGCTCTTTGAATGGCAAAATCGGATATTTACCATATATGACACCACATCATCAAGAAACACCGGCAGCTATATTCATTGGCGTAGCTAGAATACTTTCTAGGGGGCAAAGCTCGAAAATTTCCCCCAAATTTTTCAGGTTCAGTACATTTGCAGTTTTAGTTTATACAAAATACGTAAATTTATGATAACAACAAGATTATCATGACGTCACGTAATGTTACCTAAGTTAATACATGGCCTACAAGATCCTGAACATGAATATTATTACAAATAGGATTAAGACAATATCATCATGGGCCAGTTGTCACCCCATCCCCAGTGATTAATTAGATTAATTTTCCGAATCAGGCCTTTAAGAATAAGGTAAACATCATACGTTTGTCCAGATTTACAGGGTTATTATGTCTAGACAACCAGGGCGCGATCTAATCTCTGAAAGTGGGGGCAACATTGGGCAGACTACCAAACGGCTACATTGGGCAGACTACCTAACAGACCACAAATATCACAATTTGACTTTTTTCAATTATATCCTTACTTCGCATGATTAAAGTCGGCCGGAATCGATAATGCAGAGAGTGCGGGGAGTGCGGGGAGGGAGAATGAATTACTTAAAATTGAGGTTCTTCGGGGGCTCCCTCCTTGGTGCCCCAGATCGTCTTTTCAGAAAGCTAGGGGACTTTTCTTGTGATGTGAATTCAGCCCTTGTTTATAATGGGGCGAGCGAAGCTCGCCGAAATGTTTAACGTTTGAGACATCTCAGTAATGAAACTGAATGAAAATTAGGGGAAGGATAGGCCACTTTTACCTTTAGCTGAATAGCGGTTGCTCCCTGAAGACATTCTTGGTGACAGGTTTTACGTCTGACAATATTATCATTGGGTGATGATATCCCCCTTATTTTGCAAAACTCGTGGTGGTGATAGAAATTATTACCATGGTATCAGGGTTGCCGTGAAATGAAACACATGTTTTTTGACTTTTTGTTTTCGATGGGTCTCTACTAACTAAAACACAAATTTGGTTGTGAAATTCCGAATTTTCCAGTATATTTACTTGAACTTAGCAAGCAGAGCCTTTAGCCGCAAACTGGAATCATAGGCGTACGTGGCGGGGCAGAACAGACACAGAATAGGTGTTTTCCCGGCAGAGATGAAATGTAAGTGAAAGCATAGCCCGAATTTTTTACCGAGTTCCGGAGTTTTTTAATCAAATTCTCGAAAAATGTGCCAAACTTTTCGCGCGCTTTGCGCGCATCATTGGTTTGGTGGTCTATTTTATGCACCTGGACTGCAACGAAGTTTGGGCAAAAATGTTCTGTCTCCAAACTTGAAGAGTTCCTCACGCCTATGATTGACATTCCTAATTAGAAGGCCTAGGGCCTACTATAGCAGCTGCTATTAATGTGGCTTTGTTGCCGAAGTGGTGAATTTTATTTTTTGTGACTAAAGGTTTATATTGCTTCAAAGTCCTCAGAATTAAAGGTTTGATATCAACAGCATGTCGTTGGTTAAGTGCGGTCCGATCAATATTTCATTCCTCAAATCTGTCCCGTTCAATCAAAAAGGTTGTCCACCTCTGGTTTAAGGATTAGGGTTAGGTTAGCCAGTTAGGAAATTTCGCATCGCCCTTTCTGTGTTTAATTGCTTACGTTAGCATCATCCGTGGAAAAATAGTTCTTTTTAAGCTTTTGTGATAACGTGTGAACACCGGGAGAAAATAAAAAAAATAGTGCTAGCAGTAAGCGTTTGTGGTAAATAAACAGAAAGTTTGAAACAAGGAGATTCCGGTTCGTGCCTCAATTGATTAGATTCTAATCAAATTTGATTAGGACATTTTAAGAGTGTGCAAGTCTTATACCAGCTCTCTCTATCAGATTCACCTTCAGTTTGGTTTCCTTCATAATATTTTTACACTTCTTTAATTATTCACTGTTAGGAGTGGCTTCAACGAACAACACAGCTTCAGCTAAGCCTTTCTCACTTATAAACCAATTGAACTTTTCCGTAGCATTTTCTTTATCACGTCTTTCTTGTTCCCATGCTTTAGGTGTAAACATGGGAACATTTCCATCATCTGATCATTGCTGACTATATTATCGAAGAATTTCTCTGCTCTGCAGTATTCTTCATAACGGTAAGATATCGGATAACTTTTCTTTCATGGTCTGAAAGACTGTGAGACACATTCGTTATTATTCTAACAAAATAATTATTACTAGCTTTTATTGCGGTTGTCAGTTGTATTCTGATGATCGTCGAGGTCAGATCGAAAATTTAAGAATCTACCGGAGTAAATGGAAATGTCTTCATTCAGGTGCGGGTCCAGACATTCCAAAAGGTGGCTTTCCTAAAAGGAAACAGGGTGTGAGAGTGTTGCACTGCTAATTTCCTACACATGTTTTATTGTTGATGTAGCGAAAAAGGGAGGGCTGAATGACAGGGATCCGCCCCTGTCGTTCTTTCTATCTCACGGTAACCTTCAGAGTTGTAGTGGCTGCAACTTTTAAAAAGTCAAAACCAATAAAAAAAATAAAAAAGATAATAAAATGTTATAAGGACTCCTTATATTAGAAAAAAAAAAACCTTCAAAGGGGATGTCAACCCTCCCATTAAACCCTAGGTGCATGGGCCGGGACAAGACTGCCTTCTAAATTTCAGCAATATCTGAATTTTGGACAGAGGTATGAAAAAAATGGGGGCAGCCGTTTCAGTCTTAAACAGTCTGTCATATTTTTAATTAAACCGAACTAAGACTCTTAAGCATGTCCCAATTATTTTATTTGCCCCACATATAAACAACATATACCGGTAGTTACCGTCAAATTTCCATGAAAAGTTCAAAGCATTTCATTTATTTAGTCCATACATATACAAATATAAAAGAGGTATCGCAAACCATCAAACACAAGAACAAGCACAAACGTGTCTAACAAATCTAGCAACTTTACTTATTGTCTGTTTCCTAAAAATGTAACAGGATTTAAGCTACTTGTTTCCAGCTCATACGAAAATTTGCCACACATTCTATCAGCCTAAAAAATGATTCCACAACTTCACTTCATAGTTTGGGCATCATTTTGCCCGAAATGGTAAAAATAGTATTACGCCAAAGTTGCAAAACTGGCATAAGGGATGGTACCCAGGGGATAACAGAGTCTGGTGTTTTAGCTAGAAATACTGTTGTATATAGTAGCCTACATGTCATTATGTAAATTTCTGATAGTATTTGTGTGATCTAAAATGGACAAGGAGTCATCAGTAATATCAGAAATAAAGGCTGGTGTACCTCAGCGATCCATTATTTGCTATATTATTTACTGCATATACTCACGAAGTCAGGTCCAACTCAAATACACGAGTTACAAGTTATGCGAATGACCGTTGTATCTTCAAAAATTATTACTGTGTGGAATAAAACCTGATACTGACCAGCAATTTATCAACGCTTTGTTGCTCTGTGAATGACATAGTGTCAACTTGTAACCGAAAAAATATTACTTATTCCCAAAAGTCAAGGGAAATGCTCACGTTTTTTTAAACAAAAACATAGAACATTGCCAGATTGTGGTCTCTTTATCAATCTATAGTTATTGTTCGATTGGAAGAGTTTAGAACTTCAAAACTGAATTGGGGTATGCATTGATGACAGTTTGACTTTTTGTTGCTATGCATCAAAATTATTAAGCAAAGAATGTTATATGGCATCTAGTCAATAGTGCCTTTCTTAAATATCTTGTCAAAATAAAAAAAACACAAGTTTTCAAAATTGTTCACTATCGTGCTGTACTTTTTCATTCAGCAACAAAAATAAAAATGTTTGCTTTAATTTGTTATGCGACATTGTTTTTATATATTAAACTTTCTATTTGTAAAAATGTTCTTGTTATGTATTAACTTTAATTTTAGTAACTTTTACTTTTTATACTTATTCTTCCATGAATAACTTTTTATAATTATTCATAACTCTTCTTTATATATCTTACATTTCGACTGGATGAAATAAATGAAAATGAGTGTTGCGATTTGCTCATGTCTTATTTTAAAGCATTGGCATATTAGTTGGGCACAGGGGCAGACTCCCCCACCCTCCCACCTCCTCCCCAATTTCCGCAAAATCTAAAATTCGGGCAAGAATTTGGAGAAATTCGGACCACCACGTGAATTTAAATAGAAAATAGCATGTTTTTATTTTTTCAGAAAATCCCTATCCGTGTCCAAAATCTTAAAAACATAGATGCCCGAAAAAGGAAAGAAGTGTCACAGTCGCGGTAAAATATCAGTGAAAAAATCAACAACCTTCCAAAAATTCGCTATACATTCGACAGTTCGGTCAGGGCAAAAAGCTAGTACTCGTGAGTTTTACTTCACATTTTTTCACAACCCAATGTCCGTTTGTCAAATATCCAAATTCGTTCAAGCATTTGCCCGAAAATAGAATCGTATGATCATATATAGTCAGGGTAACACATTTACGAAAAGTCAAAAAGATAAAAAATTTCGGGAAGCCTGTCACTTAATAAAAGGAAACAACCATTTTTAGGACTGTTTTCAAGTCTTATGCAGCATAATGTTCGAAGTCGCCGAAAAGTCGGGGTTTTACTCCAGATTAAATTACATATACTTTCAAATCTTTGCCCGAAAACGTAAACGCCATATTCAAAGAAAACTTGTGAGCAAAAATCCTCAGCCCTACCTCATTATGTGTTGCAAACCTTTGCCCGAAAAAGTAAAATATTCGGGAAATGATTGAAAATGCTACAACGTTTTCAATTGCTAAATTAATTCAATGAACAGACCGGGTGTCTAAGTTTGGGTGCAGTGCCTAAAAGCTTTTCATCTACCCTGTCCCTAGAGCCAAATTCGGGCCATGGCTATAAAAGTCGGGTTTGTTTTCTAATACTATAATGGTTATAAAAACCGGGTTTGTTTTCCAATACCATGATGAACTGATACAGTGTGGGAATGTCTTCCATAAGCGTATCATTTCCAGGCCTCGGATCTGTAATGTTCTACGTGTTTCCCGATTCCCGCAAAATGCCTATGTGCCGCCTTGCTCAGTAAGCCTGAAACTTCCGGCTATCTGGGGGTCCATATTTTTCAGTTTTCTGTACGGTCCGCGACTTCCGCTAATGGTGGCGTTCCGCTTAGATACAAGTTAGAGTACCTTTATCTCTATGAAGGTACGATACACACTAGAAATATCCTGGTCAAAATTAACCATAATGTCGTCACCGGTTATCCAACCCGGATTGCTGGTTAAGCAGTGCCATATTCCTGTTGAAATTTGACCAGGAATATGTCAGATTTTAACCAACGTTTGACCATATTTAATTTGGAAATCTGGGTTGGATAACTGGTGACCGCATCCTGGTTAATTTTGACGAGAGTGCATGTTTTTAGAATGTATACTCTAATACACGTTTAAATGATATTATCACACAACGTACTACGTCTTCCCTGTCCTTGGAACAGCAGCATGCTGCAAGTGTGCCGTTAGACTTTACCGTGTCTCTCGTAAGTGTTCCGCGGGGCTCTGAAAACTTTCTCTACAAAATCCCCCACGTCAGCATAGTAAAGCGATACAATTAATAGATCGATTATTTTGGCGTATTAGAAAAAGGCACATTCGATATGCTGTACTTTGCTGAAGTAACGGATTTTGTAGAGACCGGTTGTCAGCTGCCCGAAGAACACTAACGAAAAACTTGGCCAAGTCTACAAGTGTGTCAAAATACTAAAACAGCACCACTTTGCTTCCTGCCCCTCCTGACATTTTTTTTTTCAAACGCAGAAAATTAAAAGTGAGTCATTATCCTAAAACTGAATCAAGTGATCACTTTGAGGACAATCTGACTCCGCAGTAACTCACTTTTTACTTTCTGGGAAGGGAATGGAACCACATCCTTTAGATTACTCCTGGAAATGGAAAAAAACTTAACTTGAAAACAAACGTAGTGAGGAAAAAGGCGCTAAAAACCTTAGCGAGAAAACTGAAAATGAAATAAAAAATCACCAGAGATGAAAGCAAGAATTCATACCCGGATCACGATTTTTCTTTTTGTTTGAACAAACTGATGTGTTTTATTGCCCGCTACTCGAAGCCGGCCTGGTGACCCCTCCCTCCTCTCACATGGAAAAAACATCCATCCAGTCAGAATTTTGGATCATGACTCTACCTTAACATGAGACCTTAGCTACGAACCTGCATGGAACCAACTCACCATAGACTCTTTTAGTTTCCAAATAGCAATTACAAAGACTTTTGAGATTTAGTTTTGGAGTGTTCGTATTTGGCCACGGTAAAATGACATTGACAAAACGACACGTATATAGGCCTACCAAAATTGCCATCTCACTGAAATTCTTTGAGGGCCTATAGTTTCTCTTTGTTAAAACTGTGGCTTAATAGGGACATGGAAAGAAAAAATGTTCCATTAAAATTCCAAATTTCAACTTCAATCTCTCGGAATTCCGACTTTAAAACGAAATTTCTAATTGTAATTACTCTCCAAATTTCAACTTTAAAACTCGAAATTTCGGCTTTTAATCCGACGATTCAGACTTATAATCTCGAAAGTTTGACTTTTAACCCCGCAATTTTGACTTTTATGTCTTATCTCAAAAATTCGACCTTTTAGAGCATTACGCCCGGGTAAAAGTATATAATCAGTTTTACACCTTGGACCGACAAGATGAAAGTTTAGCCAGGAAAGGTTTACCTACTGTACAATTTTATTAGTGTGTTAAATAAGGCAGTGGTACTCACATCCTCCAAATCGTCCGGATAAACAAACCAAGTGTAGTGGATTCTGTCTAAATTTTCTTTTCTGTGAACAAATTCGCATTTTAATTTGCCGTAAAGTATGACGAAGACCGCTAGTTTCGTGCAAGTTGGCAAGTCACTTAAATCTGTAAAGGGTGTTGTGACGGCACGGTGCCGTACTTGCGAAAAAAGGGAACACCTCATACACTACGATATAAGCTGAGCTCGGTTAATATATCCCATGCTGTGTCCCGTGCAGTTTCATCGGCAACGATTTACTTGCTTATTGCACTTCCCTATTCAAACTAAAGCGGATGTTTTCCAGTAGCCTATCTCGTGGCAAATGCACCCGGTCACCGCACTACATGCTGCCCCTCTAGTTCTCAGCATGGGCGGCGATCTTTTGAAGGTGCAGGATATTGTGATCCCTGTAGATTCGGAATTGGGTAAATTTTGGTTAAGCGGTTTATCATTAGTTGGACAAAAAATTACTCAACCATTTCTTCACCCAACTAATTTTCACCAATAAATGGTTAAAATTTGTACCCATCACATTTGCCTAACAGATGTACTACTGTTTGGTGCTTGTGTGGATTCCCGTATGATCACATATTATATTTGATTATATATGACAGTATGATTTGGACAAAAAGGAGATTTTTTCAAAGCATCCTAGCACTTCCACCGTTTGCTCTCCACGCGTGGTTGGTTGCAAAACTGTAACTGCTTCCAGAAGAAGCTATATAACGTCTACTGAAGGACAATTTACGTGACCAACTTAAATGACGGCCGTCAGATCATTTACATTATAACACCAATGGCAATGCACTTGGTTTATAAAGAGTGAAGTATGTTGTTTGAAGCTTGTCCCATTGGTTAGAGTATAATGAAAACTTTTTTCTATAGGACCATTCCTCTTAACGTAATTTCGTCCAGATTTTTATTGCTATTCTACCGCTAGCTTTTTATTTACCAAATCCAACCTTATTCAACCAGCCGTTATCTAATAACAACTCCCTGATTCAACCATGAGATCTTAATTAACCATTAAAATAATTATTAAAACTGATCTTTTACTAATCATTTATTGGTCAATTACATTTTACCCAAATGTTGGATACTTTAAAACTTGCTCAACACCTTTTACCAACACAACTGAAACGGACAACCAAATACCCAATTTTGTAATTCACCATTTTTTAACCCCCTTAGCATCACTGTGAACAGCTATATGCTGAACAAGCTAATTTTGCCCAATGCTTTTACCCAAATGTTTTTAGAGTGTATTGAACAGACAAATTGAAAAAGTAAGATAATTTTCAGTGTCACAGTGTCGGACCGTGACTTTGTAAAGGCTGGAAAGAGCCATTTTCGGTGTATTATTTTCAGGGGTGGCGGCAGCGGGGGGGGGGGGGGGGGGGATGGCCCCCGTCGGGGAACACTGCCCCCCGTCGGGAAAGGTCGGCGATTTCGTCGGGGAGGCCTAAAAATAATAAAATTAATTAATCAATTAATTACTTAATTAATTAATTTATTAATTAATTAATTAAAAAACCTAAAAGGACCGAAGTTACTAGGTGTGTGATCTTGAACACATTTTTTTGTTTTGCAATGCTATTTTAAAGTATATTGGGAATCGGATTTCGATCACTTATTCTTAGCTCTGTTATACCTATTCCATGTACCTTAATTGTCCTATCTCATCCCCCGTCGGGGAAGGGCGGCATTTTTTGCGGAAGGCCTAAAAATGAAGAACGTAAAGGACTGAAGTTACTGGATGGATGATCGTGAACTTTTTTCTGTTTTTTTTTCGTTTTTAACCCTATTTTTGATGCATCTATTTTAAGCCCAGTACACACTATGTACGTACACCGATATCGGATCGGGTTACTATCCGATTTCTGTCAGTTTTAGTTAAAATCTCCTCCATTCATTTTCGGAAAAAACCAAAAATTTGCCATCCTGTGTAAATATACGATCGGTATGAGAGGAATACGGAGGTCAAATATATACTACTTTTTTCGTGACGTCACATTGTCAAATAGCTTTTATCGAACTAAGCGTATCCGATAAAAGTTGTCTGTGGATGTTGCGTCACGGATTAATTAGTATAAGTTACTTAGAATTTCGTAGTCTACACTGGTTAGCAAATTTTTGTTTCTTTCCGACCAAAAATGAAGAAGGTATTAATTAACCCTCACACAAATCGGAGCGAAATCCGATCCGATATCGTTGCCCCCGTTGGGGAAGACTTCCCTCCCCCTGTTGTTGAGAGAAAATCCAATTTCATCGGGGATCTTTCATATAAAGGCCCACGATAAAAAATAATGTGGGCCTGATAACTTCAGTCACCCCCGACGATCTTCTTGATTTTGCTTACTGGAAGACCATATTCTTCAAGAAAACTGGCATTTCCAAATTTTCCTTACAAAAACGGACAAGTGGTTTTTCATGTGCAGGCATTACCCAATGGTCTTTTTCTGAAGTCCTCCCGATCCTCTGGCAAAGGTGCGTTCGACATGCATTGTCCAATGGTCTGCCATCTGGCCTGTCCCGACAGCCGAATTTTTAGAAACGGTAACGAAAATCGGCCAGGCCATTTTGGGCTACACATAATGATAAACAGTGGCTTGAATATGTCTCCCCTTAAGTCTGACTTAAAATTCATTTGAAGCCACCTTGTAACGTGACATATTTTCAAATACGTTGGAAGTAAGATCATGTTGTCTGGAGTTCGGGCAGTCACGAAGAAAATTTCGTCTTTTTAGTGGATATTGCAATTGAATATAACAAAGAATTCTGGTAGAGTAAAAAGAAACGTATGTTTTTGCATAGTTTTCCCCCGAAAAGAGACAAGTTCATTAAATCTAACTGTAGCAGTACCGTACCTTTTTATCTGGTAGTTTTCTGATCACTTATCACGTTGTTTTTTTCTATTATAGTGAAATTTCCATTTCAAAGGAAAGCTCAAAATAACGATTGCTCAAGTCTGGGAAATGCCATTTTCGGGTGTCTGTGGTGTTAGTTTTTTTTAACAATTTTCTTTACGTTCCGCGCCAACTGATTGGTTGCGCTCCGCTTAGATAGTGTTTTGGTCGAAAAAAATTACTTAACAGAACAATGCATGTCTGCATATTATTCTTCGTTTTGGGGCAGTATTACAAAGTAAAAATTTTATTGCGAAAGACAGCTATAAATAATGACTATATCGGTACTTTGTTTCTATTTACCAGCCCGGCCGCGGAAATGCCTTTTCCTGCAGGCTTTCTAGAGGTTCTTAATTTTTCAAAAATATCTCCACTTGTCGGGCAATATTATAATTTTCGGACAAAAGAAAAACAAAACAATTCTGTCCCCTCCCAAACTGAAACACTCCCGTCGGCCTACGTCAGAACTTCAAATGTATGAGAAGCCAAACTTTTTCCACGGGAACATTTACCAATGTGGTCCGAGGGCATTAATCTATCTGATGATATTCAGTAACCCCAACAAAGCTGTACAAAACCACACTCCCTACTTCATTTTTCTTATAAGAAGGTCAAAATCTGTCATAATATAAGTTTCAGATTGTTAAAAGTAGCAAAATTTTCCAATTTTGATGGATACCCAGTACAACACTAATAACAAGACAACTCTGTTAATCACCTCGACATTCTACCTAATTTTGCTCTTGAAAGGCATATCACTAAATAAGGAACCCCACTTTTTTTTATTATAACATTACCAAAAACCAAATTTTCTTATATTAAATTCCCAAATTTCTGCAATAAAGTAAGCTCTTAATTTTCAAATCTTGGTTCAAAAAAGGATATTAAAAAACTTTTCGGGCAAACTTTAAGCCTCGTCTTGAGACCTCAGTACGTAGGACAAGAACGATTAAATGCATAACCCCAACAGAATTTCAGCTGTCGCGTGTTAAACGTTTTTGAATTTGTCCATATCAAGGATAGATTCTTCAGTAAATACCCCCAATTTTTAATTGTCATTACAAAAGCCAAATTTTTTTCAAAAAATAAACTTCAGATATTTAAGTGTTTGTTTAAAAAAAGGCCAAAAATTTCGGCGCGTTGCGCGCGCCTCAAATTCTGTCAAGTTACGTCCCACCGGGACTAACCCATCGCCTTTGTCGGGGCCTTGAACTACTGGCCCCCTGTCGGGGATCTTGGCCCCCTGTAGGGCAAATCCTGGCGCCACCCCTGATTATTTTAACATTTCCATTTAGCGCTTCGTCGGCTTTCTGGTTGAAAGGTTGTGGCGCTATGATTGAACAAAAATCGCGCTATAGTGCAACAGATTATAACCAACGTAAGCCTTATATACTTTCAATGACGGATAGCCGTCTATGGTTCTAGCAACTGATTGAACTTGAAATTTTTGAAAGCATATAGATGCCGTACTATACAGTGGGGCCAGAGGCGTGACAGAGGTTGGGGATACTGTGAACGCCACCGACTGACATGGAAGAAAATTCTGACTGACTAGATGCAAAAATTGTGCCTCATGACCTGATCACAGGGGATGGGGCCCGGGGATGCCTCTCGGCGTCATTGGTTTCCACCGAGCGCAAGAAATATCTTCAGGGTTAATCAATTCAGAAGTGCGCCATCCCAATTTTGGTACGTCTTTTAAATTTTTCTCGCAATACAATCGTCGCAGCTGATGCGTTCATGCAGGGTAGACAACTTGCTGCCGGTTCATGTCTGGACTTGTGTTGTTAGCTAGCATTGAACGTACAAATCATGGGGCCTAGTACTTCCATGTACAAACGTAGCGTACGTGCCTGCTGCTGGTCAATACGTCAGCATATCACACCTGATCAAACAACTGTGACTGCGCTCGTATAACGGTAGTCGGTACTGTTGGCCCGTGTCCGGTCATGCATCCTACTTCCTATGCCTAAACAGATACTGGCCTAACAGTAACAGTAGTATTACTAGTAAGGACTTTCGTTAGGTCTTCATGTTGCAATTTTTATCAGCATAATACTATCATCACCGTATTTACAAGTCACAGCACTCATTTTAGAAGACGTTATGAATCATCGACAGATTTTTCAGATTGCCATTGTATTTGCGTCTCTTCGCTCTACCGAACCAATATTAGAATGGCTTTTCGGCAGTGGTGGAAAAGACGATGGTGCACCGAATTCACATGAAATGGACCCTAGCGGTGCATTACATGGTGATGCGCCGCAAATACAAGGATTAAAACTGAGGAATGTACCCTTCGAAGTGGAATCAGTGGAAGAAAAATTTGCAGCCTCAGGTCGAGAACTAATCGCAAAAATGTCTCAACTAGACCAGTGTCATTTATTGGTAGGCTCCTATAGGCTAAGTTCCTTCTTCTTTCGGATCACGGTGCAGGGTGGGCACATTCAACAGGCCAACTCCAAGCCTACTAGGCCTAGGCATGTAGTACTAACGTTAAGGACATTAGCCAGTGTAACATTATTATTAAACTACACTTACAATACAGGGCCTAGCCTAGCCCTTGAACAGGGCTGTGTGATACGTTACATATGGCCTAAGTAGGCCTAGTAAGCTCATTACACTCCACATCACAGTGTGTAAATGAGCTTAGGCCTATGATAAGCCATGTACCGTAACACACAGCCCTCTTCAAGGGCTAGCCTAGGCTAGTGATTATGATGGATGGTATTGCATTTTGTGAACACCGAGAATTTGAACGCCCCATATTTCAATCATGTCAAATATGACATTGATATTGATTGGCATTTATGCACTAGCGGGCCACATGGGAGGGAGTTTCTTGGGGCAGTGTGTGATTGTTTCCTCACTCAGCATGTTCTGTTTCCCACTCGTGAGGATAATTGTTTAGATTTGGTGTTAAGTACTGATGAAAATCTGGTCAGAAATTTGAGGAGTGGTGGTAAGATTGGAAGTAGTGACCATGACCTTATTAGTTTTGACATTTGTTGTTTCAGTAAACCTCCAAGTAGTGACAAAACTGTTCTTGACTTCAGTAAAGCTAATTTTATTCATGCAAAAGAGGAGCTTAGCATAGATTGGGTTGCACATTTGTCTCATTTAGGTCCTGCTGAAGCTTGGAAATTTGTCAGCAGTACTGTTTCTGATATTACAAAGTTATGTATACCACTCAAGCAGGCTCGGGTGAAAAGAAGGCCTATTTGGATTTCTAAGGAGGTACTCAGGGCAACTAGGAAGAAATGTAAGTGTTGGCGACGTTATAAGGCCAGCAAGGATTCTGATGACTAAAGTGCCTACAAGAGTCAAGAGGTCTTAGTTAAAAATTTGGTTAAGGACACTAAAGCTAGGTTTGAAAAAAAGTTGGCCAGTGAGGTTAAGATTAACCCAAAATCTTTCCATGCCTTTGTAAGGTCTAAGCAGCATGTTAAGGAAGGGGTTGGGCCACCTCATGATGTGAATGGTTCATTAGTTAGTAATCATCAGGATATGGCTAATTTGTTAAATGATTATTTTGTATCTGTTTTTACCAAGGAGTAATCTATCATGGGGATTTGTAGGGGTTCTGATATCCCTTCTTCAATAAGTGATATTGTGTTCTCTGAGGAGCTGGTTCTGAAAAAATTAAAGAGTTTGAAGACAAGTAAGGCTCCTGGGCCAGATGGGATCCATCCCGCCATCCTTCATGAATGCTCTGAGGTTTTATCAGTTCCAGTATCAATTATTTTTCAGAAATGTCTTGACTCAAATTTTGTTCCTACTGACTGGCGGGTTGCTAATGTCACTCCAATTTTTAAAAAGGGGGATCGGAGTTCACCTTGTAATTACAGGCCAGTCAGTTTAACTAGTGTTGTGTGCAAAATTATGGAATCCTTAATCAAGGACTGTTTGCTAAAGCATCTCTTAGATAATGGGTTACTCAATCTAACTCAGCATGGTTTCCTACCCAGTAGATCTTGTGTTACAAATTTGCTAAGCTTTCTTGAGGATGTTTCTTTGTCTCTCGATTCAGGTTCCAGTGTGGACGTCATTTACCTTGACTTCCAAAAAGCTTTTGACAAAGTACCTCTAGGTAGACTCATGGTAAAATTGCATAGGTTAGGCATCATAGGCAAGTGCACTCAGTGGATCAATTCGTGGCTCAATGGTAGGTCTCAGAGAGTTGTTGTCAATGGAAATTTTTCTTCCTGGAAAGAAGTCTCAAGTGGTGTACCACAAGGTTCTGTTCTTGGCCCACTTCTTTTCTTAATTTTCATAAGCTCTTCATAGCTCTATCACTTCCAGTATAAGTAAGTTTGCTGATGATACAAAGCTCTATAGGAAGGTTGGAGGAAAGGATGATTCTTTATTGCTTCAGAAAGATCTGGATAGGTTATTTTCATGGTCTCAGACTTGGCAAATGTCTTTTAATGCTGATAAGTGCAAAGTCCTCCACTTTGGTTCTAAGAGGACCATGATTATACTATGAATGGTACAAATTTGAACAAAGTGACTTCTGAGAAAGACCTTGGTGTAGTTATTACAGGAGATTTAAAGTCATCTAGGCAGTGTGCAGCTACTGCTGCAAGGGCAAATAGGGTGCTTGGGTTGATCAGGAGGAATTTTTAAGAGTTTTAGTGAAGAAATTGGGCTAAATTTGTATAAGCAGCTGGTTCGACCCCATCTCGACTATGCTGCACAGGCCTGGAGTCCCTTCTTTGAAAAGGACAAATTGCTTTTAGAGCAAGTTCAGAAGAGAGCTACCCGTGTTGGTGGTTTGCTTTGTTTTGGGGGTTTTTTTGGATTACAGGGCATCTTATGGGGCCTTTACAGCCCTCCTTTGCCCTTTAACCCGTTATGTTATGTTATGTTATGTTAAATGGTCAAACTGACAATTATTTTGCATTGACCAGTGACTACATTAGCCCTGGAATCGGGCTGTGTGTTTGTTATGTTACAAGGCCTAGGCTCACTCCTCTCCAACACAGGCTACACAGCCCTGTGTTGTGACAGGAATGTGCCTTAGGCTGTATGTAACAACAGAGGCCGCGGAGCCAATTTTTGAATTGCGGGGGCTAATCATCGAAGCGGCCCAATATGTCCAATAAACTAAATAAAGTTTAAGGCGGCCCAAAATGCCCACAGCAAAAAAAGTGCCGGGCTAAAGCCCCGACTCCGCAGTCCCTGAACAAACATGCAGTGATGCAGAGCAAGTATAACCTCCACCTCCTCCAGGTATGGGAAAGTGGCTAAAGACTGGGGTTATGCTCAAGTCCGTCGGATGGGGACGTTAAATGGCGGTCCCGGGAGCAGGATTGGAAGCAATTAGTACACGCCTGCCTTGTTACCTCTGAGCACTAGTCGAAAAGAGAAGGCGAAGTTTGCCAGTGTTCATCCACACTCACTCTGGCAGAGGATCTTCGATGAGCCAAATGATTAGGGCCTGGACTTCAGGGCATCTTATGGGGCCTTGGCTCTCCTTTGCCCTTCAACCTGTTATGTTATGTTATGCAGCCCTGTTCGAGGCCTATGACTAAATGAGGTGTTTGAATTAAGAACCTGTTCGGACTTTGAACCAACCACTAAGAGTCCATCACAGTCATGAGTCGATGACTGGCCTCTAAACATAAGTGCAACTTGCAAGGGTGCGATGTGATTGCATATCGTTAGAATAACCTGTGATGCCTATTCTTCAAACAACATCAAAACACGGTAACAACTTACAGGCGGCCCTCAAGACCAAATTAAGGTCTGCAAGACCAAAAATAGGGTTCACAAAACAGAAGATTTTCCAGACCCAGAATCAGAAGAGGTTCCCAAGACCCCAAATAAGAAAAGTTTACAAAAGTGACATTTAAGCCAGCTGACCTGTAGGCCTGTTCATTTCAGGCTAGGCCTAGGGCCTGTTCTCATTTTGGGTCTTGCATCTGAAAGGCCTACCTTTTTTTTCTAATTTTTTGATCTCATTAATCTTGTCTAATTTAAATTTTTGGTCTAGCAGACCTTCAGTCTCATGAGTGCCCCCATTTGTCATCATATTTTAGATGTTTTCAAGTTCACAAATTTTAAAGTCATTTTCTACCTTGTTGAGGTGATGATTCCCTTCAGTTGCACACATATAATCTCCAAAGTCCATAAATTTATGAAGGCATTACATTTTGTATCACTTTTGCATTGCTTCTCTGCATAGAGTGATTTTTGGTTTCGATGATAAGAGAAACCAATGCAATCATGATGGCGTGCGTGTGTATGTATGTATGTATGTGTGACTGTGTGTGTGTATGTGTGTGTGTGTGTTCGTGACACTTTGCTTGTCAACACAATATCTCAAGATAGGAATGTAGCCAAGTTTTCAAACTTAGCACATAGATGCCCCATATTAAGAGGAAGAACCCTATTGATTTTGGTCGAGTTTGAAGGTCATTTGAGGTCACAGGGGTCAAAAACTCAAAACACTTTACATTTAACACAACTAACTCGTTAACACGATATCTCAAGATAGGAATATCTGAGAGTCTTCAGACTTGGTTTTTAGATGCCCCACATGAAGAGGAAGAACCCTATCGTTTTTGATGGAGTTCAAAGGTCATCTAGGGTCACAGGGGTCAAAGGACTCAAAACACTTTACAATACAATATGGCACGGTAGGAATGTTTGAAAGTATTCAAATTTGGTGCATAGATGTCCCACATCAAGAAAAAGAACAGCGTAAGTTTTCGTTGAGTTTAAAGGTTATTTGGGGTCACAGGTGTCAAAGGACTCGAAATACTTTACATTTAACTCATTAACACAGTATCTCAATGTAGAAATGCCATAGGACTTGAAAAACTTTACATTTAACTCATTAACACAGTATCTGAAGACATGAATGTTTGACAGTATTCAAACTTTGCACATAGATGTCCCATATCAAGAAAAAGTTTTTGTTGAGTTTAAAGGTTATTTGGGGTCACAGGTGTCAAAGGACTCGAAATACTTTACATTTTACTCATTAACACACTTCGCACATAGACGTCTCATATCAAGAAAAAGAACAATATCAGTTTTCAACGAGTTTAAAGGTTCCCAGGGTTAAATTCCATTTGAAACCATTCGCGAATGGTCTGAATGGTTCCGAATGGTATTTTTCACACTGTATTTTTGGACAGTTCTGAATGGTCCTGAATGGTCCCGAATGGTTCCATTTGCGAATGGTCTGGTGCGCAAATGGTTTTTAACTGGTCCCAAATGGTGTTGAATGGTACCATTTGCGAATGGTCTTCAAATGGTCTGGTATGCAAATGGTCTTTAAATGGAACAACTGGTCCTAAATGGTGTTGAATGGTACCATTTGCAAATGGTCTTCAAATGGTCTGGCATGCAAATGGTTTTTGAATGCAATGACTAGAACCATTCACAAATGGTTTGTGAATGGTTCATCATGTTATGCATCTCAACAGTTTGAAATAATTTAAACAGGAAACCACCCACAAATGGTCTGCAATGGTTTCTATGTGCAAGTTTGAGATGGAAAATACTGTACTGTACAGTTGCTGTAAAACCAAAATTAATTAAAACAATGTAAGAATTTAAATATAGTAGCAACAGAGTGTACATTTATTATCCCCTGATGGCATTCTGTTAAGCTTACAGAACAGTAATAATGGATTGCACATCATGCAGAGCGGGCAACCTAGTTGAAGAATATTACATGTAATGGGTGAGATCTGATACTTACAAGGTAAATGAAGAACAACATAAATAGTCCATATGAGTACAACTTCACTCAAATTCAAAAGTCAATTCATACTTGGCAAGTTTGTTACAAACTTAAACGCATGTAAAAACAGTTCAGGGTGTCCAAAATCATGTAATATGCACTCATATGCTAACACAATATAGACAAAAAATATAGCTCGTTGTAATTCAAATGTAGGGTACACCTTTCAATAAACTGAAGGAATGAAAAAATCACACTGGAGGGTTTCTTTCCAAGGAAGAAAAAGTAGAAAATTTATCGATTAGAATGTTTTGTCCGTAGTTAAAAAAAAAAAACTTCTGACTTTCAAATTAAAATATTCGGTCAAAATATTAAAATGGTCCACCAAGTAATTTAAACTGTAACTTTAAGCACCAGTTATTTCACATTTGCAGTTAAAATAATAGGGATTTCCATGGTAAAATGCATTTCATGAAAAATCATAGAGTAGGCTTCAGTCTTCTCACATTTCCCAAATAAAACAAACTTTGGTATAAACTGTTTGGTCCATGAAAAACTATTCTCATTGTTATCCAAGTTGAAAAAGTAAGATGTTTTAACAAAATCAAATGCCTTTAGAGGTTGCACACAGGGCACATGAAAGATCCACGTAGGGAAAATTTATTTTGTTTCCAAATCCAATGGCTGTATTCTTCGTCCGATTTAACACTTGTTAATTACATCATCCTGACAGTTTAAACAATACCATTCAATTTATCAGATTACAATAAATGAGGCACAAAAACTAGGACACCAGCATTTCCTTTGTAAATTGGTACTGGTCCGTAGTCATCTGTAGTAAATATTTTTTTGAGTGTTGTGGTCAATTCAAAGATGCCTCTCATAAGTTGTCCTGTAACTGCTTTACAGTATCTACTTCAACACTTTTCTGTAGTTCTCCAACCTCAGGACTCATTCTCACTCCACAGCAAGAACATCAAAAGGTACAGTAGCCTGCATGTCATGGATATCTTATAATTCAACAATCAGGACTGCTCATATTATGTGATAACGAAAAAAGGCTTTGTAGTTTCAAACAAGAAAATCGCTATTCAAAAGGAAGCAGGCCATAAAAGGTTACCAGTACATTGGTGTCACATTTCAATAGCAGGAAAACTTGTTCAGTCCATGGCTCCATGTATGCAGTACAATTTCCTCACTCACTAAAATGATTATGCTTGACTCTGCTACATGGCACACAGCAGTCCAGACATCAATGAAAAGTATTTAAGACACTGAAAAATAACTCCATAAGCTGTGCAAGACAAGCAGGAGACAGTTTCACTATGATGTCATCCTGTTTGGGAAATGAAAAATTAAATTTTTAAAGTATATAAAAAGTTGTACAACAAAATTGGTTTTAAAGGGTAAAATGTTCTTGATAAAAGAAAACTTAAGCTTTTAAGGTCAAGAACAGCCCCCCCCCCCAAAAAAAATTTTTTTTTAAAAGCAACAGCTAAGCATCACAATTTTGTTTTTATCTTCAAAGTATCTTTCATCATATATTTAGACTTCAATATTGCATATTCTGGGTAAACCAAGCAGTAAATTTCATATTTGAAAAGAAGCAATGTTGTCACATAACTCTAAACAGCCAATCATGGAACAAGACAGTCTACTGCACTACTTCAAGTTGGGGTGACTGCGTTTGTTTTTTGAAAGACGGTGTCTCTGTTTGTTTGGGACTGTGGTATAGGCCTAGGCCTGCAGTCAAATTTTGCTAGAGGCCATACAGTATATGGAGACTAAGTTGAATTCACAAACTAATTATTTATCATACGCACACAAATAAATATAGGCCTAGGCCTGCAACAAATTGTGTACCTGTTTATTATCTAGGTCCGATGCTACAGAAGTTTACTTACAGATAAATTCACCGAATGGTTTCCAGTTTGAACCATTTGGAACCATTTGCGAACACCAAAACCATTCGTGAACCATTTGCATTTCATTCAGGTATGCGATCAGAAAACCATTCAGATGTACATTTCCATTCATATACCATTTGAAATCCATTTGAGACCATTCAGGTCCATTCGGGTCCATTCAGAACCATTCGGAACCATTCAACTTTTCCAAATGGTTCCGAATGGAATTTAACCCTGGGTTATTTGGTGTCACAGGTGTCAAAAGACTTGAAACACTTTACATTTAACTAATTAACAGAGTATCTCAATGTAGAAATGTTCAAAGGACTTGAAACACTTTACATTTCACTCATCAACACAGTATCTGAAGGTAGAAATGTCTGGAAGTTCTCCAGATTCGTACATGGATCTGCCCCATATCAAGAGGAAGAATGGTATGGGTTTTGGTCGAGTTCAAAGGTCATTTGGGGTCACAGGGGGTCCAACCCGGAAAACCTTGTTTACGCAATATCTTAAGGTAGGAAGTTTGGATTGATTTCAAACGTAATATGTTGATGCAGTATGATGGGTAGATGGACCCTACTAATTTTAGTAGAGGTCAAAGGTCATTTGGGGTCACAGGGTGAAACCCCAAAAACGTTTTTACATGATATCTCAAGTTAGGAAACTTGGATAAATTCAAACTCAAGATGTTGATGCGTTACAATGTAAGCAAGAACTCTTTCGATTTTGGTAAAGGTCAAAGGTCATTTGGGGTCACAGAGGGTCAAACCCCGAAAATCTTGTTTACACGATATCTGAAGGTAGGAAGCTTGGATTGATTTGAATCTTGATGTGTTGATGCAATATGATGGGAAGAAGAACTGTATTGATTTGAGGTAGAGGTCAAAGGTTATTTGGGGTCACAGGGGTCAAACCCCGAAAATCTTGTTTACACGATATCTGAAGATAGGAAGCTTGGATTGATTTGAATCTTGATATGTTGATGCAATAGGATGGGAAGAAGAACCCTATTGATTTTTTGGGTAGTGGTCAAAGGTCATCTGGGGTCACAGGGGGTCAAACTTGGAAAACCTTGTTTACAGGATATCTCAAGGTAGGAAACTTGGATTAATCTCAAACGTGGTATGTTGATGCACTATGTTGAAAGGAAGAATCCTGTTGATTTTGGTACATGTCAAAGGTACAGGTCATAGGTTAAAGGGGGGGCCAAACCCTGAAAACCTTGTTTACACGTTATGTTAAGGAAGGAAGCTTGGATTGATTTCAACCTTGAGATGTTGATGCATCATAATGGAAGGAAGAACACTATTGATTTTGGTAGAGGTCAAAGGTCATTTGGGGTCACAGGGGGACAAACCCTGAAAACCTTGTTTACATGATATCTCAAGGAAGGAAGCTTGGAGTGAATTCAAACTTGATGTGTTGATGCATTTTGATGTATGGAAAAATCCTACTGATTTTGGTAGGGGTCAAAGGTCATCTGGGGTTGCAGGGGGTCAAACTCCAAAAACCTTGTTTGCATGAAAACTCAAGGTAGGAAACTTGGATTAATCTCAAACTTGGTATGTTGATGCATCATAATGTGAGGGAGAACCCTATTGATTTTGTTAAAGAACAAAGGTCATCCAGGGTCACAGGAGGCTCAAACCTTGAAAACCTTGTTTGCATGATATCTAATGGTAGGAAGCTTGGATTTTGATGGGAGGGTAGACCCTATTAATTTTGGTAAAGGTCAAAGTTCACCTGGGGTTATCCAAGGTCAAACCTTGAAAACCTTTCCAACTTTGTATTTCAAGGTGGGAAAATGAGAGAGAGTTCAAAGTTGGAATGTGGATGTGTGATGGTTGCAATGGCTTCTGTCGTCCTTGGTGGAGGTTGAAGGTCAACTGGGGTCACCAGAGATCAAACTATGAAAACTTTGTTAATAGGATAGAATATCTTGAGGCGCAGCATGAAATTTGGCTTTTTGAATGTAGAAGTGTTTTGGTTCAAGAAAAACCAGTTAGTTACTGGTGGAGTCAAATGTCACTTTGGGTCACCATGTGTTACAATAAATGCAGCATTTTTTGTTCTGTATGCATCATCGAAACCTCAATGCATTTTTGCATTCTGGTTTACACTCACACTCCATCATGTGACTGCATCAATAAGCTGATGACTTAGTGGTTATTGTCAGTTTTAACCTCCAAACTTTCAAGGTCAAGAAAGTTGAATATCGTGACAAAGAACATTTTTGGCAAGTACAGTGTGGTAATTATAGGTGAATTTTTTAATCTGTGAGGAGTTGAAGGCTGTGCTTGTCATGCACGTCGTCATGATTGTGTGAGACATACAGTATGGCCAAGCACCAAGTACTGTATTGAGTAGGTCCTACAATTAAGCGTAGTGCTGTACATGGCCCTGCCCAAGGACTAACTAAATTGTTTTGCTTGCAATACTCCAACCCAATATTTTCACACTTCAAGCATCAGAAATATGTACACACAAACATTCTAAACTCTAAGTCTGCTCAAAGGGGCAGCAGGGAATTATTGCACAAACATTGAGCTCAGGGCACATACCTGTAAATTACATACAATGTAAATTGGTTCAAAAATATACAGTGTTATCCCAACCAAGGTGTTTCTACTCAAAGACAAAGGCCTATCCCTTTAGAGCAGCTTCAACCCTGGTACAGTAATTCAAATTTCTTCCCCCAACAGTTGACTTACAAGATATAATTGGAGCATCTTGTTTTGCAAATAAGTTGTTTGAAAAATGTTTTAGGGGAACATACCCACCCCATGCCCCTAATCAAATTACCAGTGTCTATTAGTAACTGTGAGATTTGTTCCCTTGCAACACATTGCACAATTTGGAGTAACTTACTGTATATAGCCTCTTGTTTTCTGGAGGAAATTTTTCAAGATGAAGACCACATTTTTACTCTGCAATATTATCTTAATTTCAACACCATTACTTTCGTGTTTTATTTACAGGTTGTATCAGAACTCAAAACAGCATGTACTGATATTACAGAGGAAGATTTGGCAAAGTTAGGTGTTGCTCTACTGAATTGTCAGTCCCAGGCTGAGGGAAGGACCGTCTATCCTTGTACCACAGACATGGTAACTATAGCTGAGTAACCTACTGAAGGCAGTCAGTTAGTTAGATGGGGTTTAACCACACACCAACACAAATATGTAATACAGTGTATTAGTGTCACCAAGATTGAAAATGTCACATTGTTCAGGTAAAACCACTTGCAAAAAGTAAAACAAGGTCAATTTCTAAAAACAAGGATAGAAAAGGCAGGAGTCATATCAGAAACATCTATGAAGTTTACTTTCTTTGAGAAAGTCAAGAAGGGTCGGACACAGCGTACAGTAGTATTTCTGGCCGATATGGGAGTATTCATAACAGCCAACGAGAATGTGACTGACAGTGACAGCACAGTCACAAGGTACAGTATGGTCTTTCATCCCCATGAAGTAAATAGGCGTGGGTAAGGTAAGTGTGACCCATGGAGGCACAAGTCAGGACAAAATCATCCCTCCACTTACTGGGGACTCCATTTCCCCCACTTCCTACTGACCTATTAACCTATTGAATTAGTGGGGGGCAAGGGGCTATCAGCCTTAAATCTACAAACTGTAATTTGATTGTCTCTGCATGCATCCATTTCTGAACCCTCACAGGTATTAACACCCAAAAACTCAAAAAGGGGGATTCTTTTATTGCCAAACCTCCAAGGCCAAATTGGTGGTGCCCATGGCCAAAGTAAAGGTGTTTTTCCATGAGACCAACGCAGATGCCCACACACGGGCACGGGCGGCAAAAATTTACTCCAACATGATTCCTGTTGAGCTGTTTCCAGGAGGAAGATCTGACGCGTTTTTCTCGCATCTGTCCAGGAGCATTCCAAAAAACGTTGGCTTGTGTCCGTGTGGCATATTACGCAATCATTTCTGGGAATTCCTCTGGTATCACACTACATTTTAGGATGGTAGGTGTGCAGTAGGACAACATGTGCTCCAGTTACTGGTTGTAAATTGGCAGTTGTTACATTGTGTTCAGCATTTGTAGTGATTGACCATGGCTCCCAAATGGCTTTCAAGGAAACAGAACAATTGATTGAAGTGGTTCAAGAGAGACCATATCTCCTTGAAGCCCCTTTAATCTTCTGTCTCCGGATTATGGAGTGAACCCACCAAAGGTGTCTTCTCTGGAGGGCCTGTCACTTCCTTCACCTATTCAGCAAGGCTACAGTAGAGTGAGGATTTCCTTGTCCAGTATATTGCTAACAAGTGCATCCATTTTAGCTCGCACATGGCTTGATAAAAAGTGAGTGAACCCTGGAGCAGGAGGAAATGGTGAGGCTATCTAAAGGAAAATCTGCCTGCGTCGGCATCCGCCATGTGGAAATAGAAAAAAGGTCCAGCGTTGGCATCCATGCTCATGTCGGTCTCGTGGAAACAGCTTTTTATAGTTGGTTTCGGGGGGGGCAAATGCTGGCTTCAAGATTTGAATATCCTTTTGCTCAGTGAAGCTTCAACCCTAAAGTTGTTTTGTGACTGAAATGCCTGTATGTGTACACTAATAGAATGGGAAATCTCCATTTTGTGACTTTTGGGTGGAATAAAAGCACATGCTTAATATCAGTGACTAGATGTTCATTCCATTTTCATGGTAATCAAACCTTACTTACAGTAGTTGATTTTTGTTGAATACTAACTGTGATTTTTCTTTCATGTGATATCATATGTACTGCATAGTTGATAAGCAAGAAATGTTAAAGCAAAGAATTCCCGGGGAATTTTGCACACTGAGGATATAGGCCTTATGAGTGTAGTCAATAAAGATGCAGTTAAGTAATACAGTATGTTGTCCACTGAGCAGTCACGAGGTAAACTACACAATTAGAAAGATTAAAAGTGATGGCTCCCAAGTATGGCCAACTAATCTGACATTGGATAAAAAAATTTGGCAGAGCTATACTGTGAAAAGAAAAAGTTCAAATGCGATTCAAATATGGTCAAAGTTTGTGGTAATACATACATGTTCAAGTCCACTCCTCCCCTTTGGTTGCCTCTTGCAACAGGGGGAATACTGTGACCAGTGGCGGCTTGTGGTCTAAATATCTGGAGGGGCAAATTGCTATTGGTCATAATGAACCAATGGCGGCAAAGGTGTTGGGGGAGGGTGAAGTGCTCCCACCTTAGGCCTGGTGTCCAGGGGGCCTGCCTTAAGGCCCCTGGTGGGGTCCAAGGGTAACATCCAGGTGGGGGTCCAGAGGGCAAAGCCCCCAGGAGCTCTGCGGTATCTACAATATTGGGGGTATTAGAAAGAAGCATTTGTCTGTCTTCACATGGCATTTGATGGGCATTAAACTGACTGCAAATGAATAACTTCACCATTATTGTATTGAACTTAGTCTAACAACTGCCACGAGGCGGGGTTCCAGCGGGGTGAAAACCTACACTCTTAAAAATTGGTTAGAAAATTCACCAACACTGATGACATATGTCAAATACCGGAAAGTGGGTAACGTTTTCCCCCAAATGTGTTGTTTATTTGGTTACCCCACAGACTGGTTACCCAATTAAGTGGTAAAAAACCTCTTGGATAACCCATAAATCAACAATGATTATTGGGTTTCCTTGAACCAATTTCAGGTATTTGATATACATGACCAGTGTTGGTAAGTTTTTTTAACCAACTTTTTAGAGTGTACGTGAAGACAATACAGACAGCATGTGCGACCTATGTGGTCCTAATCGTTTGATATCCAATTTTTCTTCAAGACTCCTTTTTGAAAATGGACAGGTTTGTGTACTTTTCACAGTATTCATGTTGCATTTATGTCTCACACTGAGAGGGTTTTGCAGGAGCTAGATATAACTAAACACACGTAGACAGCCAGAGCACGATTGAGTGCACATGTATACCCAAGCTGCAATTAGCATTTTGACTCACATTGTGTGAGACCACAGCCTACAGTTTTCTACATAGGTTCTACTACTATACACGTGACTGAATAACGAGTTCTTAGTTACCGGTGTATGCATACAGCCACCAGGGAGGGCAAGTGAAAGTCTTCCTGTAGTTTGAAGAAATTGGCTGCTTACCTTTCGTCATCTCAGCAGATAACATGTAAGTGTGCATGCCCACAACATGTTGAGCAGGGCAGGTTGCAATCTGCCCATCTTTCTCGATGTAGGGTAGAACAGTTATCTGCTACTCATAGCAGTTCCTGGTTTAATTGGCAAAGACTGTTCTATAGCAAATAGTATACCTTTTGTTGGAGTGGCCGAAGGGGTTGGCAAAAAAGATAGAAACAATAATGGAATAGTAAGCAACATTTTCACTCAATTTTGTTGTAAATTTGATCCTTATTACTGGGAGTTTCTTGGAGGGGCAGTGCCCGAGATGCCCATTGCCACGAGCTGCCACTGACTGTGACCATATACTCCAACACACACGGAAAAGCATGATGGTGGTACTGAGCAAATACAGATGGACCTTGCTTAAGGTCCACCTGTATTTGTATTTCCTTTTCCTTTTGTATCTAAGGTTAAACTCAGGGCCATGTTTAAACAAATTCCACAACCAGGTGTAGTTAAAATTCCTACCCCAGGACCTTCAGTGTGATGAAGCCCGTTAACTTGACATAGACATGCTGGTGTGAGGTATAGACCTATTTCCAAATAGCAATTACAAAGGATTGTGGGATAGAGTTTTGGTGTTTGACATTTTTGTCAATGGCATTTTACTGTGGTGAAAATTGACACACACCTAAAACTCTATCCCACAATTCATTGTAATTGCTATTTGGAAATATAGGTCTATCGTGATTATGCAGCATCACTCTCTGTTTTTGGTTTCGATGAAAAGAGAAACCTATGCATTCATGATGGCGTGTGTGTGTATGTATATTGTATGTGCGTGTGTATGTATGTGTGTGTGTATGTGTGTTTGTGACACTTTGCTTGTTTACACGATATCTTGAGAAAGGAAGATCTGACAGTTTTCAAACTTGGTACACAGATACCCCTTACTGAGAGGAAGAACCCTATTTATTTTGGTTGAGGTCAAAGTTCATCTGGGGTCACAGGGGGTCAAAAACCGAAATCTTTGTTTACACAATATCTCAAGATAGAAAACTTGGATTAATTTCAAACTTGATATGTAGATGCGTTATGATATAAGGAAGAACCCTATTGATTTTGGTGGAGGTCAAAGGTCATTTGGGGTCACATGGGGTCAAACCCTGAAATCCTTGTTTACACTATATCTCTAGGTAGGAAACTTGGATTAATTTCAAACTTCATATGTTGATGCATTATGATGTGAGAAAGAACCCAACCAATTTTGGTGGAGGTCAAAGGTCATTTGGGGTCACATGGGGTCAAACCCTGGAAATCATGGTTTACACTATATCTGAAGGTAGGAAACTGATCCATTTCAAACTTGATACAGTATGTTGATGCATTATGATGTAAGGAAAACCCCAAGAAATTTTGGTGGAGATCAAAGGTCATTTGGGGTCACATGGTGTCCAAACCCTGAAATCCTTGTTTACATGATACATCATTGTAGGGAAGTTGGATTCATTTCAGACTTGATATGTTGAAGTATTATGATGGTAGAGGTCAAAGTTCATTCGGGGTCATAGGGGGTCATTCAGAATACTTGTTTACACTATATCTCAAAGTAGGAAATTTGGATTCATTTCAAACTTGGTATGTTGATGCGTTATGATGTTAGGAAGAACCCTATTGATTTTGGTAGAGGTCAAAGGTCATTTGGGGTCATAGGGGTCAAACTCAGAAAACCTTGTTTAGGATAGCTCAAGGTATGAATGGTGGATGGATTTCAAAATTAGTATGTAAATGAATTATGGTGAGAAGATGGTCTGTATAAGGTTATTTTTTGTGGAGGTGAAAGGACATCTGGGGTCATGATCGGTCAAACTTTGAAAAACTTGTCAAAATGGGATATCTCAAGGTAGGAAACTTGGATGGATTTCCCAATTAGTATGTGGATGTGTTATGGTGAGTTGAAAGTACTGTACCTGTTGTTTTTGGTGGAGGTCAATGGTCATCTGGTATCACCTGGCATCAAACTCTGAAAACGTTGTTTGCAGAATATCTTAAGGCACAGTATGAAAGAAAAACCAGTCACTTACAGGTGGAGACAAAGGCTATTTTGGGTCACCAGTTGTTACAAGAAATGTAGCATTTTATTGAAAAGAGCATGTATGTATCATCGAAACCTCAATGCATTTTTGCATTCTGGTTTATTTGTCCACAATTTGTTTGCATAGTTCAGGCATGTAGCCAGGATTGTGTCATGGGAGGTTGGTGTCATGAGGGGGGGTTTGGGGATGATGGAAAAAGTTTAAGGATAGAGAAAAAATGGCTATTTTAGGTGTTTTTTGCATTGCAAGTTTGGGTCATGGGGAGGTTCTAACCCCCCAAACCCCCCATGGCTGTGCCACTGGCATAGTTCCTTTGACACATTTTCACAATTTTGTTTTCAAATTCGATTATAATGTTATGTGGGTAGTGGCAGGCTTCGACAAATCCCCTGCCCGACAGCCCGTGACAAGTAAAAAATCACACTGGCAACTACTGTGCTCGATGTTGCAGCCAGCCGGGCAAGTACCCCCAGCCTTAAATTTTTGAGTTGTGCAAAATGGCATTTGTACTTTTAGACTTTAAAAATTTAGATGTACTCTACAGATTTGAATTGGACAGGTAGATACTTATGTGGGCAAGTAGATTAAGGAAACAGCTAGCCCGTCGGTCAAATACCAAAAAAAAATTTGTGGAAGCCTGGTAGTGGACGGTTTGGGGTGTTCAGGAGATTGTCATCCAAGATTTTCTGTGGGCCCTATGACCCCTTTCATGATATTTTACAAATTGCTTCTCCTCCTACAGATTCCCTTGTACTGTACACTGTTGATGGTGTGTGATGATGATACCCAAGTACTAGCTGTACCTTATTAGGTGTTCAGGAATTTTGGATCCAAGACCAAAGATGGGCCCTCTAAGGCCTGTATTCCAAATATATCCAAATAATTTTAAAAAAAATTGCAAATTCTACAAAGTTCATCTCCTGTTACAGAATTTGTTTGGTACAATGTTGATGGTTTGTTCTAATAATAATGTGTTATTGATACCTTTGAAGTGGTCAGGAATATTTTAACTGAGGCTGAACATAGGCTCTAAGCTGGTGCTCATTTTGTAAATTGTGGCAAAAGGCTGAACACTTTCCTTCAGTAAATGTTAAAAGAGTCAGTGGCCTGATCTAATGATGGTCCATTTGTGATCTGCTTATAGAATTTGAAGTTTTGTTTGACAGTTCACTACTGTATGGTTTCATTTTGTGATCTGCAAAATGCTTAACCTCAGAGACTACAAATTTTCTTGTGCAATGTTGAGTGTCTGTGTTTTTCATAATGATACTTAGTGGGCCTTTGGGATGTGTAAAAATTTTAGGTCCAATGATTGACTCTGGATTATTGCATAGTAATGATCCAGGTCTTAAACAAGCGAATGAGAGGGATATAATACTGTATAAAAGTTGTGATCCTTATTGCAAGTTTAATTCACTTTGTGACTTTTTGAGAGCAGATACAGCACTGATGATTGCATAGAGCATTTCATGTGACATTGTGGAAGCTGCCTTGGGGACATGCAAAATTTTTGTGGTCACATGTCAATTCAGGTCATTTGAACTCAAGTGACACAAGTTTGTAGGTCTGTAAATACAGTATAACTTAAGACCTGAACAGTAGTTGAAGGTACCGTATGAGCTTTGCCTTCAGGGTGTACTAATTTTTATAAAATTTTTAGTCATATGTCATTTGAGGTCATTTAAACTAAAATATAAACACTTTTACTGTACTAGTAAAGACAACTTAGAACCATTAGTCGAAGGTATGATCTTCTGTACCATTTGTGCCCTAGTTAATAATAATTTGGAGAATTTTAATTTGTAACAGCCAGCTGATGAGAAAAAGAGTGATTTAATAAATTTTTACACATTTATTAGAACTGAAAATTTTTACTCTTTAACTTTGTATTTAAGTGAGCTGGTTGACCAGCCCAAAGCAAAAGAAGATTTTTTCCAGTCAGCTCGTCTCTACAAAAACATATGGAGGGGGTGTAGTCCCATTGGCACCCTACAGGCTTTCCAATCTCCAGCTGTTTTAATTTACACTATTTCCTGTTGGCAGACTGTAGCTGAGTGTACCAAGCCTATGGACCCAGACACCTGGAATGCCTACCTCATTGTTAGCAACCGAGCAAGATCTGTTTGTTATTCAGTCAGACAACAGCAGTTTCAGCGTCAGACACAGTTTGCTGTCAGTCAATTAGCCAGCAGTGCTGAAGACCAGCTCTATCTAATGGAACATTTGAGGGTAAGTACACTACTCTGGAATCCTTTACCTCAAACACTAAAGGTCAAGCCTTTGTTAACATCCTTCAGAAAAAAATCTTCAAAGGTACCCCATAAATTTGTATTAATTCATGTGATTTCCTACCACTATTACCATTTATCCGCAACTCTTCTGGTTTTCCAGGGGTGGGTAACTGGGATCATGGAAGTACTACCTCCGAGGTAGTACTTCCATGCTGGGATTGGGTTAGGTGTTAGGATACCTGTAATTGGGGTAGCAGGGTTGGCTTTGTTCTGGGGTGGGGAAGGAGGTTGTCTAGGCCTTGAGTAATTAGTTTATAGTATTAATAGCTTGTTCATGTATAGCATTTACTTTCTTTCTATGCTACTCTTCTTTTTTTGTTTGCTTTTTTTTTTTTCGTTTTCCCAGGGGGTGATACTTCATGATAATCCCCAAAGAGTTTCTAAGTGCACTCCCTATCACACCTTTTGTTATTTATCTGCTAATGTTACTTGTAAACTTCTGCATTGTTTTTTACATTGAAAGTGTGCTTTTTGCATGACGGAGCAACTTTGGAGGTCAGTAACTTGAGGACAGAAATGCCTAGATCTCACAAACTTTGTGATTTGTGGGAACTTTTAATATATGGTCGTATACTGTATCTAGAAATAGCTAGAGATTTACCATGGCATCATCAAGGGTAACTGAGCTCTAAAAAATGCACCACGTGTTGCATCACAGTGTGAAACCTTTTTTTCCAGACCAAACTTTGGAAGTCCTTGAAACCTTGTTCTTATACTTTCTATATACTATACAACAGTTACACAAAAGTACAGGCTCTGAGAATATCCCTGTTGAAGATATTAAGCTTTAAACTTGTGAATTTATTTACTGTAACAAAAATGGTGAATTCAAACATATTTTGGCCATTTGAACGTGCTGTAACTTCACAACACAACACTGGAAGGGTGTCAAATTACATCTACCTATTGGATGGGGTAATATTTATTGTTGGTGATATGCATTATTCAAAAACTGGTGAATCAGCCGAAATTGGATCAAATTGGCTAAAAATTTCAGCATTTGCATTTTTTGGGGTAAACTACTCACAAAAAATTTTTGAAAATTTTTGAGACGGTGAAGCAACACCCTCCAGTGATTTGACATCGGATGACACTAGTACTGAAATATTTCCTCTTGGAATTTTTGGTCATAAAAGATCAGAAAGTTGTGTAGATTTAATCACTGTACCTTTCAGAGTTGCACACAAAGGTCAAAATAGCAGGCAGCCTCTGCAGTTTCATACTGTACTGTGTGTATGTGATTATTAACTTACTAAAAATTCAGCCATTGATGGGAGAATGCGGTACATTACTCTACATCCACAAAAGACTTTTACAGAGCTACTCCAGTTCAGGATGCAGGGATTACCATGCAGTCCTCTCTTGCAGTACATGTACTTCTAATCTTCAAGTTAATCATTTTGCCCTAAGTGCAGTAGTAGCATTTGAATGCAACACTTGAAATATCCAATACTAATACCTTATAGATAGTTTTGGAACCAATTTTTTTCTCATTTTTCAGCAAAACCAGCTACAGTTAGCTTCTGTGGCTGAGGAAACATTACAGAGTGTATCTGATGGACAGCAAGAACTTCTTACAGCTCAGGAAACCATGAAATCAACACAGGTGATGTATGGCTTTATACCCAGGTTGACATATTGGTAGTATCTAGAGTACTGCACACTTTTCCAGTCCAGTGACATACAATGATCCCACAGACTTCCTATACATGGACTGAGCATACTACACAGTACATTTTTGCTGCCGTATGAGTGAGAAAAGATGGCTGTCTACTATGTTTTGTGTGAAAGGTTGGACTTGCTCAAGTATATCCCCATATTTTGCCAGAAAGTTGAAATATTATTGAAATGGCAAGGTTAGGTCAAAATCACTATTTTTCCCCATTCAAGTGTAACTTTTCCTTAAAATATTACAGAGTCGTTGTCAAATCAGACGATTTATAGTTTCACGGTGGCCATCTTGGTGCGCCTTTTTTCATCCCAGATGGTGGCGACCATCTATGGACAGGACGTACACATTACATGCTCTGTCCGTGTATACAAGTCTGTGAATGATCCAAAACAAAAGACAACTACACACATTGAAAGATTGCTACATGGACAAGGGAGTTGCTAGAGAAGGAGAAACAATGCTCTATAGTTGCTTTGAGACAACGTTCGTTTCCGATGGTAATCTTGCATTTATCTTCCAAATTCTAATCTCAATGCTTAGATCGACAAGGATTAGTGACGATTATTGGAATTCTATTGAAGAGACAAATCCCTTACACCCTACTCTTAAACATAACAATGCCAGCCATGATGCAAAATTGTAAAATTTATCTCATTTGACGCCATCCGAGACACAACAAGTCATTCCATTTGAAGACAGCAGCAATTTTCCTACAAATTAGTTTCAAAAATTTATTTCCTAATGTTGACAAAATTATATAAAGCTGAGGGAAATATGTAGACTTGAACAATACTTCCATGCAATGAAGAATGGGGCCCAATTGAAGCATATATTTTAAATGTTTGTTTCCAGTCGTCTCATAGAAGTTCTTATGGTAAGCTTTGCCACTGGCCGAAACAAACCTCCAAATCAAAGGATATATACAGACAATGCCTTTGCTTAGGGATTACACAGGAAAGAATGGAAGAGATGTCATTAAAAGGACATAGTCACAAGGGATATAACAATAGAAACAAAGGGACCTGTCAATCAAATAGTGACACCTCAAAAGATATAATCCATTTCAAGTACGTATTGTCTGAAAAAAAATTCTTTGCTGTATCTCCTTTTCTAGCAACTCCCTGCATGGACAGTGTAATGATTGTGAGGTGGATCATGTCTCCAAGAATATTATTTCATTTCATGTGTTTGTACTTTACATCGTTCATAGAATGTATCTGTTTAGTAGGCGAGTTCAAAGTTTATATCTGCTCATTCATGTGTGTGACCTTTCTGTTCAGGTCAACTGGCAATAAAACATCTGAGCACTGTGCCCTCTGCGCATGGTGCACTGTTTTCACATGTGTGCAATCCCGCTGTCAACTGTTAGCACACATAAAAGTGTTATCCTTTGACCTATATCAAAATACTAGTCCATGAAGAAACTTTGAACTGCATGAAAAAGAGTACATTAATCCTTCAAGAACTGCATAAAGTAGGACCCCTAATGAAGTGCTCTACTTCCTGGTGTGTAATTGCATGCGATTAACTGCAAATGTAATGATTGGTTTCTGCACAGAATCGTATTTGACTTCTTCATGTGTTATAAGTGACTTTTTAATTCAGGATGGTAGAGCAACAGAATGGTATTAAACTTTAACACATCTGCAAGCAGCATTCTGCCCTGATTGTTATGGAGTTTTGGGGTTTGAAGATAATGGTACAAGAAAAATTACCATGACAACCAATGTGCAATCCTGTTTCTAGACCAAACATTAAAGGGGCTGACAACCATTTTGAAAATCAAGAGGATGAAATGATGTTCGCCTCTGCTCATGTGCAATCTAGTTTTTTGCTGCGGATTAGGTTCTCTTTGTCTATTGTCCTGAAATAAAAAAGTCTCTACTGTTAGTGAGGTAGATGATCTTTTATGGCTCACTTTCTAAAAAATTGGTTTGAGTCAAGCCTTCCAGTTGTTCATGGTTCTCTGGCTTGTTTCTCCTACTCCACTGAGTACCAAGCACAATGGCAGTAGGTCCCACTTTTGAAATCTTCTGTATGACATGTCCAGGAATTGAACTGCAGACTTCCCAGTCGCAAGTTGGATGCTCTGAAATCTTGACCATGCAGCCAGTTGTCATGTGTCATTGTACGTAAAGGTACTGCATGTGTGTGGCATGTATATTTTTTAACAATACACAGTGCTGAATTCTTACAAATTTGCAGCATCCATATTTACCTAGTAATTGGTAACTACAGTACATGTGTGGTACACAGTGCACACTAACAACATGGTTGCATGTTCGTATAATCTCAGTACATACAGTACATGATTAGGCATGCTCTCATAATCTTTTCTGCTGCAATAAATCTAATTGTCATTATGGTCACAAAAGGGCATGCCTTATTTTCAGTGAAATTTTGCTCTTGATGGGATGTAAGGTTTGTTTATAAAATATAAGGAAGACTCATCTGCATAAATAAGTTCATTTTTTCTTAATATTGTTTTAGCTTCAGTTACAAGAAGGTCTTGCTGGAAATGTGGAAGGGTTGATGAAGGAGAAGGTCCTGATTGCAGCTGGTCACAAAGAATTAGCAGAAATGGCAAATAATATCAGCAAGAAATTAGGTACATTTAAAACAGACAGTCACAAAATGTAGTAAAGTAACTGAAGTATCAATGAGTTTTATCTATTTATGCCATCTTATTTATTTTTTTTTTGGGCATTTTAAGCAAACATGTTAAAATTTAATTGCAAAATTTTATGTTTTTCAGGAAGAAATTTTGACCAAGCAAAAAAAAACATGAATATAGATACCATTAGCCACTTTGAGTAGTAGTTATTACATAATTGTGTACACAAAGTCTGGTGAGGTCTTTGGGCATGCTTCTTGTAGCATCCAGGGATCAATTAACAATCTAGATTACTAATTCTGATGTTTTTATTGTTGATGTGAAAGATGTGTGGTCATAGTATGCACAGCTCTCTCTCCTTACACCAAAGGTTCAAAGGTATCTTCAACTTTTGCATCCCAAAATTTTCAGATAATGCCACCCATCAGTTGTTTGAACAAGATTTAGATCGTCAGCAGTATCGCAAGGAAGTCATGGAGGATCTTGCAGGAATTCAAAACAGAACAAAAGCATTAATTGAACAGCTAGGTAAGCTCTCATTAAATGTTACATTTATGGAGCAAATTGAAGATTTAACAAGTCTTCAAACATTTAAGCATTATCAAGTATTGAAAAATATTAGTTAAAAGCATCAAAAGTGCTTGAGAATTTCAAATTTCTTACTATTTTATGTATTGTACAAAAAGACTACTTGAGAAATGTTCACAGACAATGCATCGTAGGTAGTTAAAATTGTACCGTACATACACCTTCTCTACAGTTGTTGACACCTTATGCGACATCTTGAATTATAAGCACAGTTATTACCCATGCAGAAGTAGTACAGGTCACCAAGAGGATTGGTGAAATAGTGGGCATGTACACACAGGTAATTCAGTTGTCATGGTTCCTTTGACCTTGTGACCCAACCAGATTTCTCAACTTTGTAAATTCAACAATATTCAGCTCATATCTTTTTTATTTTGGTACACTGAAAACAATATGGGAAGTAGTACCAAACTCCACATTCAGTATAAGAATAAATGACACTTTCAAGGTAGGATTAATGATTCTTTGAATTAAAGAAATAGAGAAAAAAATGTCCATAAAGTAAATGGAGAATGAGGTAAGATGGATTTAAAGGTCTTTACCAGAGTGAAAACCCATGATGGTTAGGAATGGTGTCACAAGTGGAAAGTAAGAATGGATTGTAATAAGCATTTTTGATTTTGTCAGCTGTAATACTGATACCATACTTTATGGGGGTATGCCTATACAGTGCAATATTCTAACAGTCTTATTTGTATCTCAAATTAATTTAGGCATTGAATACTGTTAATATATAATGCACAGAAACCACTAATCAGATAGAGCCTTATGGCTTCTTAATTATAACTTTAAATAGGTTAATTCACTGTCTCAACTGATTTACACCCAATTTGATTTCATCTCAAATCAGAACTGCTTTTGGAAATTTACTTTATATGTTGTGACTCAGCTGAAAATTGATGTCACATGTCCAAGTTTTCTTACTTAAAATGCTGCTGCCTTTGATGAACCTGAAAATCTGTTCTTTAAAGAAACAAATACTTATTTAGTCACCATACAACTACTGTCAGTTTTACACTCGAAAGGAAAAACAGTGTTTCAGATGGTTGTGCTTTCCAAAAGCACACTTTTAAATAGTGTCACGTACAGGGTAGTGAATACTTAACCAACCTCCCAACAATCATTGTCTCTAAAGTGAACATTGCAATGTTTGTAATGCATCTTGGTAAGCATAAAAAAATTCTGTCAATCTGCTTCAATTTCAAGGAGGCCTGTATCACTAGAAGATGGAGAACAAGAAGAGCTGCTTCTATAACCTCATACTGCCATCTACCACAATCCTTCTATTCTCTGAAAAAAGAAAAAATGTTGATATGTCATAACAAAAGGGTGGAATTACAAAATGGATAAGATACTTTACCTAAAGGACAATCCCATGGAGAAATTACAGTACATTTAACATTGAATTTTAAATTGATGTGATTGGTTGGGCCCTCAGTCAGTTTTTATGTCAATGCAACATCTACTTTCATTTGCCTACCATTATTGTTTTAGTTGATAAAATATTCCCTCCTAAGTTTTGGATGTGATAGAGTGGTATCTACTTAAGTTTGCAAAATGTTGAATTTTCCTTTAAAAACTTTTTCATATGTGTGAAGGCTCTTACTCGTGTAACATAAAACCAGATTTTCCTTTTTTGTCCGTTCGTCTAAATACGAATTTATTGAAGAGATGTTTAAATTTTATCAATTTTTACAAGTGAATTCACATGTGGTATTTTCACAATATTTGAGAAAAAAAGGTTAGTGAAGAGAAAAAGGGTACTGGCTTGTATTGCTGCGAAAACTAATGAACTACCAAAAGTGTTTTTCTGCTTTTGTTTCTACTAGAGACCAATTTCCACGAGGTGCTTTCCTTTCAACAAGGTAGCTCTAATTACTATCAAGAGACCCTTCAAAAGCTGTTGATGGTCAACCAAACCGTCTCTTACCTTCTAGGCACAGTAGGAGAGATGAAAGAAGGCATTGATGAAAAGTTGAGTTGGGTGACTGCCCTTTTGGGAGTTGCAGGTTTGTTTGCTGTAAACTACTTACATAAATGTCATGTGTTTAGGCAATCCAACCTCTTACAGAAGTGAATCAAGTCTGGATAGTCTAGAATGGAGCCATACATGATGGACCTATGATGTAAATGGTCTGAGGGCCGTGAGGTTGGTCATGTATTGTCCTTCAGTGGACGTAAAGTTGAGTTGGGTGACTGCCCTTTTGGGAGTGGCAGGTTTGTTTGCTGTTAACTACTTACATAAATGTCATGTGTTTATGCAATCCAACCTCTTACAGAAGTGAATCAAGTCTGGATAGTCTAGAATGGAGCCATACATGATGGACCTATGATGTAAATGGTCTGAGGGCCGTGAGGTTGTTCATGTATTGTCCTTCAGTGGACATTAAGTTGAGTTGGGTGACTGCCCTTTTGGGAGTTGCAGGTTTGTTTGCTGTAAACTACTTACATAAATGTCATGTGTTTATGCAATCCAACCTCTTACAGAAGTGAATCAAGTCTGGATAGTCAAGAATGGAGCCATACATGATGGACCAATGATGTAAATGGTCAGAGGACCATGAGGTTGTTCATGTATTGTCCTTCAGTGGACGGGGTAGCTTCTTCGGGAAGCAGCTAAAGTTTTGGTTTCGCCTAACGGCCCTTTGCCAGAGGGTCGGGAGGACGTAAGAAAAAGAAGTCTGGACAAACCTAAACCAGTTGGTTAAAAACTGAACCATAAAACCTAAACTGACCAACTACAGAAGTGCAAGGACTTTGGTGCAGTGCCTCTTTCATTACTTCAGTTTTGTAATGTGTAACCATAGATACGTTTCCTAAGATATCATTGGCAGGTAGACTTCTTCATTAAAAATAGGTAAAGAAGGTTCTATGCGAGCATCTTGTTAAAATTTTCAGTGTTTTAATTTCTCAGGGCATTTGTAGAAAGATTAACTATGGAAACTTGGGAACATTTTTTGCAAAGTAAAGTAAGTAAAGAGCATCAATTGGCTTTCAATTGATGAATGGTTCTTGTTTTTGAGTGATGGAGACTTAAGTTCCTTCTTTTGTTAGTAGTATGTTTTAAGACCTTACCTTCCAAATTTGATCTGTCTGCAAGTTGCTTGAGGTTAACAGAAAAAATAAAGATGGAAACATTATGCACTCTTTTAAGTTAAGGAAAATTTGAACTCTGAAGATTTTATGTCTTTTGTCATTTCTTCTTTCAGAGAAACTACTTATAGCTAACACAAACTATAATGGTAACAGTAATATAGTTTATTTGATTGCATGCAACCAAATTTCAAAGCTGCTTTTGCATTTGTATTAAAAAATCATCGCATGAAGAAACATTAGCACATAGGGAGATCAATCATTGCTGCCACAGTTTTAGGGAATAACTGAGTTTTCCAACTACAGCACTTGACCACTGCTGTTCATTTATACCATTATCTGCTGTATTGAACAGCAGTTGTGCATACTTTTCTGGTAAAATTGATTCCCAACGATTTAGGGGTTTAAAGAACAAGTTTCAAAATTTTTTGAACTTCAACTGGCAAAATGGGGATGACATTGGAAGCAGGTTTGTACACAAATGTGCCATAGTTTATTTACAAACGAGTGGGTCTTAGCTATGTGGTGGGCATGGTAGATAAAGGTGATAGAGATCAAAGCAAATGCTGCTTTAACTCTCTCTTAAAATCCACTGATCAAAGGATAGGTTGCTTTGCTTTCATGTTGGACATGTTTTGAGCATGTGTAGGCTAATTACTATTGATAACAGTTCTTAACAAGGTTGGACATGCAATGATTCATTTACTTCCTTTGCTTGCCTCATCACCAAAATTTATAACATTTCCAACACACATAATTCCCATTATAAGAACAAAGATTACATCACATCATAGTTACTATACCAATCCCTGCAGGGGCGCAAATCTCTTTTTGAGAGTGGGGGGGGGGGGCCGAAAATGCTTATGATGTGCCCATGAGTTTTAAACTGTGCAGGCATGGCTGGCACCGCGAGCGCGAAGCCCCAAAGGGCCCCAGGTGGGATCAAGGGGCAAAGCCCCTGTGGGGGTCCAGGGGGCGAAGCCCCCGCAAGCTCTTGTGTTCTAGCATTTCCGAAGCTTCAGGAAAAACTGTTTCGAACGGAAAAAAAAAAACGAAAAAAGGTGACCAGGTTTTAAGGTCTACTCAAATTTTTGGGGGGCCAAATTATGATTTGGCTCCCCCACTTTTTCACTTGAGGGGGCAAAGGCCCCCCTTCCCCCCCCCCCCAGGATTTGCCCCCATGAATCTCTGGTTTGAAACTTCGCCAACTGACTGCTTATGTTGAGATCCCGGTTTTTGTCAGTGATGTGACGTTGATAGTGCACAAGAGCCTTGTTTTTGGACGCTCCATACATACTGTATATTTGCAGACAAGGTAAACTGATTTCTTTGAGAGTCTCTTGCAATCAATTATCAAACTGCAATGACTTCAATTGTGGCGTATATTATTGCAAAAGGTTTGATTAAGATTTCTGTCTTAAATTAGAATGACCGTAAAGTGAAAATAACTGTACACAAACTAAAATAGCAGGACAATCGAAGGCTGGGCTAGCATCAGTAACTTGGTAAGCACACTCAACAATTCCATGATATTGCGAAGCATAGTAGCAGTCACACTGTATAAAGTTAGACTAGTTGGATTACACCATTTTAAAAACGAGTGTAACGGTTCATCAGACGAGTGTATTATACAATATATATCAGTAGTTATGGTCATTCAAAATTTTGGGAAGCCCACCTAGTGTAATGAAGTAGGTCTACCTCACCCTTACTGCACACTGACTGCAGTATGATAAGCCTGTATGGCCTACTGAATGTCCTCAGCGAATGTCTCCAAACATCAGGCCTCGGAACCAGGTTCCGAAAAAAGAGAGAAAGAAACCTGAGAATGTAGGATTTCTTCATTTATTCAAAAATCTTAAAAACTCACTGATAAGGAGGCCTCTTGCCGTTCCTTTTTAGCCCTTGGGTCAGCTTTAATTTCACTTCCCAGCAGAAACAGTACGTCACACAGTGGAGCCATATCACTACTGATCGATAGTGTCCATCTTCAAAGTCACATGATGAACTTTTTTGAAGTGCTCAACATGCTTCTACTGACAGATAGGGATGCACCTAACAAAAAATATGAAGGTACATACAGCTTTTACGTCTGTGCATACTCAGTGTATGCAAGGAGTTTCGGAACCAGGGAAAGGTACAATTACTATGATCACATTCATCTTTCTCACTCTCATTCCCATGCTGCTAATATAAAAAAAAAAACTTGTACCATATGATTGTGCTTATTATGCTTGCACAGATAACTATGGCAAACTTCTCAAATCAGCATCTTGAACAGCATTCCAAGATTATTACTGTATGTGCACTGTAGAAAAAATAGGGGAATCAAAATTATATTTAACCAGCAGTAGACCTAAAGGGAATGATCTTTCAAAGTACAGGTGGATATTGGCATGTATCATTATAAATTACACAAGCACAAATGTAGATAGCTGGTTTTTGTACTGACTGGGGTGCATGTACACTTGTACTGGGCATATATGTGTGCTGTCTGGTTTATGCATGTAGTACTACCATGTCTCATTGCTTTCCCATAAATGACAATGCATGATGTAAATGCATAAATGTCTATTGCATGAATTTCCAATGTTAAAATTTTTAAAGCAACTTTTTGCATACTTTTGAAGAGTCTTCAAGACAAAATTAGTATGGTTTGTTCCTGTAGTTCACTTGTTCTGTCATAATTACTGCTTGCTGTAAAATGAAAATAAAGACTGTCTGCGCTTTTCTTACATTCAATGATCATAGCCACTCTTTAGTACTAGATGGTCATACATTTGCACAAATGGACCTTCAGTTTGCAGATGAGGTCACAGAATATAAACCAGGGCCCTCCAAGAGAGGGAACCTAACACCAACTGGTATAGATAGTTGGTTTGTGCTCTGAATGGATCATACACACATATTCTTTTAAGTGGGCGTGCAAATCCATCATGCATGCAGTGTGCTTTTTTGTTTTAGGTTTAACTCCAAATGACAATGTGTGACATCAGTGCTTGCTTGCTTTGTTTGGTGTTGGTTATAAATGCAACTCATTTGCTCTGCAGTTACTTCATTACCTGTCAGTTGGTATATTAATTAAAGCTCTCAAGGTGTCTTCTTTTTTCTAGCAGTAGTACTTCAGTCTATATTTATTACATGTTGACACCTGTCAACTATACTGTACTCCATCAGCAGCTACTATTCTTTATGCATTCATGACTTAACAAAGTTTTAGTTTATATTCTGTTGTAATTTTTGTGAGGATTGAGCTTATGACCAGACCCAGATATAGTCTTAACAGTGTTTTGTGGGATTCATACCACATGCTTAATTCTTGTTAAGAAAGCTTCATTGAACGTTTTGAGTCTCATTAAAGTTAAGTTCTTTACCTTTTTGCAGCTTACCTAATCACTTTCATTAACGTCAATAGCTTTGAGAAATCAAATCACCTCCAAATTTCAACCTCCTCCTCTCCACCTTCTTTAAAGAAAAATATTCTAGAAGAGGTGGAACTTGCCTGAACAGCTGAAAAGTGAACTTATATTCCCCTCTATTTGAATAAGTCAATATTTATGCAAGACAATTTCTTCTACAGGTGATAGAATTGATCTTCTTCTCACCTGTGTCTTTCATCTCTGCTACTTCTTTGTCATCGCATTCATCCTGACCTTTCTTGGAACACCTGTGACTTCTAGGCTCATGGTTATTCTTTTAGTACCTTTAAATGCCTTGGCTGAGATCAACCATGGTTGTAGTCTGGATTTTGCATCTCTCACCCTAATTATTGGTGTCATTATTTCAGGTAAGTGAATTTTACTGTATTTATCATGTGCGAGTAATGTAGTATGGTTGCAACCTGGGGACATTGAGTGATAAAAGCATGAACCCCTGTGAGTGCATTACTCAGTTTTAATGCACAGGACCAGAGTTGTTTAAACTTGCCCTACATGCACAACAATATTTTGATTTAAAATTGAGTAGCCTGAGATGAGAGTGTTTATATGGGATAATGCATGGTCATCTGACTGTAATGGACCATAAGAAGTTAGGGGTTATCACGTAGTGTGATTGAAGGAGCACCAACACTGAAAGAAAATTTTAGTCTAAGATCCATTTAGGACGATGATCAACTCCTACCAAGACTATTTCCTACATGCAAATTTAGCCATAAAGACAATTTTCCCTCAGACAGTCTCTTCCTCAGGAAAATTTCGATTGCACTTAGGAAAAACCATTGTTCTCTATATGAGAAATTTCTGGGTAGTTTTTTGGGAAGAGATAACAATGTCAAAATGGTAGCCTAGTGAAAATTGTTTAGTAAGAGGAGGTTTTGAAAGAAACATTGAGGAAACTTCTTTTATTTGCAATATTGGTAATACATATCCATTTTATTTCAAACCATACCCACTTAAAATACATTGTAATTCATACTGTCAGACTGTTTTCCTTCATTTTGCTGCAATCATGTTAAAATAAGTTATTTTTTCAATTATGTAGCAAGAATTTTCCTTTGATGTCATTGATATTTATGAAGCTTTTGTATTGCTCTTCTGCCGTTCATTTCTTCTGTTAAATTTGAAAAATGAAGCACTGGGTACTAGAGAATGCGGGGAACGGGGCATAAAACTTTGAAAAGTTCTATATTATCATATAAATTGAACAACTTAGAATTAATTCTCTCTCTCCCTTTTTTTTATTTTGCCTGAAGTAAACTTAGGGGTGAAGTGTCTTAGCAGGAACTACAGAACTGGGGTTTTACCCCCTCCCACACCAAGAGAAGCAACTTGTCTCACTTGCCAAGCTAATCCCCTCAAACTTTCTCCTATCCAGCCAATGTAAGTTTACTCAAATTATTTTTATTATTTCAGTAATATTTGTATTTTACATGATTAGCTGCCAAATCATATTTCTCCTTCCACTTATAGCCCATGGTTTAAACCATTCCCAAGTACGAAAGAATATTCATTGTGTCACATAAGCTTTGTTCTGAAGTAACTGTACAGTAAGTGTATTCAGTTTTTGTGTAAGACTGTAGGCACACAGGATGTAATGTGAAATATTACCTAACCCATACAGTAGGTAGTAGAGTAACTTCATGACAAGCATACCTTCCTGCTTCTGAATGAAAAAGGTGAAAATATGCATGATGAAACTTTCCTTCTTACTTTTTGTAACATCATCCTTCTCTGCCTGATTACATCTTATCCCCTCAGGGGTGAAATGAAGCACGCTGCATAAACGCTTGATTTTGTCATGTTTCACATCTGATTACTTGATTGACAATAACAGATATAGTACAATACATAAAAAGTTTCGTAACATTTGGGGTTAGCTAACAGGTCAGTCAAGTATGTGTTAATTTCTTTACACCCAATATGAACACAATGAAAGCTAGATCACTTGAGGACACAGATCATGTAGCAAACCCAAATACCAGTTACACCCCACACTGCCTTTGATCTACAGGGGTTGTCTATGTTGCACATTTAAGAAGCAACGTGACGGCATGTACACTAGAATGTAAGCTGAGTACTAACCGAGTAGGACACTACACTGTGGGTTTCATAATGAAGTAAAAAAGAAATGAAAGTTTTGTCATCCAGTAGCAGTTTGAACCCTCAGTTCAGATTGAAAAACAATCTTTCCTCACAAATACTGTTTAGGGCACAGTGTATTTAAATGTAATTTTTGCAACAGCAGGGCACAACAAGTAGGACTAGAAGAAGTGTCAGAACATGTGGTAACAACACCTTAAAGCAACAGTCTCACATTTCAAACCAAAAGTTGATTCTGTTGTTTGTGCTTGAAGATTTGAATCACCCTCACTAACAATGAAACATTTAATAGTTATTGTACTAACCCTGGTGTTACCTTGGAAGTATCAAGGTAGCACTTGTTCTAAGGACAGTCCTATGGCATATTTTTGGAACAAGATTTGAAAAATAATTTTTGATTGTCACTTTTAGTTTCCTTCACTTTATCTCTCATGAAAGCCAATGAAAATCCAGTAGAATCGAAGTTAGACTAGTTATTGTGGAATGGGATGAGTGGTGTGTTAGTATCAGCACTACCATTCCTGATGCAATTTGGTCTTTCTACACTATTTTTGTTTTGGTGTATTGAATATTCCTAAAGTAGTGCACTCTTATTGGCTGAGGTGGGATTAAGTGGATTAATGATTGTAACCCATTATTATCAAGGTTAATAATTTAATTTTATTATTCGTATGGAAATATAGGAAAATTTGGCAGAATTTTCTTATTGAAGATATTTTATTTGTCCTGATTATTTGAATGGACTGTTTTCAACTTGGCATTGTACTCATGCAAATCAACTGTCCTAATAAGGCCATAAATGACTGGGAAAAACCATTTTGTAAAGAGCTAAATAACTTTGCAGCAGGAAAAATGATAGAGTTGTGTGACATTTTTTCCTATACAGTAACAGCAATGACACCATTGCCAGTATGCATTTGAACCTTACCTCAAAAACTGTTGGGGACTTGTCTGAAGATGAAAATCAAGATTCCAGAGATTGGTATGAGAATGATACCAGTATGTTGACAAAAGATGAGACTACACTTACTGCTGAGCTGGAATCTCTGATTAGGAACAAAGATACCAGTAAGATTCATCAGAGTACAGTTGTTCAGAATTTGTCAAGGTAACGTAGTACAAATAATCATGATGCTAGAAGTGAATAGCAAGTTTTAGCCATCTCAAGCCTGCAACTAATAATCCAGAATCTATCAGAGAACTTCCTGTTCAGATATCTTGAGATCAATATTAGTTAAAAGTGTTTGCCCCCTTCAAAGAATTTGCTCAATAGAGCAATAAATTGGTTTAAACGAGGTTAACTGCCGCAATTACAGAGGCAAGCTTCACCCGAGAAAATGCCTTTTTCTTGGGTAGCATTGGCTTAAATGTCCCATTCAATTCTAGCAGCATGTATCTGGAAAAGATTATGCAGTGTTGTAAATTTCCTGATTGCAGAAAGTTGGAAGACTCGACCAACAATTTCATGAAATCCATTTTGCTTAACAATGTGACTTAAATCACCATAGCTAGAATGGCCAAGCTTGGGGAGAGTCTTTTCCATCTTTTGAAATCTTTGTACATAAATGAAATGTTTGCTTCATGAAGATTTGAATGAGTCTCCCTCCTCCTGTGAAATTTTTTTCAAAGGGGCATGTACCCTCTCCTTAAAGCCCTCCCTGGGCTAATAATTATTGATAACAGTTTCAGGAAGTATGAAGACCTCTAACCTACAGACAGTCCTGGAAAATAAAGTTTTAGGAAAGAGACCTGTACTTCCCTTACATTTCTGATTATGTCATTATTGCATTATTTATGCTTGTAAGATCAGCAGCATTTCCTCTGCTTATAGTCAGTGATATATTAAAAAAAAATGTTCTTCTCATCTTTCAACCATTGAAAGATTGCAATATGTCACACACTTACAGTATATCTTCCATAAAATGGTTTTTGATTTGCCATGGTCTAGATGCGATTTGACTGATAGGGAAACAGTGCCTATTCAAGAAAAAGATAAGTGGAAAACCCCATTCACTGGTTTCATTATCATAAACATTATTGGTCTGGTGGGCCAAAAAACAAAAATTTAGAACAAGAAACCAAAGGGTTTATCTTTGCACCACACAAATGATTGAGTATTGACTTCTTAATTGTTTTATGTTTTCAATGAGAGAAAAAATTACAGCATGCAGTCTTGATTGTTTGTTTGCGACATGTTTGTGACATCAGTTGTTAACACGATATCTCAGCATGAACAGTGGAATAAGAAAAACAAACCTGCCAAATGAGAGTTACTGTTACTCACTTATTGCACTTTGGATTCGACCATGGATTCCATTTGTTTTAATTGTATAATATCCCACCCATTTACACATGACTCTCTGGCACCATTGGCTACCTACTATAGAGGCTTTGCAATTATGTCACAGATCCACCATGCTGGAGGCAATCATGTTTGCCTTATTACACATGAATTGGTGCTGAAGGCACTGCACAGTGTGCACTGTGGTATGTGCGGTGTATGCACATTCACTGAAGAAGTGTGTCGAGTGTGATCTACTTGGTAGTTACATGTACTCCAACATGGCCGCCGGAAAGTATTGTGACGTCATATGATAAGCCTGTATATGTCATGATGAGCCCTGAAAAAATCTTTCTGGGCCAAACACATCCAGCAACAGCATACCTTGCTATGGCTTGTTGTCACAAAAAAAACATTTTAAAACTCAAACCTTTGGTTTTCCTATTAAATACATTCTGGCAAGTTGCTAAATTATTCTTTGCTGGGTGATATCCTCCCACATCACACAGGAATTTTAAAGAGAAATCAAGAGCTTAATCTATCATCATGGTTAAATTTATCACGAGCATATTGGTCTGGGAACACGTCACTGAGTTTTTGGAGTGTCGGCCACTTCTTCATAAATTTACATGCATGTGGGTTTTAACTTCTCAGGCCCTGTTTTGGTTATGTGAACACTTGGTATGTGGGTAACCCATGTCTGCTCCTCACTGTTTCTAGTGAAGGCCACCCTGAAGGGCATTGTCCAGGCCAAAATTAGTCTAAAGTCCCAAATAAATTTAAGGATTTTCATATTTTTTTTTTTTTTTAAGCAATAAAAGGATGCTAATTGGTCGTAGGGGAAGAGGTAAAAGGGTAATAATTGGTACTGGAGGCATAACTGTTCACACATTCTGAATAAAGTTTTTTCAAAAAGTAATAGTGCTTTGTTGCAGTCCCAATTAAGCAGAAGAGCTAGGTGGTTTTTACCAGATCAAGATTGCTGACAACTACCAGTGGTCAAAAAATGAAAATCTGCTCACAGGAAACTTTGAAAAACATTTTGCAAGAATATACTTATACTTAGTTTAGTTGTATAGATGTCTTGCAAGGCCACTTTAGATCAAGTTTTTCATTCAGTTACGAAGATTCTTAAGAGTGCCCCCCCCCCTCCCCATCTCCAGCATGCAATGAGCAGAGCTGTGTACCTACACAAAACCACAAGTTATCAGAACACATATTTTACCATTAAAATGAATGAACACCAGTCCTTGACTTCTGAATTAATAATATGTACAGAACTTTTACATAAAATGAGCAGAAAGTTTTTACTTATTGATGACAGTAAGCTATACAGCTCCCTCTATTGTTTGTGTTTCATTAGAATGTCTGCTGCCCCCACTCCTGAGAAGTCTACAAAAGTTTTTACTCGTTGATGACAATAAGCTATACAGCTCCTTCTTTTGTTTGTGTTTCATTAGAATGTCTGCTGCCCCCACTCCTGAGAAGTCTACAACAGTTCAAATTGATCAAGCAAAGAGACATTTGGGACCAGTTCTGGAGAGCATGCCCATCACTTCTGGCACAACTCTGAGTCCATTTGTGGGGAGAAACAGCTCAAAGTAAGTTTCAGTGTAAATTGCCAACCCACTCAGCAGTTTACTGTACACATGAAAGGGATTATTTATTTGTTGTTGAGAACTATGACTTACATTCTTCATTAAGATTGTATTGGGACAGTTTATTGGCTTAAAGGGATTTTTTTTTCTTTTTATGTGTAGATTGCTTATTGTGTGTAAAGGCTCTCTTATCTCACCCAGGTGGAATATTTCCCACTGCTTGAAGTATTTTACTTTCAAACTCCTCCACAGGTTTAAACCAAACAAACCTGTCTGGCATGTCTCCAAAATAGTGGCACATAATTACTAGCTTGTATTATCTACACTTCTGTAGACCTTCCATGTTGTGTAAAGTAGGGACATGAATCTGGTAATGCCTATTTCAAAATGTGTCGACTCAACTTCTGAAACTATCTCCTATGTTTAGTGTTGCTGCAATGAGGCTTTAAAGTAAAATGACATATGTCTTATGTAAACAGACTTGCAACAGGATCCCCACAAAGGTCCCTCTGTAGTGGACGCACCAAGACTGGTCAGAACTGTCGTCTGTTGTCCTCAAAAGGATCACCATATTGCTACCGTCATTCGGGGGACACAAAGGAGTAGTCAACATGGGGCTTTTGAAGAACCAATTTTGGGATGGCTTCCATCTTTGCTATGAAGTTTTTAATGTTTCTGATTACTGTTGGCTCAAAGGAGAGAAGAGAAGACAGTGGGAACCAAGGAGTTGAAAGCCCTAGGTACAGTATGATGGTATTGACAGTAGAGGCATCAGTCATGTGAGGTTGTAGTCACCATAAGCCTCAAACAGTGTTTCTAATCATGCTGAATTAATTTCCTGTTGTATCAAAAAATACTCTTTAGTATTTAAGCTATTTGGTGGAAGTGAATGAAAGTACATGTAGAAAGCTGCTACTGTCAATACAACAATGGAATTAATATCACCATTAAAGAAGTTTAAGGACCCACAACCCTGCTGAAATAGTAATCTGTTGTAATGAAACAGCTATCAGGTGTATAATAGCATGAAAAATTACATTTGAAATCAAACATAGAGGAGGAAAAGGGGAGCAATGAAAGTGTTGAATAGTTCTGCCACTGCCCTGTCCCCCTACCCCTTCCTTCATTTCAGTCATGAGTGGAAACATTTTGGTTTCACAACAAAATGAAAATAGAAGTAAAAGTTTTGGACAGTAAATATTGGGTTTGAAGTGAACATGATAGTCACATCCTATTTCTTTTCTAATTCTCTGCCTTTTCCTTGATTGCAGAACATGGGATTAGGGTTGTAGCTAGGAGAAAAATATATACCTGACTGTTTCTATATTAGCAGGCAGAACAATGGCCATCCTAGAGAAGGTGAAGGGGATTTGTAATAAGTGCATTTTATTGTCACAGTAGTCAGGTTTTGTAATATAATGTAACATTACCAAGTGAAATTATAATTATTCCCTTTAAATTTATACCATCCAACTTACTATTTGGATAAGAAGGGTATTTAACAAAATTTCAAACATTCAAATGAAGGCAAATATGTATATGGTGATGATGAGTAGTGGTACACTGGAACAGGGTTTGATCTTTGGTTTAAAGAGGAGTTGTGGCTGGAAGAAGAACACTTGCCTCTGAGTGCCAAACAATATTATTGAGTGTTGGTTGCCATGCATGGCTGGACCCTGCCAATGATAGCTACAGTCCAAATCACTGGGTTCTTGCCAGAGTGGGGAAAGGGTAATTTTTTCCCATCTCCCTCTTTCAGAAGACATCCCCCTCTTTCAGAAGACATCCCCCTCTTTCAGAAGACATCCCCCTCTTTCAGAAGACATTCCCCTCTTTCAGAAGGAGGTGGGAAAATCCTCTCCCTCCCCTCCACCCTTTTCATTTCAATAAAAATTGAAAAAAAATGTCAATAACTTTATTTCTTACTTAGAAAGAGGACACTTTGGCAGCAATGTTTGAACTTATGAAACTAAATGGCTTTTTAAACCCTTCAAAGTGCACCTTGCAGGGGACTTGAAGCAAGCTTTTGCCCCCCTTAAATTTCCCCTGCCTTTTTTTTGTTGTGTTTCTGGAAGAATCCCTGAATTGGGATGTTTTTTTCAGATATTTCAGTCAGTTTCATTACTGAAACACTTCTAAGCAATTTTATTTTTATCACCGTGGGAATTCTTTTGATGATTTTGTTAGAAACGCTCATTTGCTGATATTGATATGGAATTAATTTATCCGACACATTACAAATTTTACTTTATGGTAACTGTCCTCAACTCAATAGTACAACACAGTACTGCAAATCATAAATAAACAGATATAAATAGGAATATGAAAACTTTGTTAAAATTGCCAAAAAATTTGTCATTATATGATACAAGCAGTGCCTCTCAATAACCTTGTGTAACCTTTTGTTTATAATAAAAATGGAACCAGTTTTGGATAGAAAAAGAAGTTTTGAATATTTGGTGAATCAGCTCACAGTTTTAGACTTACATTTTCATTTGACTATTAAGTAGCCCTGAAGGTATACAAAAATTGCTCACATTTAGGTGAAGGGCCACTTGCCCCATTTAAAAAGTTCAAAACCCATTTGTTAAAATCCTCCTTAAGAGATTGGTTTTTCAGAACAACTATTCTTGCTTTTGTTAAGTATGACAGTTTGATAGAGCTCTTCTGAGATGTGGGGTGTGTAGAAGGTAAAATAGTTGAAAAGCTTGAACATTCTGAGGGAAAAATATTTATTTGTGTCATCAACGAAAAAGGCAAATTGCAAGGATACTGACATATTAAACCTGGAGGGTATATGTGGCTTACCCAATGATGCTGTTCCCAGATCCGGTAGATAAGGAAAAAGACTATAACACCATCTTTGCAGGGTAGAAGACCTGTAGCTGCGTAGTTCATTATTTCATGAGGGCTGCAACAGTCTTGGGAGAATATTTTGCAGAGGAGCTTCCACAAGTGCCTAACAGCAGAAGTTCCTAGTCCATTCTTCTCAGATTGAAATATCTTTATCATATCAGCCTTTCTCAGTTTCTCATTGTTTCTGTCATGAAAGATAACAATGTTTAAAAGTAAAAAGTTGCATAATTTGAAGTTCGTTTAAATCAATCTTTTTGCATGATTTTTCGAAGCAAAATCTACATGTTAAAAATGCCACAAGTAATTGTAACTATGAATTTATTCAAAATTGGGTGACTGCTCATTCAAGTGGTCTGCACTTTCACTTTGATTAAAATTGAAATGGGGTGACTGCAATTTCCATCTGAGTAAACTCAAAATGGGGTGACTGCAATTTCCTTCTGAGTAATCTCAAAGTGGGGTGGTGGCAATTTCCCTTTGAGTAATCTCAAAATGGGGTGACTGCAGTTTCCTTCTGAGTAATCTCAAAATGGGGTGACTGCAATTTCCCTCTGAGTAATCTCAAAATGGGGTGACTGCAATTTCCCTCTGAGTAATCTCAAAATGGGGTGGCTGCAATTCCCTCTGAGTAATCTCAAAATGGGGTAACTGCAATTTCCCTCTGAGTAATTTCAAAATGGAGTGACTGCAATTTCCCTCTGAGTAATCTCAAAATGGGGTGACTGCAATTTACCTCTGAGTAATCTCAAAATGGGGTGACTGCAATTTACCTCTGAGTAATCTCAAAATGGGGTGACTGCAATTTCTCTTTTAGCAAACTCAGTATGAAGTGATTGCAACATCATTTTGATTAAGCTTTTTTGTGGTTTCATTTTTTCACCATTCATTTTTTTATACAAACATTGACAACCTTGACAAGAATATTTGCTTGCATGTTTACAGTACTTGTTTGTTTGTCTGTTGGTTTTGTTTAGTTTGCATTTTGGTTCAGCCTTTGTTCTTTTGTTTAGTTTGCATTTTTGTTCATTCTTTGTTGCATTTTTGTCTGGTTCTGTTCATTTTAGGTACATTTATGACATTTGAATGTTAGGCCAAAAAGTAAAAATAAGTAGTGCATGGGTCCTAATTCTCCCACATCATGCCCAACCCATTTTAAATGGTAGGTTGTGGAGAAGGACAATGCAAGTTGAACCTCGGATTAATAGAGGTAACAAAGGGTGGGGTGGGAGTAAGTTTTCACCTCTTTGTAACATGATGTGGAGGGGGCAGAATATTGCCCATGCTTTCCCCATTCCATGTTGTTTTTGCTACACATTCCATTCCCTTGTCATTATAAATAATATTTCTTACCTGTAGACAGAAATCCCTTCAAAAGGAAGTTTGTTTAATCACCTGCTTCATAGTACAAAAAACAATGGAAACAATCAGATACTAAGGAAAAGCTTGAGAGAAACATTTCCAGCTGGTTTAAGCTGAGGAGCCCTTTGAATATCGATGAAGAAGTCACGTTTTTTTTTAAGATTCAGCGATAACTTAAGAGTGTTGTCATGGAGTTAGAGCAGGCTTCCTCAAATGGCGGCACACAGGCCACTTGTGGCTCATGGCATGGCATGGCATGGTTTGGAGTGGCCCCCAAAAATAACTGGGAGAATATTGAAAAATCAAACTTTTTATAACTTTGCTGATAAGAATTATTCTGTCACAAAAATAGGTTAACGAATCTGTCACTTTCCACAGATTGACTTCTCACACCCACAAGGCCATAATTACTTCTTGTTTATCTCAAGATTCTTGTTATTCAAGAAAATAAACTCACCATCACTGTTTATATTCATAGAGTCAGAGCTAACCATACCTAGCCATGGCTCTGTCAACTCACTGTAACAACAGGTGATGTTGTGAATAGATTTTCAGAATTGCACAATTATGCTTTGTCTTGGGCACCACTTGCTAACCCACATGGTAGGTATGGTTACACATTAGGCTAGGTAGGTGGAGAATATTTTTCTTGTTGATAATGTAGGTGTTTACACAGTAGGTACCTGGCCCCCCCTCCCCCCCCCCCCCCCCCACCATCTCCCTGTTTTTCATCTATAAGTGATTCAAATCTCAGGTCCCTTATGGTAAATGTTCCCAATTAAATCTGGTATTGTCAGGATGAAATGATTGATGCTTTTGTCATTTAAACAATGCAGAAGGGTTTCTTACCTGTTCCAGATATCTAAGCTATGAGATCACTACCATTGTACCTGATGGGTACAAATCCAATCAATCATTTCATTCATTCATTCATTCATTCATTCATTCATTCATTCATTCATTCATACAACTCAGTGCCTAAATACGTTGCTGTTTTTATATTGTTTTCAAGTGTTTTTAATACAACTGGATACTCCCTTCATTCACTCTGTGGAATACTCTACTTAACTTGATACCCCAATATCCTTATAATGAAAGTAAAGGATTGTTTTAGGTCTTGATTAAAAATTGATTTGTTACAGGTGCAGTAGCCTTAAGCAATTCAGCACTTTGGTCATTCGGGTTTGCCCATATTACTGACAAACATAAGTAGTGGCCATTGAACAGTGTTTTGAAACATCAAGCAAATCCTACGAATCTTGTGGTTTGAATGTGAAAGTGTGTGTTACTCAATATGAGTTTCACAATTCATTAGAAACAAAAGATTGTCTCATGATTTAAAGAAAAAAATGCATCTTGAGCAAAGGTACCAGCAAACATTAATGTTATGGGATTCAGTATTTGTGGGATGCATTGGCTGATTAATGTGTTTAGTATCAAAATGAGCTACACTCATTGTTACAAAGTATGCCTGTAGATTACAGAGTAAAATTGGTTTTTGATGAAGATTTAATTGTGAACAACCAATTAGAAATTTTCCATAGTATTAAATATTAGACATCCTTGGTCCATGGAAAAACATTTTTTTTATTTATTTTTTTATTTATTTTTTTTTTTCATGTGCATTTTGCATATGTAGTATTTCTCTGCTTTTCATGTTGGAGGGAAACATCATATGAAAAAACATGTATTAAGGGGACATTGTACAAGTGGAAAATTTGTTTTGCCTTAAGGTTACACACACTATTTTGTATAGGAATACAAACTTTATAAACAAATTTCTCCCAACTGCCCTGTTCAGCTTTATATATATTTTACATTGTAGATCTCAAAAGTCATTCGAGGTCACCAGCAGTAAAACTGCAAAACCATAAAAATACTGAGTTCATAAAAAAGTGATCTCAAGATAGCAGGGACTGACAATTTTAATTTTTCGGTTTATAGATTAATCACATTGATAAGGAGAACCCTGGCATTTTTTTGGAGGTCAAAGGTCATTAAGGTCACAAGAGTTAATATAACTGCAAAAAACTTCCCCCAGAAAAGTTTTTTCCCTTCAAGGTCATATAACTTGAAAATGACAAAATTGATGTTCCATGTGATAAGCATTAAAAATGATGAAAATCACTGAAATTGCCATCAAAGATTGACCAATTTTTATTTGGACTTAATCATGCATAATTATGAGCTTATTTTGCAAATCTTGTGTGTGATGTCTAGGGAGAGGCATGCCTTATACGGCTGATGTTATCCTTTGTTTTTGCAGTCACTTCATTTCTAGGACAATTTTGTAACATAGGTATGTCCAGAAGGTTTTTATTTTGGAAGTTTAAATTGTGTCCTTGAAAATCAGCAGCATCAATTACCAAACCATAAACTATCTGATGAATAATTTAAAGATAAGTATTAAAGGGATAACAAAAGAAATGTCAACACTGTGCAATACTACTCCATGTCATTATTTTAGCACAAAATACAAGTTATTCAAACTTTGAATAGGTATATCTTGAACATTATAAAAGGTAGTGACATAATTTTAGATGAATTTTCCTTCAGAAACCTAACTCTTTAACTCCCAAGTAAAGTCGGGACTTTTTGTTGAGATACCACACTATCTTTTAGTTCCTTGCCTGGCTACAAGCCTGAATGGCTTGTTAAAGGTAGTGTGACACCAAAAATGACAAAGTTGGGTATTTGATGTAAAAAGCATTAAAAACCCAGAAAATTGCCACAATTTCCATCAAAATTGGTTAAAAATTGGCCATTTTACAGGTTTATTTCTGATTTGCACTTCATCATGCATAAATATGAACTAAATATGTAAATTTTGTGATGTCATGGGAGGGACATACCATATGTGGCTAATGTTACCCCTTGTTTTTGCAATCTTCATTTCAACGGCAGTTGAAACATTAGTATTTCCAGGCTGAAGGGTTGATTTTGAAAGTTATAATTGTGTCTTTGAAAGTCATCAGTATCAATCACCCAACCATAAACAATCAGATGAGTGGTTGAGAGATAATTAATACAGGGTTAACAAAAGAAATGTCAGCACTGTGCAGCGCTGAGCATCACTATTTTTGCATAACCAACAAGTTGCTTCAAAAACATAGAAACTTTGAAGAGTTGTGTCTTGAGAACTTTAAAAGATATTGATATAATTCCAAAAGGATTCATCCTCAGGAGACCTTGCTCCTTAGCTACCAAGTAAATTCATGGCTATTTGCTGACATATCACACTACTGTACCTTTAACATGGTGTATTTCAACATAGCATTTGATATTTGATTTATAGATAAATTTGTAATATTGAGTAAATTAAACCCATTGATTTTTGTGGCGGTCAGTGGTCATTCAAGGTTATCTGTGGTGAAACGAAAAAGACCTCGTAAATGGCATGTAAATGTCACAAGAAAACCAAATTGTTTTGACAGAGATGAGAGGTCATGTCAAGTTGCTAAGGTCAATGATCATCCATGTGTGGTCATCAGAGATCAAAAAGGATAATTCCTCAAGAATTTCTACAGATAATTGTCTGGGGTCATCATTCAGAAAGCAAAATTTTTCAAGAATTCCCAATATGATCATCTTGGGTAACTAGAGTTCAAAAAGCAAAATTTCCCAACAATTCTCAGTCTCAATCAAAGCTAAATTTCCCAACAATTCTCAGTCTCAATCAAAGCTAAATTTCCCCAGAAATCCCAAGATTGGCAAGGCATCACTACCCTCTGCACTTTGCGACAGAAGTTTAAGAACACAGCCAGAAGTTAACTTTGTAGGAAGAATTCTTACTGTCTACTGCAAGGTTTTTTACCTTTTTCACCTATTCGCTGTAACTTATACTGTAAAGTAGCTATTACAGTTTGTCATCTGCTATCTTTGTTAAGTGAAACTAAGAATAGCCTGGTATAGATGACGAGTCATTTGCAGCAATCCTGTTTGTTCTGTGTGATGTCTTGTTGAAGAAAGTGAGTGAAGATGGACACATTTTTTAGGTTCTGTTTTCAGCTCTTCATAAGTTTTGGTTGCCATGTCATCATTTTTCCCTCAAAAGCCTCAAAATATAATCCATATCCTTAATTTCTACAAATCAAGGAAACATATGAAAGAAAAACATAGTCATTTAAGATAGTAGATGCTGATTGTTTTCTATTAAATTGATCCCACAAAACCATAAATGATGTTGGTTTCTCTCCATGAATGGGCAATTATCCATCAGTTATTATTCTTTATCCAAAAAATTACTAAAGAAGAGAAAACTGTAACACAAGATGATGCTATGTAGGAGCCATCTATAAAAATTTGATGGGATTGTTTTTTAAAACTTTTAGTGTAGTCATTGTTATCAGTCTCTTGATCTGTTTTTCTGAGATTTATAGGACTTTATGATTGGTTAAGCACAGCATAGTACAGTATTCTCAAGATGTTGCATTTTCTGTATCTTCAGATAGATCTGTGTAGCAACAGGACTTGTGGTTGGTAATCAAAATATTTTAAGCTTAAAGATTTAACCGCTGTAGTCTTCCTGTGAGGAGATCCAGGTGTGTGTGTTTGTTGGGGGTGCAAGGAAGTGAAAATAGAAAAGGAAATAGAAAGTGATTCATATTTTTTTTTTTTTTTCAAAGCTAGGTTTCAAGGAATGAAGGTGAAGTTGAACTATACAGAAGTTGCAAAATGGACACTAGGGTGCTAGCTTTGCCCATTAGAGGAAATGCCCATTAGCCAGAATTTAGAAAAAGTCCAAAACAACTGATCCCCTTAACTCTGTTTAGCCTAACTTCCTGGCAGACATGAACCTCATCTTGGCTTCTGAGACCTTACAAATTGAAATTCACCTATGCCTGACACACTGAAAAGGTATGCTGTGCCAAAAGGATGCCCTCCCCCAACAAATCAATTAGGTGGCCTAATCCTTCTTACCTGAGTTGCCATTGGCAAGTTGGGTAAGAGTAGGTAATGGGGAATTCCTGTCATCCTGCCATCACTGGTCAAGAGAAACTGTACCTATCATAATTGGACCTGTCCTTAAACTGAAATCATGGTGGTAAAAGTAAATATTATCCTTTAAATGTTAAGCTGTTTCATGACCACCACAGTTCAAAACTGACTTTTTTTTCAGGGAGCTTTAATCACCTGTCTTTTCCATGCATATTGTGCCAGACGTAAAACCCAGTACAACTGGACTGTCCAGTCACCCCATTTCCCAGGACTACATCATCATATTATGTACATACCATGGAGCTCCATGATTTGGTATAATGGATTCTTTTATTGTTTTGTCTATACAACTTCAAAAGGCAATCCACAATTTCTATTCCCTGAACCAATAATTAAAGGCAATGTAATACCTTGCCTAGCTAGCACCATGGATGTCATTTTTCAAATCAGATTCCCAATGATGAGACACTTTGAGTGAGACATTTAAGCAGTCACTGCACACTTGGAACAACTGGAAAATGATTAAAGTTATCAAACTACTTTGTAAATTCACTTGCAAGTATTTTTTTTTTTTATTACATTACATCATTACTACACATGAAAAATTAAACTCCTGTATAAAACATATGAATTGAACAGTCTTATGTATAAAAATCACAAAGTTTCTTAAAATGAAGTTTTCATGTTGTAGTAAAATGAGTGACATATTTTCCTCAGACACTTGGTGAGGGAAACATCAGATTTGTGACACTCTTCCTTTCTGTCCTTCAATTGTTGACTGACTTGTATGTATGACGGACTTTAATAGACCTTACAAAAAATCTATCTTCTTGCAAAAAAAATTTTTGTGTGAAAGGTGGCATAAATGGTATGATTAACTCAGTATTACAGGAATTTTCTGTGAATATGGTCACACTGTGGAACAGCTAGAATTTCTAAAATCATTTGAAAGTAAGGAAAAGCAAGAAACTGTCACTTCTAGTATTTTGTTGTGCAGTGTGCAATTCAAAGGATGTTATCAAGGCACCAATCCAGACATTTCAAAAAGGAGGGGGGAGGGGGTCTGACAGTCTCTTTGAATATTCACCTTGGAATAGAAGGAAGGAAGGGGGCTAGGGAAAAGAGGAGACCTAGGCCAGGAAATCTCAGCTCCTCTTCCTCCACTCAGATCCATGCCTCTTAACTCAATCTTTATACTTCACCAGAGCTAATATATGTTATGTATTTTTAATTTGAATGATAGAAACTAATTTACCGACAGTACACTCCCATGATCTATGAATTGCCTGTTACTATCAAGAGTCATTCCGTAAATTTTGTACTCTATACAGAAGTGAAAACATACAATTTAAAATTACTTTAAAAATTTCAGTTTGCCTCATGAAAGTAAATGTAAGAAAAAAAAGTATAAAAAATAAAGAGTAATTGAAAGGAGGAAGAAATAATCCTAGTAGCCGTTTTTTTTTTACATAAAAAATGTGACACATTTCTGTCTGTTGCATAATCATGATAAATTGTTTGTTTGTGCACTTAAAAAATCAATGAAAGAACTTGAATCCAAGAAATGATAGTCCATGTTCATTTTTGTCAATAATTGTGATAAGTGTTGTTAATTATTATGCACCATATCTACTTTCACATATTCAATTATTTATTGGATATCATATGTATATCCACATGATTTGCACAATGAGCATAAAGTCACTAGTTAACTATAAAATGAAATAGTTATGTGTAATAGTGGTATGTTCTGTGAAATAAACAAAACTCTTTTATACCACACTTTTTTGTGATAATGAGCCTCCATTGTGTTAACTACGTTTTCTGTTTTTTCTTGCTTCAAAAATAAATCAATCTTTTATGTTCCATTCAATGTGATTTTTTTTTTTTCAATTTGATTTTATTTGTTAGAGTTGTACACATCTCCACTTATAAAATTCTGGCTTTATATAATGGGACCTACGGCCTGTTTCCACTTGTGAGTCACTTTCTTCTTATTCAGTTGCTAATATCTTCTTAGTTTTCTCAAAGAATGTTTAATGAGTAGTGCAATGTATTTTGACAGGATGAATATTCAAGCTTAATGAATGTCAAGAGTGAGAAGCTTGCCTCTCAATAGAAAAATTTAAAATGAAATATTTTTCTTCAAGAACAAAAATTTGTCTATTTGCCTACTGTAGAGTAATAAATATATTTTTCACGTATTAAGTATTTCAAGAATGTTGCAATAATTTCAGTTACCTGTATTCACTTTTTGTACTTCATCACTTTTTGCTGGTGCTGGGAAGTTAATTCTTAATAAACCTTTTGACTTCATCATGTGCATTTTAGTAGCATTTTTGAAGAGTACAGTTTGTTTTCAAATGTTTAGCCTGGGACTCTGCGGCGTCAGCATTCCTTGGCACTTAAGTACATAACGAAGCCCAAAAGAAAATTCAGAAACATTTTTGGCTTAGTTCAGAGAGGTCATGACCAAAATATGGATAACAGAAACTTCAGAAAACACAACGCACATTGGCGTGCGCTCCCTCTTGTCCAAATTTTAATGAAAGTTGTCCTATAGCTGGGGAAAATTCAACGTTGGAAGTTTCTTAACGGAAAATCGTATTAAAATACGTGTTCATACGTATTGTACTACATGCATACATATTCTCCAAAGAATTGGAAAGAGGTGCCGTACCAGTTTGCAGTTCCACCCCATATTCACCTGATATGCAGGTTAGTCATGAAACATCTTATAAAGTAGAGAGTTTGTCCACTAAAAACTAGCCTGAGTAAGTGACATATATCATGCAAAATATACCAAGAACCTCTTTAAAAAAAACCTTGGTTTTATAGTTTTGGTGATTTTAACTGTGTGATACAGTAGACTTTCTTACCGCATCCCTTCTTTCCATTCCTCTATATCTCTCTCATAGACGTGTAAACTCATAAACTAGTGGCCAAGGGCTGTTAATTTCAATGATTGAAAAATCACATTGTCCTTATTTTATTTGGAACATCAAGAAACTCGTGTACGCTTGCAGGAGTCTGGAACATATCCGTGCACGTTCGGTTTTGCGCGTGAAGTGATCTCGGGATTGAATGCAGATTAGAATCATCACTTCATTGTGACAAAATTTACGCGCACCTCACCAACGTTAACGCTGTTGCCAAACCACTGCTATAGCTCAGTGTGCCAAACAGCCGTGACGTCATTTATTTTTAAAAATAAATGAGTATATTACAAATATATTTCCTCAGATATTTTGTCCCTTCAATAAGAGACATCAAGCCCTATTGAAATATGGGAGGACATACATAATTTGGCATTAACTTTGGTTGACTATTTAAGCGGGGTGCCAACAATAGTTGGCGTGGTACACTCAAGATTTTTTTCTGTAAACAATTTGTGTATGTTTCATTTTTTCTCTTTTCATGTTTTTTATCACAACTTTTCCCAGCGACTCCCAAACAGTTTTTTCTGTTGAAAAGGTGCATTCACTGGGCGAATTGAGGGAGGAAGCGCCCCTAAAATCTCCCAAGGCTTACTTTTTACTTTTGTAGATGGGTCACTTTGCCTTTTCATTTCTACATCATTTTCAGATGTTGTATTGTTTTAAAATCGTTGCAAAATAATAGCAATTTCAAAGTACGCAGTTTCATATTTGCAGATAAAATAACAACGGGGTGATATCAAAGGTCTAAACTATAAGCATGCAGAGCTGCCATTGGCACACTGCTCCCCAAACTTCCATAAAGCCTGAAATTCTGTCACTGCCTGGAAAAATTTTGGCATTTTTTTTTTTTTTGTTTCTTAACAAATCTGGTATGTTTTCAATTAACAGAAAGTCCTGCGCGTTGTTCTTTCCAAAATTTGCTCGAAAAAGACACAGCAATGTCGATGAAAATACAAAGGGATTTCAAAATTTCGGTACACTTTCTGGCAACCTATTCATGGAGAACAATTTCTACTCTGCCTCATAATCCACCACAACACTACGCCTGAAATTGTAGAATTATCGGGCGATAGTCAGTGGCGGCGCTACCGAAGGGGGAAGCACCCCTCCTCAAAAAGGTCAGTTAGGAGTTGGGTAAACCAAAAAACTAAGTAATATACCTCTCCAGAGACTTAGGCCAAGGTTCTCTCACCCAAACAGTACCAATTCTCCTAACCTTCTTACTTAAGCCCCTCCCACAATTGCCTGAAATTTATCCTCATCCAGATACAATCTCAGTTTATTGCTTCAAGCTGAGTATTGAAAAACTCAATTTATATAATCAAACACTCTCAGTACTGTTCATACTGTGTAATATAACATTTGGTACTCTGCATTGTTTGAATTAGCTGTCAATCAAAGAGCTAAGCCAATTGAGAATTTCGGTACCCCCGTACCAAAATTGTAGTTTGGGGTGAGAGGTTTTGTCCTTTAATGTTTAATCCAGCGATATGCTAAAACCTCTGAACTTCCGGGAGTTTTCCCCTAAGGCCCCTACAACCAGGAACGAATGCTTTGGGCTCCATGCGTCCGAAAATTTTGGTCCCCTTCCCCTACAACATTATCATTTGCCCTTAGCTTCTCCCCTCCCCCCCCCCCCCCCAACTTTGACATTCTGTCGCCGTCATTGACGAAAGTTGCAAAAGAGTTGAACGTTGTATTCGATTGCATGGTTAGAGTCAGGGTTAACGAGACATTATTTTTAACGGGTGCCCGCGAAGAGCAACGTTAAAACCGCATTTGAGACATGTTAATATAGGGGATTGTTTTAGTTTAGTATGACGTATTTTTATCGTGTGGGAAATTTTCAAACTTTCCCCCGCTGCCTCTTCTATTCATGAACTGGAGCTTCTAGTCTTTTTTCATGTTTCAGTTTAGTCAATTTATGTTTGTGGCAGGTCCCATTACTAACATTTTATTGGTATAACTAGAGCAGCTATGCTGCAGAATCTCAATACTTTTATGTATGACCAGTGGTTATCATGAAGCAGTGGAATGATGTGTTTAATTTTTCATGCTACAACAGAAAAGAGCAAACATCTTTTTGTTATCAGGTAGTTTCATGCATAAAAATGAAATTGAAAAAATTTCCCATATCACATACAGTACAGTACAGGTTAGTTAAGCTATTGTGGTGCTGTGGTCATTCAAATATTTATAGCAGAGATTTATAATATCCTGATACTGTACATTTTATGCTAAAAATTGATATGATACTTATAAAAAAGAAATAATCATTGTAAAACATATCTTGAAACTACAAAGCACAAGTAATTATCCAGTTAGATGGAGATTAGTCTTATGAAATAAAAACTGTTTCCAATCAGTTCCAACAAAACCAGTTTTCCTCCTACTACTAATTTCCTACCCCGCCGCTTTTCCTAGCAGAAACCTCCTGTCTTTTATTATCACTTCCATTCTATTACATCCTGTTTAGAAACTCAATCAACTGTAAATGAACTTCTCCATCACAAGACAATGGCTGGGCAAACATCTTGACCAGACCAGACAAGATCATCTGAACAGTTACCTTAAAGGGAAGGTCTAAGCAAAAATTTAATTTTCATATGTGAAAGAGGAACCAAATCTACACAGTGTGGTGAAAGTTTCATTCAAATCGGACATGTATTTCTTGAGATATTGGAAAATGAAGTCACTAGATTTGTGTTCAAAAGTGAGTTTGAGGGCAGCAGAGCTTTTATCAGTTCATCACATTGACAAGGAATGCTTTGTTTCACTTTGTTTTATCAGACTGTTTTGTTGACCTTGAAGTTAATAGGAAAAGGACCTTCCTGTGGGGGATGCAAAGTTTGTTAAGTTCTCACGCCACTTATGCAATCACATTTTAATAATGTGTGATTGTTGAGGAGAAAATCAAGTCTGAAATTTAAAGAAAAACAAAAGACTGTGCTCTAATGTGGGGATGTGATGTCATATGTGCTTGCTTCAAGTTCACTTTTTGTTGGAAATGTGACAACTTTACATGCTCATATCTTGAGAACTACACATCGGATTTCAATGCAAATTTCACCAAAATGCTTAGAATGAGTACCCCTCTAACATACCAAATCCTGCTGTGACCTTAAACCCTTCTTTTAAATGCTTGATTTAGCAGAGGCAAGTTGAAGCCAAAGACAAAGCTTGCAAATACGCAGAATCGTAGTGCGTGTTAGACATGACCTTGCAGTTAATACAGTATGCCAGTTTTAATTTGAACTTTAGGCAGTGGCTTACGCAGGATTTCTCTAAATGGGGACATGCAGTACGTTGAGCGATCACCGGCCTGGGGGAGGGGTCTAAAAGGAGGAAGTGTCCCCCTCCCCTTTGAAAATTTTTGGCGTTTTCAAGAAGTGGCGTCACCAGACTTTTCATTCTGGGGGGGGGGCACTGTGGTGGCACAACAATATTGCAGGGGGCACTGCTACACTCCACACATGGCGCCGTAGGCGCCACCGAGCGCGAAGCGCGAGGCTCAGCGGGTGGGGTCCAGGGGCCCGCCTTAGGGTCCCTGGTGGGGTCCAGGAGCAAAGCCCCGGTGGGGTTCCAGGGGGAGAAGGTCCCGGAAGCTCCTGGGTTTTAGCGTGTTTGTGAGGCACTAAAGTCGCTATTTAAGTGTTCTTCTATTGACTTAACACTGGTTTCAAAAATACCTCCAGAGTAACTTCCAGTAAGAAGTTTTGGTAAAAAAGTGATTCAACTACCAAGTGCAGATCCGGCCGACATTTTGAAAAAGGGCGAGATGAACTATTCGGAAAAGAATTTGATGGGCAGTTCAATGTGTGTCTAGGTGGGGGTCCAGGGACGAAGCCCCCGGAAGCTCCTGGGTTTTAGCGTGTTTGTGGGGTATTATTTAAAGTCGCTATTTAAGTGTTCTTCTATTGACTTAACACTGGTCTCAAAAATACCTAAAGGGTAACTTCCAGTAAGACTTTTGGTAAAAATGTAATTCAACTATACCAACAGCAGATCCGGCTGACATTTTGAAAAAGGGCGAGAATAACTATTGAGAAAAGAATTTGATGGGCAGTTCAACGTGTGTCTCTGTTGGGGTCCAGGGGGCGAAGCCCCCGGAAGCTCCTGGGTTTTAAGGGGTTTGTTAGGTATTCAGGTCGTTATTTACGGTTATTCTATTGTCTTTACACTGGTCTCAAAAACTTCCAGTGCAACTTTAATTAAGAATTTATTGCTAACAAAACTAGTGAAACAACTTTCAAGAGCGGATCCGGCTGATATTTAGAAGAAGGAGAGCTGAACTCGAAAGAGAAAGAGAAAGCCTCCTAAGGAAAAAATGTACGCCTATATAATCCTGCTTGAACGGTTACCTGAGCTATGCGCCACCTTCAGTTAGCAAAGCTGGAAGTGTGCAGAAATTTTTGAAAAAAAAAAAACAACCCCTCAGACAGCCGGAAATGGCATTTTCCATGTGTTTTTGCGATGTTTTTAGTTGAAAAGTATGAAAATTAAATTAATTATTAAATCTTAAATATTTTCATAGTCACACTAAAGAAGGCATATCGTTTTTTAAAAATCTCAAATCGCATTGGGGGGGGGGGGCACACGATTTTTCAGGGGGGAATGTGCCCCCTGCCCCCCCCCCCCCCCCCCCTTGGTGACGCCACTGTTTTCAAGGAGCCTTTAGATGCAAAATGGTGCAAGATTTTCTGCTTTGTCAGGAACACTGTTAAAAGTTGAATTGTGGTGGTTCATGAAAATAAATCTGAAACTTTTGTGTCTTTACATGCAGTGTTATGCCAGTTATGCTACCTTTCGAAGTAATACTCGTCATTAAATTTGCATACTTTTAGGAGTCAAAATAAAAGAGCATCGATCGGTGTAGGCCAACGGGAGCATTTTAGTTTGCAGTTTTTTCTTGGCCACAAAACGTTTTTCTGACAGAAAGATTATCTACGCAGAGCGTAGAAAAAAATCAGACCCCTCAGATGGCCTGAAGTAGCATTTTCCAGACTTATACGAAGAATCTAACCAGTCGATATCTTTTTTTTTTTTTTTGTCGTTTGCAATGAATGCTCACTTCAAAATAAGTTCGCGAACTGCAAAGTGGGCAGAAAGTTATTAAAAAAATACTTTGACTCGAAAAATATAATTTTGCCCGAAAGACTATGTAAGCGGAGCGCCACCACTAGGTGATGCGGAGCGTAGGGAAAATGTTAAAAATGATCGCGACCCCTCAGATAGCCGAAAATTGCGTTTTCGTGCTTGTAAAGAGAATCTAAACATGCGGTCTTTAAATTAATAATTAATAATGACAAACTATTTCCCACCGCACCTGAACAACCTCCGCTCTGTGTTCCCGTCTCGTACGTCTATGCCGGCCAGGGAAGGAGTCTAAAACTGTAAGGGTGGGCCTCTCCCTTTGAAAATCCTGAAATCAATCGGTACCACCAGGTAGATACAGAGGCTACCTTTTAAAGTAAATATAGGAATTTGACAAAATTTGCCTGTTTTCAGGAATTAAAAAAAATAGCATTACTGAGGGGCCTTGCAGAGACAATCCTTCCCCTATGAAAATTTTTGAGAAATTGGGTGTCCTTACATGCAATCTGGTGCCACATATGGCCCAATCCCCCCCCCCACTTTCGTACGCCACTGACTTTAGAAGTTGCTCATGGTGGGAAGAGGGGCTGTTGTTTCGTTTCGGCCTCTCCTCTGAACCCTATTTCTCGATAGTACAAGGCTGCATCAGTTGTCTCCCAGCTCTCTGGCTGGACGTAAAAAGAAATCATTGAAGAATGTCCAATGATATAATAATTCCGGACGTTCTACTAATAGAATCCGATTAGTCAGTCACTAGCTTTATTTTGAAGCATATTTGTCCACACTGAAGCAAGTGTTGAATAGCCTACATAGCAATACGGTACGCTCTGTCGTGTGGTTTACTCCTTCCTAAACTGATTTTGATCGGTTCTCTCCTCCTCTTTCACTGTTCTTTATGTTAAATAATTACAGCCTCTCAGGCTTCCTCTCTGACTGTACCGCTGCATGACAACTTTCTCTCGGAATGCTGAATAACTGTTGACGCTGTGTATTGTAAACATTAGCGGTTCGCCATAGAGGCACGGGGGGGGGGCACTTGCCCATCCCCCCCCCCCTAACGTTTCCAAAGCATGGTTTTCAATTTTCCAAAATAACGTTATTCGATATGACATGAATAAAAAATTAGCACTTTTCTTAATCTGGGCAAACTATCCCAGCCTTCTACTTCATACAAATGTCAAATATTATTTATAAAGTATAAACTAAGGTGTATAATTGTCAAAGATATAGTTCGTAATTGTATCAAAATTTTAGCCCAGTACCGGCGGCACAGAAGCGTTGTTAACGCTGCCAGCACCAATTGCAGTACTGAATCAGTACTGTTATCGGTGCTGGTATAGAGCGCTAACAACGCTTCTGTGCGGCCGGTTCAGGTTAACAGGCTCGTTCGTCCACTGGTCATATGAATTAATATGATTCAAAAAGTCATGATTTCAATTTGTTTTCAAGGGGCGTGTAGCTCCCCCAAACAAAAAAAGTCAAGAACCAAATTTATGTTTGGATATTTTGAAGACGAACATATTCTATAGGCATAGCTTACTGGTGAAATTTTTACTCATTTCCCATGTTTGTTTCTCCAGATATTAGAATTGAAGTTGACACATTTTCTATAAAGAGAGAACTTACAACAAGTAGGTGTGATGTCATGTGTTCACATTGATGGACAATGTTTAGTTGTTTTTCTCTAAAATTTAACACTTAAAATGAATATTTTATTGCAAAGGAAAGTTCAAGACAACGACTGCTTAAATTCTACTTACAAGCCTGGCAAATGCAATTTCCGGCTATCTGAGAGGTCGCGATTTTTCAAAATTTTCCGTACGATCCGCACCAACTGATTATGGCGCTCCGCTTAGATAGTCTTTCGGGCAGTCAGTCACCACTTCTCATGCCATTCCCCCACCCCACCCCCAAATATATATATACATATTTGCACGACATCCTCTGATACTAGGCTATGTGAGACGTCTTGGTCGTAAGTTGAGTTCCCCCACCCCCTCCCCAAACAAATTTCCTTATATACGTCCTTGATTGTAACTTACGTGTTTCGTCAATTCGCAATATGCCACATGCTATCAAAAAGTTCCGGCCAGACTGCTGTCACTAGCTTCTGCTTTTACCACTGAAATAAAGCACTAGAGAACTACAACACAAGTGGCTTAGTCCAATACAGTGAAACCAATTCGCTCCGTGCAGGGAATTTACAATTCCCTGCTCCGTAGTAACTCAATGACGATACTGTGCAATGACGCCTTGATATTGTTTGACGATAGTGGACGCAATGGCGCCGTGTTACGTTCCAATTTGGAAGTAGCGATTGATTCTCCAGGCCTATCACCTCAGTGGGAAAAGGCCGGACCACATTTCATGGCGTTTTCTGGAAATTTATCCGCAAGGCCCTTTTATCAAGTTAACTCCCTAAATCGTTCTTGTAGTTGTAGTATCTGCTTTTCTGAAGTAGATTTTTGTTTAAAGACGGCCACAGATTGCACTTATTGTATTGTTAAAAGGTAGAGCATTGATATTTGTACGAACTAAGTTACAGTACGCGCAGGAAATGAGTTGTGAGCCATACAAGGCTTAACAAAAGAAATTGTCAGTCGGTCAGGAATTTCAAGATTGCAGTGCGGGGCAGTACTGCATACTAAATACACACAATTGCATCGTGGGGAAAAAAGGAGTATCAGCAATGGTCTGAAATAACACATTTGTGTCTTTACGTGCAATCTAATGCCATGGGTGCTACCTTTTTAAAGTAAAATTTGTCTTTAAGTTTGCGTACTTTTAGGAGTCAAAATAAAAAAAAAGCAACAGTGATCGGCAAAGGCGTACATTTCAGCTTTGGTTTTCTCGCCCGAAAAAATTACCATAAAGATTATCTAAGCGGAGCGCCACCATCAGCTGACGCGGAGTAGATAGAAAATGTCGAGAAATTAGCCCGCCAGAGCTCAGATGGGCGAAAATAACATTTCCAGACCTATACGTAAAATCTAAGCAGTCGCTATCTCTTTTTGTCGTTTGAAATAACAAGCTCACTTCAAAATAAGTTTGCACTCTGTAAAGATATCAGAAAGTTATGAGAAACAATTCTTTGAACTGAAAAATGTAATTTTGCCCAAAAGACTATCTAAGCGGTGCGCCACCTTTGTTTGGCGCGTAGAGAAAATTTTTGAAAAGTCTCGACCTCTGAGATGGCCGCAAATTGCGTTAAGCTCACCCTTTTAAAGAGAATCTAAATAGCCTTTATTTGTAGCTTCCTTTCGCAATCGGGAAAAATAAGCAACTTCCTATAGTGATCAAAATGTTACTACACAAAATGTACCACTGCCATTATAATGTTAGATGAAACGGTCTTGAATTTTTTCTAAGGAAAACCATACAACGGAATTTAAAATATCCTAATGATTCTCAATTGTGACTCTTGGCTAAATTCAAGATTTGCTGCATTGATGAATTTGTCTATGTAACTGCCCGAACTCCCGACTATGAACGATTTTACTCCTGACATCTTTTTTATGATGAAATGGCAAACTATTGCTCACCGCAACTGAATACCCTCATGCTCCCCCGTCACGTAGGTCTATGCCGGGCTGGGAAGGAGTCTTAAGGATGGCCCTCATTCAAAAAAAAATTAAAAAAGGTGTCTTCACGTGCAAGCTAATGCAGCACATGCTAACTTTTTGGATTAAAACGTGGAAATTGACAAAATTTGGGTATTTATAGGAGTTACAACAAAATGGCATCACTGAGAGGGCCTTGGAGAGACAACCCTTGCCTCTTGTACCAAGGTGTGATAGAGCAAATATAAAACAAGCAAATACACTTTTACGTTTTAAGAATTTAATTTCCAATGTTATACAATTTTATGTATCTCAGTCTTAGCTTGATTTTATGTCCTACTTCATTTTTATATTTTTTATTACTTTCTTTTTAGTTTTTTTTATAGATTTATTTCTGTGAATTCATCATTTAACTTTTGTTCTTTTTATATTTCATATCTTTCTTTTCATTTTAAGTTTATCAATTGTAAAGAATGTTTTAGGGCCTCATGGAAGATTAGCTTTTATTGTTCAAAATAAATTTTACCCTTGAAAGTAGATCTCTTACTCTTATGGGTGATGTAACTAATTAAACCTTTTCTTATAACATGCTATGCAAGCAAACAGGAAGTGTTCAAGGTCTAAAACATTTTTAATTTTTAAGGGAAACGAAGCAGGTAATGTGAGCTGTACAACAAGAAATTCACAACTTATTGCGCAATGGACTAATTTGGTATAAGTGAATAAATTTCAACATTTTACATCTTGGCTCAAGAATTTCTATCAAGATAGGATTTGGAATGTTAGAATCCGTTTTCATGCTATTTTATATACATTTTTTATTTTTATTTTTTTACTTGAAGTACAATTTAAGACTGGTTTGTCACGCTATTGACATTTTTCAGTGAGTTGAGCTAACCTAGAATGTTTGCGGCAAAACTCTTTGACAGATTAATCTAAGCCTTGCAATAACAGCCAACTGCACTCGTTGCTATAGCAACTGATAAGCGGTATATGCACTGCGGATGGTTTGGGGATTAAAACAAAACCATACAATTCAAAACGGTTCCTCTATTCATATCGTAAAGGACGCTGCGAAACTGATATCTCTAACAAAGGCAAATTATAAAGAGGATTATATTAAGTAGGTCTGCGTGTGATACAAACACGTCAAAGTCCATAAACACAGTAACAAATATCTCGATTTGTTCATCATAAATGTAAATCCCGTAATTGGAAGTGTAATAACCGTCATACTCCTTTTATTTTTTGTCAGTTTGTAAAGCCATACATTGTCAGGATTTCAAAAGAAGTTGATGAAAGTTTAATAGTGTAGTGATAAAAATAGATTGCACGTAAAATAATTGAGGGCTACTTGTAAAAGTTCAATTTGCTGTATTGACTACACTTTTTTATACATTTTATTTTCCCCTTTATCATCATAGTTTTTGTATAGCTACTGAACCTGACCAATCTGTATCGGATTGATCTAAGGGCCGATGATATTTACCAAGTAGTAATCAGATGCTATTTGAAGTATTTTTGCGGTTATTTCCAAGACTTGGATGCATAAAAAATGGAGAGGAATAATAAAGCCTCCTTGTGTTCACTAACGACCTCTGCTTATTGGGTATTTACATTACTTTAATAAACTGCGAACGATGTCATACACTCACCACAGTCGGACTTCTAAAGTGTCTTTAATTATTTTGATCCAAGGCATAAATTACTTTCCTCAGTACGAAGGGAAAGTTTTATGATAATGACATAAGCAGAATTAACAATTCTGGTAAGGTTTCTATTTATTTTGCAATGTGCGTGTTTTTTATCACAAGAACATCGCTGCTTGAATAATATTTAATTTTGTAATAGAGCCTTCTTTCCTCCATTAGTGTGTGTTTTTCACCCAGAACGATGTTTTCTTGCAAACTGCCTCTCTCAAAGCTCAAATTTCCCTTAAGAGAAGAACGTGACCATGTCGAAAGTTAATTGAGTAAGGAGGTAAGAGAATATTGAAAATTAGAAGTATTTGCAAAGAGTTAGGTGATTAAGTTTCACTTGAAGTTATCTCTCCGTCAATGTTTGTGAAATCTTCGCTGGTGAATGGCTTGATTTGTTTCAAAAAATCATTTACTCTTATAGAAAGTTCAGATTGCTCGCTCCTTCGTCTTCGATTCAGTTTCTCCAGGAACATTTGATGGGCTTTGACGGCATCCTCCGCCGGATCCGGACTCGAGAATCGCCGGCTCATGGACAACGCAGCAAAAGTGGATGGAAGGAGCGCCATATTTTTCTTACGGGCTTCCCTCAGGGGTCGATTTCTGCTCCAGTCAGATTTTTCAGAGGGCGTCCTGCTTGATCTTCTTTTAGCTTGCGCACGAAGAAGGTTGTTGTCTTGTCTGTTAATGATGTCATCCCTTGTTGAGGAACTATTGTCGTACTCCGTTATTACAATTTGCGGTACGATTTGTTCGACGCTAATATCGTCGTTCATCGACGCTTTGTCGTCTTTCAATTCCGCGTCTTCAACACATTTTTCAAAACTATTTTCGTCCTCATCTGGCTTTATGTCATTATTACACCCAACAGAGGGGTCAATGAAATTAACCACAATGTCATCCTCATTTACCTCCTTGCTGCTCTCGTCATCAATGCCGTCACTAGGAGTTTCGCCAACACGACTATGGGCTACCTTGATGTCGAAACCTTTAGTGCTTGGGGAAGAAATCAATCTCCCAAAGCAAGAACCGGAACGTCCTCTGACTTTGGCTTTTTGTGGCTGGTTTCGCTGAGTTTTACTCGAACTCGAAGAATCGACTTCAACTGTTTTACATGATTTTTGATTATCAATGCGCAAATCATGAAACCTTCTCAAAGATTCGACTAGAGCGTCGTTCTCGCTAAATCGACGACGCTGTAATGCAGACGAAATTGGCCTCTTGATACTTCGATACCTATCCGGTGGCCCGATATTTATGGAAGGTAGTTTTACTATCTCATTGTCATCGCTTAACTCGTCCTCATTATAGTTATCAGCCAAACATGTCCTTGGACGTGGGCACACAGAGCTCAAGCTGCCACTCCTTGACCGTGATAGTGGGCTAGGATTTCGAGTCAATGATTTGTTGATTTTTCTGCGTCCGAGCTTCACACTTTGAATCGAGTCCAAAAAATTTATGGTTTGGTTCTGCAGCGAACGAACGGTTTGTCTTTCCTTCTCGTTTAAAACTGAAATTTCTGTTCGGAGAGATTCTTCAACTGCGTTGTTACGCATACGCGCGTTTAGTTCTGAAACACGGCATGCGATTTTCTTGTTTCTTTGCGATCGTGTGGAGGCTGGATCCATCTCTTAACAAGTTCCAATCACGAAAAACAAAGAATTCAGTGATTCTGTAAAATGACTTCAATACCACACGTTGCTGTCATAAAGTAATGACGAAATGACGACAAATATCCATTTAAATAGTTAATTTGAGAAGTATCGCTCTAAAATCGCTAGAAACACAGTCAGACCTGTATAATTGTTGTCAAGTCACCTCTTACTATAGTATTAAAATATTGCAGGTCCTCGATAGTTCTTCATAAATCTCGGTTCACCCCTCCAAACTACATGTCCTTTAAAATTAATCAACCTCAAACGAAAGCCACTACAGCAGAGAAAGAACAACACTAACAGGTTGACATGATTTCTAAACAGAAATCACGAAAGTTTACAAAAATTTACTCAGTTGATTTATGTAAGAATGTCTTGTTCAAAGGTTGACCTATGATTTGACTTGTATATGCTGCAAGAATCAACAAAACTGAAAACGAAAAGAACATAGACGCCGTGTCTATTCATTCTTTCACTTTTCACAAAATTCACTCTATTCGGCTTATTGGTTCCATACAATGGCCGGGGAGTGCTGTTTGACGATCTGTGATAACTTGTTGTAATTTAGATGACCAGAAATAATGCGTAAGTTAAACCGGATATCTTAGAGACGTGTATTTTCCAAGTTCCTCACTCAAGAGACTTGTATTTATCGCTCTTTAAATACAATGTGGCATTGTTTTTTTGTCAGGAGAGGTTAAAAATAGCGAGAACGGGATACTTGGCTTGATGGTTGTAAATGAGGGTTGCAGAAAATAAACAGAAAGAAGGAAGAAAGGTGACAAAGACTATCAGTTTATCTCGGGGTATCTGACCCGTAGAACATTCGTGTGCCCACTTGAAAAACAAAAACAACTAATTTCTAAACCAGCCACGTGAAATAGTTTTTACTAGCTACAGTGTAGACTGTCTAGAAACTCTTACTCATTTTCTCGAAACACCACACTCTTAAATTTTTACTATGGCTGCATGGTCAAACAGGCGAAGTCTGTGAACTGTTGACTGTTACTGTGGCAACTCCTTACTTCCTGTATGTGAAAAAAGCGTTAACGATTTAAGTAGTATTGAGATAACGACATGACTCAATTTACTTTGGCCCCAGAATGTACTCCTATATACACACAGGAGGAAGGGGTACAATCGCCACTCCCCCTGTAACTACGCCACTTCCCCCTGGGGCACCTATTGATAGTCAGAGAAGTGTTTCCATAAGACATAACAACTTTTTTTTTACAATTACAGAACACAAAATAAAGAAATGCAAACTTCAAGAATACATAAAAAAGTACCTTCAACGAGTTGACAGCATAACTTTTCCAGTTATGGAAAAGGTGAAAAAATTTAAATTTTGTGGTTTACTGACTTGCAAAGGTTTTTTGCGTAATTTGAAAAAGTGTCTGTTCACAAATAATACAGTTATGTTCATATAATATATGGGGATTTTCTAAGTTTGACCGCTATTTTTCATTGGTACGGGAAAAAAACTTAACAGGTTTGGAAAATTTGTTGAATTTCATGAATCAACTCAATGAGCCGTTTTACAGGCTCATTTTTTTATGTTGAGGAAAGGGGTAAAGGGGGATGGTGGGAGAAAAGAATATCTTAGTAAAATTCGCATTATGCAGATTTCAGTTTGTTCCAGCCATGATCGAGCAGTGGCTTCCCAGTATTGATTTGTTCTTGGAACCCCGAAATTTGTATCATCTCTCGTTCACTTATAGGCCTGTGAGCTCAAATAATGCAAAAAATGTTGGTTTCATTTCTGAAAGTTGTACACGTTTTCAGATTGGACATTGGGAATACAGTCATCACAATGTGAAGTGGTGTAGTAGATTGTCCTGTTTTATGATTATCGTTGAAAGTCAATACCACAAAATTTTCCTCCTCAAATGGGAAATTTACTGGAAAAAATTGATCAATTTAAGGCGACCGCGTAAAGGGGACAAGAGGGATTTTCTCTTTTGCCTCCCCCACCCCCCCCCCACCCCAGTTAGGTCAGTTGGGAGTTAGGATAACTAAACAATATGTAACAAACCTCTACAGAGACTTAATTTTCAAGAGATATGCTAATATCTTAGACCTTCCGCAGAAATGGACAATTAAGGCTCGGTTTAGAAATGTGCTCGAAAATTTTTTCCAACATTTATCTTCGTCCTTAGTCCCCCCCCCCCCCAAAAAAAAAAAATATGTCTGGGGCCGCCATGGTTGGTTTACTAGATATGCAAGTGTTGAAGTTCTAAAATTTAATAAAAGAAAACTTTGAAGAGGAATAAAACAACATTTTGAGATTTACCTGTCCTGCTGCCTGTTGCTATAAAATAAGTTTGGGGAATACTCCTGACCTTTAAGCTTAATTTGGTTCAAAAACTTTTATCATTGGTACTTGGGCCAATTTTCAGTTGTAATTTTACTAAACTTAATGATATTCACCAACTTTCACTTCCTAGTTTCAAAAGTTATGGGTCTTGCTAAACGTGCTTTCTTTTGTCACTGATGTCATTAAACACTTAATTTCTCTTCCCAATTTCATCAACGATATCAACAAGACATTTTCAAACGTATGGTAGAAAATACCTTGCTTAACAAGCAGTGGCTGTACCCTAAACTGTCAAAACTGAGAGGGAGGCTGACAAATTGATGACAAAGGATAATGTTAGATGGGAAATCTTCGGGCGCAGTCCGAAACCGACTCGAAAGCACCCGTTCCTGGGTGTGGAGTCCAGTGGGAGAAGGCCCCGAAAACTCTGCGGTTAAGCATATCTCTGGATTAAAACATAACTCTGGTGAAGTATACTATTTAGATTTTTCGGTAGACCCAACTCCTATGTAATTTACCTAAGTAGGGGAGGGGGAAAGTGGGGCACAAGGATAAGATATGTAGCGAATTTCCCCTCTTGCTCCCGTATCGTCGCCAGTGGTACAAGTCACTCATTAAGTCAATTAAAGTGAATCATGATTCACCAAGTCCTTATTAGCTTGCATCTTTCATCCCAGTTTTACTGCATGTTTAGCCTGAGCTGGGCTATTACTGTGGTACACGGCAAATCTGCCCCTTTCTGACAAAAAGAAGTAACCCACATTTTCAATATTTTCAGTTATTAACCAAAACGCGTTACCTTAAAGCCAACAGAAATGCTTCTACATGGCACAAGGACACCTAAGTAACTGAACAATCTATAACTTAAACATTGGAAAATAATTTTTCCTGAAATTCATTGCAAAAGCAGACTAATGTGGTCTACTTCCTTTTGTGAGAAAACAACATCCATATGACCACGCACACTTTTCTGACAGAAAGAAGTATGATCTTAAATGTTTAATTTCATTCTTCTGTCATATTTATTTAAGAGAAAATGCTTTGTTTTGTTTTATATAGGAGATATTGTGAAAGTTGATTACCAAGATTTTTAATCTGGATTAGTTCTTTTTGCAAGAAAAAATCAGTTCAAATATTCAGTCTTTCCAGCAGTGTCTGACGGAAAGAAGTACTTAAACATGGTCAAATTCTTGACCTAAAATATGGTCAAAAGTTACCACTTTCATGGTCAAATTTAACCATATATTGGTAACTTCCGACCATAGTCTTTGTCAACAATTTGACCATGTTTAAGTTGGTGCAAAGTTGACCAAACCAATGGTCAAATTGACCATATTGTTTTTAGAGTGTAGTGAAAATAATAGTTGTAAGTTAAGTACAAGCCATTGCTTCCTTTTTGTCTGAAAAGAATGTAGTTTTCCATGAGGGTTACTTCTTTTCTTTACTGATTATCTCAGGAAGTAGACTACATGTTAGAATATCTAGTATCTGAAAATTTAAGTTTCAGTAAGAGAAAAAAGAATATGAAAAAATCAATTTTAAAAAATGTGGATTACTTCCTTTTGTCAGAAAGGGACAGAAATGCCTTTCACAATTTGACCTCGTTTTTAAATCGCTTGACATTTTCCTGTTTTTCCGTAAATTTGGCTAAAATTTGTTCTGCTAAATTTTGTGAAGGGCGTGGCGAAGAAAATATCTTCATGACACAATCATTTTCTTTAAAAGTAAATGTGATTTGACTTCAAGAGAGGGTTTTATCAGTTGAAAACTTCATATTCTCATACTCGTCAAGTTTTGCACTGAATGTGCTAAAATGATTCATCAGAAAGTTTTGAACTACGGTTAGCTTCCTATTTGCTCTTTACCATTTAAGGGGGGAAAAGCCCTTTCTGAAAATGATTAAAAGTAATACAGAAAATAAAAGATCGGATCAACCTGAATTAGGCCCGGAAAGGCCGAATCCGACCAGTTAGGAATTGAAGTCTGCCGATAGTGGGCTACATCATGCCTTAAATCATCTTAAAGGCCCAGTTCTCTCACCCCAAACAGTACCAATTCTCCTAACCTTCCCTTACTTAAGCCTCTCTCACAATTGTGTGAAATTCATCCTCATCCAGATACGATCTCAGTTTATTGCTTCAAGGGGGGAATAGAAAAACTCAATTTATATAATCAAAACACTCTCAGTACCATTCATGCTGTGTAATATTAACTTTGGTACTCTCCATTGTTTGAATTAGCTGTCAGCCTAGTCAAAGAGCTGAGTCAATTGAGAATTTCGGTACCACCGTACCAAAATTGTAGTTTGGGCTGAGAGGTTTTGCCCTTTAAGTTTACGGTCTACATGCAATTTCAAACACTTATAAATAAATAATAAAGAGGCATCCACGATACAGTGAAGCAAATAAATTGAAAGACTAATGCTAATTGAACCAAATTGATAAAAATCAGACCATCGTTACTTGACTGTTCGGCTATACGGTTTCAGTGCAAAGATGCGGCTGTCGTTCCATTACTAATAAGGTGATATTTTGTGAAACATTTGGTCGATAGAACTGCAAGTGGGTCATTGTTGAATGATCCTCTACGCTCAGGCGCAGATCCAAGGGGGCCTTTACGGTTTCAACCCGCACCCCCTTTTGGCCGCATCAATGCTAATAACAAATACTCTAAGCATAGGGTTTATCTACGAGAATATTCAAGGGGGTTTTCAGGCTCATCCTTTTCTCCAAAACACAAATCCAAATACACGGACCTCGTATAATTCAGTACGGATGAAAAAAGCTATCTACTTTCTTCCCTGCCGCGGCCTCCTTGCCTTTGTCAAAGCAGGGAGCTGCAATTCCCTGGCCACAACAACAAGATTTGAATAATGTGAATAGCTGCCGGCCAATATGTCATTCAGGTAATGACCTCCGCGGCCTCCTTGCCTTCGTCAAAGCAGGGAGCTGCAATTCCCTGGCCACAACAACAAGATTTGAATAATGTGAATAGCTGCCGGCCAATATGTCATTCAGGTAATGAGTGTTACCGACTAAACTGTTCACACATTCGCACCTCAGCCCACGTGTGCAATGCAGTGGCTGTGAACACGGCACGTTCTGACGTCGGCACGTTCTGCAGCACCATGATTTAGTCCAAAAGTTTGCACACCTGGGGCCCGTTCCACAAAGAGTTACGCATGATCTTAAGTATGATTTACTGTTGGCTTAAGTATGGTGAATCAAACTTAAGATTGTGCGTAACTCTTTGTGGAACGGCCCCTGCTCTATATCCAGGGGCAGGAAGACAATGTGCCAAGAACCACATGCACCCCCTGGTATAGATGAACAGCGATCAGAAACAATCTTATCGGAGAAACACAAAATGCATCTTACAATTTTCAGCTTGAACCTATGTTCTAAGTGTTAATTATGATGCGAAACGTAAGAATTGAGCTCTTGAAGTTGTTGATGCTGACATTGGAGAATTGGGCTATACGTTGATTTTGATTTCTATTTCGTCACGCACAGGTATGTTTTTGGTTTCCCGAAAGGGAAAACCTATGGGCTCATGCAGACAAGACATTTGCAAAACATGTGTAAGATCGTGCATTTTAGTGTTGGCGTATACTACGTCTCATCGACTTTCTTAACATTGGTGCACAAGTACTACGCGACTTCATAATTGTTCACTGTCTGAAGCCAAAGACTGGCTTTATCCAAAATTGGTTTTGATGAGTCAGCCAGATGAGACCATCTGTAACTGTTTTTAGAAAAAAAAGTATTGTTTACAGTTGAAGAAAAAACCCGAACACTTTGTATTCTGTTTGTTTCGTTTAATGCATATTACGTTAACAGATTTTCACTTCATAGTTCAAACTTTGAGGAACAGCAACTTTTGACGAGAGAAATATTTTTACCTCCTTCGAAATGTTTCAAACCTTCACTGGGCATTGAGTTACGTAATAGGTATCTATCAAGTTTCAAAAAAGATTTAGAACGTATGGAAGCCGAGAGAAAGCTTGCAGAAAATTGGTATATGCGTCAGCACTTTGGGGGAAGGCGTCATTCCCTTGTGAGTGATTTCAAAGGCCTTCTAGTTTCTTTTCACCTGGGTTTTGTTTAAAAAAAAAAGGGAAAATATTCCGTACCGTGTCCTTGAAACCCTGTCGCAATTCATTTCCCTAACTCAATATATCTCATTGTAAAGATCGGTTGCTTTTGTTAAAAATACCGCTGCTCTTAAACAAGGCCACGTAAAGTTATGTAATGTGGGCACATTGTCTGTCATTCGTTTTGTCTTTCCATATAAGTTAAAGTCCCTTTGTCCTTCAAATTTTATACTGTGGGGATGTTTAAATATCTTTACCTGTAGATCTAGCATTACCCTTGACCATACGTGAGTACAAATGCCACTGTTGATTAATATTTCCTGCAGTGGCATCGAAATTATAAGTAAATTGAAATAATGTCAAATTAATGAGCCGCGATGACATCACAGATTTACATGATGCGCCAAACCAAAAGAACAAAGTTGCATTACTTTATAAATTTTTATCTTCCGAACCTATATCCTATAAAAGAGGCTTATTGAGTTGATATCGATAACTTAATGAGAGTCTCAAAGGGTCAATACCACATAACAATGCTAAAAGTTAGCATAACAAGTCAAGTTTCAAGTCCAAAAGTCACAGAAAACATAAAGTTGTGAATTTTCTAGTTTCCTGACTTGCAACGGTTTGGTACATAATTTGAAAACAGACTTGCACCGTTAAATACTCACTCAAAAAAAAGTTATTTGTATGTAGGGTATGGGGATTGTCTTAGTTTGACCATTTGTCACTGGTCTGTGAAGAAAACCAAACAGGTTTGGAAAAATTTGTTGAATTTCATGAACCAACTCAATGAGCCGCTTTAAGTTTTCGCCTCTTAAAAAAGAAAACTTTTCTGCGTATCTTGAAGAAATGAATTTTGTGTCCAGGAATATGCCTTTCGGGAAACGTTTCACAGTTAAGTTTTGATTATTTGATGCGTACGGTAGGGCTAGAAAATAATTTGCCCGCATGTTTGCGTGGGATGCATATAACTATGTATATACATGTTTCTACCTTGCGCGGTAAATGCGAGAAAATTAGGTCGGTTTTGTGAGAGCCATTATTATTCTCGTGTAATTTCCCACTTAGATAAACTTAGGGCATGTAAGCCTCTGAGTCTTAGCTCACCATGCTGCTCAAACACATGGAATCCTTTAAAGTTCGATGAAAATTTTTATGCTCGGCCTATAGGCAGCCGGCATGCGATGCATTGCCACCCTTCCTTGAAGTTGAAAAGGGATTTTCGCCGGTCAATGAAGTAGCTCGAATTATAAATGATACACTCATCATTATTTTATGTCGCCGCGCAAGGTAGTCAAATAGTTTGTGGAATGCCATTTTCAATGATTAATTTCTTAAAATTACCATGTCATCCAATTGTAGTGGTACATTTAATCTGGTAATTTTCTAATCATTTTACAATTTAATCAGTTTTTTATTAGAGTATAAGATTTATTGGAAAGGGAAGCTCAAAATAACTGCTGCTTAGATTCTACTTATTAGTCTGTTGGAAATGCCATTTCCGGCCGCGGCTGTCTGAGGGGTCGTGATTTTTCAAAATTTTCTTTTCGCTCCGCGCCAACAGATAGTGGCGCTCCGCTTAGTTTTTTGGGTAATAAGATATTTCAGGCAGAGAACCACGATTTATGTCTCAATTAACCGCTATCACTACCTTCAGCCCTCCCCCTTTTTGAAATGTCTTTATCCGCGCCTGACGCTGTATATATTTTGTATACTAGATGCTAGAAATTTTATGGGTAGAGTAACATATGGCAATGTATGTATTGCTTCTGACTTTTTGTTAGTTTCTCGAAGAATAGAATGCAGTCAGCCGATGGTGATCTTTGCAAAAAAGACCTTACATATGCTTCCAAAAACGGCGGTATGTGATACTCTCTTTGAACTCTGTAATAAAGATACGACTTAATGCAATATGAAAGCTTTGGCAGCTCTAGCAGATTTTATTGCGTATATTATTTAATGCATGATGCATTTATTTAGGTTTATCAGATTGCTGTTGAATTTATTTCCAAGATTTGGTGTCACCGTATGTCAGGTATAAAAAACGACCGAAATTGTCACTTGTTCATGTCATAAGCAAGAAATTTACATCTGCATGACCAGATGACAATTCGCTTGCGTTATGATTGGACTTTTGTCACTACATGGAAACATTGTGTCTGAGCTTTACCAAAAACAGTTGACTTTTCATAGATCCTCGATGTGTAAATCAAGAGCAGTCCCCCAAACTTATTTTGAAGCAACAGCTAAATCTCACAATTTTTCTCTCATTTCTTTTAAAAGTATTTTTCATAATATTTTACCTGTTGAATATTGCATATTCAAGGAAAACCAAGCAGTTACTTCTTGCAAATTTCACACTTGAGGAGAGAAACATTGATACGTGAATTTCAAGAGCCAATCAAGAAACGGGACAGTCTCAGACTACGCTACTTTAAGGTGACTTTAAGGTGCCTACTTTGGGTGACTGCTCTTCACTCTAAAATCAAAAGGGTGAACTTAATCACTCTTTGATAGAGTGAAAAGTGTGAATTCACTCCATTAAAGTAATAATTCACTCCAAGAAGATTGAAATTCACTCCAAAAAGAGCGAAATTTCCTTAAAACCAGCGAAGTTTCACTCTTGATGGAGTGCCTACAGTCATCACTCTTAAAAAAAGAGTGATCATTGCAGGCACTCGTGAATTTTCCCACTTCCTGTAGTGGATTTCACTCTTTTTGGAGTGAGTGACCAATCGAACGTCCGATTGGTCACTAATTCCACTCTTTTAGATTCAAATTCCAATACTTAAAACCTTACGATTTAAAAGAGTACAGCAGGTAGTACCGGAAATGAAGTTGAAGCACATATTTCGACTGAAGCCAATATAGAGCAGGAGTTATATTAAGGATGAGGGGCAAATCAATATCCAGTCCCCAACCTCTCTCTAAATCTTTTTCTTAAGTCCTCCCGACCCTCTGGCAAAGGGCCGTTCGGCGAAACCAAACTGCTTCCCGAAGAAACTATTGCGTCCACTAAAGGACAATACTTGACCAACCTCACGGCCCTCAGACCATTTACATTATTGGTCTGTCATGTATGGCTCCATTCTTGACTGGATGAAAAGAATATACTACACATGATACTAGCGAAAAGGCCAAGAAGCGATCCTATAATGGGTCAATTCTTACAGGGATCTAGGCACGGGTGCACGAAGTAAAAATATTATACGCCAGGATGAATCTTTCATTGTATAGGTTTGCTATGTGTCTAAGTCGTAAGTTGTCACCGGCGATTCATTCATTACTTTTACTCTGGGTTTATTTTGTTTTCCTTTCTTGACTAAAATCAAAAACCTGAATTTTACTAGGTATCTGTTTGAAACGACGAAAAAACATATAAAACGAAATGAAAATGTAAGCAAAACTGTCTATTTCTACCCTTTCATGCATGTGGGGCTTATGAAACGTCACATGCAAGTCTCCGCCCACATATAGTCATGTTGGTATATAAGTCTGTTAAGATCTCACCTTTCATTGACATACAAATTCCATCGTTAGCAGCAGTTATTTCAAATACTCTAGAGGCACGTATTTCGGGTGAATACAAGATGTAGTCTCATAATGAAAGGAAAGTATGAAATACTTCAATTAAGATTTTGCACCTTCTTCTGGGAATTCAATCCATTGATCAATTTACTTGTTTCTGAAGTTGCACATACATAAGTAAACGTTTTACTACCCAGTTACTCCCGGGAAGCAAATCAACTCATCAAGCTGTCATGCCATTTATTTAGAGCGTACCTCAAGTAAAAACATTAAGAAACATTGTAGACAGCACGAAGAATGAATTCTAACAGTCCAACTCCCATATCTTCATAGGACATTTATGGGCCGAGATATAAAATGTTGAAGTTTATTCACTCAAATTAAAATGGTGCTTTGTCCAATAATTTGTGATGTCATTGTTGTACTATGCAAATTACAATCTTTGTATTTCTTTGTTTCTCCGAAAGTTACTGCACTTTGTACCAAGGGGGGATAGCTTTTTTACCCTTATGGCGTATGGAGTGATGTCATTAATTAATCCCTCTCTGTGCAACATGCTACGCAAGCAAACAGGAAGTGTTCAAGGTAATGAAAACATTTTGAATTTAACTGGTTAGGGGGGAAACAAAGCAGGCAATGTGATTTGTACAACAAGAAAGTCACTAATTATTTCCCAACATACGGACCTATTTTTTTTAAGTGAATCAATTTCAAGATTTTATATCTATGCTCAATACTGTTTCGTAAAGATGGTCGTTGGACGGTTAGAATTCATTATTCGTGCTGTTTAAGATAGGCCTATATTTGATTTTTAACTTAAGGTACACTTTAATTCGCAAGTTTATTTCAAAAGCAAATTAGCAAATTCGTTTCTTCGCCTTTTTAATCAAGTCTCCTTATGTATTCTATAGCTAAAAAGGGTTTCTTCAAACCTAAGTTTGTACAAAAACTTATATCTAAAGTTAACAAAGAGCATAGGGAAACTGTGATGTCATCATCTCTAAGTTTCCTCTTTAGAAACACTCCAACGAGTATTGATATTCTATTTTAAAACTTTCGTCTTAGTTTAGTAAAATATTACCACTGATTGTGTCGTTTCCTGGAAGTCAAGTACACTGTTAAAAATTTCTGTAAATTTACAGACTTTTTTTAACTTAAACTTTTTGTATTTTACTTTTAATAGAGATTTTCTGTATCTTTACAGACACTTTGTATTTCTACAATAAAAAAAGGTTGTTTAACATGTATTTTCTGTTTATTTGAAAAACCATTTCTGTCTGCTTTTTTAACCAAATTTTACTGCTTTGTAAAACTTTTTCTGTAAATGTACAGAAATTTTAACAGTATTTTGTATTTTTCTGATTTCACATAAATATACTGTCATTTAACAAACATTCATTTTGTTTTTACGCTGAAAAAGAAACAAAAATAAGCCCAAACAAACAAACAAATAAGAAATAGCCAGAAAATTTTCAATATATAACATGCATCGTTCTGCTTAGTTTCAGTTAAAAAAAAAACATTTTTGGCAAATTTATGGCCCTATTTGAAAATTAACTTACATTTATTATACTGACAATTGGTATACTGATGTCAACTCATCGCCACAGGCGCTCATGCACTTGATCGAATTAAAAACGTTTCACAAATTTACTTGAAAGAGTCTGTAAATTTACCACTTTATGACGTAAATCTCATTTTGCATAAATGGGTGGAGCTTATTTTGTAGGCATTTTCCTAACAAAAGGATTGCTGTTGCTTTGAATAATATCTTTTTTGGCTTTTTTTAATCAGGAAGTGATAAACTTATTGTTTACCTTGTCTGGAAATGTTTGCAACCAATGTATTTGCATTCTTTGTCATATTTGTTTTAAAAACAATTATTATATTGTACCAAAAATGTGACTTTCCAATTACAAAGTTCCTAGAGATAGCAGTCTACTGGACAACAATGTGATAACAAAGTATCCCCATTGTGTTTTGATTGAAAATAACTTCGTAACTACACATTACGTTGATAAGCAAATACCTGATCTACGTAATGGTGAAGTGTATGTTACGTAATAACATATGAAAGGAAAAAAGCGATATTATAATAAATATTAAAACGCCGAGAATGAAAACAGTAGGCTGTAAATTCACATAAAATTAAGGTAAAATAAAAACAGAACAATTCTGTAATTCAATTTTACAGTAGACATTTGTAAACTAATTTACATGCAAAAACTGTAAAGAAAAAACAAACACTTAATGTTTTTTCATGATTACAGTCTGGCTGTAAAAAAAACATTATTTGGTTGGAAAAAAATTTGCCATAAAAATTATGTAAATTTTACAAGGAAATTTCTAACAGTGTAGGCAACGGTGAGCAAATTTTGACTTGTATTTCAGTTTTTGTTCAAGTAACTTAAGTTACCCATTTGTGTACGAAACTATGGTATCATCAGCTTCTTTATGTCGGTAAATTAAAGACGCCATTTTTGTGTAGCCAGTATCGATGGATAAAATTTCCCAGTTGACCTTCCCCTTAGACCCACCACGTCACGCGGGTATTCAGTTCCCCTTAAACACACACACGCAAACAACTTATTGGTTGGAAACTGAGCCGTAAAACTACTACATCTACTAACTAACTAACTTACACACACACACACACAGAGACACACACACACACACACACCTAACCATGAATGCGTACTCCACTGGTCTTGGTTCATGGTTTAGTCGCCATCTACAATCCTCGACAAAATTATAGGACAAAACAAGCAATGAACGAATCACCATCCCCAACTCCCCCATGTTGGGGCTCCCCAAGGCGTCTTGAAACTTCAACATTGATACGGGGAGCGGGGTTAGTCGCATGTATTTTTGTCAGGCCTTTTGTCGGCAGCCTGTAGGCTACAAAGTTATATGAATTTCCAAATTTCGTGTCAAATGCTTTTAAACGAGCACGTTGACAGTTATTTTTCAAGCTACAGGAAAGTCGATAGTAACAGTTGAATTTGTCCGACCAGTTTACTGGCGTGTCAGATTAGGGCTCGGCGCTCGAATAAAGATCTGTCTTCATCAAAAAGCTCATACGAGGGAGGGGGAATAGTACTCTGGGTGGTGAGAGATTTAATTTACTTTAAAAATGTAATGCAGTGTTATGGGGGAAAAAAAGAATTTTTCCATCTTACTGTTCGTGTTAGGGGTGGGGAGTAAGATATTTCACGATGTACTCAACGGGTAACCACAAAATTCTCTCTTTTTTTGCATAAATAAACATTGAATGATGATTCAAACCACCCAATTGGTACGGGTGTCACATTTCGTCGTTCTTAAGCTAGAAAGAATTCATTTCTTACCCGTGATATGTACCGTTCAAGCTTAGTACCTTTAATGAATGTATCACATTTGGCAGTACTAACCTAGAAAGAATGCATTTAGCCCTATCGTGCGAATTGGGTGTTCAAACTACAATCTGGTTAAAGACGAAATTATATGTAAGCATTAGGGATAGTGAACATGACAATTTACGCAAAGATTTTTCGAAATTGAAACGTTTAACCATTTTTGCACAATGAAAGTTTCCTATAAGTAGAGAGATCTTCTATTTGCACGATTAACCTCGACATACATTGAAAAAGTGTGGAGGTCAATGGTTAATCGTGGTGAGGTCAACGGTAAACCATGGCGCTAATTAAATATTCTTAGTAATAGGGAGCAGTGACGAGTTCTACATTGGGGTAATGAATAAATTAAACATTATAAAGGACACTTTTAGGGCTTTCCGCAACAGTTCGGTTTCAAAAATTGAAAAAAAAACCGCTTTTGGCATGTAATTTATCTAGTATATCTGTTCTCCCCCTCCCCTGAATGTTGTTTTGGTCTTCCCCCTCCCCAAGAAATATTTCTCGCTTGAAAGCTACCCCTCCCCTTTTCGGTATCCTGCGGCAACGGGTCTTCTGAATAGATTAATGACAAAATTAATGACGGTAAACCACCCATGGGTACCTTATTTTGATCACTTACCTATCCTAATTACAAAGACCGAATATGGACAGAGGTCCGTAATGCGTAACAAGTTACGTTTCTTCTGAAGTGAAATTTTTCAAAAACCGCTTTTATTGTGTTGTCATGCAGCAACTGTTCTTCATAATGCCTATACCGTGACATTTGTCAATTTGTCATCGAATTACTCCCTTCAAAATTCACAAATTTTATTCACCAACTGTCATTAGGTTGCCCAAGACTGAAAACATCTTCATATACATTTGTACAGGCTTCCGACAATCGTCGACAAAAAGATAGGACAAAACAAGAAAAACAAGCAATGAACGGATCACCATCCCCCACTCCCCCATTCAATGTCGCGGCAGTCCAAGGCGTCCTGAAACTTCAACATTGATACGGGGAGCGGGGTTTGTCCTATGTATTTTGTCGAGGATTGTAGAATTTCACTTTTATTTATCCTCCCCATATTTGGACATCGATACACGAGGACTGAGAGTCTAAAGCATACTAGCCTGCGTAGCGCCTCTATGGCTGCCGCCTTAAGGTTGGCTTCGTCCGCTCCGCGGGCTAAAAGGATATCCGATCGTTTGCTCATATGTCTTAGCTGTCTATCAGTGTCGGTAGAATTTATAACCAACATATGCTTACTCTTTTTTGAATGTTATAAATATCCTTCTATTCGTTTTTAACAGATCATTTTTTACTAATTTCTCTAATCAATTTTATACTAATCTAAGGTTACAGAACCTGTAAAAATATTTTAAATATAATTGAATCCTTCTACTTCATATCTGTCACACGTCTCGGAGTATAATGAACTTCCATTCACGATTAATTTACCATTTCATGGAGTCCATTGGACTCGTCAAGCTGTGACAGGTCCATCGAAGCTGAAATGAGAATGTTTTGTCTAAGAATAAAATTAACGTATCACTTTTACCTATTAGACTACATAAATATATGCATGGTTCACTTTGATAGTTGGACCTGTATACTCTTTATTACATATGGTTTTATAAGTTTATTAATCCGTAAATAGTATTAGAGGGAGTATTGACCTGGAAATCGTTTGCAAGGTTGCCCAACTATGCAAGGTTGCCTAAGTATGCAAGGTGGTCTACTCAGCTGGCCTTAAATAATTCTGGTATATGCCTTATTTCTTAGGGCCATGATAAAGGGCCTGAGTTAAACAGTCTGCTCTGCTGGAAAAGTGTGGGGAAAATGAAGAGGGAGCTCTCGTCAATTTTCTGTATATCAGGACAGTGAACGCTTGGACGTTCACGTCAGTTAATGCAGCGCTTCAAGTTCAACGGTACATTAGTTTATTACATTAATCCGAGGTGAAAGCAGTGAGGGATATCGATGTGTGATAATACAACTCAGCTTAAGGATTCTAACAATTGATCATAAAAAAATAACGTTGTAGCTATTCCGACGTCGTGTAAATAAGCCCGCCTACTAAGTTTAAACAACTCAACGATGGGGGTTATAAAGACATATGCATATGAAGCGCACAAGATAAACAGAGGAGGCTGCTAGGCTAGTGATTATAAAAAGAAGTAGGAGATTATAAAAAGAAGTAGAACCACAACTGCGCAAAATCGAACAATAAGAAAAACAGCGAAAGGACAAAAGAAGAAATGAGGGGAAGAAAAAAGAGAAGAGGACGAAAGAATGAGGATAAAGTTCTTCAAATTAGAAATAAGTCGGATGAAACATAGTGACTGTAGAATCAAGTTGTTTGTAATTGTTGGGAAGTTTTCTCTTAAAAGAAGGGTTTAAGATCATATCAAGTTTTGATATGTTAGAGGGGTACTTATTATGAGCATTTTGGTAAAATTTGTATTATGGTCCGATGAGTGGTACTCAAGATATAAGCTATTTAAGCTAATAAATTTGTCAAATTTTCAACAAACAGCTAGTGAACTTGAAACAAGCACATATGACATCATATCCCCCACATAAATGGACAGTCCTTCGTTTTCTTTAAACTTTACAGCCAATTTTCTCCTCAGTAGTCCCCTATTATTCAAATGTGATTGCATAAGTGGCATAAGAACTTTTCAAACTTTGCAATCCCCATGGGGAGGTCCCATTCCTGTTAACGTCAAAGTCAACACAAAAGTCTGAAAAACAAAGGGAAACAAAGCATTCCTTGTCAATGTGAGGAAGTGACATAAGCTCTGCTGCCCTCAATTTACTTACACAAATCTGGTAACTTCATTTGTTGAGGCTCAAGAACCTACATGCCCGATTTGAATAGAAATTTCACCACCCTTAGTAGGTTTAGTTCTTTTTCCACATGTGAAAATAAATTTTCTGCTGACACTTCCCCTTTAAATGCGCTTTGAAAAGACGGTCGAGACTTAACAGACTTATGTAATGTGAAGGTTAGAGACTGCTATGGTGAGGGAAGGGGGTAACCATAGATCAGAAGAAGCCACTTTCCATGTAGGATGTTATGATACTTGTGTGAAGTCGTTTTCCGAGTAGTGATGAAATGGATGCAAGTTAAAGAACAATATACATTCGCTTTAATAATCGCAGTGGCCGGTAGTTTACTAATTACTTTGCCAGTTAGGAGATACCTTTGTAAACAGTGCACATCGGTCCACATTGATTGTACACAAAGCAACACATACGGGGAGCTGCATGTCTCTTATCAAAGGTAAATGATTATTTCAGACTACAAAGGAGATCAGTAGGATAACTTATAGGGCATTAAGTACCTCAAACTCCTGAAACGCAAACCAATGAATGAAAAACTCAAATCAAACAAAGGAAGTTATCCTTGTTTACTGATTGCCGACATGCACTATCGGTAACAGATTCTTAGACTTTGGTGAAAAGAATATGTTTCAAAAGTGTCACCAACTTTTAGAAGGCTGTACAGGAAGGCGGGCCGAGGTCACAATCTACACAAAATAAAAGCTAATTTTACGTTTCCACTTGAGTAGCCTAAACTTCCTCTCCGACTCTCTCGTTCGATCAATTTTCAGCCAAACAGATTGCATCGTGTAGATATTTCATTTCATTTATTTGTTTCATCACATTACATAATACAATATGATGTGAAAGGAAGTTTATCCAGAAAACCAAAATTGGCCTAACAAAGTGGATGACTCCCTATAACCAAGAAAAAAAAGATAACAGATATTTACAACGTCTGCAAAACAAACAGCAAACAAAAACGTACATACATAACTATGACATGTCTCCGTATTATGCACTCACATTCGGAAAAAATTATGAGTATACTTGAAAGATGTTTAGAATAATTTCAATTTCATCAAGGGAACTTAATAATTATCAATGATGCCTTCCTTAATCGCTTTTTTTTTAAAGATAAACAGAGAGGCAGAATTTTTAACTTGTCTGTGAGGGTATTCCAGATTTTATAGTGCTACGATTACTGGTACTCAACGTATATTACTACTTCAACTCATGTCATTTTCATATTTTCAATAAATAGATGAAAAGGTTTGTTTTCAAAAATCGTTCAAGAGCGCAGTGATAGTATGACAATTGAACTTGGAACAATGGCATGCCCTTTTATAACTCGGCTTACAGTTTGTTGCAAGCGTTAAGGGCGATGAACATGGTATGGGAGCGAAGAGAACGCGTCAAATTTTGGTACAGCCTAGTTCACTATGTTTACGGAAGACTTAATGGCAGAATTTCCATACGTACATGTTTCAATTTGTACCTCAAAAGACAATCACCTTTCTCCTCCCATGGCAACATGTGTATTATAGCTAAGACGCTTTTTGATTGGCCCACCTGCCCCAAAACCCTTTTGCAAAAGACACGTAGGTTGATTGAATGATGGATAACTTCCAAAAGACCCACCCTTGTGTAAATCAATAACCCTCTTTGCCCTCGCAAGTTGCAACATGTTAAAAGTAACCACCAAAATTGGCTTTCCGTTTTTTTTTTCATTCCACCTCCCCTATACCGACATTACCCACATCGCCCACCCCCTTCTTCCAACTGTCAGCAGACATGCATTAGTCGTTATGTCTACTTATCAAGATAAAATAATGACGCCAATGACACACGATAACCATCGTACTATAAGCATTTCAAGCGGAATATCTGGACAACCCCTAAAGATAATATTCGTTACAAAATCCCCTGAGTGAGGCGTACTCTGCAGAACAAATACAACCGAGCGATTATTTTTGTGATTTCTGGGCTAATAACAGAAGTAACAAACTGACTGAAGACAATGTTCTCGATGTCAAATTCATCAAGCTATGCTCGTGACATCATACAGAAATCAATAACCCTCTGTAATTTAAGATTTTTCCATCTATTCCTACTTCAGTGCTTGCTATCATTGTTTTAACTAGTACCGATCGATAAAGGCAGATAGATATATTCTTAGAATATTTCGATTGAGGTCACCGGGCCCACTAAGTGCATAAAATAAGTGTGTTTGTTCAGTGCCGACTTAAGGTTTGAAGTACTATTTACTCTTGCAAGATGAGAATAATTCCCGATGGACGTAAATTTTCAAAGTTCTTCCGTAAGAGCGTGAAACATGCATAGCCTCGATCTTAATGTCAGTCGGGAGGGTGTAGGGACTAGGGTGAAGCGGGGGGGGGGGTTGGCAGCAGTTGGGAGAATAGATATGAGATAGACCATCTAGAGTGGTTCTTCCTCACATCTGTGATACTCAAAATTAAGAGCGTGCACATTGGATCCGTTTAAAAAATGATGCCGTATAGAGATGTGGAGAGAGAAAGAGATAGGGGTTAGATTGAAGAGGGACTCGAAAAATTTCCTGTGGATCTGTGCCTGCATATGACTCCTAGGTCATTCATATTACTTGATCACGTGACTACCACATGCAAGGACAACCAGCTGGGCTCGTATCAGTATACAATTTAAAGCAGGAATACTAAAGTCATGTCAAGTTTAAAGAGATAATTCAAGGATATTATTCATTGCCTTCCAACAGTTTCAGTCGTCCTAACCGAAATACACAATTATGTCCTGTAAGTTGTATTTACAGTACAAATAAAATAGTAATCAGCACACCTCGTCATTTTCTCATTTCTTTTCATTTCGAGCTTCTCTCATGGTAGGTACAGACGAACTTGGAGAGCAAGTGATGGTCTGATCTCAGTCGGCCATAACAGGGGTCCATCACCTTTTAATCTTTCGATTTCCTTGCTTACTTCTATCATGGATGGTTGTACACTACATTGTATCTTAATTCCTGCAACTTCACTGAATATGATATGAGGGTTTGAAACTCATGTAGAAGATGTATAAAGGCGATTCAACGCTGATCGACCCCACTAATGGCTGCCTACAGTCACTAAAAGAAGCGCTAATCGGATTCGTACATTGATTCAGGAGATATCACGTATTCAAGGCAAACCAAGGCAAACCTGTGCAAACCAAGCAGCTTTATATCCCCTACATTACGTAAGGTAAGGAAAGGAATGGACGGATACACTTCATAACTGAAAATTACCCAATTAAATGTATTTTTTTGTTTTGTTCAACCGTTATCACTAAAGTTGGCCAGTTGAAGGTGCCGTTGAAGTTTTAACCGCTGGTTGGGTCGGCGCACTGTAAACACAAATTAGTCAAGTGGTGCCTGAACTGGCTAACCACCGCGGTAGTCATATTTGACTATTTTGTGATGATATCTGAAATTTTATAGCAATGGACTAAAGAATATCAGTCAAAATTTTGTCAAGGAGGCGTAATATTTGTTAGAGAGTTACTCAACTGGGTTAAATATTAGACTAGTCAAGTATTTGTCAATATTGTTGACTAACGTGATTGGTCGATTCAGGCACTGTTTGACTAATTTGTGTTTTCAGTGCCGTAATATTTGAGGTATTTCATTTGTCAAAGAGTTCATCCAACTTATAAAATTTACACCCTTTTGCAAACTGTAACCTAGAACTGTAGAAAGGGCTTAAGGGTGGCTCACCGCTTAGACCTGTAGACCGTCTTTCTGGAAAGACTTCATATTTCAGACAGGGAAAGGAGACACTGGAAAAATAGAATAATAACCAGGTAGTCAGGTAGTTCGGATAAACTTACCAGTTTTGGTTAACTTCACCAATTGAAGATTTCCTGGTGAAATTATTACAACTTTTGTAGGTGGCATGTACACATCAACTGGCGAAATTTCACGAGGCACTTTTTGGAGTAATAATTCCAGGGTCTAGCTACAGTTTAAAAGCAGCACTATGCACTTAGGCTTAGAGTTCAAATGTTCTTAACCAAGAGGACTGCCAATACTACCAACCTATTTATTGCTAGCCCCTCCCTCATCTGTCTTTAACGCCCCTCATTGTGCAAACACAATCCTGATTTATGGTATATTTTACATGGCTGTAATCAGTTAAATGGAGTTTTAAGGTCCATGCAGTTTTCAACCAAATGCGTAGTTGTAATGTTTTATTCTCTCACTGTACATGATGTGTAATATGAGCTTCCCGGCATCTTTTGAATTTGATGCCTATCAAAGTGCAGTACCAACTGAGAATTTGCCCCCATCGAATATGTAATTTCCGGAGTGAGGATCGAGCCTTTAGACATCAGACTGAAAGGACAAAAATGCGAAAAAGGTTTGATGTGTGTTTCGCTAGAAATACATTAATGCAGAATATGAAAAAATGTCCTGGAAAGAGGCTACAACCGTTTCTTCATTTTTATAATGGCCGGTATTTCCCCACTGGGGTAAACTTAATATGTGCTCTGTCATGTATAACAAATCTGCGTATGGTTTACTTCGTACACTCTGCATCAATGGCGTAGAACGCGGGGCTTCGGACGAGAACCCCCAGTGAAAAATGAGGCTTACGCCTTTCCCCACTTCTCGGGATTGCCTACCCCTTTTTTTCATTTCTCCAAATCTCAATGAATCAATACAAAAGATGATCAAAGACCTTCGTATCCCTGTTTAAATGCTCTTTCCGATTTCCTCCATTCACGCATCCCACGACCGTCACCGGCGTGGAACTTTATGCTTCGACAAACGGTAACGTTTTTATACAAGCCTTGCCACAAGTCGTTACCTGCATGTACACACAGATGGCGTTGCAGGCCCGCTATGCATTGCACACCATGCGACTAGCTTAGCCGAGTGTGTCTCCTGTGTTTCCACCCTCAAAACCTTCAATCGACATTCAAACATGAAACATTAAATTCAACACAATTGAATAGTCCGAAATTGAGAAGACATCATTTTGATAGTCACTGTAAAATTTTAATGAAAATCACAGGGATTGTAGAATTCGCACTGCATGATTAGCTACTAATTTTGTATTGAGTGATAAAGCAGTTCTCAGTTGGCAATTTCCTGATCATCAGTTTGCAATTTGCACAAGTTTACTGGAGTGAAAATTGTATGGCAAACGAAAGCTGAAAATAGCACTGCTTAGCAGTTGCATAGCTTCAAGGGGGCAGGGGTGATCGCCCCTGGCTCTACAAAATGAAAATTTCCGAAATTTGCCAACGGTTACACCATTCATTTACAGTGTGATTTCCCTTACTCTTCTTTTATGAAATTCCTAATCTGCTCTCCAGTACAAGCTCCATATTTGTGATTAATTCTTTCGAAAGAGCAAACTTTTCCGCACGCTTCGCTCATAAATCAGTTCGGTAAACTTTTCTGAGTTGTGGAAATGACAAATCGGATATTAACCATATGTGACACCAGATCACCAAGAGACAACTGCAGCTACAATGCTATTTTTATAAATTGCGTTTCATAAAATTCCAAATTTCTCCAGTGTAAGCTATTGATTGGGAAATATTCCCTCTCAATAGGGCAACAAAGTTTGGGAAACTTTTGAAATTTCATCGAAGAGCCGCACTTGTTATGCCTTAGATAACGTTATGTAGCAAAAACAGTGTTCGGTCCTTTGATTTGCCAATAAAGGTAGGGCAGATTCTTCGAAATTCTCCAACTTTTAAAAATTTCCTTTCAGGAAACCCGTGCAGAATCCAAAACTTTCTGCAATATCACCTCCGTGTACGGAAAATATTTGTATGAAAAGGGCAATATAATATATTATTAAACTTCCTTAAATATGATGTGGTGTTCACACTTTAAAGAAACAATCCCAACATTCGGGTGCTTGCCCCTTTGCCCTGCAAAATTCAACCTTCCCCTGCTGCTAAGCTATCATTTACAAGCCTCAGAAATGCCATTTTTGGCTGTCTAAGGGGTGGCGATTTTCCAAAATTTACTAAGCTTTCAGAGCCAACTAAAAGGCCGGTTCACACCGCCACGACGACCCAAGACACGACTGCGACCACCCAACGCGTCAGCTGGGGTATGGGCGGTGTGAACACTCCCACGACTACGATTCCGTCGGGTCGTATGCCGTCGGTAAGATTAAACAGGTTCAATCGTAGTCGGGTCTAGGCGGTACTCGTTGTGTTGGTGTGAACTCGTCTTCGACGCGACAAACAGGCCTCATGAGGTTTGTCCAATCAGAGCGCAGCATTCACCCATGGTACACAGTTCCGTCCAGTTACGGCATGTTTTTATTGCGCAACACCGAGAGCAGGTACTATCAGGATTTTAGTTGATGCAAACTTCTGCGTGCTCGGAAAACGAACGCACTTATAAAAGTGCGTCACTTGAAGATACTTTGCACAGAAAAAGACGGAACAAGTCCGTTAACTTCAAACCAGGTTCATGTTCAAGCATTTACGTAGGCCTAGAATACCGAGCCAATTAGAAATAACTTCCTTTTTAAGGGGAATATTTTTCTCTCTATATTTATTTTCAAAATAACAAGTGTTAATACCTTTGTAAGACATTCGTTCGCCTACGAAGGCTGGCAGATAAATCTGCAATAGCCGACTTGTATTCATCCTCTTGCATGTAGGCACAAGCGTGCTGGGTGGAGACGGCGGTCAGAGCAGGGAGGTGTTAGAGGTCCTAACACCTCCCTGGTCAGGGAGTAGCACCGTAGTCTTCTTGAGCTTCTTTTTCGCCTTATGTTTTTTGAAGAATTCTTTTGCCTCATTTTGAGCGGAACTCCAGCTGATGCGGGGAGGTGCGTCCGCACGCACCCCCTCCTCCAGCCTACGTCCCAGGGAAATCACAGCCCTTAAGAGAAGCAAGCCAATGAGCCACAACTGGAAAAAAAGGCCGTGGCCAGCCCGACTTTGACAATTCGGTTAGAAACTGAGCCGTTAAAACCCATCTAACTTACTAATTCATATACCGAGTTCAATCTTTTAAAGGACACGATACGCAAACTTTGGACAGTGTAAAAGGCCTACTTTAGAGCCTGTACACGCCAATAATTTCTTAATTGAGACCCAGAGGCCAAAAAATTGAACCATTTCAAATTTATTGTAGGGCCTAAATCTCAAACCTGGAACAGCCTGATTAATGGCGCGCCACGTGCAGCGTCGCTCCATCGATTAGTGTCGGAGCGGTGTGACATGGTATTTTCGTGGGTTTAGGAAGGCGCCAGAATGTCTACGATGTATGCAGATTGCCTACGACAGGTGAAGTCTTGTCGCGTCGTAGGTAGTCGTGGCGGTGTGTACCGGGCTTAAGGGTGGCTCTCCGCTTAGACCTGTAGACCGTCTTTCGGGAGAGACTTCATATTTCAGACAGGGAATCATTTCCAACTGTACTCAAATGCTCTCATTTGCTATCATCAGATACCTTTCAACCCTTCCAGTTGAGTAGTCTGTGTAGACGGATTCTTTAGTAAATGAAGTGTCAAAATGTTATCAATGTACCTCAATTTGCAGAAGGCATAGATATGTAGCAAGGCTGGAAAAAAGAAGATTCATAGCTTCTCATTGCTCAGTTACATTTGAAAAATGATTTATGACATACACTTTATTGTTTTGAAATCGTTCTTTCTGTAAGGCAAAAACGAAAACTTAAGCATTAAAAATATACCTATAGTTCATTAGGGTAAGGTGAGGTGCATAGTCCAAAATTACCCCTGCCCCCGCCCCCACTTTCATATTGCTTCCGACGCCAATGCTCTGCATTGTTGAGGGAGAAAGTTGCTTAACCATCATGATTTACCCCAGTTACTTTATAAAAATGCCTATTAAATTAAGCGAAGTTTGCTTAAAGATTTGACATGTGCAATGTTTCTCCAACATCAAGTATTTTTGTCCAACTGTACTTAATGTGTAATTTAGCAGTTTTTGTTGTTAACCAATTCTAAGTGCCGCCTTTGGTGCTAATTATAGGGGTTACAAGGAAAGATATCGTCGACCCCGAACCGTTCTCCCTTACAACACCCCAACAATTAACACTGATTAGAGGTCCCTGCTTTGAATTGACGCCACCGTGGGGCCGGGGGCCCATCATCTTAGTTCCGCCCTTCAATTAAAACACGTCCGAGAGTACTGAAACCCGACTGGGCTCTCTACAGGTCTTAGTCTGCGGATCCTTGCATATTTCATTTAGATCTTCTTCAAGCTGCATTGTTACAGCCTACAGACCAGTCTTTACTGACTGGAGCTTAATAATAATAATAATAATAATAATAATAATAATAATAATAATAATAATAATAATAATAATAATAATAATAATAATAATAATAATAATAATAATCATAATAATAATAATAATAATAATAATAATAATAATAATAATAATAATAATAATAATAATAATAATAATAATAATTATAATAATAATAATAATAATAATAATAATAATAATAATAATAATAATAATAATAATAATAATAATAATAATAATAATTATAATAATAATAATAATCATAATAATAATCATAATAATAATAATCATAATAATAATAATAATAATAATAATAATAATAATAATAATAACAATAACAATAACAATAACAACAATAATAATAATAATAATAATAATAACAACAATAACAATAATAATAATACAGTTTTTACAAAGCGCCTTACACAAAGAGTCTCAAAGCGCTGAAGACTTGCCAACAGGGAGTCAATATGAAATAGTAAACAAGTGAGTTTTCAAATTAGTTAGCAAGGCAGTATCATGGAAAAGTCTAATATTTTTGTATTGTAGAAAGTTACAGGCAGGCGCATAAAAGACATATCCTTCATGTCATTAATAACCCATGCTGTCATTTTATTACAGTATTGACCCAAATCGGACAGGTCAAGGTAATAAAAATGGTCATTTAAGGGCAAACGGCTAAATTTATCGATCATTTCAAGATTTCCATAATAATTGAATCCGGTTGGATGCAATATCGTTTATCTGAGTGACAAGCTACGTGATGGTATATCAGACATAATATTTTTCGCATGCAACGTATGCAATTTATTGTTGTTGCGACTTTTTTACATAAATTTCAACGTGACTGAAATAATTTTTTATTCCTCTAAATCAGCAACAAAAACAATACAAGTCGTACAAAAAGCATTACCCGAAGAAACTCAACAATATTTAAGAACAGACAAAATAGTGGTAATTTAAGCAACCCATTAAAATATGAGAGATTTTAATGCTAAACAATACTGTACTGAAATCAAGCTGTAAACCAAGAAGCCATGGCCGCCATCGATCTAAAAATTTCTCACGTTTAAGCCTAACGGAATCATTGTAATACAAAACTGAAAGCAAGTTCTTAGCATAATTCTTAAAACTAAGGAAATTTAAAGGGCAAGAGCAGTCATCCCAAACTGAAGTAGTGTAGTAGACTCTCCAGTTTCATGATTGGCTGTTGGGAGTCATGTAACAATGTTTTTTCTCGTCAAATGTGAAATTTACTAAAAATAACTACTTGGTCTACCCTGAATATGCAACAGCAAATTCATAAAATGTAATGAAAGATACTTTGAAGAGAAACAAGACGAATATTGTGTTATGAAGCTTGTTCTTTAAAATAAGTTTGGGGGCTGCTCTTTACCTTTAAGGCCGCATCATTTTGTATTTTACATCTATAAATACAAAATTTAAACCAGATCAACAAAGTATTTATAGGTTCGTTGTCATGTTGGTGATACGTTATACCAAAAATTAAGGTTACAGGATTAACAAACAAAGTAGCATTGGTGCTATTATAAACAAAATTCCTAAATTGTTCCCACATTGGCTGTACCTTTTCACAAAAACATGACTAATCGTTTCTTTTTCTTTTGAGCAGAAAGTACACAAATCATGATCCAAAAAGCTCCGTGATTCTATATCACACATAATATTTGCGCATGAACGTGTGCAATATACTGTTGTCAGGGGTGGCGCCAGGATTTCCCCGACAGGGGGGGGGGGCAGCATTTCAAGGCCCCGACAAAGGCTTTGAGTTAGTCCCGGTGGGACGTGACTCAACATTTTGAGGCGCGCGCAGCGCGCAAAATTTTTGGCCTTCTTTACAACAAATACTTAAAAATCCGAAGTTTATTTGAAGTCAAAATTTAAAATTTTTTAAAGAAATTTTGCTTTTGTAAGGAACTTTAAAAAATTGGGGTGTTTATTGAATGGTCTGTCCTCCATATTGGAAAAATTAAAAACGTTACACAGGCGACAGCTGTCAATGTTTTGGGGTTACGCATAAAATCGTACTAGGCCTACGTACTAAGGCTTCAACACAAAACTAGGTTGCCCGAAAAGGTTTTTCCTTTTTTTGAACGAAGATTTGAAAATTAAGAGCTTATTTTATTGGAGAATTTTGGAATTAAATGTAGGAAAATTTGGTTTGGGATACTTATGGAACACTTGGGTTTTAAATTAAGTGATATGACTTTCAAGAGCAAAATTAGGTAGAATATTGGGGTGATTAACAGAGTTGGCTTTGGTTATTTATTGTACGGGGTATCCATCGAAATTGAAAAAAATTGCCACTTTTAACAATCTGAAGCTTATACTGGAGAAAACTTGTAATTTCGTGACAGATTTAGGGGTTTTATGGGAGAATCTAATCTTCTTACAAGAAAATCAAGTAGGGCGTGATCTGTAGTGTGGTTGGGGTTACTGAATATCATCATGCACATTAAGGCCCTCGGACCATTAATTTTCAAGCTTGCAATGTTCTGTTTAGTAATCTGTTTGACCAAAACACTCTATCTAAGCGGAGCGCAACCATCGTGGGCGCGAAGCGTACAGAAAATTGTTAAAAAATCTAACCCTAACCAGACAGCCGGAACAGGAATTTTCAAGGCTTCTAACTAGTAACGAAGCAGTCGTTATTTTGAGCTTTACTTTAAAATGAAAGTTTCACTTCAATAGAAAAACCCAACTTGTTAAGTGATCAGAAAATTACCAGATAAAAGGGTACTGCAACAACAGAATGAATGACAGCCTTCCCAAACGGGGGCATGATGACCTTGCGGATTGAAGAGAGCTAGTAAGAAATTAAAACAGATTCAGATAAACATTAAAATACCGTTACGAAAGAATAAAATCGTTCAAAAAGAAAAAAAATTATCATCCTTACAGTAACTTCAGTCCTTTACGTTCATTTTTAGGCCTTTCCGAAAGAGGTTGCCGTCCTTCCACGAAGGGGGAGGAAACGGGACAAGGTGCATGAAATCAGGTTTAACCGAGCAAAGAAGAAGTGATTGAAAATCAATTCCGATATGTATTAAAATAGCATTTCAAAAAAAAAACTGAGTTCACCCATCCAGTGATTTAAGTCCTTGTAGGTTTTTTTTTCTTTTTTTATTATTTTTTTTTTATTTTTTAGGCCTCCCCGACGAAATCGCCGACCTTTCCCGACGGGGGGCCATGCCCCCTGCCCCCCCCCCCCCCCCCGCTGGCGCCACCCCCGATTGTTGTTGCGACTTTTTATGTAGATTCCAACGTGACTGAAATAATAGTCGATTGATTCATTCTTTGCAGACTGAAGTAGTTTGTTGGACTTCAAGGTTACCTGGTTACTGGAATTTGCATGTACCGTGTAAATGCATTTTAACTGGGCTAAATATGTAAAGCGTTTTCCCTTGACTGTTTTTTATCCCAAAAGACACAAGATGAATCAAAAAGAAAAAAAAGCCTGCGAGTATTACTTTCAAAGCGACCTTGTCTTTAAAATAAAGGGAGTTTAAACCTTTGAAAAGTTGTAAGATTAGCGCCACATAGAAGCCAATATTACGAATATATCAAATGTTACAAATTAGTTTATTGCCTGAGTTACGCTGATCTCTGGATAACTTGCTATTTTGGTTTTAGTTGCCCAACGGCCATTAGCTCTGCTTCCTCGGGTATAAGATAACATTATTAGTTTATCAGATTGGGATGGAGCCTTTTCGATTTCCTTTGTCACAAACTTACTTAGAATAATTAGATCAAGGAGTCTACTGAGGGAGTACTTTGTTTTAGAATGGAGACAAAGCCTTAAAGGGTACCGTATATTTTTTCATCCCAGACATTTCCAATTCTCCCAACTAAGCACAGCCCCTCCGTGAGCAGAAAAACATTTAGTTTATTCATGGGGTTATTAGGGAACGATTTCATGTCTTTTATTAGTGGAGGGCAAATTCTGCAGGGTGAACATTCAAAGCCAGAGAACTGTAAGATTGTTCAGAACACTCTTTGCGCATGCTTGAATGCTGTGTAATCTCCTTTATTTGAATCTCATGTCGTTTGAATATAAAATTCCTGGTTAAATTCACCAGAACTGTGTGGGTGTTGCACTGACACGGCATCCGTGAAATTTCCCCAGATATTTTTTTAGAGAGAAATAAGCCTGGGCCTCTGTAAAGTGGTGCTAAACATATTTTAGAGTGTCAAGTCTAGAATTTAAAAGATATATATTTTAGAGATTGCAAAATGAATCTTATGCCTCCAGCTCAACTCCTCTAACACATACCTCATTCCATTGCTGAGATATGAAATTTTGAAATAAATTCACTCATAACAAATAAGCCAATTGCGAAAAAATGTGTGACTATCATGTTATACAACTCACATTACCTGCTTTGTTTTCCTTTGGAATTGAATATTTTTCTAAAAAAAAAAGATTATAAAGATTTTAATTTGAGTAGTACAAGAATGACATCACAAATTACCTTGCCCAATGTACCATTTTAAGTTGAGAGATGACACTTCAATATTTTATATGTAAGCTCAAAAATGTGCTATGAAGATGGGATTTAGACTATTAGAATTCATTTTTCGTGCTCTTTAATATATATTTAGTGACTTGAGATGCACTTTAAGCTCCACTTTAAGTGATTGGTTTAATAAGTGAACATATATATTTTTTTACGGTTACAGCAAGATCAAAAGATGGCTATCCAATAGGAGGCAGACATTAGTTTAAAATGCGAAGAAATCAATGTGGAAGGAAGTCACAATCTCAGGAGTTCAGACAAAGGTCAGTTTTGTGTCCAGGGTACTTTATTTTGTATATGAATGATATGGGTAAGGAAGCTGAATCAACATTGAGTATGGTTTATAAATAATACAAAAATAATAAGACCTTCATTGCATGAGATTATAACAGGGAAAATTAGCGGCTTGAATTTGAAAAAACTTAAAAGACGGAAAAAAATAAACCAAATGCGGTATAACGACACGTGATCTGCATTACATCCAGGATACAACAACCTAGGTATAAATATGTTATGGATGGCAGTAAGTTAGTCAGATAGTCAGTCAGTTGGTCAGTTCGTTTCAACTAAATTTCCTTATTTCGCTTTATTGATGGCTATTCCTGCAGTAATTCACAAATTCCCACTAAAAGCGTGTCATAGCTGGTTGGAATGTTGCAACTCCCTGGAAATACCATCCCCAGTCATCAGTCTTAAGAGCAAACCAATCCTTTCTTTATTACTTAGCAATTGTACTTAGCATATTATCAATGATTATTAATGTTGCACACCCCTTTATTCTTCCCCTTGGATAGGGTGGCCGGGGGGGCTTGCCTTTGTTTGTTGTGGGAAGGGGTCATTTGCTTATGAGAATGTGTATGTATTACGTCACATTGTTTGTTGAATTGCCTGGTGTGAAGAAGGGACAAAGTCATTCTGTCCATTTATGGGCTAAAAGTTTGAGAACTGGATATAATAATGCCTGTAGGTTCTCCCGTCAGTCCGGGTAATTAAGTAGTTGAAAATTTTAGCAACCCTTTGCCTAAATGTTCTCATATTTTGGTCAATAATTTGTTTAAGGGCACAACGGGAAGTTAAGGACAAATTAAGTCTTATATAAGCTGCCCGAATGTGTTGCAAACTTTTTTATTCTTTTGATTTTTTATTGAAACTTTGCTTGACTATGATAAAGTTTTATCTTATGGTAAATTTTGGAAAGAGTAGGGACACTGTAAAAAATGTCTACAGACAGTTGTAGGAAAACAGAACAAAAAATAAAGAAATACAAAGAGGAAACGGAAAAAGTACTGTCAATTTTTGGTTACAAATTGACAGTACTTTTTCCGTTTTCTCTATATAGGCCTATATCTTTATGTTTTGTTCTGTAAATCTACAGAATTTTTTTACAGTGGATATTCGCACCCATTTCGGGCATGGTGTTGCACAAGATAATGAAGTGAAGCATGATGAATAATTGATTTGTATCAAATGCCCGAGTATGTCGAGGATCTAAAACATACTTGATTTTTCATGATGAGTCACCTTGATTAGTTTCATTTATTTATTTTTTTTTTTAAATTGCACGCACACCTAATAGTGTTCCGTGTAATTGAAAAAAAGACTTGCCAGATTTTTGTACTGACTCAAATGGCAGCCTTAATTTTTTCAAACCCGATTTTCAGAAGTTTTGGAAGGAAGTTTGCCACCTGCAACCCTTTACTACCGGTACGTCTATGGTCAAGGAATCAACAGACGTCATAGTGAAATCACTGAACACTGTCGTATTTAGACGGACAAAGGAATTGGAAGAAGGAGCGCCATTTACAAGTTAAACTCACTTAGGGCCACTGTCCTGGTTAACCTTACCCTTGCAGCATGATATAAATTTCAAGTAGGCAGTGAAAGTATTCATCTTTCACAAAAAAATGCGGAATGCTAAAAGTTTTCCATGGTAAGGAAATTTTGATGTTTTATTTTGTCAGGTCTCAACTGATCTATTCAACAAATACGTCAGTCGTGAACATAAGGCAGCAAAGCTGATCTATAAAATCTAAAGGCCACCCCAAAGCTGCACGACAGGAAACACGATCGCGGAAGCGTTATTATCTTTGCAGTCTGTGAGATGATATACTGCTCTCTTTTGAGAATTTGACTTAACAAAAACTCCACCTCTACTCTCACAATACAAAATTCCCTAAAACCGTAATATGGAACGAAACCCTTGGTTGAATTTGATCATGTCAAACTAGAACGAACTGAAAAAGAAGCTTCTTTTTAGCTTCCACGTGTTCAGTTACAGTCAGGCTATATATAGCCTTGCCGCTAATGCTAGAGAGTGGTTTTAGGTAACAGAAGGTGTGTATGAGTCCAAACGGTATCGGCCAACGTATTGCAGATACCACGGAAATTTTTAGCTGGCTAACAAAAAATAACTTTCCTTATTTAAAGGGCAGGAGCAGTCATCCTAAATTGAAGAAGTGTAGTAGACTGTCCAGTTTCATGATTGGCTGTTGGGAGCCATGTGACAATGTTTTTTCTCTTCAAATGTGAAATTTACCAGAAAAAAACTGTGTGGTTTACCTTGAATATGCAATAGTAAAATCATAAAATGTAATTAAAGATAATTTGAAGAGAAATAAGGTAAAAGTTGAGTTATTTAGCTTTTTCTTCAAAATAAGTTTCGGGGGACTGCTCTTAACCTTTAAGTTTTTTTCCGAGCACAGTAATACTTACCTCTTTGTAACATGGATGCAAGTACCAAAGTACCCCTTCGGTATTGCCGATCTAATGAGCCCAAATGCAAATCAGTGAAGGAGATACTATATAGAAGCCTAACTCTTTCTCTGCATCCGAAGAACTTTTCCCGATTTTTCTGCCGGCGAAACACGGGTATGGACATAAATATATAATATCACATAGAATCAAGAAATAATACAATATCCTCAGTTGTTGTTAAGTCATAATATACGACAAACCCGGCATCTGTTTTAATTAAAAATGAAATTTAAGTATTAAAATTACAGTTCAGTGCCAAATTAATGTTTAATAAGAATCATTCTGCGAATTTTTCATTTACTTCCCATGTTTGGTTACCGAGATATAGGCAATGGAAGTTGACACCTTTTCTATGAAAGTTAACTTGAAGAAAGTAGGTTAGTAGCAAAGTATTTCATAACTTTTGAACTTCAGAACAAAACGGTATGAAACGGCTTATTGACAGCTGGCAGCTGTCAAATAAAAATGCAAAGCAGAAAGCCGAAAAATGTTGATGTTGTTTTATAGTCTACCTCTTGAACATACACTTTTGCTTCCAGCGTAATTATAGTGAAAGGGTTCATCTTTGACAGACTCGTTATATTTTAAATTTCCTGAGTTTGGGATGAAGGAAATAAATATTAAGGGAACTAAAGTCCACCTTGCATGTAAGACAACCCTTAAGCTATACACTGAAATATCACTTCAAGTTGAGTATTTTAAACTCAGTTGCCTTCCTGTCGAAGTTTTTCAACGTCTGATGCGACTCGATGAGACGAGAGTAAAGGGCCTACTGAGAGAAACTGTCTGCAAGCTCAATTCATGAACAAATGAATTCTTCGGGGCTGAACAGGGGTAAGGAATGTCTTTGTATTTAGGTAACCTTTTTATTTATGTCAACTTGAAAATGCAGGATTTAATCTGTTAGTCCGTAAGTTGTTTTATATTTGAACTGAAAGTATAGACGAATTCGAACAGCTCAATTATCTGATTATTGTGAAGTTGACAATAATAGGGACGAAGCTTTACATCATTTTAGTTTTATAGTCTACGGGTTATGTGGCCATCGGTTATGGATCAATCAAGTCACTCATCTGGAATGGGTAAGTAGACCTGGTGGGGGCTAGGTTGATGGATTCCGCCACATTAGACTGTTGAGGCTTGAAGGTAGCAGTTATGGTTACATCTCTATGTTTCGACATCTCTATGTTCCGACATCTCTATGTTCCGACAAAACTGAAACAAAGTACACTTTGTCGGTACCAAGGTACATTTTTATCGGCGCCAAAGTTCGTTTTTGTCGGCGCCAAAGTACACTTTGTAGGAACCGTAGAGATGTCGGAACATAGGGAGGTCCCTGCAGTTATCTATCGTTTCGTTTGTCCTACCTTGTGGTACACGGGCACTGTTCCGGCCCCTCCAGAAGATATCCTGGTAAAACAATAGGCCGTACTAAGGTTTCACTGGTCAGAAGTATTAAAGCGGTGTACCAGAATTCTTGAGTGGATATTCGTGCGCTTTCCCTTTAAGCTCCATTTTTTCCTGTCTAAGTATGTTTGGTTTCCGGAAAGAGAAAACCAATGTAGTCATGCAAACAAGACTTTTGCAAAACATGTGTAGAATCGTGCATTTTTAGTGTTGGAGTATACTGTGGTTCATCGACTTTCTTGATAATGGTGCGCAAGTACTACGCGACTTCATATTTTCACTGTTTTCATCGAAAATTGGTTTTGATGACTCAGCCAAACAATATATATTCCACACCGTGTCATTCAAACCCTGTCGCAATTCCATTTCCAAACTCAAGATATATCATTTCAAAGATGTGTTCTTTTTGTCTAAAAATTCCTCTGCTTTTCAACAAAGTCACAAAAAGTTATGAAAGGTAGGTGCATTGTCTCTCATTCCTTTTGTGTTTCTTTATAAGTTAAAGTCCCTTTTGCCTTAAAATTTGATACTATTAGAATGATTAAATATCTTTGCATGTAGATCAAGCATTACCCTTCACCATAGATAACAACCACAACTGTCGCTTAATACTGCCTGCAGCAAAATAAAAATTACAAATAAATTAAAAGAAATGTCACCGCGATTACATCGCAGATTTTCCATGATGCTCCAAATCAAACGAAAAGATTGCATTACTTTAGAAATTCGTATCTTCTGAACTCTATATGCCATTAAGATGCTGTCTTCGCCTTCTAAAAGAGAAAAATCTTAAAGCTAATGAATTTTGTCTCCAGAATATACTTTTAATTATCCTTTCGGGAAACGTTTCGCAATCCAGTTCTGATTTGAGTGTGCTATCGACGGCCAGATGCCTTTTGCCTACTTTGTTGGTTTTGGGGTGGATTATCATTCCATCGGTTATTTCTCGACCTGTTTAGTGATAGTGTACCTCACTGCTGCAGGCCAGCGAAGTCATACTGTCATATGAGCAACACTCTGGGTATTATGCCAACTGCTGGGGATTTTTCGCAGTCCAGTGCGGAGGACCAGGGCATTTTTGATGACTTACTTGGTCAGGTCTGCGCATGCTGGAAGTGTGGAGTGTACCGTAGTTCACACCAGGTCATTCGATTACCGCCTCCGAGACCTAGCGGGACACTAATTATAAGTCCCACGCTAAATTAGGCTACTTCCGTGCACCCTAGCTCCCAGTAAAAGTTTTCAACCTTGACATGCAACCCCTCTGATAGGCATGATAGGCATGTGTTTCCCGCCATAATAGCTACTAAAAATACGGCATTTCACAGAGCGGAGTATTTTAACTCATTCTCTACAAAATCTTAATGCAAAAATGATCATATTTAGTTAGTAACACAGTCAGAAACAACATCCCATAAAATTTTGAAGGCACTTCGTCTGTCAGTAAACATTTTCACAGGGACGAGTATTGGAATTACTGGTCTGCTACCCGAATCACACATGATGCGGTCATCGTAATTAGACTCAAGCGCCCTCGGTGGCGTCTTAGACCGTGAGAGATGGTGTTTGTCCCCGCCCTGGATATGAAAAGTGTGGGACTGTGGCCGCCATTTGTTTTGTCCCCTGTAGGAGAAGCTTCAAGTCGTGGCTGATCGCCTCACGTTTCGCAATACATGAGTAGTCAGCAAGTACTACGCTTTGTGTGACCTATATCCTAGTCAACCAATGCAGTTCACTGTGGCATACTTACCTTTGTTTCGGCCTCTATTAAGCTGACCTTCTGGAAAGACCGATGTAATACGGTATTGTCTTTAGGGGGAGGGGAGACTTGCGTACGTTGCCCGGCAGGCGTCGATAAGGACAAGGATTTCTCTTAGGGTTGAGGCAGACTTCATTGGCCAGAACGACGTTCTGCATGCGGTGGGGTCTACCGTACTTGGTTTGTGAGGGGGACAGGTGAAGGCTTACCTTTAAGTAGAAGGCCTTATTGTTTGCATTCACCATGGATTTGCTGGGAGGTTTGTACAAATAATGCACAAAAACTTTTGTTATTGTTGCAGCTTAAAGTGTACCTCAACAATTTTTGCAGCCCACTTCCTGTCGTCATAGGGCATTCGTAAAACGAGGTATAAAACGTTGACATTTATTCACTCAAAACAAATTAGTCCATTGTGCAATAATTTATGAATTTCCTGTCGTACATCTCACATTACTTGCTTTGTTTCCCTTTAAAATTAAAAACGTTTTTATGGCCTTGAGCGCTTCCTGTTTGTTTGCTTACTATGTTACACAGACGTACAGAGAATCACACCTTGGTACAAGACGCAGTAACTTTCAGAAAAAACAAAGAAATACAAAGATTGTAATTTGAGTAGTACAAAATGACATCACAAATTACTGCGCAATAGAATGCCATTTTAATTTGAGTGAATAAACTTCAACATTTTATATGCTCAGTTCAAGAGTATGAAGAAAGGAGCTGGACTGTTCAGAATTCATTTTTCATTCTGTTTAATATATTTACCAATTTTGATTTATATATTCCAGTTGTCGTCAGCGTTAATTTTTACTTTATCTCTGCTCCTACGGGTTTCTGTATCTCTTCGGAGAGCTGGCGAAGAGCTGGCGAATAAACACATAGGCGGCGGAAGCGGGGGGCAGGGGAGCCTGGCCCCCAATAATTTTTTATGAGATTTTTGGGGGACATGCCCCCCACCAATAACCGAATGTCGTAAAATAAATTTTTCAAACGTAATTGAACAAAATTTAGTTGCTTTATTACATTTCGGCTATTCTTTGGCTCAATTATTACTTTTCAGAGCACAAAAGCTTCGCCCCCTGGACCCCCACATTAACGATAACCTGTAGGGGAGTTTATTTTCGTTCGTTCTTCAAACAATTGAAACAAAACCTTTGCAAGATATCTTTCTTTTCTATATTATCTTTCTTCTTCTCAAATCAGGGCCTTTGAAACATACTGAGCGAGGGGTATCTCCCCAGTCCCCTTACTGGCCCCAATGACGCACATTTTGCCCAAGTAATAATGTCCCTTTTAGGATAGTAAGTTACACCTATGCAAAAGTACTTTTGTTGCTTCCATTAAGTCCCCTAAAAAGGATAAAATTGTCAGAGTTTCTTTGTAAACAGTTTTATTTACTTTGAATATGGCATTTTCTTTCTTCTCGGGAAAAGTTTCAAAAGATGCAGATAATGTGTTGAGAAAGATCTAAAACATGTTGAGGAAAGGTTGCTTCTGTTAAGCCATAAACCCCCCGAATGTGTTCCGAAACTTTGTTTTTCATGAAAATGTTCACAGGGCTAAGACATGCCTTTTACTTTCGGACAAATGTTTGAGAGAGTTCGAATATTCGACCATTTCAGGCATTGTGTTGCGCAATACTCTGATCCGAACTAAAGTTCACGAAAATGGCTCTTTAAAGCTACCCGAATGTGCAGACAATTTTTATTCTCCTGTGGATATTTCATGAAAATTTTACCGTGATTTTGACGTTTTTCCGTTTCCGTTTTTCCCGGAGTATCTTTTTAGGATTTCCGGCAAGCTTGGCAGTTTTCTGTGTGACTTAGACCATGCCAATTTTTGAAAACTCAAATGGCTGTCAGAATTTTTCCGATTCCTGCTTGAGTTTTACATCTTGCGAAATTGGGGGTCTGCCCCTGTCCACCCACTCCGTCTCGCACGCCTATGGTCTCATAAGACTACAAATCGCTGCCAAAAGTAAATGAAACGAACTCCTTTCCTCCGTTTCAATGTTGTAGCACTCAGGACTGGTCAGTTTTTCCCTACCAACATTGAAGTGGGGAAAGGGAAAGAGCGGCTACCATGTGAGATTGATAAAAGGCAATGAAACATTTGCTACGGAGGGATTTTGTTTCATTTGTTTTGGCGGCGACTGTAGGTTGCGCGACTTTCTTGCACCTCAGTTGCAAAGAATTCCACACTTTGCGATGGTGTTTGGAAAACCTCGTCCGGGCTCAACGTTTCCCAGTGGTAATTATTTTTATGCCATCCGTTACGGTATCTATCTGTTGTTTCAACGAAGATTGGCATGTGGAAAACAAATCAGATAAATATAGGACTTAGAGGCCAGACACTTTGTCATGACTAGACGTTTATTGCACGCAAGTCTATTTGTCCCGCGGTATTATCATTAAAAATTGTTCATTTTGAAGTTAATCAAATCTGGCATTTCGTCGCAGATAAAAAATAAGTTGTGGACTTTGTCGCCAGAGAAAAGAAACAAACCACTTTAGTGCTGGTACTGACGGCCCCGTCTAATCACACTGCTACTTAGGTTACACGATATTGCACTGCACCTCGTAATTACAGCAGGGGCTACTTCAACAGGTTCCTGACCAGTTCATTTTTCATTGAGAGACTAAGTATGAATATATTTAGTGAAGGCGTATTCTGGTGGTTTCGTTTACTATGTGTCGTCAAAATAACTTTCAATTTTCTCGCCACTTTCTCCTTTGCAGGCACAAAATATTTCTTTATCCCCCAAAGCTACATTAATAGACCAACCTGCCAACCTGCCGACCATCGGGATATATACAGACTTGACTTCTGCCACGAGTCAACAGATAATAAATTACCTCGTAGTATATTGCATTCGATGCAATAAATTGGAAATTGGACACAGGAAAGAGGTTCTTCTTTTTGAGGGAGAGACGGTTGAAAGCATCGACCACGGCAGGACTGGAGGGAGGAATCTTCCAGGATTAACTTGAACTAAAAACACCCACTTAGATGTAATTTCCTGGTATCTACATGCCAGTAATAAAAACACAAAATTTGCACCACATTTCATCAGCTCTTAGGATTTTTTAAAAAAGCTGCCAAAAAAGGATCTCGTCCTTTTGTACCCACTGCAATTTTCAGATTGATCATGACAAAGTAAGGTGTTTCCTAGAAGAAATATCAGCATGGTTCTAAAGAACCAATGATGGTCCTGCAGATTTGCTCGACAGGGTGCGGCGGAGAAGGGGGTGTGGATGAGGCGGAGAAGGAAGAAACACTGAATCTCTACAGAAACACAGTCGAAGTATTTTGATGAGCATGCAATTGTAAGGATCTTTTGCTCAACGCATAATGATAATATCCCCAAATGCTCGAAGCGCTTGTACACAAGGGATTCTATGCGTTGTATACACATTTAGACCAAAAATATGTCAATGCACGTGTCATACTGGGGACAATACATCCTGCTCAAGGACCGACTAATGTCTCCTCACACTCTTTTACAGTTTTGACCCGGCTCTGCATAATCTTCTGTGATTCCTTTGAAACATTAAAAAACTTAAATGAAAAATATATTAAAGAAATTTAAAGAGATCAAAATTTAAATGTTCATACACTTAATGTCTATTTGGTGAACAACAATTCCTGTTGTTTTAATGGTAGGAATGTCCCCGTGGCGTATCCCACGGCTATATTTTTTGTACAAAATAAGAAAAGGAACGCATGTTTTGCCGAGGGCTCCACCTCTTCCACAAAATGTGTCAGCATAACTCCAAAGGTCTTGCCTATATTGTAAAATCTGTGTAGCATATGTGTATACGTACTATTGTGTCCCTGCAAGGTTTGAAGTAGGAACCGGGACTTGGCCTTCATTTCCATCCTCCCCAAAGGATAATTTTAGAAATACTTTTTAGAGGCTATTGACTTATTGGTGTCTTTCTTGCAAAGCGGATTCAATCAAGCAGAATTTAAGACACATAAACGAATAGAATCTTTACTCTTGAGGTCATTCATTACGAGGATTATACTAAGAATTAGGATTAATTTTGGAAATTGCCCTTCTACCGGCTTTTGCGCTGAGTGACATCAAATTCGTGTATAACTCCTGTAAACTAGCTAATTTTGAGTTGGAACTGTTCAAGGATTAATCCATCACTCAGATAAGCGAGTTCTTGCCTATTCTTGTTCTTGTCTAAGCTTGATAGAGATTACCTTACCTTCGTTTTAAGTCATCCAGACGGATAATGAGTATTTCACAACAGACCGGTATGAAGTGGATGAAAACCTGAACATCTCGTTTCTGAGAAGCCCACTGTTCAGCTCTAATTCATTGTATTTTCAAAGAATGATACGGGTAACTTGACATCTAAGAGATTTCTTACCGTCCCATTCCTGCATCATCATAAAATATGTCTATTTCGGAATAAATAATCCCTCGTAACTAATGGATAACTGTTCTGCTACTCTGCAAACTGCTTATTAAAACGAACTTTGGGGGGTATTCTTAATAAATTGTTAAAGCGAAACTCAAGTCTAAAATTGCGAAAATATAAATTTAAGAGCGGTAAAATAAATTTATTCAACCTCCTGACCTCCATTTTTAGAGGACATTCCTGAAACTGAGATATAAAATGTTGAAATTTGTTAACTCAATTTTACATGTTACATTGCGCAATAATTTGTAATGTCATTATTGTACTACTCAAAATTCTAGACTTGAGGCAGACTTCAAAGTGCAACTGAAATTTCAGATTTGCGTATATTCATCAAAGAGGTATTTCCAGTTCATGACTGCGTCTCTTCAGGCAAAAAATACGCCGTGATCCATATTGCTGAGTGGTTAGCCCTTCCATGCCAAAATTTGCCCCTCAGTCCTGCGGTCCTTGCTGCTGTTGTCCAATGTCTCTTCACTCCGTTGGTGGATTGCCGCACCACGAGGCAGTTGTTGACCAGGCCTGGGGTAATTTTTCACTAGGCAAAGATGAGTATTGCATAGATATTGGTGCGTTAAAATCAAATAAAAAATGAAACTAAAAAAGTTAGTAAAAATATTATATATGTCTGCATAGGGTCTCGTTTACTCCTTTGTAGTGTTTATTTACTGTTTTTTTGTAAACAGAGACTGCTAACTTGGTCATTGTACAACCGAACGTTTGTCGACAACTTCTGCTGCAAAGTGTTGTCGTTAACTTTTTTTGTACTATTGTAGGCCAAGGCAGCTAGGCTAGCTGTTGTAGGCCGACGTAGCCTTGCCAGTGTGATATCATCGTACCTCAGAAAAAAAAAAACAAGTAACAGACTGACGGACATGTGCCGCGATGTAAATTCTAGTGTAAGATTGAAGATAATATCGGTATTTCGTCCAAGAGGATCGTTTCTCAGAAGGTCATTTAAGTTGGCTGAACTAATGTCATGATCAATCTCGGAATCATTAAGATTTAAACAGCACACTCTTTCTCCTCTCAGGGTGACGAACAGTCGGTCGGGATAAATTACGCAGAAGAGAGATGGAATGGATTATCATGAGGGTTTCCCCGGATTTCGGAATAACAAATTTGTGTGTTAAAGACTTCAGGGTGGGAGTAGCCATTGGTGACAAAAAACAACGTAAGCGATAAAAGGTTGAGTTTAAAAAAAATTTCTTCAAGGAGGATCTCGTGTTCCACCCGTTCCAGTACCTGTCCCTTACTAGGTACCGAAAATAGCACTCACAAGTTACCTCTAAATATTCTTCACTTCCTAGTTTGCCAAATTTGCCAATGAATAAAGAAGACATGACCATGTAGCCCATGCAGCTGCTAAATCGTTCTCTTCGTTTCTACCAACGTAAGACTTCCAGGCATAGGTCCACTCTGTCTTGACTTTGAATTAGACACACGTAGCATACAAAGGGTTCATACAAATTCTGTACGCATATGTTGCCAAATTAAAGTTGATTTTAAAGGGAAAAACACTGTCACCCGAATTTGAACTAGAAGTAAACCCTATTTCATTTCTGGCCATTAAGAATCATGTTACATCATGTTTCTAACAGAACTGTGAAAAAACGTCTTGGTTTACCTAGAAAATGAAATGCTACTTTCGTGAAAAAAAAAGATAAAGTTGACAGTTTTATATGTTGTTTCAAAACATTTTAGGCGACTCCCCAAGACAAATTGCAATGTGTTTACAGCAGTAGCCCAATAATAATAGATGTACATGGCTCATTTGGTAGTAGGGAGTCTGCCTATGAAAACAGCCACTCTGCTTTTAGATATTTAACATCCGGAATTCCTGTCTTCAGTATAGATTCAGCTGTGACCACGAGAAATGAATGGCCCGAAGCTTTCAATTTCTTTATTTCTTTTCTGTGATTTCGAAAATCCATTCTCTTTTGCGACATCGCCATCTTCATGGTTTCAAAGATGTTACTAAGACATTAGATACATTTGGGTATAACCAATAGCTTAGCCTTTCCCTTGGGTAGTCTTGGTAGGTAAATGAACTGAAAACGCTGGTACCTTAAACACAACTTGATGGTTAACCATGCATGACTATTCACGAGAATCATTAATCATGACGTCAATAGGTCTATTTTCTGTTTGCAGCAGGGAGCTGCCAGTGCTAACCTCGTCAAACAACAACTCCCTGCTTGGAGCATTAATGCCTGACTTTAAAAAGGTCTCACCACATGAAAAAATGTATGAATGTTACTTTTCAAACGTTTGTATAACTCGTATTCATCAAACTAACAGACAATCAAAGTTATTATAGTTAAGGAACTAATACAAATGTTTTCATGTTCAAGACCAGTCTGCCAGCAGAGGACATGTCAGACTTGTGACGAAATAACCTTATACATTTTGATTCAACCAGTGAAGAGATCAACTCTTCAGGAGACTCTTCATCTTATTTGTGCAGCATCTTACTATGATGTCAGTAGGAAGAAGCTGTGGGAAACTTCAAAATTATGTTTTCCAACGTTTGCAAGTTTTGACAACCATTCGTCATTTCTCAGCATTTACCTTTGTCTGCGTCAGCCTATTTGCCAAGTCTTTGCCTTTATTTTAACCTCTGTGAAGTAAGCCTTGCTTTACCCTTTCAATTCAACCGACGTTTTTACCTTTCGTATAAGTCGCCCTTCTGTATTGTCTGAAACTTCCGTCTTTGTCTACGCTTTCATCTTGATGAGATGAATTCATGCCTCACATCTTAGAGCTTAGGCCTATGGCCTACCCTTAATTTCATGTGTGAAACTACTTTTCTACTTAAAATCTGGCTCTAATTGCCGAGGAATATCTGATAATGCAGGTTTTTAGATTCAAAAGGAAAAGAAAGTAAATTTATGTCTCGAATGATTGTCTTGGGCTTTAGGGGGTAAATATATGTAACATGCATTAAAACAAAGAGTTGTTGCAGACAATAATCTCTCTAATTAAACAAAATGCCCCATCAAGAAGTAAAATGACAACTAAGATAAATTTTGTGCGATTTTCAAAAGGGGGAAAACACATGTGTAATGTGTTTTATTTCACAGAATGTAATAGGTTGATTTACAAATAAAGAATGTTTATGAGTGCAATAGTGTGAATAATTTCATGAGCTATCAAGTATCAGTGGCAATTCTATTCGACGAACCAGGGTTGAATTGAACACTAAATCTTTAACGAATAATTTTTTTTTTTTCAGGAATGCAAAACTTTCGTTATTTGTTTAATATATCACCACCTCCAGTCAAATTTAAACCAAGGATAGAAAGGTTATTAATCCTGCAGACTCCCGACAAAGCATTTACACGTGATCGCTGTATCATTCGTATAGGGATTTGCGAGTTGGGTACACTCAGTTGTATGTTGTGCCGGTTTAACGCACAGTCCAGCAATACGGTGTGAATAGTACAGAACCATACATATAAAGCACATGACCACCAATCTTCCAATCTGATGTAGTTCAATTAAGATGGTGTTACGTAATGAAGAAGTTTAACATAATAAAGAACATAATAATATACTGGGTACGTTAAAATGAATAGTTCCTGTCGGTGTGAATTCAATAGACTGTGGTATATAATCTGATGTCGACTCTGGATAGATGAGACAGAGAGATGTATAAACTGCTAGAATTCATGTAAAATATTCCTGCATCCAGACTGATTCCGGAACATCCAAATTTGAGGAAATAATCATTCATGCTAATTGATAAAAATACAAGCAAAAAATTGAGAGATATTCCTGAAACTCATTGAAAGTGTTCTAATTACTCATTGGGACCTTGTTTGTTCACCAGGATATACTCTTAAGCCTGACTACAGTAATAATGTGTCTAAACGAAAGAGAGATTTAGACATCAGCTTTGAGAGTGGCATCAATAGGTTTAGAGAAACTAAAACTGACTGGGATGAGAAGAATTCGCCTTTAATAAAACCTCACCGTGTAACATGTAGGGGTAAGTATAATACGGAGTCTGCACACTGGAGGAAATTGTTCATTGCATTCTCTCAAACTGAGCCGCAAAACCTATACCGGTATCTGTTTAAATATATAAAGGTATCATAACGCTTTATTACGAAGTTACACTGTACCGTGTTTTTAAGGTTGCATACCGGTAATTAATGGGAGTGTAAAACAATGTTGACATTTGAAAAGTAAGATGTCAATTCCGTGACCGTATTTCTAAGTTAGGCTAAGTTGCCACTAACCCCCTCCCCCCTTCATAATTTAAGTTTCCCCTTCATAATTTAAGTTTCCCCCAAACTTTTCTTCTAATATCTTCATCTCATTCTTAAAGACTGAACAGTCTTAGGGACTAAACAGACCGAGTGACAATTAATAACTCAGAGGACACATTGTTTTAATTTCCTAAAAAATATTTTCTAACCACCTCTTGACTTTTACAGCTCTACATCACATGGGTCTATCATGCAGGAATCCATTCTTAAAGAACAAAAACTGTTTTTATTAAAGATGGACGGGGCTGGCGATGAAACAATGTTTTTTAATTGACAACCAAAATCACCCACCCAAAGGTTACTAGCTCGTGATACTATGACCTTAGCAAAAACGAAAAAGACCACCATAATTACACAAACTTACATTAGACCTTTCTTTGACATTTATATATGCCGGTGTGGATGAAGATCGATTTTGCCAGGCTCGTAAAAATGTCAGCATTCGGTCACAACTCATAAACTTGAGAACGTTATGTGATTGTAATGGAATGCAAAATGGACAGTATATTTTTAAGTCGCTGCCGAGGTGCCTGATAACCAATTTCTTGCGCAATATTTACGACTTACAACTTGACAAACATATTGTAAAGGCGTCTTAACAGTTTAATGTACTCTTTTATCATCTAGTTTGGGGGCACAAAACTAAAAACGATGGAGGCGACTTGACCATATATTGACAGCTCATATACCCGTGAAGGGTCTACGCCTTGCCCACATTTGTAACGACCTTCCAAATGACGTCACAGTAACGTTTATGCATGAGATATATCATAAGCCGGGACCAACAGGTCCAGACTTGTTTTCAAATTACCCTCCGAACAGTTTAAAGCTCCTATAGCGGCGTTGAGCCAAGGGACTGAAGACTACGTGGCAGTATAATAGTTGGCTAAACATTTATGTCTCTAACCGACATGTAAACTAACTAAGCAGATTAAAATCCTCTAAATTTACAGCCCTATACAATACGTCTGAGTGTCATTCCATCAAGCTCTCTTATGCTCTTAAACAGTGTCAAATGAGAACCATCAGTGATATAAATAATTAATGAATCGGAGGAAACAAACAACCGCCAGACGCTCGATAGGTAAGTACAGTAGTGGCTATGTTAATCATTATTTAGAAGTAACCTTTCAGATTTCAGTCGTCATCAGTCTGCCTAGTTACGTACTGCACTGCAAGGACAGAACTAGCTAGTCTTGTTTAGGAAGTTGTCCGATTCAGAAGTTGTTCGCTTGCTCAGTGGCTCGCTTGCTCATCCAACCATGGAGCTACCTGGTCGGACTTTAAATGACGGTCCCGGTAGTAGGACTAGGAGCGATCAGTACATGCCTTCCTCGTGAACCTCTGAGAACTAGTCGAAAAGAGAAAGCGTAGCCCGCCGATGTTCATCCACGCTCACTCTGGCATGGGGTCCTCGATGAGTCAAAAATGGCTTCCTGGCCCTCAGAACGTTAAATTAAAAGTGTTAAACTATTCAGGGACTGTATGGACTCTTCCCGAAGTCACCTAGAATCTCAGCCCGGTACTAGGAGAGAATCCCGGCAAGGGATAAAACCTATAGCATAATATTGCCGAAGTAGGTCAGGGCTCCCAGAAGGGGCTACATCCCGAAAAGGACTAAAACTTAACTGACCACCTCCCCAAACACTTTAACATTTAGACCTTTATCAAAGGTTTGTCATGTATATATCTATAGTCAGGATAACATTTCCGTTTATGCAGGGTGATGTGGTATCCCTAACTTGTTAAGACCCCTCGACGTAAGGGATCATGCAGACATCACTTATTTTGACTTCAAATGAGGGTGGGGAATACAGCCGACACATATATAATCATCACAGCTCTGGTATCATTGGTCATCTTGAGATAAGTGCTATTTTTAAATCACTGGTATTCCCATGGAATATAGCCAGATTGCATGGAGTCTCTAGCAACTCTCTGAATATAGGCAAGGACAATACAGACATTTTCTAAAGCGTCGAGATTAGTATTATACCGGTACCAACGCCTATGACTTTTGTTCTCGTGGGGCCTGTTCCACAAAGAGTTACGCACGATCTTAAGTTTGATTTACTGTTGGCTTAAGTATGGTGAATCAAACTTAAGATTGTGCGTAACTCTTTGTGGAACGGGCCCCAGAACAGGTATATCCCGAATACATGTATTTTCAATAGTTTTCCACGATAATGCTAACCCGAGGCATTTAGTCAGGTTTTGAATCGTATGCAATCATCCTTTTATATGCTAAACGGCTCGGTTAGAATCATGTTTCAACAAAAAATTACGTTGTTTTGATCAAAAACGAAGTTTTTTCCATAAGTGCTCCCCATTGGCTTAGAATTCATCAAAACGAGAATATTCATATAAGATGGGCATTCTTGTTCCTATTGTAAAACCAAACTTTTTGGTTCGTGAAGGCACTTTTGTCGCCATCTGCTCCCTGACGTCGGGGTAGTATAAAAGGGAGTAACCCATACCCTGGACGTCAGGGTGACCCTGAGGCTATTAAGTATTATATATGGTCCCGTTCTTTTGGGAGGCGAGAAGGGCGCTAATTTGGAAAAAACGGGTAATATGTTGTTCATTCTTTTTTTTAAAAAATGTGAGAAAGGTCAAAGTGGAACAACGATTTCTCTGTACCAGATAAACCACGTTGGTTAGGGGAACAAAACCTAATATACACCTCATTGCCTTTTCAGGTGTACTCCAAAAATGGGATGATGAAAAATGGTCCTCGTTTTCTTAGTTACTGTCAGACTGTGACATCTACGACAAGCACCGACAAGTTCTCATAATTATTAGTAGATCTACACGAGTTATTGGGTGTATTACGTTATTTTTAAAGGCATATTTCGGCGGCTTTTCACTAAGGTTTTGCAATAATGACAAAAATATTCCAGACCATGTTTTAAAAAAATTGTAGTGCAAATACCCAAGATCCTTACTCATGATATCTCACTTTAAAGATTGGTTATTTTGTTAAAAACTCCTCGGGTTTTTAACGAAGCCATGCAAAGTTATTTGGGCACATTGCTTTGGTTCCCTTTTGCTTTTGCTGCATATCCTGATTGTTCTTGAAATCTACCGTCGGAATCTTTGAACATCTCTGTTCCCCCAGATCTAGAATTACCCTAGAACAATGGCCTATGTATGGTATCGCAATTTTTATATTTTTATATTAGTTAATATTCCCTGCAGCGGCATCAAAATACAAATTAATTCAATGCAAGCCAAGTTAATTTGCTGTCAGTGATGACATCACCAGTTTCCCATGAATACTATAAATCTCAAGAAGTAATTATTACATCTCTTTTAAAATATTTTTCCAACGCCATATGTTTTCAAGAACAGTTTTCACCACCTGAAAGAGAAAATTTTCCTGCATGTTTTGACATGTTTGAAGTTAATGAATTTGTCTCCGCAAAATAACTTTCTGCAACCAGAAATCGCTATCAAAAACAATAGCAGTATGTAAATGACATATGTAAACAGTTGTTCCGTATTCAAGAGCTGAACCTGGTGCACACAATGCATTTTCGGTATTTTATAAGCGTACCTAAAGTCAAAAAGAAAAAAGAAAAAATTTACGTTAAACAACATGAAAAACGAATTCTTAGAGTCCAACTCCCATTTTCCTGAGAAATTCTGAGCATATCAAGTTTTGATATGTTACAGGGGTACTAAAGGTTAGGGAGTCTCTAGCAATTCCCTCTTATAGTTCATATAGATATGAGCAGGTAAAGTTGTCACATTTTAACAAAAATTGAACCAAAACAACCACATGTGACATCACATCCTCACAATAACGGACGGTCTTTTGTTTTCTTTCAAAATTTACAACCTATTTCCTCCTCAACAATCCAGTTTTATCAGAATGTGATTGCATAAGTGGCATGACAACTTCGCAAACTTTGCCTTCCCCACAGGCTGACAGGGAAGATAATATCCCTTTTACCTGCAAAATCAGCACAACATTATGAAAAATACCAGGGAAACAAAGCATTCCTTGTCAATGTGAGGAAGCGATAACCTGTGCTGCCCTCAAATTCACTTTGGAATACAAATCTAGTGATTTCGTTCATTGACATCTCGAGAAATGCATGTCCGATTTGAAAGGAAGTTTCGCCATACTGTGTAGACGTGGTTCCTCTGTCACGTATGAAAATAAGGTCTTGCGTAAACATCCCCTTGAAAAATGAGTGTATCACAATATCGTTTTTCTTTCAATCCACTGACTTTGGCCCTACACGCCGGACGTTTTCACCAACTCATACACATTTTCTCTCTGCCTTTCAGTTATACTGGCTAAGACCCTGACCATCCTGTGTAGTATCTGTTCTTTTCATGCAGTCTAGAATGGAGCCATGCATGGCAGACCAACGATTTAAATTATCTGAGGGCGAAAGGTGCTTCATGGACGTACCTACCTTCCTTAAGAAGCGGAACTCTTTCTGGGTGTATATTTTTGTTATACGTCGAATAGCTATTTGCCAGAGAGAAAACGAGTTTCCCTGCCTTTATACAAAATTAACGACTTTGACTGTATCGTAGACGTATAGACGACATTGACTGATAACGCCCGTAGAACGCTTTTTCGGAGTACACAGTTCCCATGATCCACCGTTAATGTTCGTGTTCCATTCAACAGACTTCTTCCTCACTGAGAGCATCTATTTTTCCAGGAGACAACACGATCTGAGAAGATCAATAATGATGGGCTATTAAGGATCTTAAATCACTCACCTTCGATGATAAACAACTAAGTAGTGGAATCAATAAATAGTAAAGGAACTTCAGGAATGGTTTTATTTAAAGATGTAAATATTAGTGCAGACGGACACGTCCCAATCTAAAAGTAGAACTACCAAATTCTACATACCCCTCTCCCCCCCCCCCCCCAAAAAATAAACCTTTAAAGGGGTAGATCTAATAAAGTTCAAGCAATCTATCTGGAAAGAGGTTAAATAAAAACCAGTGCAAAAACCGTATTTATAAGTTGTATTTTGTTTGGCTGAACCTCTTTAGTACCCTGTCTGTATAGGTAAATAGGGATATGAGATTCTCTTTTGAGGACACAGCACGCATCTACTGATATCAAAGTTGACATGAACTCACCTAGAGCACCCCACTTTGACAATACTGAGTGGACATGGCAGAATGACAGATTAAGTTAACACCCTACAGTGTTGTTGAAGAAAGTCAAGTTACATTAATCTGTTTAAAAATGTTCCCATGGGTTTATTTTGAAACAGCCAAAACACTTTCAACAGTTCAATACATCTTCTTTTTGTTTCCTTCACATCCATATTTCACGCGGAAGGCGCTGTTAACCCTTTTCATTGCAAGGGTTAGTTCGACGGGGGTTTTCGGCTCAGTTTCTAGGTCTGGCCGACCACGGTCCTTTTCAGTTGTGGCCCACTGGCTTGTTTTTCATACTCCATTTCGTCTGCCGAGCATCACGCACGATTGCAGTAGGTCCCATCTAAAAGTCTTTGGTATATGAACCTGTCACGCAGGAGTCGAACTCCAGACCTCCCGGCTGCACGTCGGATGTTCATTATTATTCCCATACACATTCGAATAGTAAGCATTGTAAACGGCAAAAAAGCATTGTAAACGGCAACGATCATGACCAACTTTTATAGTTTTCCTTCTAACATAAATTCTTATCGTTTATAATCAAATTAAGTAGTTCTTAATGGAGTTACAAAGCTGTTGAAATTTGATGTTGATGTACGATGGGAGTAGATGACATTGTTTTCTAATTAGTCTTTCACCTGGTTGAAACGTTCCGCAAAATTGTAAAGTGTTCAGAACATTTTGTGCATAACTATTCATATCCATCGATAAGTTAAACGATGTTTGTGTTAACTTTTCAAAGCAAAAATCTCATGATGGTAGCATGTGGAGGAACACGTGGGGAGATTGGGGAACGAATGCCTCCCGGTTTCACCAAGGTATTGGGCATTGAGGGATCAAAAACCTTCTTTCAAAGAGGTACGGCACCTTCTCCACCAAAGTTAAGTTCAAGTTCCCCATTTCAACGATTAGCAAATATCCCTTTTTCTGTTGTAGACCTCCCAGTAATAACTCCCAAACAAATAAAAGCGTAAGTGGCATTAACTGTTAAAGGGCCAATCCTCTCACCCCAAACTGCACTTCTAGTACAGGGTAACAGAAACTCTCAATTGGCTCAGCTTTTTGATTGACTGCTAATTCAAACAATGGAGAGTACCAAAGCTTATATTACACAGCATGAACTGTTCTGAGAGTGTTTTGATTATACACATTGAGCTTTTCTCTACTCACCCTGAAGCAATAAACTGATATTGTGTCTGGATAAGGGTGAATTTCAGACAATTGTAGGAGGGGCTTAATTAAGAAGGTTAGGAGAATTGGTACTGTTTGGGATGAGAGAACTGGGCCTTTAAAGGGCATGTTCTGCTGACTGGTATTGTCTCAGTCAGCGTATGTACAAAGGATCACATTAAAACAACTAGCAAAATTTGATGGGATATAGGGAGGGAAACATGCACCGTCTTTGGTTCATGACATGCACAAAAAAATGATTTCTGACTAACTTGAAACCTACACCGTATCCAGTTCTCTGGTTACCGAAAGCGGGCAAACCTCTCAAGTAAGTTTATGTATTATCTCAACATAACTCGAGGTTGACTATTTCAAACTGACTACATCCAGATGGAAAAATCATGACTACGAAAAACTTTCAGCTTTTTCCTTTTTCTATCTTAAGCCTTTGCAACTAGAATTTACTTTATTGTGGATTTTGAAAAAAGCATTTGATTCGGTAAATCATAATTTTATGTTTAATGTTCTCAAGACTTTCAATTTTGGCCCTACATTTATTAGATTGGTGAGACTTTTCTCCGCAAATAGTAAAGCCTGTACTTTAGTAAAAGGTCATTTATTTCCATTTTTTGTTATACAAAGGGGCTGTAGGCAGGGAGATCCCCTGTCTCCTTACTTATTTCTTCTTTGTGTGCAGGTTTTAGGCGCTCTTTTTAGGGAGGACGATATAGTGAAGGGAATACAGATTGGGAGAAGGGAATTTATAATTAGTCAGTATGCCGACGATCTTATTCTCGATGGATCAGAAAGCTCATTGTCTAGAGCTTTGCAAATCCTAGACGAGTTTTATTGCATGTCAGGGTTAAAAGTTAATACAGGAAAGACAAACGCCGTGTGGATTGATAGTAAAAGAAATAGTTGTCCGACATTGCCAAGGCATACTTTGAACTGGGTAAAGGATAATTTTAGTGTCCTTGGTGTGACCTTTAATACCGATTTAAAGAAATCGTTGACAAAACCTATAACAAAGTCTTTGAGACAATAAAGGGAGTTATAACACATTGGTCTAAACGTCACTTGAGGGTTTTGGGAAAAATCACTATCGTTAATTCACACGCTCTTTCAAAACTAACGTACATCATATGGGTGGCCAAAATGTCAAAAAACACAAATGGCAAACTATTCATTTTCATTTCAAAAATAAATTTTAAAGGTAAAAAATATCATTATATTGATTTCTTCCCCTTCAAAGCGGGCTAATTCTTGGGCGTGGATCCTTGGCGGGAGGGACGTGGGACGCCCCTCACTATTTTGGAAAGGGGACATCTTCAAAAAGCACCCGCACTTTTCCAAAAATGATGGAACACACAGCAATTATTGCCCAAGAAAACGATTTTTTTAGAAGAAAATTAACCTAGTAATCCTCGCTTTTTGTTCCAAATAGCATCTGAGGGCATTCAGTTTTTAAAACAACTTCCAAAGGAGAGGGGGAAGACCTCTTAGACTTATCTCCGTCCCCTTAGACCCCTTCCTCATGCCAACTATCACGAAACTTAACCCCCCCCCCATCGTGACGAAAATTCTGACGACGCCGTTTCCCCTTCCACCACAAATGGTGGAAAAGTCCCCCACACTTTGATAAGATCCCCTTCCCCAACCTCTTAACTGATTACTTGGTGGCCGAGAGAAAACGTTACCATGGAGGTGTTGTTAGCTAGTAACACCTCCCCGATCGACTCAGCCTGCCCACTGGTATGTCAACACACCAGATTGGTGCATTTTATTTCATGATATGCATAAAGATCTAAGCCATGTGTTCAGTAGAAGTATGCACCACATTACATCTTATTTTAGTACAATGAAAAACGCCTTCTGGGCTGATGTGCTTACTGCTCGGGTGAATGTCAATACAAATATGGCTATAAAATGTCCAGCAGAATTCTTGAGTCAAAGGGTATGGAACAACGATCTTTTTTAAATGGATGGCTATCCAGTACATATTCCTGCTTTCTGTAATCAAAAATACTATTTCGTTAATGATTTTTTTTTTTATGAAAAGGGAAATTTCTATGACTATGAGACCATTAAAGATTACTTTGGGGTGAATGTTGATTTACTTTCTTTGGTCTTCGTAGAGCTATACTTTCAGTCAACGACAATTTCAAGATTTAACTCCCTATGCCTATACGACCTTCAATTCATAGTGTATTCCTACTGTCTGATAAAGGATGTCAAGTATTTTATGATATTATAGTAAAACCCTTTGTTACTTCAAATACTTATTCAAAAGAAAAGTGGAATAGTATTCTTAATGTTTCTATTACGGATGACATTTGAAAATACTACAATAAATTGGTTTTCAAATGTATTACGTCGGTACCCCTTAAATGGTTTCAGTATCGAATTTTAAATTCCTTCTTGTGTACAAATGTATTACTTCATCGTATTGGACTAAAACAAAATGATCTGTGCACTTTTTGTAAGCAAGAGAAGGAAAAGATTTTACATCTATTCTGTGTGTGCCCTGTTGTAAAGAATCTAATTGATCAACTCAATTCATGGACAAGAGAAAAGTTATCAAAAAAAATTTACTACTCAAATGAATGTTTACTTTGAGGTTACCATGGTTATGGCACTGATATTCAGGCACTCAACTACTTAGCTGTCATATTTAAGTATCATGTCTACAAGTGTAGACTAAAGTCTGTAAGACCCACTCTCAGTCTGTCTGTCGTCTTCTCTTTGTGATTTCAGAGAATACTTGAAAGTAGAAAAATATGTCAGCGGTATTAATTGCAACTATACTCAATTTCTTGAAATGTGGTCGGAGTGGGAGAATGCGATACGTATGGAATCCCTGAGTTGAAATTTTATGTAATGTCTCCTGCTGTTACAGGATCCCCCCTGAATTGTAATTTCATGAATTGTACATTTTTTTCCCTTGTCACTGAACACAATTGCTAATGCTTTTCCATATGCTTTTCATGACATAATTATGTATATATGTTTTGGGGATTTTCTCAATAATAAAAAAAAAGATAAGAAAAAAAAGAATTTACCTTACACAAATATATCAAATTAGACTGTTCACATCACGCGGTTTTATCATTTTTTGACATGATGTTGCAAAAACAGCGATCAAATGAGTTTTACCCCCATCCCGCTCTGATTCTGTCTTGATTTTTTGCACCCGATTCTTCTGGGAATAAAGGTTAAATCTTATCCGACAGTTTGACCAGTGTTCTTTGTTACCAAAACTGAAAGGTTACCCATTTTCAGTTCACGATCATAGGCACAAAGTGTGAGTTAAATTATGTGGAGTGTGTGAATTATGTGGCAATTTAACTTGGTCATTACGTCATACCAAACTGAATGTCTGGTACGACTAGTATACTTTTCTTCCTACTATCTGACTATAGTAGTTCTTTGTTAGTCTTTCGACTCGACAGCTCGCCAGTTTACCTTCACTCCTGGTCAGCAGGTCAGTATATGATAAGATTAGGAGAGTAAAATCTCGTTTGCCGGATCAGAATCAGTTCTGTAAGTTTACTTGGATGAGAGGAAATCAGAGGCCCTGGCAAAAAATGAAAATTTTCAAAAGGAGTGGGGGGACATCTCCGCTTCTTGTTATCCTCCCACAGGCCGACGAACACTGGCTCATTAAACCAGCAAAAACCCAAATAACGCCTCAGCAAAGCTAATTGAAGAAGGCTGCTGACGGCATTCCTTCAAGAAGAAAACTTCCCTCTTTTGGAATGAACTTCACTGTGTTTGAAGTGAATTTCCACTCTTCTTGTATTATTAGAGTCTAGGCAGTCGTCTCAAAATAATTTTGAACCAACAAACACAATAAATCTCATAAATTTCTTCTCATGTGTCTCCTAAGTATTTTTCATAATATTCCAGGCCTTGAATATTGCTTATTCAAGGAAAACTAAGGGCTGCCGTTCGTAAATTTTATACAATTAAGTGTGAAAAATGTTGTCACATGATCTGAAAGATGGATATTCATGGTAATCATGAAATAAAATAGGCTACGATACAAATTCAAGCTGAGGCCACTGAATTTTCCCTTCTGAAAGGAGACAGTCAACAAACAGTATGCCTCACTAGCCCCTCTTTTCATGTCATAATGTTACACATGTATAGCTCAGGTTTTCATTAAAGAAGCTCGAAACGCTTACACGTTACAGACAGGTGTGACATAATATGGCAACATATCTTTGAAAATGTGCTTCTCACATAGTGAATGGGATTTATAATCGCATTAAGGCAATCATGATTCTCTTAGTACAATCGAAAATATTAGCTCACACGTTGTAACAGATGATTATAACTTCACATGTTACTTCTTTTAAAACGCTTTTATCTGTTTCAAAGGTATTCTGTATCCCCTAATGTGTCTTTAATATCGTATCATTCACTAGAAACTCCGGACTTAATAACCTTCTCAAGTTTTTTTTTTTCTGTTTTAATGTAGGAAAAATAAGCCTGTCAATATGTTCTGAAATAAGAAGAACTATCTTGAGAAACGCCACAAAATAGTCTATGCCATGGAGATAACAGGTTTGATCAGAATTTTCTCACTTTTCTAGGCTGAAATTTGGGCCGTTAAGCCTCATCTGTCTAACTATGCGTCCGTCCGTCTGTCCGTCAATCCGTCTGTCTGTCTGACTGACTGACTGTACGTATGTCTGTCTGTGAAAAGAACTCAAGAATGCTGAACTCATCTCGATTGATGAAAAAATACAAAAGATCACGGGGGACAATTTGTTGAATGCTTGCGTGTGAATGAAGGGTAACCAATGACATACCATACCCGCATTCATTCTCAGAGACAGGCGTTCATTGTCAGAGTTCGGGCAATCATTATACAGACGAGCATTCACTGGCATTCATTAATAGGACCGTCTCGACATCTCATTTTGAAATTTTCGACATATAACACTGTTGGCACTCCACTCGCAAACAGTATCAAAACCGTTTCGAAGTTCGCGGAGTACTTCAATACTTCCGAAACCTACTCATTTTTGATCGATATGTCCTACTCATTATGGAACTCTGTGTGTCCTCTTAAAAATCGACATCTAATTTTTTATTTCGACATTTCATTTTAAAATTCAACATGCCATTTTGGAATTCAACATTTCGTTTGACAGTTCGTCATGTCATCATGAAACTCGACATCTCTTTTGTACCTTCGAATGTGAGCTATATCACAAGGCAGCTCCCTGATATCACTTCCTCACATTGATAAGGAATTCTTTGTTTCCTTTGGTTTTTCAGGTTGTGTTTTTTTTTTTTTGACCTTGAAGTAAAAAGGGACAGGATCTCCCTATGGAGAGTGTTCAGTTTGCAATTTTCGCGTGAGCCTCATGCAATCACATTCTGATAACATTTGATTTGTTGAGGAGAAAACTGGTTGTTCAGTTTAAAGACAAAACAAAAGACTGCCCATCAATGTGAGACTGTGCTTGTGAGACTGTGCTTGCTTCAAGTTCACTTTGTGTTGAAAATGTTTCAACTTTAACTGTCGATGTCTTGAGAGCCGCACGTCTCATTTCAATGAAAATTTCACCAGATGATAGGGATAAGTACCTCTCTGGTACATCAAACTGTCAAAACTTGATTTATACGTATACTTAGAACCTTCTCTAACGGTCAAAACAAGTTAGTTCGTAAGTCAGCCCCAGTCAGTAAGTCAGTCAGTTGTTAGATAGAGGTTTACGGTCGAGCTGTTGTTAGATAGAGGTTTACGGTCGAGCTGAAAAAATCCGACTGCCAGGGACAAATTTGCGAGGGCAACTCCCTGGTCTTACAAAAGATGGATTGAACATTTTCTCGGCTGTCCAGTTTGAAACAGCTTATTTTCTCTCGACTTAGAAATTGGTGGGTCGGTTGTCCAGAAATTTGGCTTAGATTAAAGAAGTGAATTTTTAACGGTCACATGCACAGTATTTTATATGTTCAATTATGAAGCGGAGTCTGCGCTCAATGTTGTCCCTGACTCGTCTCCGAAAAGTTGACCAAACCTGAGAATGCTCCTGTTTTCAGTTGCCCACAGCATAGATTTACCCAGATTGCCAATAACGATAAAAACACATCAGTCGTTCCCTGAAAAATCAATTTTCGTGAGTTTCGTTGATTTCTACCCTAAGGAAGAACGACAAGACCAATAAAATGATAAAGACTCCTGGCATTCTTGTCATAAGAACTTCATTCTTATATAGCCATAAACAACTTGAACAAAACGTTATGCTTCGTAGGGGCCCCATACTTTTGCTATTAATATAAATTCAACATATTTTCTGATGATAACTGAGGAGACTAGCATATTTTTTGCTTCTAACGTGCAATTTGTTTTCATCTTATAAGCTTTGGATATGCCGCCTGTTAGGATTTACCTCAAATCTATTATAGCGGCTTCAGGGAAAAGCCTCCCCGGAACGCAAGATTTGAAAACTATCTCGATAACTGTTCAGCTGCTCTTTTTATTAGTTCCCAAATGACCTGTAGACTTACATTCTGAACGATGATTCGCTAATGATTAAATTCTGATTCATCCTGTTTTAGGCTACATATATATCCCGTTTTATTTATTTTTTGTCATTCCGCATTTCTGCAAACGAACTAAACTGCTAGAAGTGAGTGAGAATGACTATCCCCCTACATATGAAGCCATACGACTAATAATGAGTTTAATAATCTCATTAAAAATAATTTTTCAATTTAATTTTGCAATAATGTTCTTTAAATAATTTCTTGGGGTGTTTGATATTACAAATATAAAATATTTCGTAATTACGTCTAGTAAAAGTCAAAGGGACCACGCACCTCCCAAACTCACGGTGACCCCTTGCTTAGAAGTTCGGCCCCAGTCGTGTCCCCCACCGGTACATAATTAATTCATGCAAATGCGCCTGGTAACATTAATGCTGTGTGCGTTACTTAATGAATAAATCTCACGTGGCAGACTATTACTGGTGAATGAAACATCAAGATTTCAAATTGCAAATAACGGACGAGGTGAAGACGGTCCGCTACCTTTGCAAAATTGGATACCAGACGGTTTAAGTGAAAACTGTATTGCCACAATGTGTTTCATTCATATTCTACCACCGAAAATGAATGACGAGCTTAATTTGTATCAGTTGTTGCATTTTCTGGCCATTAATTGGGGTATAGTAGATTAGTATTTAAACAACTTGATTGAAGGAGTCTCACACAAATAGCTAGAATGTTAGAACAATGTATGAAAAAGGCCGTGGCCGGCTCGACTTGAACCAATAGGTTGGAAACTGGGCCGTAACACTCTAAATAACTAGAACAATGTATGAAACGTTAACTGGTAAAGAGAAGCTTAGCCTTTTTGTAAGTACTGCTGTTAAGTAGGCAACTTAGTGCCCATACCTTCTCTTTGCGACTATGAATGTACTTAACGATATTACGTACGCACGTAATAATTATTACGTACGTACGTGATAATTATGACATACGTACGTAATAACACTAAGTACGCACTTGTTAATTATTACGTACGTAGGTAATAATTTTTTTTCATGTCTTAAATAGAGCTTCGTATTCTGGCGCCGAAAATTTTGAATCGTTTCCACTTCTGAACTGGTATTGATCAGGGAGGTGTTAGGAACACCTTCCTGTTCTGATCGATGCATCTACCTACAGTGTAGGCAGAAGTACACGAATCACAGCATATAGGTATGTGTGTAGTATATTAGCAGGGAGGCTGATATTAACTAGTGTTCGTTTTTGTGCAGTAGTAGTGGCAAGACACGTCATATGCAGGAGGTTAATTGACAACAATGTCGATTTTGCAGTTTCCGATCAGTGAGTTTGTTTGTCGTGATAGACCTAGACTAGACCCTAACACTATCCTAAGTTAGGCCGTGGTCGGCTCGACATAAACCAATAGGTTGGATACTGGGCCGTAAAACTTAATCTAACTAACTAACCTAAGTTAGGCTAATGTTAGTACTGTGAACGACAGTAACAAGTGCAAGAGCGTGGAAAGAGCGGACTGGGTCTGAAGGAGACAGCCCCCAGTGAAATCGAGGGACAAAAGTATGCTTCCGCTGCCTCATCCTCCTGGGCAAAAAAGCCCTTTCTCATTTCTCCAAATTTTCAATGAATCATTACATTTGTCATCAAAAGTCTTTGTCTCCCTGTTTTATGCTCTTCCCATTTCCTCCCATTCGCACATCACACGAACGTCACCCTGAAATTTTACCTCATATGCTCTGCGACATATTACTTTATCCAAGAACATTACCAAAAGTCGTTCCTCAAATATGTACACACACTGACACAGAAGGAGTGACAGACCGACTTTCAAAGCGTATAAGCACCGTGCTACTAGCTTATCCGAGTATGCCTCCCGTGATTTTTCTAAATCATGTTAAAGTTCCTTCATGAAGAATTACTGTTTACATAACTTAGTCCCATGGTACCAGTTTACGATGTTAGTTAACCAAAATGGGGACAATCTGAAAGATCTTTGCAGAATTTCGTGCTTCTGCGATGAACGCAAGGTATCAAAAACTTTCTATGGCAAGGCGAATGCTCAATAATTCGAAGCATGGATTATCGATCGAAAACCTTGTTTATCTGCCTTCTCAGTGGATCAAAACAAAAGCTTCGCAAGAGCGGGAAAAATTTGTGGCGATGCGCACTGTTTAACAAGAAATTTTCTATAACCCTTATCCTAACCTAATCCCTTACCCGAACAAAGAATACATTTGATACAATACAATGGCAACAGCCAATCAAGAAACACCCTATTAAACAGTGCGCTTCCACCCAAAAATTTTAATGCTTGCAGTGAAATTTGTGGATATACATTCTCGATGTTTCGTTGCCAAAAGTGCAGGCATAAACATTTGGGAACTTCTTCGCATAACGTCAGCAAATATTTGCCGGTATCTCAGAGGACCGTTTGAGACAATTTAGCCTATATCTGGTAGTCCTTCGCTGCTATATCGGCGACGTTATTGCGAATTGTTGGTCTACGATATGCTAGTACACTCCTCGGCGCAATGTTGAAAATATTTCTGACGTAATGGGATTGTTTTAGAACGCCGTCATTCATTGGTAATTTTTACATCGTGAAAACAGTGTCACGAGATTAAGCACACTGGAGGTCTCGCTGTGAACAAATTCTTTTACAATTAGAATGTGTGATCAGTGGGAGCCTGAGTGACCCCCCCCCCCCAAAAAAAAAAAAAAAAAAAAAAAACAACTCGAGTTCATACACCCCACTCCGCTCATGTAACAACACATCACGGAATATACAGGCCACGTTGGGCAATGCATCTGCAGTTGCTAGCGGATCATCGCCAAACAGTTGGGACATTCTGCAAACCTTTGTCAAACCATCGTTAAAACAACGCCAAATATTTTCCGAAACATCGGCAACGGCCGCCGACAAAAATACCGCATTTACTGACCATGTAGTCACCATTCTCAGTAATGGTCAGCAGACTGATCAGACAACTGTAGCCTCATATCAAGCAAACCTTTGCAGAACCATCTCCGTTGCAAGTTTCAATGGGACCTTTACCTTTTCTCCAATTTTATCGCTATCCATCATACGGCATCGCAAAACATTTCCAGATGACCCTTGCCGATTCCTAAATTCACGATGGGACTGAGGCTTTAATTCGGATTCCAAAGTAACCCTACCTGCCTACACATAAGATTAAAACTCAGAATGATTGACTACCATGAACTACTACTGTAATTCAAAAGTGAAGAAACATGCTCCAATATAATCTTGGCAAATTTAGATAGCTTGAGATGATAATTACTCGTATAGTTCTCATTTACACATAGGAACAATATGAAGAACAGCTATTTGTTATTTTTGAAGTTAGGTAGTTCAATGGTAACGAAATTTAACTTCTCAATCATGTTTGTATATATGTATGTACTTTGCTTTTAACCAGGTCGACCATTGTTGTTATGCCTTAATAAACCACCTTACTTAGATATGTCACCAATATTTCAAGGCTATACCTAGCTGCTTTATACCCTTTGCAAACAAGAAATGATTGATGTTGAAATTCCAATTTCAAATCAGCCAGTTGAACTTAATAGAAAGTTATTACTTAGATATCCCGCCATGCATCTCGTGCAGGTCGTTTCTTCTCGACTAATTTCCTCAATACGGTATAGAAGACCGACATCTGGCAGTTGAAAATAAGTACTAAGACAGCACTACTCTTGCTAATACTGTAATAGTAAAACGTATATTTCTAGGATGAATCCGACAATCATACATCATAAAGTGAAGTAAACTCAAACGAATCCATTCTGAACGAAATTCAACGAATTGATTATGATACTAATTCGTAAAAATTAGTGATATCTTTGACTAAATTCAAATAGCAGCATTTATACGGATGCCTGTTGTGAGCTTTCATGTAAGAATGTTGTTTTTTACTGCGTTATTCCTTACAGTGAGAGCTAGAGCACGAAGAAAAGAGACAAACGCTAAACTTTGCCTTCATTGGTTGATACGTCTGCTTCGGTAGAGGAATTTTATTGCTCGTGAATTGAACACTAAGGAATCAGTCGTACAAGCACCTATGGTATTCAGGATAGGATTTATGGAGTACAAGATTGTTTCGACATGATAGTAGGGAAAGGAGTCATTGCTTTAATTTTCAATAGATGAGGTGTTTATAATTGGAATTCACACTCCCATGTCACTCTATATTCGTCATATGGATGCGGCGTATTTCTTTCTGTAAAATGTAGTTTGTACAAAATGAAACCTGGACGTCGAGACAGCATAGCAAATGCTACTTGAGTGCTAACACTTATAAATTAAAAAGGAGCGATAATGAAGTGTATAAATATCCTGCATTTGGACCAATTTAACGGAAAGTGTAAATAGAACTGTATGGAAACAGTGTTTCAAATATTTGCGTCGATCAATTCCAACAGAGAACGGATCTTTCTAAATATCTATCGAATGAATCCTGTTTGTAATTTTACACCTAACAAACTGACTAGTAAAATACTAAATCAGTTCTTTTCGCATTTGCTATATATACTTACATTACTGAGAACTCCAATTGACCCATACTAATATTTCTAATATCTTACTCTCCAACCAGGGTACTTGCTCAGGTGAAAGAGAACTTCAGGAATATTTTTCAACTTCTTCGAACAATTATCGGTGACATTCTAAACTTTTACAGTATAATTCTTTTCACCTGGCTGTATAACTATAGATTGATGGATACACATCCTTGGAATTAAATTCTTTCGAATAGTATGTGAACTATTTTACTTCAGTATTTACGTATTTGTTTGAGGGGATCAAATCATTCTCGTTCGTTTTAAAGAGGGAACCTATATGTACCATGGAAATAAATTCGTGTTTGTCGTACGATATTTCTAATCTTTCTGAAAGCGAGGTAGTCGAACATTTTCTTTATAATTCTGGTGAACAGTTTTTTCTTGGCATTGTTATGCCTGTGATAATGGTTCCAGGAATAATAGGTAACGTAGCATTTCTTTTAGTGTACAGACGAATACGACGGATGCACACTAGAACAAATATTTATTTAGCCAACCTTGCAGTAGCAGATGTTTTCTACTTGGTATTTGGTGTTGGAGAGAAAGTGCTGGCATTATTACTTTCTCCTATTCGTTACGACTCCGCGAAATTTTCCTCAGTGTGGTGTTACACCGTGTTGCCTTTCGTAAAAATGTGCGCCTATGCTTCCATGTTTTTCGTCACCATGGTAACGGTAGACAAATTTTTCGCCGTCTGCCACCCTTTCCGAGTAAGGAGAAGTTCAAAACGGAGATACCGCCTTTTTTTACAGCCCATCAAGTTCGTAACTGGAGCGTGGTGTACCGCCTGTCTATGCGCCATGATGTCCATTCTGGCATTGGGGAAAATGGAATATATCTGTCCTCTATGGCCTACAGGTGAACAGTTTGAAAGACTACCGACAGTATATGGCATGTGTGGCCCGTTTTTGTCTTGGGCTGATCCCGTTTCTAATCTTTTCCAGATTTCTTTATTTTTCATTGTACTTTTTCCTAACGTTTACATGTATATTAAAATTATTTATACGCTTCATAGAAGGGTCAAATGCACGGCTAGAAGGGATACTCAGTTACGTAACTATGTAGCCCGGATGCTTGTGATCAACGGATCCGTATTCTTTCTCTGCACAACGCCTTTTTATGCATTTTCCTTGTCATATCATATTGCTAATTTGTTGAGAAAAGGTCCCGCCATAACAAGCATGATGAAAGTTGCAAAGCCTGTTTCACAAGTGTTACTTTATCTGAATTCTTGCATTAACCCCGTGATTTATAACATAGCCAATCCTCGTTACAGAACTGCGTTCATTGAGACCTTCAGATATAAAAAGATACGATGCCAAGCAAACAATGGCCATCCGCAGACAAACAACAAACCGACAACTTCGACCATGTTAATGCAACCTCTAAAATGAAAAGTTGATCTAGCGACACGTACATAGCACAAAAACCTTTACACAATTGGCCCAATTATCGTGACCAATGCACTATATAACGGGCAAAAAATATTTAAATGGCTGGTGGTAATACGCATAGCGCACGAGCAGCGTGTGTTGCGCCTGGTTGTGTGAAAAGCGAATCTGATCAAGTTAGTACGGATTGGTTTATGGATTTACGTGTACTTGTTTTACAGCTCGATCGGAAAGGTTTTCTATTAAATTCATCGAGCGGAGGTGTCTTATGTTATTAGCCTATTTCTTGTGCCGATTGACCGAAAACTGGAAGATATGTCGGTATTCTTGGACATGATTTTTACGTCAAACTTGTTGTCCATATCCACGCATGTATGTCATTCAAGTATAATTCAATGATTATGCTGATTCTTGGTTCCAACATTGAGTTAATTGTCAATTTGTATAAAATTAAATTAGTCAAGACCTACATATGGCTTAGTTATATTGCACTTGCTCCATGCCAGAGCAGCTGTGATAACATTAACGTCATGTGGTTTAATGATCGAATCAGTGTCAATTATACAAATGAGTGTGGGATATAAAAGTGTCGGGGACCTGGTCGTCCCAGCCAATGCTGATTCATTTCGCCTGGTCATCCCATCTCCCGCGTAATATAGCAAAAGTGAAGCCCACAAAATGGTAAATGTATCAAGTTTTTGATAATACTGTCATATCAGTTTATCAGTTATCCCGCGTCTGGTACGCAATTACAAGAGAAAGCGGTTTGACAACACACCAGTAGGCAGTACTTGACAAATTAAAAATTTGAGAAACAATTGAATAAAAAGTTTGAATCAAAACTAAATCCAGGATTTACAAAAGGATTAACCCAGTATGTGAAAGCGAAGAGCGAATTTTCAGGCACAGACAGCGCTAACTCTTTAGGATTACGCGTGTAACACTTCAAAATAAACAGTCTTGTATCTATCACAATGACTGTGCAAATGTGTACACACTTTTATGGGATGAATGTCAATGCATTAGAATTTGCACCCAAGTTAAAGGGCAAGAGCAGTCGCCCCAAACTTACTTTGAAGCAACAATTATATCTCATAATTTTCTTCTTATTTCTCTTCAAAGTATCTTTCATAATATTTTAGGACTTCAATATTGCATCTTCAAGATAAACCAAGTAGTAACTCTTAGTAAATTTCACATTTGTTGAGAAAAAATATTGTCACATGACTCTCAAGAGCCAATCATGAAATAGGACAGTCTACTACACTACTTCAAGTTGGGGGGACTGCTCCTTACCTTTAAACTGGTGATTCATATGTTTTTTTTAGCAAACTAGGAACCCTATCCAGGCCGCAGTTAGCTAAGGTTCTGGACGGGACAAAAATATCCGGGGACGGAAATTTTCCCAGGGGCAAATGTGCTTAAAATTGTCTAAGTCAGTCACGGTGGCAAACGTTAGGGCAAAATTTTTTCGAAAGGGGGTTTCGCCCCTTCACACTCCTTGGCTACGAGGGTGAACCTCTCATATTAACTGTGGAAAATAAAGATAACGTAGGGTTATGTGCATTCCTGTGTTGATTACGGTATGGGTTAGGGTTAGTGTTGAGACTACATGTTGAAATTACGGACTAGAATCAAGTACAGATATCTTTTCGTTAAAAGGTGTGTAATAAATCCAATCTAAAGATAATACAAAACGTACCGAACAAGGGGTGTACGTATAGAATTTTGTTTGAGGAATCTGACACATGAATAAGGGGGTTTCAACAACGGTTATACTGAAATACCGTATCAATACTTTTGAACTGCATGCATGGGAGCTAGGTCTTTTGAGGGGTTGGCACCCTCTCACCCCTTATACATAGCTTTATCCCTGGCAACGTCAAATTTCCTATACATTTACCATGGAAGTACCGTAGTACATTATTAATGGGGGCTCTGAATTGACCCCCTTCTCTGTACATAAATGCTAACATTTTCACATCTACCGCATGGCTAAGTAGGAAACACTCTGAGGTGTGAGTGGTAAGAAGTTTTAGCCGGATCATTTCAATTGTGAAAATTCATGACTAAATTTCATTCAGCACCGTATCGTACATATGGTTACACAAGGAGTAAATAATTTTGCATCACGTATCTCTCAACGGTCACTCACATATATATTTATCGATATGAGATTTTATTTTTCATTCTGTTTGGTGAAGACAAGAGAATACTGACAAACAATGCTGGCTCATTTGTTGCTCATTTTCCACTTAAGACGTGCATCTTCTTATTCATCCACTAAAATATGGCATGATACGACAAAGTTGATAATATAAAGGTCTACACTCAAGGGTGTGGCACTTAAAGAATCTCCAAAGTACCATTGACCTAATGATTTGTGTTATGTTTTGTCCCCTGAAACAATATTTTAATACGTTGCCTGGCGAAGTAACTAGCAACGTAACCACCTCTCTTTAATATTTTCAAGAGAAAAAGCGAATCCCGCATCTCATGTTCTACATAGGAGTATTTAAGAATTGATGTTAGTGACAAAAGTAGCACTACAATGGCGTAGCCAGGATTTTCGTGGGGGCTATGGGGCGGAATATTATTGTGTGGGGCTGGAGTTTATTATCTAAGCGTAGTGCCACCATCAGTAGGCGAGGAGCGTACAAAGGAAAGTTTGGAATTTAATTTTGGGGGAATCTTGTTGATTTTTTCATGAAAGTTCGCTGCGACTATATGATGTTTCTTTCTTTTTTCAGACATATTTTTTCAGATTTTGTGCACACTTAGGTATTTTCTGAAAAACCGTGCAATTTTTTGAAACTTAAGTGGCTGTCCGCCGTTTTTCCCAATTTCCTGCCCGAATTTTATATTTTGCGGAAACATGGGGGAAGTCTGCCCCTGCACCTTCCCCCCTTCTCGTACGCCGCTGGGTATTCCGCCCCACTCCACCCAAGAGCTAAGTGAGGTCCTGTGAGGTAATAGTGGTAAAGCTGCAACCCTTGAGACAGCATTGACCCAACATGGGTTTGGTTGTTGTACTGGCAAATGACTGTCAGCACTGGCCATACAAAGTACACATTCATCCCAACCATTTTGTTTCCAACACTGATCCCTAGTAATAATCATATGAGCCGCTTGCCCTCTTCTGTTAAATATCCCCCCTCCCATCACACTGCATCATTTGCAGTAGGCAAAGAGCTATTAGTGGCTTGAGGGTGCTACAAAATCAAAAGAATCATACTAGAATTTGAAATCAGAAAATATGAACATATTTGGTGACTTGCGTTTGTCTCAGTTAAAATAAATACAAATTTGTAGTGATTATGGAAGAAAATAATCAATCCTCACCCCAATCACAACAAAAAAACGCCCAATAATTAGAAAACCTTGGCAATGTCAATTTTGAAAGCACTGATCACATTTTTCCGTGCCATATGTCACATCGATGGGACATGATCGCTGCACTGCCACACATACACATTTTCTTTTCTCAGTGCGATAAGGGCACAATCAAATTTAACTTAATTTAAAAAATTGGCTGATCTCACGAAGTCACCCTCACCCTCTAGACACATCCGGTAATTTAGTTGTTTTCAACAGAATAGGGAAAAACCCATGCCCAAATATTTTCCTCAAATATTCTACTCACCACCCCAAGTATGGTTTCAGAGCATATTTGAGAATTGCCGGGAATAGAAAAAACCAACAGGAGATAGAAACAGGCCAGATTCCAGGAGCCATGCTAGAAGCTCTCTTGTCCACAGCGGTAATCCATAACAAGGTAGCAAATTTCAGCCACTTCAAATGTGCTAGAAAATTATCCATCTAGCAGTCTAGAAACCCGACGAGTAAAAAGTCAAGAGATTCCGAAGATATGAAGCTTGTCACAGTCTGCCTGAATTTATTCCAAAATTCAGAGTGGATCTATCGCAAGTGTATCTATGTCATGGTAGATGGGTAGCCAGGTTGAACATTATCGCCGGTAAGAATGCATTTTTTGCCCATGTCGCCAAGTGGGTGCCTCATGCTGCTGGGGTGGGGGATGGGGGATTCAGTGGAGGGTGGTTGGCGCCCCAAGCCCCTCCCCCATCTACGCCATTGTAGCAATAGCACTGTTCGACGTATAAGCAATCTACCACACCCTAAGTATTATTGATGATTCATTTGAAGCCAAAGCTTTTCCACATCTGTCTCATTGGGCTGCTGCTACCATGTAATGTCTCCGCTACCCCACTCCACCCATATTCATCACATCAGGCCAACGAAAAATCTATAGACGTGAGCATAAATCTGTATCCAGGTATTCTAAGCTTATTATTAACCTGTATAAAAAACGTTTATTCACTACTACCATTACTAGGGGCTTCGTGCAAAAAAAAAAAAAAAAATGGAGGCAGTGATGAGTGGTGGTTTCCCAAAAGCTATTTAGCTGAATTAAACGGAAAGAGCAGTCACCTCAACCTGATAAAGTAGTACACTGTCCTGTTTTATGATTGGCTGTTGAGAGTCATGTGACAAGACTCTTTCTCTTCAAATGTTAAATTTACTCTAGGTTATTGCTTCATTTACTTTGGATACGTAATATCGAAGTCATAAAATTTGCTGAAAGATACTTTGAAGAGAAATACGAAGAAAATGTGACATTTAGCTGTTGCTTAAAATATGTTTGGTGGACTGCTCTGGAATTTAAGCGTCACCATGAGACGCTGTGGAGCGGTGAGAACATCTTGAAAAATCGTGACCCAAAGATAATTGGGCATGGTATTTTTAGGCTTGTAAGTGGAATTGAAGCAGAAGTCGTTTATTTTGAGCTTTCATTTGCCATTAAAGGCAGTCATTCGTCACCCTAAACTACAGTTTCAGTATGCATATATCAAAACTCTCAATTGGTGCAGCTCTTTGATTGGCATCACATTCAAACAATGCATCATAGCTAAATTACACAGCATGGACACTGAGAGTGTCTTGATTACACATTATGGACTTGCATGGCCACTGGGACAAGCCATCAAGCAATAAACTAGGATTGTGTCTGGAGAAAGATGAGTTTTAGATAAATGTGGGAGGGGCTAGAAGAAAGTAGGTTGGGAGAAATGGAGCTGTTTGGGATGATGAAAATATGCCTTTAAATTTTCACTTCAATAAAAATAGACAAAAGGGTCTACCAGATAAACCATACCACTACCATTTGGAGAATGGTAAGGTAAAGTAAGCTAAAAATTTGGGAAATAAGCTTGTATGTGAAGTTATGTCATAAATCAACATCAAGCAAGAACCACTTCACGCCAGAAAATGTTCTGTTTAAAATACCTAGTCTAGATTGCTGGAAATGACACTTCTAGTTATCTTGTGTTTATAATGCGCCTCTAGAATTGCCCGTTTTTAGATTTTTCATTTCTCTCAAGCAAGTAAAATAAGTTGTTGAGAAATTAAGGGGTTCCCTAAACTCTTTGAAGCAATGTTGAGTTTCTGAAAAGTCTTGTTTTGAAGGGGAAGTTGAAGCAAAAAGTTAATTATTAAATGTAGAAGAACAACTGAATATACTCAGTTTGGAGAAATTTCCATTCATATCGGACATTTATTTTTCGAGTTATCATCAAATGAAGTTACTAAATGTGTTCAAAAGTGAGATTGTGGCAGCAGAGATTATGTCACTTCCTCACATAGACAAAGAATACTGTGTTTCTCTTTGTTTTTTTTCCAGACTGTTTTGTTGACTTTGACGTTAATAGGAATAGAAGCTCCCCATGGGGATTGCAAAGTTTGAAAAGTTCTCATGCCACTTTATGCAATCACTGTTGTGGAGAAAATAGGCTCTAAAATTTAAAGAAAACCAAAAATACTGTTAATTAATGTGGGGATATGACCTCATATGTGCTTGTTTCAAGTTCACTGTTTGTTGAAATTCTGACAACTTTACTTGATCATATCTCGAGAACCGCACATCGGATTTTAATGCAAATTTCCCCAAAATGCTTAGAATGAGTTCCCCTCCAACATATCAAAACCTGATATGAGCTTCACACCCTTCTTCTAATACGACAAACTGCTTTCTCATTGCTTATATCACTGAACCGGGATCAGTTACCCATTGCCAAAGTTCCAATCAAAACTGAATTGTGAAACGTTCCCCGAAGGGACTATCAAATAACTGTTAGACCCGCTGCATGGACAAATGGTTACAGCATTAGCCCGGATGATTTTTTTTTCGCCCAGCTCATCGCTACGAAAAAAAATCCACCTGAGGGGCTGCAGCCACAGAGGCGCTACGCAGGCTATTAGAGCGTCCGACTTTTAACGAGCAATGCGACGTATAGTACCTGCTTTATGGACTTGTGACAGTTATCATTCAGTGCCATGTTGGTTTTGTTAATCTTTAAAGCGTTTGTAGAGTAAAAGACGTTTGAGTGTACCTCAAGTCAAAAAAATTCAAAAGTATATATTACAGACCATGAAAAATGAATTCTAACAGTCCAAATCCCATCTGAATGGGACATTCCTGAGCTGAGATATAAAATGTTGAAGTTTATTCACCCAACTTAAATGGTACATTGCACAGTAATTTGTGATGTCATTGTTGTACTACTCATATTACAATATTTGGATTACTTCGTTTTTCCGACAGTTACCGAACTTTACTCTGAGCAACATGCTGTACAAGCAAACAGGAAGTGTTCAAGGTCATAAAACATTTTTAATTTTAATGGGAAACAAAAGTAGACAATGTGAGTTGTACACTGTTAAAAAAATTCTCTGTAAATTTACATAATTTTTATGGCAAATTTTTTTCCAACCAAATAATGTTTTTTTTACAGCCAGACTATAATCATGAAAAAACATTAAGGGTTTGTTTTTTCTTTACAGTTTTTGCATGTAAATTAGTTTACAAAAGTCTACTGTAAAATCGAATTACAGAATTGTTCTGTTTTGTTTACCTTAATTTTATGTGAATTTACAGCCTACTGTTTTCATTCCCGACGTTTTAATATTTATTATAATACCGCTTTTTCACCTTTCATATGTTATTACGTAACATACACTTCACCATTACGTAAATCAGGTACTTGCTTAGCAACGTAATGTGTCGTTACGAAGTTGTTTTCAATCAAAACACATTGAGGATGCTTTGTTGTCATATCGTTATCAAGTAGACTGCTATCTCTAGGAACTTTGTAATTGGAAAGTCACATTTTTTTGTACAATATAATAATTGTTTTTAAAATAAATATGACAAAGAATGCAAATACATTGGTTGCAAACATTTCCAGACAAGGTAAACAATAAGTTTATCACTTCCTGATTAAAAAACGCCAAAGAAGATATTATTCAAAGCAACAGCAATCCTTTTGTTAGGAAAATGCCTACAAAATAAGCTCCACCCATTTATGCAAAATGAGATTTACGTCATAAAGTGGTAAATTTACAGACTCTTTCAAGTAAATTTGTGAAACGTTTTTAATATGCTCCGATCAAGTGCATGAGCGCCTGTGGCGATGAGTTGACAACAGTATACCAATTGTCAGTGCTCTGAAATTAGGGCCTTACAATTTCTTTTTACTTAAAAATGGGTGACAAAACACCAGTTGTATGATATTTATAACTAAGAACGTAATAACTAAGTATGCTTTTATAATAAATGTAAGTTCATTTTCAAAAAGGACCATAAATTTGCCAAAAATGTTTTTTTTTTTTTTAAACTGAAACTTCCCAGAACGATGCGTGCTATATATTGAAAATTTTCTGGTATTTCTTATTTGTTTGTTTGGGCTTATTTTTGTTTCTTTTTCAGCTTAAAAGCAAATGAATGTTTGTTAAATGACAGTATATTTATGTGAAATCAGAAAAATACAAAATACTGTTAAAATTCCTGTAAATTTCCAGAAAAAGTTTTACAAAGCAGTAAAATTTGGTTAAAAAAGCAGACAGAAATGGTTTTTCAAATAAACAGAAAATACATGTTAAACAACCTTTTTTTTATTGTAGCAATACAAAGTGTCTGTAAAGATACAGAAAATCTCTATTAAAAGTAAAATACAAAAAGTTTTAGTTAAAAAAAGTCTGTTAATTTACAGAAATTTTTAACAGTGTACAACAAGAAAGTTACAAACTATTGCGCAATGGATCAAATTGTTTTAAGTGAATACACATCAATACTTTAAATCTCAGCTCAGGAATGTCAAAAGATGAGAGTTGGACCTTTAAAATTCGTTTTTCATGCTCTTTAATATATGTTTTTAAAATATTTGATTTGAGGTACACTCTAACGATTTCTCTGGTTTCATTACACGTTGAGGCATATTACTTGAGGGGTTGATTTCAATTACATGGTTCTTGGAACGACTGCATGGGGTTCTCAGAAGCCCTTTCTATCCTTTTTGTCAACTGCCTTTCTTTATGACATGGTCGTTACCATTCTTTTCTTACAATTTGAAACATCCGAACCGTCGGTTGACGTTAAAGTGTAGGCTTTGTTACCAGAAAAAAAAATATCTTGCCATATTCAAGCAACTTATAACTGTAAAAAGAGGACAAACTAAAGTTATCTTTTATCTTGTTCAGAATTAACGACTATCACAGAGGGTTAGGAATAGAGAACGGATAAGATAACGTAGTCTCCCGGATGCGAAAATTGCGCAATATTACCTGCGTAGTTTTCTTCTGGCCTAGACGTTTCAACTGAAACCGAACTGGCGCTTGCTTTGCAGGTGACGAGTGATCAGCCGAGCAACATATGATACAGCTGATGATATCAAATGGCACCGTGGCTTAAAAAAGACCATTGAGAGATTTTTTGTGTTTAAGTGGATAGTCAAATATGCACGTTTCCACGTGCAGGGCTATGCTTAACCGCATCTAAATAACTAAGTTAGCCTCAAACCAAGCTTTTTTGTTCTGTACTTTGTAAATTTCCTTACATTAGAATTTTATAATGGTGGTTGTACCAGGGAGGTTGTACTAATTGAAGAGTTCTTTACTATGCGGGATGGCATAATAAGATTGATCAATCTTGTAAGACAAATTTCGACTGTTTAGAACATACTAAATGGTGTGGCTTCTGTCCTATTCAGCCAGTCTAGAGCAGGACCACACTTGTTTGCCCTTTAGAGGGCGTACTTGTCCATTTGGGACGTCAGGAAGTAAATGTTTGGTTTTGGCCCCGTGGATCTTCGCCAGAGAGTCGAGGGTACCTATAGAAAAAATCTTGTAAGACAAATTTAAAACGGTTCCTTTGCGCATGGAAGTGCTTCCATGCTTTTAGCAACCGTTCTGCCGCGCACTTATCCAACCAAAGAAAGAGAAGGCGTTTGAAAATCTTGATGTTTATTTTGTTGACATTCATTTGTCAGTTCCCAGGAGAAAATTCCAGTTGAAACCTGTTGAACCGATTTTAACAGGTACAACAGGTAATTGGAACAAAATCAACAGGTTTTTAACAGGTACCAACAGGGACCTATTGGTTTTTTCGATGTTACCTGTTGACACCTGTTGACTTACATCACTCTAACAGGTAATTGGGATATTGCCTGTTTATACCTGTAACTACCTGTACAAACCCGCTGGAATTTCAACAGGTCTCAACAAGAATTTTCTCCTGGGTTAGTAGGAACGGGAAGAGAGATCTCTGATGAGGGACTAGCAAAGAAAAAGACTGCGTATAGTTATCTCTCTCTATCCTTAAACCTCATTAGCCAAGGGTGATAGCTAAGTTACATCTCTTCTGATCTGGATGTATACGCTTGCTTTGTTGGTGATCATGGGATGTATTCACATACAGGAGATCCGGTTGCTCTGCCGAACCGTAGTAAGCCCTACCATAGGATAATATTCGGAAGACTAGGAAGTTTTAAAAAACTGAATTTTTCATGTGTTTGGAAATTCTGATATTTTGAACTTCCAATGAAATACGTGAAATTCTGACAGTTTTGGAAACGGGCGGAAATTATTAATAAAACAATTCTTCTGCAATCTAAACACGTCTGTCTTCTAAATCTAGTAGGTAATATAATCCACTGCCTGCTTTGTTTAGTTAACGTCATATATACTTATCACTCATATATACTTTTCTGAAACTCGTGCTTGTAGCATAAACATTTCTGTTTCCCTCACCTCCCATGCATCAATAATGTTTCAACTGTATAAATTTTCAACACTTAGGCCTACATCCTTTTCGGGAATCCGCAAACCTCCTCATCATAACAAATTCACCATCTACTAAACTATATGCTCGTATCAGAGAATTGCTAAAATTTGTCAACTCTCTGTAAATATCACTATATAACCGTTACACCGCCTCCATTCGCGAGTATGAATGTCTTAAGTCCTTCCGATCATATGGCAATGGGTTGTTCGGCGAAACCAAACTTTCAACAGCCGACTTTTAGCCGGAAGGTCTGCCATAGTTCTGGAATTCGACTCCTGGTCGGGTCATACTGACGACTTTAATAATGGAATCGCATGCCATTGTGTTGGGTGATCACTGTTGCCTGGGCAATAATGAAGTAGGGAGAACAAGTCACAAAAAGGGCGGCCCGACTTTTCAGTTGGTCCAACATTGAACCGTAAAAATTTATCGTTTATAACTGACTCGCTCAACGGCTAATACGTGCACCTCCCTTTTATAATTAAGCCTTTTCAGCTTCTGTTAGTTCTTAGTCTCCCTTAAAACTCGTTAGAAACCTATTACGTCACTAAATGTTCGAAAAAGGTTAGATACATTTCAAAGGAGGTAAAAATTTCTCTTATCAAAAGTTACCCTTCCACAAAGTTTCAGATATACAGTAAAAATCTAGTTGCGTAAAATAAATTCTGGAACAAATAGGGAAATAGGTGTGGCTTTTTTAATTAAAAAACACTATTTTTGTAGTAGTAAAAAACACAGTGAGTTGTCCACGTTAAAAAATTTTCTCGTCTGGTTTGAGTCATCAAGACCAATTTCAGTGAAACACGGTATTGGCTCAGACAATGCAGTGAACAATAGGTTTGTGAAAGTTTTTCAATAAATTAGGAGTACGTTGGGTACCCACACCAACTGAACGTTAAGGAAGTCAACGAACCATACGCCAACACTAAAATGCAAGATCCTACACTAGTTTTGTAAAGGCTAATGGCCGTAAAGGTTATTTACATAGTTACATAATGAGTCATGGTATTAATGAAAGAGTGATGTAAGCTTAATTATTCAACTGTAAATACTTGTATATATTATTATTATTATAACTTTTATCATCTAATTTGCTGTTTTGTATGTATATATGTTGAGAATGAAAGTAAAGTTCTTCCTACACACACAAAAAAGGGTTATCTGCACGACTACACAGGTGTCCACTGGGCAAAAAAAGGGACAAATTCCTTTTATTCTAGTCTTTACGGTAGCTTTTTGTTGCCAGCCGCCAAGCCAATTATGAAATTTATGCCATTTGACGCTATGCGAGAGACGGTGAATTATTTCATTTGAAGTCAGGAAAGATTTCTCTACAACTTAGCTTGAACAATTTTGTTTCTTATATAATTGATCTTTTTTAATCAGAGGGAAATGTATAGACTTGAACGATACATGCATCCGATGACGTAATTAAATCGCAGGGGAACAACTAAGTATATATTTCAAAACATTACTTTCCGGTTCTTCCACTGAAACTACTGAAACTTCCAATTATAGGCTTCATCATCCCTTCATTTCCTGTAAAAAGCCTCAACACAAAGCTTATTCATACAATAGGCTTTGTTTATGGATTTCTTCGAAAAGAATGGAATTGGAAGAGATTGTAATTGAAAGGATTAAGTCACGAGAGGTTTTAACAACAACAAAAAAAACCTTGAAAGAGGTATCCTAATAAAAAAAAACCGTCATTTTTAAAAATTCAGTCGTTTGTAAGATCAACTTGAATCGTTGCAACTCCTTACTCATATCAGAAATCCACATCTTCCTGAAAAACGTTTCCGTTATAAGTAGTCGTTTTCTACTAGTTGGAGATATTCATCGTACGAGACTGAGATTACCCCGAAATGCGTGACTCTCAAGCTGAATTTGTGAGAATTGACAGCCATGAAAACACCCTGCTCCTACCACTTACAACGCTGGTATGGTTAGAATACCTCCATACTTCCATGGGGTTGTATTTCTTTAGAAAAAAACACGACAACTTCTCATCGTATTTCGATATGTTAAGGTTTGGCACGAAACATCTGATATTGCAAGTAATATGTAACCTATGTCCTCGGGCATTAAAAAAGAAGTAATTAGATAGAAAACCAGATTGGGCGAAGTGTTCTTTATCATCGCGTCCATAAATACCTGTTTCTAAACAACATAATTAATTTGCGAATTTCAACATCTGCTGCTAAAGCAGTTTTCAATATTTTACTAGATATGATTGCACATCTAACCACACGATACTGCACATACCTTAATGAAACTGTGAATTGAGGAGTCGGTGTCCCTTCTCGTCAATGACATTGAAAGAAAAGTAACGTAGGCCTGTAGGCTGTATGTATAAGCCTTTTAATTTATCGTAACGTCAAACACGTATCAACCTTGAAAAGTCTCAGGGTAATCACGAGAGAATGTGGAGATTAATAAAAAAAAAATGTTAATCAAATTTTCCTGTATATTAATAAAAAAGACTGAAAACAATACAAAAATACCTGCTCAACAAGAAAGCGAGTCACTGATTCGTCTTACCAAAAGCCTGATATATTGATGGTCTCTAACTAAGATCTTGAATAAAAAGAAAATCCGACCCGACCATGTCCTCCAAACCCTGTAGCAATACATTCCACCTACCTCAAGGTTTTTTTAACTTTGCTACAAAAAAATTCTCGACTTCTCAAGAACTATAGGTAACAGGATGTTATGTCAGGTGGGCACATTGTCACAGATTCCTGTTGTTTTTCTTCATACTCAGATAATTAAATGTCCCAGTGGTCCTTAAAATTTGATACTTTTGAGATATTGGTATGCCTTTCCTGTTAATCTGCCTTAAACCTACAACATATGTTGGGTATAGAGCCGAAGATGTTGCTAAATATTGCTAACAGCAGCTTCAAAATCACAAAGAATTTCAATGCAATGTCAAATTAATGTGTCGTAATGACATCACAGATTTCTCACAATGTACTCTATAAAAAAAAGTACATTCTTTTGTCTTTTTGTTTGAAGCAACTGCACTCGGTGAATACATCAGAAAAATAAAGGATTAAAATGTAGAACACTCCTTAAAATGGAAACTCATGAACAAAGCTCGAGCATACTCCACATCATCTAAAGCTTGTATTCTTTGTCTGGAAGAAAAGCTCTTCATTATACTCAAACCTTCCTTAGCAACTCTAAATAAAAGAAACGAAGTGATAAGCTCTTGAAGACACAGGAACAAACATCTGATGTGTAATTATTCTAATAGGTAATATATTTTGGCTCGTGGTGTACCGTTCTTGCCTGTTCACGACGAACATGAAACGAACACGTGTTTTAAAACGGACACGACCAAAAGCAGCGAAAACATACGTATCCAACGTTATTGACACCATTCTACTGCAGGCTTCTGAGGAGTGAGGACCTACATTATTGGCCCTTACGAAACAGTTCTGCAAGCCAATAATGTAGGTCCTCGCTCCTCAGAAGTCTGAAGTAGAATGGTGTCAATAATATATATATATATATACATATATATATATGTATGTATACATGTATATATATATATATGTATGTATGTATATATATATTTGTTTATGTTTATATACATATATCTATATATAAATATATATATATATATATATTCGCCTTAACGTTTCTACACATTTTTCTATAAGAATACGTAAACGGACACCGGTGCCCTACTAGATTTACAAACTAGATACAATTACTTCAAAGCTGTCAAATTTACGGTCACCTACCGGTTAACACGAACGGATGGCTGGCCATTAAAATAACGTTAGTTATACGTTTAGACTTTAGGGAGAATTCTTTTTGTTATGTATTTTCTTGTTATTTTTTCGCCCTATGCACGAGCAGATAAAACAATTTCCCCTAAGGTGGGAATAAGCAATAGTGCAATGGTCATTAGGTTTGAAGTGGGCCAATCGTTACGAATACGTTATAGGCAAGTCTAAATTTTGGACAAGAAATCATTTATTTTCCTGAAGAAAGCTGCATGTGTATGGCACTGTATGCTGCTCCGACTGATTTTCAGTTTTTTCTTTTGTTAATAATAATAATAATAATAATAATGTGGATTTAAAGTGCGCACAAATCCACCTCAAAAGGTGCTCACGCCTTACAATGAAACCATAACATTACAAAAATATACAAACATAAATAAACATACTCTTTACCAATGGCAATCAATGAAAATAGATCAGGGCAATCACAAACCAGTATTACGAAAAAACTTCATTAAACATATGACTCTTTAAAGCTGTTTTAAAATAAACCAAGGATGGGGAAGCTCTGACTTGAGGTGGTAGGGAATTCCAGAGACGGGGCGCTGCGATTGAAAGAGCCCTGTCCCCCAAGAATGTTTAGAGGGGGGTTCACAAAGGAGCGCTTTATTGCTGGAACGGAGAGTGCGGGATGGATTGTATGATTGGAGGAGAGAAGCGATGTAACCAGGTGCAAGATTGTTCAACGACTTAAAAACAAAAAGGAGAATTTTGCACATAATTCTGTACCCAACTGGCAGCCAGTGCAACTCCCCCAGAACAGGTGTAATATGGGTTGTTTTTCTAGTCAAAGTGACCAAACGTGCCGCGGTGTTTTGAATGCGCTGTAGACGTGCAATTTGATCTTGAGGAAGTCCAAACAAGTGAGAGTTGCACATGTCAAGCCTGGAGGTTACAAAGCTATGTTCAATTTGTTCAGTGGCTCGGTGATTTAAATACTCTCTTATTCTACCAATGTTTCTGATATGAAATGAAGCAGAACGTACCATACTAGAAATATGAACATTAAGAGACATCAATGAATCAAAAATACAGCCTAGATTACGAACATGTGATATTGAGGTAATATGTTAACCCTATGTTAGTTATCTCAATTATCTGTGAGCTAGTTTACGGTTTCGTGAATATTACTGATGGTTTTCAAGGACACATTCAACCTCCAAATGAGGCCCTTGGGACATAAAAATGTTGAAACTGCCCTTTGAAGTGAAGGTCGTAAAAACAAGGAATGGTCATGGCATTGTCCATAAATGGACAATGTCACGGTCATTCCTTGTTTTTATGGACAATTTCACGGTGGCATTCCTTGTTTTTAAAAACTTCACAAAAACAAGAAATGGTCGTATCATTGTCCATAAATGGACAATGTCACGGTTATTAATTGTTTTTATGGACAATGTCACAGTCATTCCTTGTTTTTACGACCTTCACTTCAAGGGTAGTTTCAACGATGGATGTCCCCCTCTCGACATCACAAAATTTGCATATTTGTCTCATGATTATTCATAGAAAGTGCAAATCAGAAATTATCCTGTATAGTGATCAATATTTGATAGACTTTGATGGGAATTGAGGATATTTTTAGGTTTGAAATACTTCTTAGGACTAAGAGACCAAATACCGGTACCCATTTTTTGTCATTTGTCCATATCACCAGACCTTTCAAATAATAATTTCGTGGTTTTGGACATTTATAAGGTAATTAAGTGAAGTGAAGTCGGAAAGAGAAATAAGCAGGAACTGTTACCTGGTTACATACAGGTGGGCATATAGTTTTAATTCACAAATAGTGAGAAGACTTTTGTGCCAGCTGGTCTTTTATGTTCCAGTAAGGTACTGAAGTAATGTTCCCTGTTCCAAGAAAAGTGTAACGTAGTCAAGCATTCCAAAACTACCCCAACTCCCTCCTCAACCATGTATCTGCAATTTAATAGCATAAAGTTTTGACAGACGCCCCAACAATTACACTCATTCTTATAAATAAAAGAAGTTGCAAATGTCAAATGAAACCTTTAAATATTTCTGTAAGTAGCTTTATTTACTATTTATTGACATGTTTATTGTTTGGATATACCTTACTTTGTTTAAGGCTGGTCAACTGCTGCACTTTTTACTAGTTAACATATTAATTCAATACGCTACCGTTACTTATTACTTCCAGGATTGTATGCGCTTTATAAATAAACAGATTTCAAAATTATTCACTCACTATCTAGTATTTTCAAAAAGGTCAAATCCCGTCTTTCACCTGTTAATGTGAAAGATTTTAACTTGCAACGAATATATTTGACATTTAAAACATTGCCATTGATGAAAGGTTGATCAAATCAATCAATCAATCAATCAATCGGCAGTAAGCCAAAAGTCTCACCTCCATCGCTTGTTTAAAATTCACCAGCTGTATCAAATTTACTCAATGGAAGTACTTTAAAGTTTACTTACTGAGGGGCTCCGAAGGGTCGTTCTGTTTAATATATTCTGTATACAAATAGCATCATAAGCTTTAGTACCATTGCCCTATAGCGTGAATTTTCGTGTTGATTAAAAGTGACAATGTTCCTATTTTTATAACATACCCTGAGTAAATATTTTAAATTGCTTGTATAGAACACTCTAAAATAGTTGGGTAAAATAATCTTCAAAACTGGTTACGTATGTGAAAATACTGAAATTGGGTAGAGTTTGTCCAAAATTATTGAATTTACGGGTAAATTATGTGGTTTAAACCTACACCAATGGGTTACCATTGGAAAAAAATGCCAAATTTCAGCATTGTCACATATGACCAACGGTAAATGAGCATTTAACCAAAATGTTTTAGAGTGAACTGGTGAATGTATATGATCGAAGAGAACACCATAACGACGTCATCAGCTACTGTTCGTATACTTTTACTGTTTTTACAATGATTAAGCCTAGGTCTATACTCGCGTACAGAATAATCTATTTCCCTTAACCCCCTCCCTGTCATTATGTGCAAAAAACTGTTCCCTCGTAGTGAATACATCCTTTGACTGTGTGATCTCCTTTTGGCGTTAACTTGTAATGAAAAAATGCTCAAATTTTCTGTAGAAGTGACCACCTCTCTAAATGAAAGGAGTTTGGCTTAATTTAAGACAGTGGTCTTGCAATATAATCACAGATTAGTCAAGTGGTGTCTGAATTGACTAACCACGTTAGTCACTCATATTTGACTAATTTGTGATGGTATCTTTCTAATATCGTAGTGATGGACTGAAGAATGTTAGTCAAAACTTAATCAAGACGGCTTGATATTTGTTAGAAACCAATTTAACTTGGTCAAGGGTCAAAAATTAGTCAAGCATTAGTCAATATCGTTGACTAATTGACTTTTCCACCTTCAGACTGCTTTAAATGCCATTAACTCTTTAATTGTTTCACACAAATCCAACCCCTGGACATTACGTGGTGGTCTTATTATCACATTCCTAGACATTACGCGGCAGTATTGGTTATAACATTCTCTCGTCATACCATTATAGTGAAAAGCCGAAACCTATGAGAAATTCGGAAATCAAAACTTTAAGTGTAAGATTTCCAGATTTTTGGAGAAATGGTTTTCACGGAATTTTTTCCCCTAAAATTTCTGATAGGACTACGTACTTATCACATGGAAACAAGTATAACAACCGTTTTGGTTTTTGTTTTTTTTTTCCAATTTTAAACAATATTACTTAGGGGGAGGCACACTTGTCCTTATTGAAAACGATCGTGTCTGGTAACAACAGGCGCTTCGAGTCCTCAAAATCAAGCAATTTCAGTGACAAGTTTAACGCGATGGAGAGAGATAATTGGAGCAACCGGAGAAAAGCCCACGAACATCGATCGGGATTTGAACCCGTGCATATGTGAGTCACATTTGTTCAGGGTGTAGAGCTAGTAGACATGTATATGGACGACTGCAATCCAAATGGACGGTGAGTCTCCCATCTAAAAGTTTTTTCTTCGTATTTTAAAAGACGGTTTATCCCTTTATAGTGTATTTTATTTTGTCAACATGATTGATAAATATTATACATTTTCTATTGAAATTGGGAACCCCCAAATAGGGTTAACAGACACCTTGTTCTACACGGACAACTCCCTTTTTCGGTGTTTACTTATGAGGATATAATGAAATTGCTTCAAAGGTCTGGATCCCATGTATTTGTCAGATAATTCCTCGTTTCATCTTCGCAGGCTAAATATTTCGAAAGCTTAATTGGTAACAAAGGTTTCCCAAGGGTAGGGTACACCCCGTCCAATTATACCCTCAGATCCACCAGAACGGCACATTCTAAGTAAGTAAACATGGTAACTACAGGCCCTATTTCCAAATTCATGGAATCAAAGAGTACATAGGGAATAAAAATTATAAACAACCAGATGTTAAAAAAATAATATTAGGATTCTGTTTCTTGCTTATGAAGACCAATGAACAAGGCGCTGATGTTATTTGAGATTTCATACAGCATGCAGCATGTAAACTTAGTAATATACTCACAGGCGTCATCAGAGGAAATAGGTACAGGGACGGGAGACTTAGGTCAAGAGCCTTGCCCCCAGGGGCGCAAATTCCGGGGGCTAGGGGTGCCTTCGCCCCCTCAAGTGAAAAGGAGGGGGCCAAACTGTAATTTTGCCCCCCCCCCCCAAAAAAAAAAAAAATTGAGTAGACCTAAAAATACGGTCACCTTTTTTCGTTTTTATTTTCGTTCAAAACAGTTTTTCTGAAGCTGTGGAAATGCTAGAACACAAGAACTTCCGTGGGCTTCGCCCCCTGGACCCCCACGGGGGCTTTGCCCCTGGATCCCACCAGGGGCCCTTTGGGGCTTCGCGCTTCGCGCTCGCCGTGCGCGCCACGCATGCACAGTTTAATACTCACGGGCACATCATAAGCATTTTTTCCCCTTTCAAACAGAGATTTGCACCCCTGCCCCCCCCCCCTTTCTCCGGGGGCCCTACCTGCCTACGCTTGCCCTCAATGAAATCAATGAAATTCCTGAAAGTTTGAACTTTTATTATTTGCATTGATAAAAAATTGTGTGGGATGAAGCAAGGTTTCAGGCAAGGGATAGAGTTTTTTGGAGAAAGAGCGTGGAGGCCTTATGAGCCACTCGGTACGAAGAGGATATGTACGGTAAGGTAAAAATTCCTGAGAAATAATGAAGAGACAAAGATCAGAGAGTAAAACCAGGCAACAGTTTCAATGAAAATTGAATAAACTTGAAATTGTCACGAAAAACTTGCAAAAACAACCTCCTATCAGAAACACAGACACAAGACGTAGTGAAAGCAGGTTAATTGTTTAAAGAGGAAATCAGAGTTAGGTAGCGAATATTAAGCTTCTATTTCCCTTTTCAACTGATCATTTACCACAGTCGACAGACATTAAAGAGGTCTTTCAAGTAAGAAAAAACGTTAATTCTGTGTTTATTACTAGGAATTTTGTAATTTTGTTCGGGTAATAAAATTTAGCAAAAATGGAATATAGCCTTATCTATACGGTAACCAATCACAATGTTAGACCATGATGACAGATCATTTGTTTGTTAGTTCTAACACAATGTATAATTGTGATGCAGAGTTAAAGTTCGTGAAAAATTTCTTCAAACAAACCTCTATCATCCGAGTATCCCTTTAATAATCAGACCTCCAAATGATGTAATACAGTAAGATTCAAGGTGGTCCATCTTTCAGTCTTTCGCATGTAGCATGAAAGAAATGACACTTATCTGCAAGAATTAAACCGCGGTCACACTACCACGAATTCGGTCAGGACTCCGATCCGGTTTCTGTGAGTTTATGTTAAAATCCTCTTCATTTCTGGTCGAGAAGAGCCAACTAAACCAACCAGTAAATATGTGATTTTCATCTAATTTCTAGGCCGTAAACTTCATCTAACCTAACTTAACCGTGCAATGTCTATGAAATTAAAATGCTTACTGATTTTCCCGTGACGTCACACCCAACAAACATTTTTTACCAGGCAGTCTATTCCGATGAAATCTGTCTGTCGATTATACCAGAACGTATAACGAATTTTAAGACTGGGAGTACTGACAGGAGAGAAGAGGACATTTCAATAAGAAGACAATTTTTCCAGCTATATTAGCCATAGACCCATTCAATCTTACGTCATAACGTCATGTCACTGATTGCCACTGCCGTTGGCGTAGAGCATGCGCAGAAACATATGAGTGCATTTTAGGTTTTGCGCGTGTAGCGATCTCAGAATTTTAAAAAATCAGAATACATATTTCATCATGGCGAAGATGTAAACGCACCTCATCAACTCTGTTGTCAAGCAATCGCGACACCATTTAATTGTAGTCTTCATTCAAAAATTGATGCCGCCCTTGACCATGTTGGCAGGTCTATTCAAAGTAGCTGGACAAGAAATGATTCCTTCCTTTAAATATTGGTTGGTTGGTATCTCCGCGCTAATTTGTATATATACTCCAACTGCTCAATTTGCAGTAGTAGGATGTATTATTTCGTCTGTTCGTGTGATCAGTGATGCACTGGCGTTAGCAATCAACTGACCTGCGGGGTACGTGTCTTTTTCTTAAGTTCTCCAGACCATCTGCCAAAGTTTGGGCCGTTCGGCGAAACCAGCCTATAAACTGCGGGGTTGGCATCAATGTTCAAAAGACTGAAGTGATTCCATACGCCCCCCCCCCTTTAACCCCATCCGTAAGTTACCTGTCTTTCGTATGATTTCATGTCAGCCCAGATCGGCCTCTTACGAAAATTGTGTTGAATTTCAAGGTTCCTTTGGATGAAAGTAAGTCCCATACATGACGTAATATCAGTAAAGAGCACTACACATTTGTCTGTCTTCCTTGACAAAAGAGTTTAAGATTTCGCTTCTTTATATATATTGCCCACTGAAAAAAGCCTTGAAAAGCAGCACCCAGGAGATTTGCTGCTAATATATTCACAATCAAAATCAAGCGATACACTTCAAACATTTCGTATTGTATAAAATTTCCGGTAAATTCTTCAGAACTGCACGCGTCTGATTCGTTCACGGCCCCTATCACCGTTACCTGGTTACGTTTGCAATGATATTGTAGGAATAATTACAGACGATGCATTTGCGAATTGTTTGTATTCATTACACCAACAGCGAAGGTTAGACTTGCTCCATAATTGATCAAAAAAGAATTTCAAGGCATGTGATTATAGAAAGATATTAATAAAACGATAAATTTTCATTTCTCCTTGGTTGTGCAAAAAACAAACTACATTGACTGGTTCACGTATCACGGGTAAGGATGGAGGAAATATTAGTTTTTAAACATATGATGACGTCACGATAAGAGATGGCTTTTGGTCAAACGTGATTGATTGAGAAAGAGCACGGGAATTGAAAACATTGTACGACTTAACTAAAGACCATAAAGTACACGAAAGCTATAGGGAAAATTACAGTGAGCATCATTTTGATAAAAACTTCTTTAACTCCATAAGTGCAGTAGTCTTTTGGCAATTAGTCTCCGTTCTTTCTTTCTTTCTCTCTGAATATAACCATCCGCCGCGTCGATTTTGTATAAAAAAAACCTTAAAGCAAACAGATCCGACCATGACCATCTTATTATCACGCACCTTATGAAAATTGTTGGGTTTGTCACGCTGTGAAGTTCTTAATTATACACAGGAATGAATGCAAGCTAGTGTTGTTGGTATAATATTTCACCTAAGCATTTCATTTTCTCTCCATATCGTTGTACATAAAACAATTCAGTGACTAGTGGAAGAAGCAGAGGAGAACGAGATGTTATGGAGGAAGCTACCTTTACAAACATATTTAAATGACAAATGAATCAGGTGTTTTGTTACATGAATTTATGAAATTAGATGTTTGCATTTAAATGAGGAGAGTCCTCAAAAATATTTTTGTTTATCCATATGCAGTTTTACCGGCATATAAGCCTATGGTATCACTCATCCAGCCGTCCAGGTTGCCCTTAAAAAAAGATAGTTCCATCCACTTATTAAATTAAGAGTAGGCTTCAGCCCCAGACTGCCAGACAGAGGTCAAAGGAAGCAAAGTCAAAGGTAACCGATATAATTATTATCGTCCCTAAAACGTTTCAAATAAAACAATTGAACATAATAAATCGAAAGCCAGGTCTAAGTGATCATACATCTGTCCACGAACATCGGTATATAAATGTTTGAACATTTACTGAGAAGGTGAACATGCAGTTAAAAGTTTAAACATTATCGCACTGGTGGAGATTGTTCAATAAATTGGGAAAGAGGGTCCCTATACGATCACACGTTTGTTCGTTAGCCAAATGCCATGGAATGTATGATAATGTTTTTGATCAAATGAATGATCACACGCGTGTAGACGGGGTTTTAGTGGCATTATCTTCACCCCCTAAAATAATTTCTTCCGAAGCCATTACCTCCTATTATCTTGTTTAGCTACGAGGAAGGTCCCTCCCAGTACCTTCACCGAGCCGGCCTAGTCACACTATCGGATGTGCGTTCTGACAGCATCTGACGTGAAATCGTAATGTAGGGGTCTTCAAACTAGTGTTCATGCTTTTCACGCACAATATCGCTTTCGATGATTTCACTCAGTCCGTTCTTAAATCAAACTTGCAATACTTCTCGGTAATCGCTCTGCACATTTTACCATTTTCAACAATTTGCTCAAATGAAGCCATTTTCTCAACGCATTTCTGTACTATATGACGCACACATTTTCACACTATGTGTCCCATATTAGTATCCTTCCATGTCACGTCTGTTGAGCTCACACCCTTACAGTGTGACACTTGAAAAATTTCGCATCAATTTCATTTTTGCCGTCTGTCGCGGCGTTAAATTTAGAACATCCTCATCTCTGAATGCAATGCAAAACATGATACAAAGGGACTAGAATAAAAAGTAAATGAACTCGAAAAAGTAGGGTATGCGTGCCCGGTGTTTAAAATTAAAATTATCAGGAAAAGGTAAAAGAAAGAAAGAAGTCTGTGTTCGTTTCATCAAATCCGAGATCACATCCCTTGGCTGAGCCCATCGATTGCAAAAGCTTCTGTTACATCGAGCGACTTTGAATGGCTATAAATATGAACATGATTTAATACTCCCAAGAGAAATGATTTGTAAAGGTCACTCTCTTGTTTTGAATGGGGAAGCTATTAACAAGCCGGGTCAATAGGACCAATTGAAAACAATAGCTATAACAAAATATCTGTATGATGATATTCTTTAAACTGATAAGTAGTGAGCATACCACGTCTTTCAATGATTGCGGTTATTAACCTACAAATTAACTTTGCCGAAAGCAAATTCGATGTGCCAAGATGTAACTGTACACTTCAAAGATGTTGAGTCTGAAGTTGCTTCACTGAGATAATATCCATGTACAGTAATGTCTTCAAAGTTGATCTTCCTGTTCGTGATAAGAAAATCAAATGATGTCAGCTTTTCAACAGTCTCCTCTACTCTCTGTCGTAGAGCCAAGCGATGAAACCAAGCGTTTACTTCTCCATAAAGATCTACGTCTTCGAAAGGCTGGACATGAAACTTGAACTGACCAATCCCTTCGCTACGTCAGCCACATCAGACGATAGTGTATAGCATTGTTGGGGAGGTGCGGTACACAGTAAAAATAAACGGTACACAGAAAATAAAATAAAGAAAAACAAAAGAAAACGTAGCAAGTGCTGTTAATTTATAGACAGCATTTTTATTGATTTTTTTTTCCTTAAAGCAAACCTTTTTTCCGCTTTCAATATTTAAAATGTATCCTTTTAGTTTTTCTTATTTTTTCTTTTGCAATTGTATAAATATTTTTGTAATATTACGTAGGCTATAGTTTTTACAGTGTATGCTTCTTTCCACAATGGAGGTACTACCAGCGGTTTCAATCGATATTGTGAAAAAATAACTAATAGTGTAAAGCATTAAAAATAAAAAATAATGATATTGTACAAAATTTTCAATCCGATTTTGTAAAGATAAATTTAACGACTGCATAGTCAAGTAGTTAGAGCTGCTTCCAGGCACGGATCCAAGGGGGCAGACCCAGCTCCCCCCCCCCCTTTTTGGCGACCAAAGATTTTTGTCAGGCCTAATATAAATAAGCATCAACGGACACTGCAGCCTCCTGGCCCATAGCACACCCTTCTGTAACGGCCAGGTTATCTTCCTCCAATTGACTTCCCGTCACCCTCGTAAGATTTCCAGGTTTCCAACCTAACTAAATGAGAATTTGCATCCAAACTTCGTTTATTTATAAAAAAGAATCGTCGGATTTCGGAAAGCAAAATGTAACTCTCAGATGCTCGGAAATGGCCTCTAAGTGTTTCTCAATTTTAAAATTTTCGTCTTTTTGTTCTGAAAAATTGTGATATATATTTGTAATTAGATGAAATTTGTAATATTTTTTTCCGAATTTGTCAGAGCAAGCTTGGTAAGACTTCTTATTGTCTTTAATCAAAGAATTGAATAATTCGTATACCGTAATCATGGAATTGTGGGATACTCGCAGGATCAGCAATGCAGCACATACTGCGTTCCCCTTTTGTGAGAGCACGCCATTGTCGTGCAGTTCATTATTACCTACATAGTATATAGTCAGATAGTTGAAATCTTCCTCTTTCTGTGATCATCGTCTCTGCACGAAATGACGGTTTCCATAACTCTTTTATAGCAGTTCATAATTCGAAATTTATACAAAAAAGGACAGTTCATATGAAATTCAAGAACACAAGAGTACTCGACCAGTCGAAAGAAACCTTCTTAGTATTTGCGATGAATATAGAAAAGGATATTTTTGCCAAATTTCTTACAAACTAAGACTTGGAATACGTGTTCTACTTATGCGTGCGTAGTTCCGATGGTTTGAGGGTGTGCCCATACGAAAATTATTGAACTCTCCTATATATGTTAAGAATATCTTTTGAGGAATTCTCCGGAGACAAAATTCATTGACTTCAAAATTTGCATAGGAGTTTTTCTCTCTTTTAGAAGGTGAAACCTGCATCTTAATAGCATATAGCGTTAGAAAGATACTCATTTTCAAAGTACCGCAATTTTTTCTGAAAAGAAGGTTTCAACGTCAAATCAAGTTTTGATATGTTGGAGGGGCGTATTCCGTAGGCATTGCAGTAAAATTTGCATTGAAATCCGATGTGTGGCAGTAGTTCTCAAGATATGAGCAGGTAAAATTTTCCGATTTTCAATAAATTAAATTGAAGCAAGTACATATGGCATCGTATCCTCATATTAATAGTCGAGTCTTTTGTTTTTCTTTAAACTATACTATTTTCCCTCAAAAAAACCCATTTTATCAGGATGTAATTTTATAAGAGGCACGAGAACTTTACAAATTTTGCTTTCCCCACAAGAACGTCCCATTCCCATCAACTTATCACAAAGCAACGGTTCTTTTCAAATATAACATAAACTTATAACTGCTACAGAAGATGGATTCCAGTGATAATATGCCTCTAGTAATAAATATTCTACTTTTCTTCGGTGACATTTTCACCCAATTAGAGTCAATAACCACTCCAAGCAAATGAAAATATCGATCGATCTTCACTCAATTATAGTGATCAGTGTGGTCAATCACACGTGAGGTATTTTTACAATCGTTCTGTAGATTCTCAAGATGACGTCAAGTTATTAAATCCTGTGTATGAGTATCATGTATATCATCCTTATGATAGCGGCAACTCTTTTTTTTTTTTTTTTTACGTCACGCTTAAACTCATCACACACTTAATTGGCCTTGACATTTTCATTTTTTCTTCTGTTTGGTCACTTTATGCTCTCGGGATGAATGTACAGATGTACTGTTTCCGTAGACATATATACAACCAGGCAGCCAGGGAGCCGCAGCTCCGTGATATAGCTGTAGAAAAAAGTAAGGTACCGTAACTTCCAGGTAGCAAATATTCCATACTACCTGAAGGTATCGCGCAAAATTAAGAATGAGTTTCATAAGAAGTACCTGCAGTATAGCCCAATGTCAGTATCATGGCTTAGCCAGGTGTTTGCTGTAAGGGGGAAAAGTTGGTTCATCGTCCGCACTTTTGACCACCACCCTGGAGAATGCGATTGGTGGGTGGCCCCCTTCTTTAAACATATTTTGCTGCCTGCAAAGGCTTAGATAGAAAAGGTGCTACACATTGATTTATCATTCTGAATCGCGATTTCTAACTTAATAACTTTGACGAAAAATTAAACATGTTTTTCAGGTATGCATGGTTCATAATACATATGAACATGCCATATGTCAGAATAATTGATTAACGTGCACAGCCTTGCGGAAGATTCACTGGGCTGAGAGGAGCTACATTTACGGGATAACTTTTTGTTTTTAGGAGGGTAGACGCAAAATGAAAATGCAAAATTTTCCCCAAGTTGATCAATAAATGTGAAGTTGTCATCGTGGTATTTCACTTTGTGTAAAATGTTATCCTCTTCGTGTTCCCATGGCTACCTATTGCATTTGCCAAATCTTAAGCCTTTACCTTATCCTGTTTTTCCAGTATTTGTGTTATTATTTGTTCAAAAGTGGCCACGCCTAGTATCAGGGGCATCTCAATTCCAGTCAAAGGCAATGGGTTGTCAAAAGGTCGAGAAGACAATCTGCCAGTGATTCTCGCGAAACTACCTTATTAATTATTTGAAATATTGGGACGACTGAAGATTGTTTTAGTTAAATATTTCATCGTATGAATAAAGGATAACGAAAATTGTAAAATTCCCGGAGATAGTTTCATTTTAGGAGAACAAGTAGAGTTTTAAAGCAGAAACTTAGGGAATATGCCTTTCTTTGTACCAAAAAACGAATGCTATATTGCATACGTATTGGAGAGCACCAGTAGCTAGGATGGTGTCATTGGCGAGGGAGGGGGGGTTGGGGCACGACATGAGGGAAAAGTGTAAGGAGAGAGAGAAAACCCGCTATTTTAGGTGTTTTTTTGCATTGCAAGGTTGTGTCATGGGGGTTTCAACCCCCAAATCACCCCTGTGGCTACGCCATTGGAGAGTTCGTTTTAGCGAAATCAACAGATCAAGCAGATTGTTGCTTATAATGCAAAATTGATAATGTGGCCGAGTGTTACACAGTGTTGACATTTCTTTTTTATAACCTACAATAATAACCTCGTAATTACTCATCGGATTAGGTAACATTTTCATTATTGATACGGATGATTTTTAAAGACACAAATTTACACTTCCATAATAAAACCCTCTTGATGTACTTACGTTACATCTTTCCTTGAAATGGAGATCACAAAATGCATTAGTCACTAGGCATGATCTTCTCTCGACATTACAAGATTTACATATTAAGCTCAATGTTTATACATAATTCAGTGTACATCACAAATTACTCTGTAAAATGGTAAATTTTTGATTGATTTTGATGGAGATTGCAGCAATTTTCGGGTTTTTAAGGGTTTTACATCAAATACTCAACGGCCACGGTGTCATTTTCATGTCTAACTAAAAATACGTCAATTTAGTGTAGGAGACTTGCCAAGTTCAACCCATGGAAGGGTCATTTGGAAGACTTTAAAATGCTAACCTACTGCCCTAGTGCTTGATGCTTTGCAATAAGCAATGGTAAATGGAGTAGGAAAAGCAAGCCAGAAAGCTACAACTAGTAACAATCTGTAGCAGGCCGTACTTCACCAATTGGTTAGAAACTGGTGGGTAAAACTTTATCTAACCAGGGATGTGTTAGGGTGGAGACAAAACGTTCTATTGAATCTTTGAGGCAATGTTTGTTGCCGACAATAATCTTCCTTTTCTTCCCAAATATTATATCTCAATACCTAGACCAACTAGGATCAGTGATACATTGTCAAAATTCAAGTGAGAAGGCACGCCCTTACGTTGTATTTCGTTAACTTTTCATTGCCAGCCGTCATGAAAACATATGAAATTTTACACTTTGGTCGTTATTCGTAGCAATAAATGTAATTTCTGTTTATTTCTTTTGGAGAATTTTAACGCTATATGTATTTCGAGAGTGTTTAGGAGTTATGCGGAAAGTTGCGAAAATTTGGTAAAATGATTTAGTCTTTAACAATGCTGATAGCAGACGACTCATCGAATTCGTTGCAAAAAAAGAAAGTAAACTATTTAACTTTCATTTACAGTCGTTTGCTAAAACTTTTGATTAGAGTTTGAAACCTGTCGTTAACAAACCTAAAATCAAAGCATCTTTTAACAAAGACAATTGTTTCAGGATTACTTGGGTGTAAAAGAGACAAATCTTCTTAAGCATGGGACAGGTCAACAAGGCTTAACAATAGGAACAAAGAGACCTGTCAATCAAAGTTTGATGCTTGAACGGGAATTACTATTTTTGAAGTACCTATTGTGTGACAGATAGGGCTGTTGTGTCTCCACCCTACCACCTCCCTGATCTAACCTAACCTTACCGTCTTTAAATTCTGACCTACCTACTTTAAGGTCAAGAGCAGCCCCCAAACTTATTTGGAAGCAACACCTTAATCTTACAATTTTCCGCTTATTTCTCTTCAAAGAATCCTTTATCATATTTTTCAACTTCAGTTGTGCATATTCAATGTAACACACGCAGTTACTTCAAGTAATTTTCACATTTGAAGACTGTCACATCACTTTCAAGAACCAATCATGAACAGATGAAACAGGACAGTCTACTACTCTACTCCAAGTTGGGTGACTGCTCTTGCCCTGTTAGCCCCCCCCCCCCCCTCGGCCCCACAACTGTCTAAAACCCATACTCATCTAGACACAACGGTTTATTGCTTCAGGTGGGTATACAAAATCCCAATGTGTAATCGAAACACTCTCACTACAGTACATGTGATGCCATATGAGGTACGTACCCTGATTTTTTTAACTTGCTGGCTCTCAAAACGCTGTGCCAATTGAAAATTTCCGTAGACTAGTACAAAAGTTGTAGTTTGAGGTGCGAGATAACTGCCTATAAAGAGTGAGAAATGCACCCGATATAGAAAGTGGACTGTTCCTGTAGAACTGTGCCGAAAGGTTGGTGACGGAAAGTGTTTCAAATACGTGTTTTTTCAAATTCAATTTCACACGCATTTCATTCCAGCGGCAGGTCAAGTGATTATTTCCGTTGCTAAGCCGGTACGCGACCAAAGTAAAAGCCCACATATTCTGAAGTGGAGGCGTAAGCGCTTTAAGTGTCACACTTTTATCCGCATCCCATGAGTGTTCATGCACTTTTTTCATTTGCAGGTTCAATGCTCAGCAAATTTATGAACCCACGCCCTGAAATTAAATAGCCCGCGGGCATTCAATTACTGGTTCTGTAAACGTTTTAAAGAGTGGGAGAAGACGCATTGGCCAGACTGAGATGCAAGCTGACGGAAGGATCAATTCTTCTACCAAAGATGCTTTTAAATTATTAGCTTACGGGTAAGCTTTGGTGTAAATCATGAACTAACCTGGTTATGGGGAAGTAATTCAAACAAATTGTTTAAACTGCCAACCAACCGACGTGATGTACAGCAAAAGAGCTTCGCAGTTTCTTTTGGCCATCAAGTTTTATGTCACACACATATATATATATGCCTGAAGAAGCCCATCCATGATTCATAAGACATATAGGCAATTCAACATGGGGTACGTGCCGTATATCTTCGTCAACAAATAAGTGTCACAGAAACTGCTTCATATGCCTCACGAATAAATGTTTTTCCGAAAACTATGAACTTTTCACATTATGCAAAATTCCTTACTGTAATTATGATGGAAACTCGATACGTTTTACTAATTTACGCTACCGCAGTTACGAGTTTAACATGGAACTGATCTTTATGGACCTTAAGACCCTATTTGACTATGTTTCGACGGGTATCCGAAAATTTCGACAAACCAGGGCCGACCAAGGTGGGAAGCACTTTCTTAGCAGAGAGCCATCGTTTGGAGCTTCCCTGTGACATTTAATAAATACGAATTGACCCATTTGGTTTGAAAAAATATCGCCTGCCCAAGGAACCATGTATCCTCTATACCTTTTTCCAAATTATGAGCTACTAGAACCCTTACATACTTTCATTCTAAAAATATCTTAATTCGAAAAACGTAAACAAGAATTAAATGAAGATCATTCAAGAATGTTTGGATTATGTTCCCCTTTATGTGTCCAAAGTAATATTATTTGAAAACTCCTTTTAGTGACGTCATGCTATATTTGAGCAATTTCCGTTGTGATTATGACGGTGGCGCATCTTTAATGAAAGGAAATAAGTCAACAGGACGTATTTTTGCACATGAATAGTCGAATTTAATCTCCCATAAGTATATTTAAAGCTTAGTTTGTCACTCCTCAGTCTCATGTAAAGGGTTTTATCACAGTATCTCGTCAAAGTGAAATTTGTGATGAAATTGAGTGACATTTCTCCACAGAACGACAGCAAGAAGAAAGAACCTAATTCGGAATTAAAGTGAAATTTGAGGCCTTCATTGCACCTTGGAGCCGTGATACAAAATAAACATGACAAATGTCAAAATGAAGAAAACCAATCAATTTTATAATGAATTGTTCTTCTGCTTGGTGGTTCTGTCCATTATCTCTAGGTACACTGAGGTGAAGCTATGCAACAATGCCTCTGATGAGTTCATATGCATCATTGCACTCGATAATTTTCAACATTTTACCCGAAATGGAATAAACGGAATGGCTTGAATTTGTTTTCTCCTACGTTCGTTATTTTGTGTAAAGTCTGGTACGAACACAACCTGACAACGTCACGTCCAACTTTCAAGTTGAGCTGGTAATGATGATGTGTACTTTATACTGCACAATCGGCAAACACTATATAATGGACACACATATTACTGAAATAATGACATTTTAGTTGAAAAAGGTAAAGTAGTCAACTGTCAACGTTTCATGAAAGGACGAGTGAACCTGAATTCTATTTTACTTCTTGAAAATCCAATGGATAAGATAGATAACGTATCGGTTATGCACATACTTTTGCAAAATGCAAACGATAAGACAAGTGAAGGATATTAAAGTCTGAAAGTAGAATTAATGCGGGAGTCAAAATAGGGTTAGGGTTAAAGATCAGGATTCCACTTGTCTTCAGTCCGAGTCCATAAAGGGCCAAGTCAGTCAGTCCGAGTTCGATGACATTTTGGACATACCTCCTGATAGGGTACAGAGGAGGTGGGATGTAAGTTTGCTCTGATTAGTAGATGACTGGGGCCAAATCTTAACCCTTCAAACAAAAACAGTGTGGGAACAATGCATTATTCTATCGGTGATTATGTCTCAAGAGGGTAAACTTCCCCGACAACGCAAAACCCCAATCCCGGCATTGGAGAAGGTTGCCGGAATCAAGAAATTGGTGTCAAAGTTGTGGTTAAACCTCGAGTCCCCCAAAATTTGGGGCCTAACTGAGGAAACTGATCATGTTTAATTTCGACTGAAGATTTACAATATTCGTTTTTTGAGAAGACTGAGAAGTTTGGGTATTTATAAAAAGTCCTGAAACCAAGAAAATCCAGTTTCTCAAGCTTGCGTCTGGAGAACCAGCTGTTTCAAAAAGGTGCTTGCTAAGGAGGTAACTTAAGGGTTCTTCATTTGAACGAAGACCAAAACCACCTTGGCTTCGTAGCTCAGGGGTTAGAGCGTCACACTAGAAGGTGAAAGACTGTTGATTTGGAAAGGTTTCATTTTATTAGGTAGCAACAAAAAGTGAGGGACCAGTGGCCGATCCAGAAGGGGGGGGGGGTCGCCGACGTCCGGACCCCCCTCTCTAAAATTTTCCAATTTGCCATTATCAAATTTGGGTTTTGTTTTATTCTTATTAAAAAGAACAGCTCCACAGGTAGTGACAGTTTTAGAATTCCGAGAAGATTTTGGTTGCCCCCATTCAGCGTGGGCCAATCCGACGTAAAACTCTAGCAATGTATCCCAGACACTTCCAACAATATATTTGACTACTGTTATTGCTCCTTTCCCCGAAACACCAACGACGCAATCGTTTTTACAGAGGTGTGACCACAGAACGTCTAACTGTCTGCGTAGCAGTCAGGTATTCTAATCACTTTCTTCTTGGAACCACCTGTGGCATGCGTGGGCTTTCAAAAGTGATTCCAAGGACGCAGATATCAGATCTAAATCACTAGCTAGCACGAGCGGTGGGTCATTAACTTGAAAATCATATCAAAATCACATCAAATCCCCCCCAATAAGCTACTCCTTAACATCTGCACTAGTCTAATGTTACAAACCAACATTTTGGAGAAAAAATCACCCTCACTTCTCTGTAAATGCACATTCCGTTTATCCAACAATGTGAAAGCAACCACACCGTTGTTCCTGACTCTGTCCATGACGATATATTATGAATATTCAGCCAGACGCGTTCAATTAGAAAAAATAAAGTGAAACGCTTCATTCGTTTGCTTGTAATTGCTGGTAAAAATGAGAGCCACAGAGCGTCCAAACGCTCAAACGTTGGACGCTCGAAACGCTAACGCTTGAGACGCTCTTGGTGTGAAAGCAGCCCAAGTTTAACTTATACTTTCCCTTAAATACTGTTTCTATCAACAACTCGGTTGGCACGTCCGCTACTCAAATGAAGTTCGAATATTGCCACGCGACTTTTATTTCGCGTAGTGGAAATCTAAAGCGCAAAAATTTCAGGACGCGGACGTCAGCTCAACTTAAGAGTGGGTGCTGAATTTATTCATTATCGGTCCAATGTACATTCAACTCATAAGATTCGAAAGGCTTTTTCCGACAATCTTGGGAGTTTGCAAAGCCAAACATTTTCTTGTACGCTCCGAGCAAATCGATGGTGGCGCGGAGCTTAGATAGTCCTGCTGGCACTCAGTCCCCCCACCCTTTACAATATTTTTTTCGTTCGAACGCGCCTAGGTAAATTGCATAATCGTTTGTGGAAACAACAATATAAAATGAATGTACCCTTTTTATGTTGGACCCTCCCTCAAAAAAGATCCTAGATCCGCCCCTTAGGACAAGGACAAAGTTCAGGCTTCAGATAATTACTTGTGACTATTCATTAAAAATGAGGTATAAGTTTCAGTCTTACAAATGCGTTGCAAGTTGTAAATAAATATGCTCCCTCAAAATCCGTTGGAAAAGACGAGAGTTCCCGACTCCAATCAGGGTGTAGAAAAGGTCATCAAACCCTTGCAGATTTTTCATTTACCGATGATGCTGTTATTGAATACCACCAGTCATCCTTTATGTTAAAACAATTCAGTAACAACTGAACAAAAGTCGCATTATTACAAGCATACAATCAGGATTATGGGATATAGTGCAACTAATCTGTCTACAGATTTATGAACAGTAGCAATAAACGCAGGCGGGTTGCAATATTTGTTCAAAGTGAATGGTGATTTAGCAAAAGTTGTGGCTCACTGGCTTGTTTTGCCTCCTCCATTGCTTATGCGGAGCATCACACACAACGCCAGCAGGTTCCTTCTTTAAAATCTGTGGTATGACCCGACCTGGGAAGCGCATCCAGGCTTTCCGCCGGTTCGCTTCTCAGGTCGAGTCTTACCTTTCAGTCTAGCCCAAGTAAAAGCGCCTGCGGTATAAATCATAACGACTTGAAACACGTTGAAGGAACAAGTTCGAACATGAACTTCAACTTTATATTCATAACCTATACCCTGGACCCCCAGTACATATAGGTTTGAGGTTTGTCCTTTGTATACACAATAAACCAAACGATTAGCCATCCAATCAACACAGGAGGATATTTCAATCAAGTGATCCTCGGCATTCAGAAGAGAAATTTTTCAAGGTTTACAAATTAAATGTCGACATCACCTTGGAATTCGTAATGAAGATTAAACCTTCGTACTGCTAATGAAATATAACCGCTCACACTTTCATCATCAAGTCAAAACGTTACATAAACAGATAAAACATGTTGTTTTCAGTTTGTAATTGCTAAGTGCGATGTTGGAAAAGAGAAAGACCTTTTCATAGCGGAGATTCTCCCTCTCAAATTCCATGCATTTATGTCAATTTTACATGAAAAGAATTTTGGTTGGTTTTGATTATTTTACGAATTTTGTTTTTTCCAAATTTGTCAGTAAGATAAACCTTTTAGATGATACCAAACTCCTTTCTCTCTGTTTAGGTAGTTAGACGGGGTTTTCAGAAGTCGGTTTCTAACTTATTGATTTAACCGAAATGTTTAAATCAGAGCAACGACTGGCGGCAAGCCTCCTAGCAATAATTTTCCAGTTCCTCTTTTTGTGCGAAACAAACTTTTCAAACTGGAATGAAGTTGATCCGCGATTTTTATTTATTAAAGTCGATCGTATGCATGACTAGTGACGCAGTGGGTAGAAACTGACACATTCGATCTATAAATTTGTACTATCCATAAAATATCCATAAAATAATTGTCTATCATGCGACCTGGTTTCTTAAAGTATTGTTACCAAATTGAGGAATGTCATTTGTATGAAACACTGTAGTGTTAACGCTACAAGCAAACAATAAAAAATAAAAAACAAAAACATTACACCGGCGTTAAAGTCATTTGTATGGTTAGCGTTGGATTACTAAAGAAAATACAAACTAACAGTGCAAGAATTATAATTTAAATCGATGGTGGAATTTTAACCCTATCATTCACGTGCCCCTGGTCCAGTTTGGCGGTAATATTTCTGAATTCAGAAGAAGGGTATGTACAGTTTGTTATAGTTGGGATATCTTCCTTTTTTGACACCGTTGCATTAGCCAAGGAAATGTCTATACATTTTCTACGAACGGAGCGATCGGTAGGTCATTATGGTGGCAGGAAGCTTTGCAGAACGGAACTATCTTTCTCATGTTTTGCAAACTTGACGCGTATAGAGAAATAGAAAGTGATTCACTGTCCTGAAAACCGAGTCAATTTGTCCATGATATGACTCACTTAAGAAAAGCGAGTCACCTCAGGGAAAAATTGACTCAGTTTAAGGATAGTGACTCATTATTTTATTTGCTGTATAAAGTCTCTAAGAGTATTAAAGGGCAGGAGCAGTCACCCCAAATTGAAGAAGTGTAGCAGACTGTCCAGTTTCATGATTGGCTGTTGGGAGTCATGTGACAATGTTTTTTCTCTTCAAATGTGAAATATACCAGAAATAACTGCTTGGTTTACCTTAAATATGCAATAGTAAAGTCATAAAATGTAGTGGAAGATACTTTGAAGAGAAATATGATGAAAACTGTGTTATTTAGCTTTTTCTTCAAAATAAGTTTGGGGGGGGGGCTGCTGTTTACCTTTAATTAAGGTGACATATGACAGTAGTTTTGATACGGTCTGATGGTGGTTACAAAACTTAGCTACATTGCAAAAAGTTTTTGAGAATGCTATCAGAGAAATTGCAGACATCTTATCCATACCGAAATTGCCATGCTGGGAATGTCACTGAACGCCAGTGAAAGATTGTGAGATAGTAAAACATAGCCTACTATATGTGAATCGTAACTTTTGTAACTAATCGTCTCTTTATAACAAAGTCTAAAGGTAAATATCCTTATTTTGAAATGGAGAGGCCTTTGTACCTAAAGTATTGCTGTTAAAAGACAGTATTGTATTCACTCAATTCATGTTGGTACTATGTAAAAGTAAGAAAAATACCGTTTCTTCACCGCAAACACCCAGAGTTGGACCTTGCCGTAGCTTACTCAGGTATCGGGCTATAGATTTATTAATTTTAAAATATTTTTGAAACTGGAAACCCCTTTAAAGTATAAAAAACTCCGTCAGATTAACATTTTACTTCATTATCGAATTTCTCATTCAATTAAGCATTAACTCGATGAGTGAAAAGACTGACTGATGGAGAAACGTATACTAAATTAAGAACTATAGCTCGGTATCTTTCACAAGCTATTAATTGCCCTACCATTTTTAACTCACGAGGGATTCAAGTAAACGCGTGTAATCAGGTAGTGCAGGACAGGAGACAGTTCGCCCGAACATGAAACTATTTGAAGGAGGATCACAGCTTAATGCACTTCGTGACATCTTGAAATAAAAGAGTACCGAAAAATTGCCTTCCTTCTTTTATACATCAATTTACCTGACGAAATACAAAAACAAATACGAAAATGAGACGGAGTCAAGTTTACTTGCCCCTAAGGCAGGTGAAAGTCCGCTTAATACGTTTAGATCTCAAGGCGCCCCATCTGGTATTTTTTACGTAAAGAAAAATTTTAATAACATATTCAATGCATATTTTTCCAGATAGATTGAATTCAAGAAAAATTCATTCGTAATTACTTGCGCAACTCCAAAATATTGGGTAGGTAAAAACCTCACAATCTGCCACCTCCGCTGTTCTTTAATCTATAGTTAACAGTTAGGGATATCAACAACGTATCTTTGTCTCTGGCTGCGTTTCCTGCCATGTAAATTTTAATGTACTGCTGATGCTAATAAAAGCCTATACATACCTTCCCACACATACATACATATTAATTTCAAAGCACTAACTCTAGACCAAAGGTGGCATTCAGGTATATATAAATATACATAAGAAAAGATGGAAAACAGAGTGTGCATATAGATCCAACGAATGATTTAATAAATAATTCGTCAGATCGTTGGATCTGTATGCACACTCCGTTTTCCATCTCTTATTTTATACGACCAACACACGAAATTAATTAATGCTAGCCTCTGAATATATATATATATATATATATATATATATATATATATATATATATATATATATATATATATATATATATATATATATATATATATATATATATATATATATATATATATATATATATATATATATATATATGACAGTAAGTTCCGTGGGTTGGTATATTAATATAAATAAATAGGCAAATATCACTTGCCCCCATTTCATGGGTGAGAGTGCCTCCAATACCAACATAATACAAAAGCGTTGTCTAATATTTCTAGGTCCTACCTCTTCCTCGGAGACTTGAGTAATAAAGCAAAGTACACTCTACTACGTAAACTCGTTTAAAATGCCCAAATCTTTGTTCAGACCCCTGGTATGTGTTTTTAAGGATAAAATTAGTTTAATCTCCTCAGCTTTTCGTTGATCGTCGTCCCTAAAGTTGCCTTTCCAGATGATTAGCTTTAGATTGTCTATTGTGTGTTCGGGAGAGGAAAAATGCTCTGCAACAGAAAATCCAGTAAGTCGCTGTGAAATGGTGTGTTTATGATTGTTGAAACGGAGACGGAATTTTGTCTTCGTTTCTCCTACATAATTGCCTTCAGTGCATTTATTGCAAAAGAGTACATATATAACATTGGCAGAATCACAGTTAAAGTTACCTGGATAAAGTTTATATGAGGTGCCTGGGGGGGTTATTAGGGATGAAGTACAGACATGCTTACATATTTGGCATCTAGGTTTGCCGCATGGCGAGTTCCCTGTAGGGCTAAAATGACGTCGAATTAGAGGGCGCCTTCAATAATGGACCTCTCCTGTCTTTCAGACAGCCCCCTAACCTAAGAAAGATTTTCGTAAGCAGCAAAATTCCTCGACCTTTTAGCCCTACAGGGAACTCGCCATGCGGCAAACCTAGATGCCAAATATGTAAGCATGTCTGTACTTCATCCCTCATAACCCCCCCCCCCCAGGCACCTCATATAAACTTTATCCAGGTAACTTTAACTGTGATTCTGCCAATGTTATATATGTACTCTTTTGCAATAAATGCACTGAAGACAATTATGTAGGAGAAACGAAGACAAAATTCCGTCTCCGTTTCAACAATCATAAACACACCATTTCACAGCGACTTACTGGATTTTCTGTTGCAGAGCATTTTTCCTCTCCCGAACACACAATAGACAATCTAAAGCTAATAATCTGGAAAGGCAACTTTAGGGACGACGATCAACGAAAAGCTGAGGAGATTAAACTAATTTTATCCTTAAAAACACATACCAGGGGTCTGAACAAAGATTTGGGCATTTTAAACGAGTTTACGTAGTAGAGTGTACTTTGCTTTATTACTCAAGTCTCCGAGGAAGAGGTAGGACCTCGAAATATTAGACAACGCTTTTGTATTATGTTGGTATTGGAGGCACTCTCACCCATGAAATGGGGGCAAGTGATATTTGCCTATTTATTTATATATATATATATATATATATATATATATATATATATATATATATATATATATATACGTATATATTTATATATATATATGTATATATTTATATATATATATATAATTATATTTCACTAATTCGGCACTTAGGGGGAAAGTTGTTGTTGAAAAGTCGACTTTAGGGGGAAAAAATTTGGGGGGCGAAATATAAGTTTCGCCTTTACTTTTCTACACACTTTTTCTATAGGAATACGTAAACGGAAAAGAACACCCTCCTAGATTTACAAAGTAGATGCAATTACTTCAAAGTTGTCAAATTTACGGACACCTAGCTGTTAACACGAACGGATGGCTGGCCATTGAACTATCTTTGTTCATATTTTAAGACGTTAGGGCGAATTCTTTTTCATATGGATTCCATTGTTATTTTTTCGCCCTTTGTACGTGCAGATATAACAATTCCCCCCTAATGTGGGAATTAGCGTTATAAATATATATATATATATATTTATATATATATATATATATATATAATAAGGTCGAATACTGCGTAAAGAGGTGGTACGCTTGACGTCGGCGCGTTTTGGTTTGGCTTGCTGGATGGATGTTGTCATGGGTAGTGCGTGTGTTACCAGTGCGTCCGCACTACAGGGACTTAGAAACGATTGTAAGGAGTTAATGGGGACATAACAAGACACACAACGCGTTGGCGTAGGTGTTTGGCCTTTGTACGCGCGCAGATAGAGTTGTATCGGCACGCGTTTGTTGTTACTTTTGAATATCGTTTTTTTGATCAGTTATTATTTTGCCGCCTGATGAAGGGTACATACCCGAAACGTTGCGGAGCTTTCTTCCGAATTTTAGCACTTTTTATCATTCCAATCTGTTTACCTTTATTTATATATATATGTATATGTATATATATATATATATATATATATATATATATATATATATATATATATATATATATATATATATATATATATATATATAAACATGACGGAGAAACTGTAAAACAACGGTGCTACAGAATTGAAAGGCTGGATCTCCGAGGAGATACAAATAGCGGAAGGCTAGAATTTAGATAAATTAAACAGCCAAAAGGTTTGAAGTAGAGCTTTCGAGGAATACTACCTCTTTGTCAATACTTGGTCAGAGACCGACAAAGCTAGAAAAGCTAAAGAAAATTTCTGGGAACTCAATCTCAAAACCACATCGCCTTTCGGCTTGAACATCAGGAGCGATTTACCAGCTTGCTGATAATACCAACCAAAATAATCCGATCAGGCCATTCCGGCCTAACAATTTCTCTAATTACTTTGAAGAGGATATTCCTATTGTCGATGGGTTACACCCGAGTAATCCGATCAGACCCTCCCGGTCAATCAACCTGCTCAATTGCCTTAAGAAGGATTATCCTGTCACAATAGAGGTGAGACCATTGTCAACACCTTTAAAAGCTTCCAAAATTTCTCACTCCTTGTCATTCTCTGACCAAGTATTGACAAAGCGGTAGTATTCCTCGAAAGCTCTACTTCAAACCTTTTGGCTGTTTAATTTATCTAAATTCTAGCCTTCCGCTATTTGTACCTCCTCGGAGATCCAGCCTTTCAATTCTGTAGCACCGTTGTTTTACAGTTTCTCCGTCATGTTTATATATATATATATATATATATATATATATATATATATTTATATATATATATATATGTATAATATATATACTACATATGTCGGCCTAAAAAGAGACGACGGCTTGGCTCTTTGCAAAGCAACACCAAGGCAAACAGAAAAATAAAGAAAGAAATGTGCAAGATATTCTCAAATAACAATCTTAAAATAGAAATTGAAGCAAACAAAAAAATAGTGAACTTCTTAGACCATACCCTTGATCTTAGCACAAGCACATACAAGCCATACAGGAAACCAAACAACACCCCTCTCTTTGTGCACAAACAGAGCAACCACCCCCACTTATCATAAAGAACATTCCAAAAAGCATCAACAGGAGACTATCCAACATTTCTTCCGACGAAAACACATTCAACACATCATCGCCCGTATACCAAGAAGCATTACAAAGAAGTGGCTATGGGTTCAACCTGAAATACGAGACCCAACCCCCTAGCACCAGTCATTCCAAGGGAGCCCTGAAACGAAGACGAAATAGGAACATAACCTGGTTCAACCCCCCGTTTAGTGACAGTGTCACAACCAACATTGGCAAGAAATTCTTTAACCTCTTGGACAGCTGCTTCCCACCTTGGCACAAACTACATACTTTACTCAACAGAAACACTGTGAAACTGAGTTACAGCTGCATGGCAAACTTAGACCAAATTATATCAGCGCACAACAAATACATACTGGCGAAACAGGAAGTACAACCAGCAACGCGAAGCAACTGCAATTGCAGAAAGCAAAGTGAGTGCCCATTGGAAGGCAACTGCCTCACGAATAACATTGTGTACCAAGCAACTGTTACACGCCACGACAACCACAACGAAGAAACATACATTGGTCTAACAGAAAACACATTCAAAACAAGATACACCGCCCACAAGTCTAGCTTTTAACACAAAGCCAAAAGAAACGCAACTGCACTCAGTGAATACATCTGGAAACTAAAGGATACAAATGTAGAACACTCCGTAAAATGGAAACTCATGAACAATGCTCGAGCATACTCCACACCATCTAAAACTTGTAATCTCTGTCTGGAAGAAAAGTTCTTCATTATATTCAAACCTTCCTTAGCAACTCTAAATAAAAGAAACGAACTCTTAAGCTCTTGTAGACACAGGAACAAACTTCTACTGTGTAATTTTTCTAATAGGTAATGTATCTTGGCTCGCTGTACACCGTTCGTGCCTGTTCACAACAAACACGGAGCGAACACGTGCTTAAAAACGGACACGTTCAAAAGGAGCGAACACATACGTATTTAACGTTATTGACATCATTCTACTTCAGGCTTCTGAGGAGTGAGGACCTACATTATTGGCCCTTACGAAACAGTTCTGTAAAGCTATGTTGTAAGAACTTATTGCAACCTTTTCAATATTACAGCTCCCTTCACAGGGTTGAGCACTTTACCATTGCCTGGTTGACATTATTAATTAATTTTTACTATTACGGCTATATATATATATATCTATATATCTATATCTATATATATATATATATATATATATATATATAGCACTGGATTGAACATTAGGGGGAAATTTGTATATCTTGGTACGTTGAGGCGAAAAGAAAAACAATAAAATACATAACTGTATATTTCACCTTTAAGGAAAAACATATACATGTACGTAAATTCAATAGTCCATAAGTTGTACGTGTTAACAGATAGGCTTCCGTAATTTGGTCAACATTGAAGTAATTAGGTATATTACGTACCCCCATATGTATTTTACTATAAACTAACGTATTCCCATTAAAACAGTGTGTGAAAACGTAAAGGGGAACGTAGATTTTCCCCCTAACGTTGATATTTTGCCCCAAAATTTCCCCTTATTCCACAATTAGGTATATATATATATATATATATATATATATATATATATATATATATATATATATATATATATATATATATATATATATATATATATATATATATATATATATATATATATATATATATATATATATATTAGTGACGGCTATTTCTTGGTATCGTTTTAGAGACTTGTGTAGTCTATTGAGGGGGGCTTTTTACTTTTGACCTTTTACCTTTTAATTCTGATGCACAGGGGTATTTATAACGTCTTTTAGCTTGTTTCATTTTACTTGGCTGTTGAAGGTTGAATCAATAACCGAAAGTTACCAGGCACGGTGCGCTTCTTGTCATCTTTAGCGTGTAGTCTCTCTCAAAATATATATATATTTATATATATATGTATATATATATATATAAATCAAATTGGTAAAGCTGGAAAATCTGGCTGAGGTGAAAAAACGATGTTGACTCCACCGGGATTCGAACTGGGGACCTCCCGCTTTCTAGTGCGGACGCTCCAACCACTGAGCCATGAAGCCAAGTTGATTTGGCCTTTGTTCAAATAACAGATGAAGCAACTCGCCATTCACCTCCTGAGCAGGCGCCTAATTTTTTGGAACAGCGCTAGTTCTTATATATGTTTGTTTATATATATGTATGTATATATACATGGCATGGCCGGAATAAGTTTATTTTACTCATTATAATAATGTCGAACAGGCCACTCTGCTTGTACGTTCGTAGTGACGGTCCACCAATACTACTGATGTTGATCTTAAACTCGGACTGCTCTCCGTCACGTTTGGCCAAGATGGTAGCCGACGGACTGTGAGGTATTGCCTGTTTTGAATGGATTGGTTGATTTGATTCGTTATTTTAGGGTTAATTTATTTGATCCCTTTGTGCCATCCAGTATCAAGCTAAGAAGAATGAATGTGATTGGTTTGATTGGTTGACTGTGAGCCTGGGATATCGTACATGGGGTATCATGATGACGGCAACAAACTGGTCTTCTAGATCAAAAAAGAAATTTTATGCTGTACACTAGCTTCTAATGACCAATAAAGTACCGTAACCGTTACTGAAAATATGAGAAAGTCGTCATGAGACTGACTACAACATAGGCTTTTTAAATAGAAGGGGAGGAAAATCACATTTGAATGGAAGTTAAAGAAGTGATAGGCGGTATCATTAAAAAGCTTTAAGAATCTTGTTAAACTGAGAGAAAACATTTCATGCCGTGACGTCCCTTCTTGAGAAAGCAACATAGACACCCCAGTACATCAAAGGCGGTATGGGGTGTAACTGATATCTGAGTTTGTTACATGATCTGTGCCCTGAAATGAGCTAAGCTTTCAATGTGTTCATACTGCCTGGAAAGCAATTAACACATGCTTGATTGACCTGTAAGCCAACCTCAAATGTCACGTAACTTTTTGTGCATTTCAATATATGTGTTAACTGTTAATCGATTAATCAGACGTGAAATGCAACCATATCAAGTGTGGGTGTAGTGGGCTTCATTTCCTCCCTGAGGCGAACAGAGGTAATCAGTCAGAGAAGGAGAATGTAACAAAAAATTAAGAAGGAACGTTTCATCATGTACTTTACACTACACCCTGGTGATTCGTGACGAAATGCAAACCTATATTTATACCGGCATTACACGAAACTGGGCAATGTGACTCCATATTGCATACAGAAGCCTTTATAGCAGACAGAGCATACCCCTTTATACCCTTTATAGCTTAATTTTCATACACCCCAAATTTTAGAAAAGAGCTTGTTCCGAAGAATATATGACGGTTTGTATTTTCAGTTTAGAATGATGACAGTAAGTGAGTATTGTTTTAACCCAACCAAATCTCGGTTGTGTAGGAAAGAATTGTGAGATTTTATCGTCAGCAGGATTCAAATTTAAATGCTTCTAATGGATGATACTTATCACGTGAAGGAGGTAGACTCTACAGTCGCTCTTATCTTCGGATTTGCTCAGACTTTCTGGCGACGAACGACGATCCACATGTTGCTCCGTGAAAAGTTCTTCTCGCCACAGGAGATACATTCCCTTGGGAAGAATAAGACTTACGGTTGCATAACCATCTATTTGACGTATGGACGTCTTCTACATCATAATAGTATCCAGCCTGATTCTTAAAAAGTACAGAAACTACACAGAAAATTAGCCAAAGGGACGATAACCGATCATGTAATATAGTACCAAATGAGATTTAATAACCACAGCATAACGCAAACATTCGAAGTAATAGCTCTGGTCGCCTTGTTACTGAACACTTGGATTTGGCTAAAAAATTAATTGATTGATCGTAAGTTTGCTACTTACTCCGAATGCGGGATTTTCTACATCCGGAGCAAACGAACAACAAGAATTATTTTAATCCTCCGCTGTGATAGCAACAGACATGGGTTGAATAGAATCAGGGAGGTATTATTTTCATTTATGTATTTATGGCATGAGGTTACATGTACTTTTGAAGAACAGTCTACCTAGTTCATTGTACTGTAAACGAAGAATCTATTTTGTTCAATTTCAATTTCAAATTTATTTCTCAAATGTTTTACAAAGTATGTACAATTCACTAGCCCAGATTATAATATATGGCATAGTATACATTTGAAGGACACTAGATAAACAGAGTAGACTGTTATCTATTTATTTATCTATTCTATGGGAAGTCCCCCAGAGGACACGATGAAGTGGCATTGTGCCGGGCACGAACAGCAAGGGTTGAGCACTTTTATGGTGTGGGTTTGACGAGTTTCCAATGACCAGTGTTAATGATTGTGAAGCGCTTTGAGCTGTTGAAAATACATATAAGAGGCTATATAAATCCAACCATTATTATTATTATTGTTGTCTAAGCTGTAGTCACCATATATGTAAGCGATGTAAAATAGCCAGTGTATATATATATATATATATATATATATATATATATATATATATATATATATATATATATATATATATATATATATATATATATATATATATATATATATATATATATATATATATATATATATATATATATATATATATATATATATGTCGAAATGCTGCAGAGCACTGTTGAAATGTGTAGGTACACTGTTTAATGTTTTTACAGCGATCGCTTGGGATTTGATGTTTGTCGTGTCCAATTGTTACTGTTGGTTGTTTAGTTTGGTTTTTGCCACCTGATGAAGGGTCGTCGTGGAGTTTTCCGCAAACTTTTAAGCACTTTTTACTACCTCTTTTCGACCTATATATATATATATATATATATATATATATATATAAATCAAATTGGTAAAGCTGGAAAATATATATATATATATATATATATATATATATATATATATATGTTTTTCTTCAACACCTTGAAAACATGGGATACAGCGTACAAGTTGAACTAGAACGAGGAAGTTTGTCACGTTTACCGGTAACACGTGACAGGGAATTACAAGAAGAGTCCTGGGACTCTAGGACAAACGGAAGGGAGAGTTGCTCGTAAACAACAAGAAAGCGTTCCTGTTAAAGGTCCTGGAGGGTTCACCATACTACATGACACTACGTACAGTTAACACATGATATACCCCAAAACCGTGTAACGGTAGTTAAGTTCACCAGGTATTAAATTCACATTGACCGTATAGTCCGTTGAAGTAATGATTACACACACTAGTCAACACCATGTTTTGAAAGCTTAGGAGTTTCATAGTGGCTCAAAATATTGAAACATTTAGCACCATGTTGCATTTCACCCCTCCCCACCCCTTCCTTCGACACCCAAGCGGGACAGGGGCTGTGAAAATGAAGAATTCGGAAATTTGTCAATTGTGAGACCAGTCTACTGTGTGGTTTGGCAACTCATAAAATTATGAAATTCCCAATCAATTTTCTCTAATAAAAGCTCTATATTCGCCATTATTTGATTGAAGAGAGCAAAATTTCCACCCCCTCGCGCCGCAAATAACAATTCCGTAGCAGACTCTAGGTGCTCGCTCATACCTCCACTTTGGTAAACTTTTCCGAACTGTGGAAGTAACAAAGTCAGAAATTTGCTACACTTGTGACACCAGATCACCAAGTAACACAATTAACTACATGCAGTGCTATTTTATAAACTTTCATAAAATTCCATACTTGTTCCAATATAAGCTCAAAAATTTTCGTCGGAGAGCCTCATTACGTAGGAGTTGGATAACATTATGTACAACGATCTTTGGTCGCCGCCCAACCTCCGATTTGCCTAGAGAGAAAATATAAATTCTTCAGTAATTCCCAAACTGTTCAAATTTCCTCGCAGGAAACACAGCATCCCAAACTTTTCTGCAATACAAGCTCCATATTTTCAAATATTTGGAAAGGACGAAAATTTCAGCGCGCTCAGCGAATTACGTCCCTAGCAGAGTCGTAATTTACACTTAAAAATGTGGTAAAATTTGGATGCTTGCTTACCACCCCATTTCCCATTTCCTGAATTCTAATAGGCATCAGAGACTAAACAACGGGCATACATATGGTGGCTTTTCGCTCAGTGTACATTTGATGTCCCATCCACGTGCGCCCCCCCCCCTGCAAATTCCTGGATCCGCCACTGCCCTTTGGATAATTTTGTGGTATGTGAATAAACGAGATTAACAGCCCAAGACCTGCTCATTTGAACGGGTCTTCCTACGAGTCAATGCTATCGCTAGAAGTAGTCGGGATGAGTCCTGTCGTAAGGGGTGATTCTGAGGGGTAGAAAGATATATCCCTTGTAAAAATTGGTGGAGGGATAAATTGCAGCATCCCCCATATCTCTCTGTCAAGTGTATTCATGCCGATATCTACACATCACCATGTTTTTCAGCGCTGCTTGGATGTCTTCCATTCTAAATATTCTCCCGCTTGGCGCAATTGTGTATCCTCTTATGTCACCTCTGTGTTGTAGGTAGCACTGATCGTGCCATCTTCAGTAATTTTGCTTCTCTAACTGTTTTCAAAAATTGACTTAGACTGGCAAGATAGTCCCTTGCAATTTAAATACGATTCAATGTAAAAGAAGATGTCTTGATATTCCCCCGGGCTGAAGTTGCTCGAATTTCAAAAGTTATATTCATCATAATCTCATATTGCAAGTTTCTAAAACAGATTTTCGAATGCGCATTTCAGCTCACGTTCCAATGGTTTCCATTACACATTACATTACAATTTCATTCAATGGCAATGTTACGCCTGCATTTTATCTGGTAATGTTCTGATCACTGCAGTTTGATAAGTTTTTATTGAAGTGGAGCGCTTTATTGTAAACGAAATCTCAAAGACTACTTCGATCCGTCCTGGGAAATGACTTGGCGCTGTCTGATATGTCGCAATTTTTCATGACCTTCTATACGTTCCGCCAAAAGTTGCTGATGCATAATCTGGTGGAGGGAGTGACTGAATCAGTATAACAACGAGAAGAGACATCATTATCTAAAAAGGACCTCTTGCACTTTATTAATTACCGTATGTGAGATGCCACTGATTTTTACCAAGCGTAAAGAAGTCATTGCCCATTCCTACAAACTTGGTCTTATTCGTACTCTGGTAGACAGGATCTACAAAATCAACAATAATTGTAAAGAATTTGATTTAGAGTTTTTATACCGACTGTCGTTTAGGCTTAGTAAAAACTAGTTTCCATCTCACATAATTGATAAAGTAGAGGGCGTTACACAGAGCTGTGGACATACAAACATGTATTTTCTGATTCTGATCTGCCTATTGACAGAAATCACTCCCGAATGTCTAGCATGTGTTTGGAGATCGATAATCCCAGTGTTAAAGAGGAGTTCGGCCAATGGCGGATCCAGTTTTTTTATTCATGTATAGTTTGAAAAAGGAATTCAGCTTCGCCTGGTGTGGCAGAAAATATTGCATGCCACTCGAAAACGCTGAAAGCCTGCCATCAGTCAGCGCGGAGCGTACAAAAAATGTTTTGAAAATAGCGGCCCCTTATGCAGCTGGAAAAAAATTTTCTGGCTAGTTATCAGATTAGTAGAATCAAATTAATCGTTAGTTTGAGCTTTTGTTTGCTGAAAATGTTCAACCTCCTTAAAAAATTAACTACCGGAAAATGATCAGATAATTATCTGATAAAATTTACCACTTCCATAATTAGGGAAAATCTTTACGCACTGCTATCTGGCTCTCCACGGGGATGTGGCAATGTTTAATAAATATGGTCGCATATGTCTATGAAATATTCAAATCTTAGCGGAAAACCATTATCAAATGGGGTGGGGATCAGCGGGATTTGTTTTTGTCGAACTTGCATACATCCCGATTAATCGAAAATGTCGAAAATTTTCGAGCTCGTTTGAATTATTTTTTACATGCAATTCACATCACACCTGCAAGTAAACATTTTCGCTATTGACGAGATTTTGCTCACATCATCTGGCTATTTAATATTTTCCGGAAAGTTTTGCATCTTGCGTTCTTGAATATTCCGGGCAAAGTGTTAGGCAGTGTATGAAGGGAGGCATAACCAGTCAGAATGCGTACCGAATCTTTGTAACCCCATATTTTCTTAGTTTTTTAGTAGATTTTTGGACACACTTAGCGGTTTTCTCACTAATAAAATATGAACCACATTTGTTAAGATCGAAACGGTTGCCCGAATCTTTCCAGGCCCTGTACGAAATTCAGGTATTGCGGAAGTTTTGGGAGCAGTTTGCCCTTTGCATCCCTGTCTAGTATGCCTGTGGTTTATACCTTTATACCACCTACTGCCGTTGATGTCTATCTTAAGATATGAAACTGTGTATCTTGAAGTTACTCTTATTTTTCCTACAATTTTGTGACAAGTTTAAACATGTACAAACGAGAAGGCAAAATTACCCATGAACGAAAGGTAATAATATAAGCTTTGGGCTTTGCCCTTGGACTTCACTCTCAGGAACGCGCGTTTCATGAGAAGCTAATTCGTGCCCCAACATTTTCCTTTGTCCTAAGTTTCCCCACTCTCCCCCACCCCCACCCCCAATTTTGACTTTCTGAGGTTGGCACCGTCACTGCATGCAGTTGCAATCAGCGAGCAGAGGCCAGCAAAGCGCATAGACATCTGTAAGTTTGGTTGTGGTTATCTTTAATCTGTGGATTCAACTATATATTGATATATGAAACGCTATGATTGGATAATATCTTGCACAATACCATGTATGTATTGTGGTTTCACAAAGGGATTACAGCCAGTCCCCACAGCCACCAAAAGTCGCTTCTTTTCTAATTTGAGTATGCATGACGTCACAGCCTTTGCATATATAATTAGCAAAAACAAACTGTTTTCAAATCCAAATTTCGACATGAAAAACACATAATCTTACAAAATCATCATTAAAATTAATAGAGAACACTTTTTCCGATAGTTTCGCAACATTTTTGAAGTATTTTCTACACAAAGCAATGAATTTGAGACGATTTTTTGAACTCGTAAAAACAGTTTTCATTCTGTTCGGAAAATCTGGTTTTTTCTCGAAAACAAGTTTTTTGGCACGGTATGCCAGAAAGAGGGTACATCAGAAATTTCCTTATCCACCTAAAAAATCTAACATTACCATGATATATTTCTGAATACGGTCAGGTATTTGCAAAGTTTAGAGCAGGTATTGACACTGCCATGCACCTTACGTAAAAAGCCCAATTTCCCGTACTGAGGTGTTTGCATTAGTTGCGCGAAAATGGAACTACACCGAGCGAGAAAATATCCTCCACATAAGTATTAATCATGTTAACCTCGTCGAGTCTTCCTTTACGTTTGATTTACATATATATAGCAGGAAAATTACATTGAGAGTCAATTTTTGAAAACCTTGTAACGATTAAGTGGCTACCGATGCAAGGGTTATAGTGGTTGTATCTTAAGTACGTCAGTACCTTGAGTCGATCACCACAGTGTAATACAACGTACGACACGATGTACAACACCTATTAATTGACCGACTCATGGTAATCTTTTGACATACATGGCCATACACTTTGCACGTTACCACATTATACAATCAGTAAACCACAGTTATTGTACTAGACTCATAAATTATTGCAAACAATAACATGACAAAAAATTGTGGCATTAAACTAGATAATAAAGAGGTAAAATGGAGGGATATTGGAATGCATAGTTCTCTTGTAAGGCTTGTTAGTGAACTCTGGGGTAATTAACGCTATACAGTTATCCTTAGGTGGTGAGGTCGAAGAAATGAAGCCTTGGATCAGAAACACTTTGTTTAGTAAAAAAAAGTTGTGAACAGCATGTGGGACTGGGTGGGTCTTAAGTTTTTTTAGGGAAATGGGTACTCAGTACATAACCCCCACCCCCATGCACAACTGGAGGCATATCATCTGAGAGCCCAAGGTAACAACAGGCCATCAAGTTACTTCAAGTTAGTGACAAAAACTTGGACTGTAATATGCCATTACTATATGGGGCAATTGTATACATTATTCATCTCTCCTCTGCTCAGTTAGTGGTGTAAAATGACAACAGTTTATACTTCAAATGAAAAGGCAGTCTCAGAAGAACATATGAGATTTCATCCATCAGAATTAACAGCTGATGATACAGGACACAAGGGCACAACCAAAATTTTTAAGTCAGTAAATTGGCATTTTGCTTGTGTAGAGAAAAATTGTCCTGTAGGATACACTGACTCAGAATCCCATTTGTGCCATTATACAAGAAAAGGGAATATAGCAATGCAAGCTCTAATCTTGACCTTAACCCCCAAATAGGCCTAGAGCGCACTAGTAGGTGTGGGCTATAACTAGCAATTACATTTCAACAGGAACAGGCTGAGAACTAAGGCACAATTAATTCATTTGTGTAGAAATATGATTCAGCACAACAGCACAAACTAGGTAAGTAAGAAAACTGAGAACAATGGCCCAGGCAAAATAATAAACAAAAAAATCCTGAAACTGATGGAGCTCTTATAGGTGCGCATTCCATATACTCTAAGTATGTTCCTCAAGTCATTTCCCTTTTTTAAATCCTTGACTTTGTCTGGTAAAACGATATGAAAGAACCGACAGGCTGGTAAAGTGTATGTGTAAATAAATGGCTATAGGGCCTATATCAATTGTTTCATGTAGCCTGCAATACCTGTAAGTGTAACCGACTAATTTGCTTATTTTGGTTCTTCATCTTCATCGTTGGTACTGTACATTGCTCCGATTCAATTCACAAGGTGCATATGACACAATAATTTTGTGCTACAGGCCTCTTTAAATTTTTTACAAGCTTTTTTCTGGAATGGAAACTCACTCATACAGCAAGCAAGGACTAGTAAAGTAGTATCTGTATGATGATCACAGATCATCAGTACACATTCATACATTCACTATGTACCATAGTGTGCAGTTTTAGCATGCATATAGGCAAAGGCCTAGTATAGACTAGGCCTGTCTGTAAAATTTTTAATGTTATTTGTTAGTGGTTTAATACCTTAAAAGGGCCTACAATATGTTAGTCGTATTAAAATTCACTTTATTACTTGGCATAATGACTAAAATAGTATCCTAGTTAGCAGCCTAAAATCAAAAGACAATGACAATAGTTTACCATATGTTAACCATAACGTTACCGCCTTGTGCGATGCTCTACGTGGCCAAAAAGTGCAAAATTCCAACTTGCAAAAACGTTCATTGCGACTATTTTGTTGTTTTGCTCGTAGTTTAATAGGTATCAGTAGTTAGCTTTACGTCTCAAACACTCGATTTTGGAAGTTTTACACCCCAATGATCCTGAATACGGTCAGGTATTCGCAAAATCTGAGGCCAGTCAAAAAACCCCACCAAAAGTTGACCTGTTTTTGATGGAAAATTTCTCTGTGAAATTGCGAAAGAAACAACACCTCACGATATTTTTAGTAGAGAAAAGACTTTAAGATTTCGAATGACCAAGGATACAGCAACAAGGAACGCCTTTTTATGCATTATTCAGAAGCTTGAAGTTCCCCCAGCATGTTAGGTACCTATTCTGCGAAACTCATGATTTTCTCTTGTGGGCGGAGTTTCCATTTTAGAGGATGACGTCACAAGCCTCATTAACGCTTACAGCGAGGCTTGACTGATTATATCACAAGAATCTGGAAGTTAACTACACTACTGTATGATATCAGCATTTGCCTTCAGGCGGAGACCTTACTTAAACCGAGGAGTTGATATAGACAACTCCCTGGTTGTATCTTCTTGTCCTTCTCTAAAAAACTTTCTGCCTAAACTAGTTGGTTAGAAACAAAGCCGTTAAACCTAATCTAATGCGCAGACATTCAGGCTAGTTTAGCCGCTGTTATTCAACCTTCTTTACTGTACGTAAGCAGGGCCTTTAAAAAGTTAATTGTTGGCTTAAACTAAACTTAGGTGGAAGATTTTCCATTTTTCGGACGAGAAAATTTAACCTGATAACTTGAAGAAAGAGGATGTAATACATTGGTCACTAATGCATGCTTCTCTGTTTTTCAGTTGACTTAAAAAATATATTTTAACTCTAAGGTATGACATGTTACGCAGGGTACATGGGCGTAGCTATGGCGCGCGTCCCCGAACGATTCATGTTTAGGCCTACCCCCCCCCCCTCCACACTGTTGAGGCACATACACAGAACCGTTACTTATTCGCAAAAGTTTCAAGTATACTTCAAGTTTAATTACGGGGCATGCAAAAATCAATTCTAACACACCATCCCCATCTTTGAAGGACATTCCTGAGTTGAAATATAGAATGTTAAAATGTATTCATTCAATTTAAAATGAGATTAAACAATAAAGTTGTGATGTTCTCGTTGTACTACTCAAATTGCAATTTTTTTATTTCTTTTTGTGAACGTTACTGATCCTTGTGTCAACATATGATTCTTACTGTTGTTGGATAATGTGATTAACAAGTTCTTTCTTAATAACATGCTATGCAAGAAACCAGGAAGCGTTCTAGGTAATATAAACATTTGTAGTTGAAAGGGAAAGAAGGCAGGTACTAATTTGAGTTATACAATAGTAAAGTTATAAATCATTGCGCAATGAACTGTTTTGAATTAGTTGACTAAATTCAGAATTTAATATCTTAGCACTGAAACAAGCAATGTCAATGACAGTTGACTGATGATAAGATTAATTTTACATCCCTTAAAACATATATTTGTAAACTGCAAGGCTTAAGGTGCACTCTAACATTTTGTAACGAAACTCCCAGTGTTTACGCATGGAAAACTAGGTCATCATACAACAGATACATTTGACAACATAATGCGTTCATAGGGGTTGGTGGCCGTGAAGCCAAATATCATGGTCGGTTACTTTCTAGAGAAGATTTCCACGCCGTTTGTATTTGTTATCTTCCGATTCCTATCATGAATTCATAAAAAAAAAATCAGATACTATACACGGAAAAGTTGTTGTGAAGGTAAAAGAATAACATAACACTATACTGCATTGTAGGTCTGCCAGACCATTTGATAGTTTTTCTGCTTGTGTCAAGATTCCTGTTTAAGGTTGTTTCTAGATTCCTGCGTTATGCTGTTTAAAGATTCCCTTTTTAGGTTGTTTCAAGATTCATGTGTTAGGTTGTTTCAAGATTCCTGTTTTAGCAGTGGCGTAGCTAGGATTTTTTCCGGGGGGGGGGGGGCAAAGGTATGAAATTTCCCCAAAATTTTTCCCGGTCAATGTGTATGTATTTCATATAAAATATGCAAACTTACAAGTATCACAACATTACCATGTCATTTTGTAATATTACCTGCATTTTAATCTTAAAGTATAACATAGAGCAATCGGAAATAACAAAGTATATTATTTTGGTAAACAACAACTGGTTTATTTGTATGTACTAAAGCAGTGGCTTACGCAGGATTTCTCTAAAGGGGGCATGCAGTATGGTCTAAGGGGACGGGTGTCCGGAAATTTTTTGACGTTTTCAAGGAGCCTACATGCAAAATGGTGCAAGATTTTCGACTTTGACGGGAACAGTGTTAAAAGTTGAATCGTGGTGGTTCATGAGGATAAAACTGAAACTTTTGTGTCTTTACATGCACTCATTTGCCATTTATGCTACCTTACGAAGTAAAACTTGTCATTAGATTTGCACACTTTTAGAAGTCCAAAGAAAAGAGCATTGATCGGTATTTGTGGTTTTTCTTGGCCACACAATGTTATTTTGTCATAAAGAATATCTAAGCAGAGCGCCACCATTGGTTGGCGCGGAGCGTAGAGAAAATTTGGAAAAATCAGATCCCTTAGATGGCCGGAAATAGCATTTTCCAGGCTAATACGAAGAATCTAGCCAGTCGCTTTCTTCTTTTGTCGTTTGCAATAAAATGCTCACTTCAAAATATGTTCGCAAACTGCAAAGTGATCAGAGAGTTAAGAGTTTATTTTACTCCAAATATGTAATTTTGCCCAAAAGACCGAGCGAAGCGCCACCATTGGTTGGCACGGAGCGAAAAGAAAATTTCGAAAAATCAGACCCCTCAGATGGTCAAAATAGCGTATTTATGCTTGTAAAGAGAATCTAAACATGTAGTCTTTTATATCGATGCCACCAGTGGGAAACAGAGTCTACCTTTTTAAGTAAAAATCGGAATTTGACAGAATTTGCCTAGGTCTATTTGTAGGAATTAAAAAAAAAAACGGCATTACTGAAAGACCTTGCAGGGACAATCCTTCCCCTTTGAAAAATTTTGAAAAATTGGGTGTCCTTATAAGCAATCTGGTGCCACATATGCTATCTTTTGAAGTAAAATCTGTGTTAATAAAGTTAGACTACGTACTTTTAAGAACAAAGAAAAAATGGCATCTGTGAGGGGGGCATGGCCCAAATGGTCTCCCTTTCGCATGCCACTAAGGAGGCCTAATAGTGGTTCGATCACACAGGATATCCTGTGAGAAAAGCAGTCTGTTATGTGTAGAAGGCTACAAGGTACTCAAAACATTGTCCATTTATTGTTACACTCAAAGTGAGCAGAAAGCTATTTTCCCGAACTAGCTTGTAAGTCTCCAAGGATTAGGCTATGTAACAAAATCTAAGTGTGCCAACGGATCCCGTTAATTCTAATTTCTAGATTAACTTTAAGTTTATCGTTGGCCATGGATTGTTTCAGCCCGATCCATCGTTATGTACACAGAGTAAAATCGTACAGCTACTGCTAGCTTGTAGAAGAACATAACAACCTCGGGGGTCTACGGTAGTGACTTGTCAGTTTTCACATCCTTTTACTGATGAATTCACAAAGTATCACCTGAATAACAGCTTCCTGTGCGCTGAAATGCACTGATCATAACCCCCGTGCGTATACAAGCACAAGAGAACATTCAATCTGCTACGCAACGAGGACATTTCTGTGGAACGCAAATTGGGCCGGTTCATGCGACACTGACGAAATCTGAGTTAATTTGTTGCATGAAAATACTAATTATGTATGAGAAATGTCTCACAATTTCTCATTCTAACAAAAATTTTGAGAAATTTTTGCAATAATAAGAAGATTCATCAAATTTCCCCAAAAATTTTTCCAGGGGGGCAACTTGCCCCCTGCCCCCCCCCCCAGTAGCTACGCCACTGTGTTTTAGGTTGTTTCAAGATTCCTGCTTTAGGTTGTTTTAAGATTCCTGTTTAAGGTTGTTTCAAGATTCCTGTTATAGGTTGTTTAAAGATTCCTGTTATAGGTTGTTTAAACTTTAAAGATCCCTGTTTTAGGTTGTTTTAAGATTCCTGTTTAAGGTTGTTTTAAGGTTCCTGCTTTAGGTTGTTTCGAGATTCCTGTTATAGGTTGTTTAAATATTCCTGTTTTAGGTTGTTTCGAGATTCCTGTTTTAGCTTATTTAAAGATTCATGTTTAGGTTGCTTTAAAATTCCTGTTTTTATAGGTTGTTTCAAGATACCTTGGTTAGGTTTACTTCACTGTTTGGTTTGTTGGAGTTTTACGTCTCATCTTCACTGCTCTTCTGGTTTAATCTATATAGAGACGGCCGCGGTCGATCGAGTTTTAAGTCACTGCACTGTTAAAAATTTCTGTAAATTTACAGACTTTTTTAACTTAAACTTTTTGTATTTTACTTTTAATAGAGATGTTCTGTATCTTTACAGACACTTTGTAGTGCTACAATAAAAAAAGGTTGTTTAACATGTATTTTCTGTTTATTTGAAAAACCATTTCTGTCTGCATTTTTAACCAAATTTTACTGCTTTTTAAAACTTTTTCTGTAAATTTACAGAAATTTTAACAGTATTTTGTATTTTTCTGATTTCACATAAATATACTGTCATTTAACATTTTGTTTTTAAGCTGAAAAAGAAACAAAAGTAAGCCCAAACAAACAAATAAGAAATAGCCAGAAAATTTTCAATGTATAACATGCATCGTTCTGCGAAGTTTCAGTTTAAAAAAAAAAAAACTTTTTTGGCAAATTTATGGCCCTATTTGAAAATTAACTTACATTTATTATAAAAGCATACTTAGTTATTACGTTCTTAGTTATAAATATCATACAGCTGGTGTTTTGCCACACATTCACACATTTTTAAGTAAAAAGAAATTGTAAGGCCCTAATATCAGAGCACTGACAATTGGTATACTGATGTCAACTCATCGCCACAGGCCCTCATGCACTTGATCGGAGCAAATTAAAAACGTTTCACAAATTTACTTGAAAGAGTCTGTAAATTTACCACTTTATGACGTAAATCTCATTTTGCATAAAAGGGTGGAGCTTATTTTGTAGGCATTTTCCTAACAAAAGGATTGCTGCTGCTTTGAATAATATCTTCTTTGGCGTTTTTAATCAGGAAGTGATAAACTTATTGTTTACCTTGTCTGGAAATGTTTGCAACCAATGTATTTGCATTCTTTGTCATATTTATTTTAAAAACAATTATTATATTGTACAAAAAATGTGACTTTCCAATTACAAAGTTCCTAGAGATAGCAGTCTACTTGACAACAATACGACAACAAAGCATCCTCAATGTGCTTTGATTGAAAACAACTTCGTAACGACACATTACGTAGATAAGCAAACACCTGATCTACGTAATGGTGAAGTGTATGTTACGTAATAACATATGAAAGGTAAGAAAGCGATATTATAATAAATATTAAAACGTCGGGAATGAAAACAGTAGGCTGTAAATTCACATAAAATTAAGGTAAACAAAACAGAACAATTCTGTAATTCGATTTTACAGTAGACTTTTGTAAACTAATTTACATGCAAAAACTGTAAAGAAAAAACAAACCCTTAATGTTTTTTCATGATTACAGTCTGGCTGTAAAAAAAAAAACATTATTTGGTTGGAAAAAAATTTGCCATAAAAATTATGTAAATTTACAGAGAAATTTTTTAACAGTGTGGGTTCTGTTCTCAAATGCAGACCATTACGAGCAACGGTTGTATGTTTCATCGGGGAACTCTAAGAGACATGACTGGAGAAATAAATCTTGCCCTTCCTGTGAAGTGACCATATGCGTCGTCGACACTTATACATAACAGTTCCTTGATTCCATGAATCGATAACATCGTCTGGAGAATTACCATGCACACCGCATGGGCATTGTAAGTAAATGCATAAAATGTTTAGCTGCGGTTCTAAAACACATTAAAAAAGAACAGCAATATTGCTGCAGCTCAACTGAGTCGATTTATAGCAGTTTTTATAGCAGTTTTTTAACACATCAACGTGGTGAAAACATGTCTCAAACCTCTTGTCTCAAACCTCTGCCTCATAATGGACGTTCCACTAAGTTTAGTCTTGGTCGAGTTAGTAGTTTATTTTCCACACTATTTTGAACTTTAATTTGTTGATCCCTTTGTTTTGGAAGTTTTTAATTTTCTGATAGGAGACTTGATCACTTTTACGAAAGAAAACTGGTATTGCTCGCGAAAAATTGTTCGATTATTTTAGCTAAAAAACCTGCACTGTCCAAGAGATGGGTTCTGCTAGAAATATCCTTACCCTGTCTCGTACACCTTTTTAAAGTCTTTCTCGATATTCTATATTTCCAGATCGTACATCCTACTTTATACAAACAAGTCTTATTGCTCTGCAAGGAAAATCTATCTAATATGACCGGAATTGGGGTCGGCATATTATAGATACAACTTCGAGAACTTTCCATTTTAAGGATTAATTGCTTTGAATTCCGACACCTTGATCCATTCGACCATGAACTAGATTGCTGAACGAGGAGCAGGTTCTATTACGTGATTGATTTTACGCGGATATTATATGACATTGGTGTCAAGTTTCAAAGGTCAAATAAATACGTTAGTATTCAACAGCAACTGTCTGTATTCATAACGCCATCAAAACGGACGACACTTAAGGCAGCTGCCATAACAGTTACCCGATGTAAAATTTTGTATTAACAAAATATAAACACAAAAGTAAATAGAAAAATTATTTATTATAATTCGATATTAATGTGAGGGTTATTTTATAGTTATTGCTTCCAGAAATTTGCACTTTTGGAAGTCATACGATGGAGCTGCCACCTCAGACTACTAATCTGGAAGAGACAAGAGGGTTGACACAGACTACCTACCCCCAAAATTGTTTGGTATCAGATTTCTTAAGGTTTTTCAACGATCGCACAGGCCAAACTGTCGTACCAGTCCACATAACAGAGAGCAACTTCGTAAGCAACATGAATTTGTTAATAGGCCTAACCGTTATTAAAGTTACAGATGTAGCATCGTTTTGAAAAAATTTAAGCTAACAAATTGTTTTTGAGATTGAAGCAAATAATTGAAACTCTTTCTGTGAGAACCTTACTTCTTGAAAAGAAGACTATCATACTGTTTGCCATATACATGTTGTATCATTGAGTGTCTATACGTAGTGGTTTTAAATAAATGAAAATTTCCTTCATTGTTTAACTTACGCAATATTTACCTGGCCTAAAACAACATGAACCGCATGCGCCCTTGCGTTCGCACACTCAGTTTCTGCAATTTTTGGACTATGCACCTCACCCTACCCCATTGACCAAAAGGTTCATTTTTGAGTCCTAAAGTTTGCGGGGTTTTTTCTACCAGAAAGAACGATTTTGCAAATAAAAAAATTGTCCCGTATGCTTTAAAATCATTTTTTCAAATGAAATTGGGCACTAAAGAAGGTAGAATTCTCCGTTTTTTCCAGCCATGGTACAGTTGACAACAATTCCAGTATATCTATGCCCTCTGCAAACTGAGGAACATTGATAACATTTTAATTCTTCAAGTCACCAAAGAATCCATCTATTCACAGACAATTCAACTCATGACAGGGTTGAAAGGTACCTGATGAAAGGTATATGAGAGCAACTGAGTACGGTAGGTAAATGTTTCCCTGCCTGAAGTCTTGCTCGAAAGGCTATCTAAGGGGAGCGCCACCGTCAGTTTGCGCGGAGCGTAGAGGAAATTTTGAATGAAATCGGACCCCTCAGACAGTCAAAACTTTCATTTCTCAGGCTTGTAAGTAGTAGCTAAGCAGCAGGGAAGTAAAAAGACTTCTTCAGGGGAAAGGGCCAAGCACCCAAATGTTCGGAGTTTTCTTTAAAGTATTTGAAAATTTGAAGTGTGTACACCACTGTAGTAGGGACTAGCTTGCGGGGCGTGAAGCGCGCAGAAACTTTTACAATTTTGAAACAAATATTTGTGGATATGGAGCTTGTATTGCAACAATTTTGGCATTCTGGGTTTCTTGTAAAGGGAATTTTGAAAAGTTGGGGGATTACTAATCGAAGAATCTGCACTTCCTATGTTGGCAAATCTGAGAATGATTGCACGGTGATCGAATGAACAGCTGAAGATCGTTGTTGCTACATAAAGTTATATTGAAGGCCTACGAACTGAAGCTTTCCAATAACATTTTAAAATATTCCGAAAATTTGTTGTTTGTTTAAGACAAAAATTCCAAAGTCAAGAGCCTATTTTTGGAGAGAATTCGGAATTTTATGAAAGAAAATTTAAAAAGAGCACCGAAGTTGACGGTGTCACTTGAGGATCTGGTGTCACAAATGACAAATTTCGATTTTGCCACTTCCAGAGCTTGAAAGGTTTTGTCAAACGGATTCATGAGACAGTATTTATGCATTAGAAATTTCACGTTGAGGCGCGCCGGGAGCGGAAAATATTGCTTATTTGAAACAATAAAGTACAAACTGGCGCTTGTATTGAAGAGGACTCGGAAATTTATAAAAAAAGAAGAGTTGAGAATATCACACGAATCAAAAAGTGGTTTTCTGACCCAAGAAGTGGGGAGAGCATACTTCCGTCCCTTATTTTTCACTGGGGCCTATCGCCCCCGCAGCCCCCCCCCCCCCCCATCGCTTCGTACGCCTAGCAAAATGAAATTAACATGATCATAGCATGACCGAAAGAGTGCGGCTTATAATATAGTTGACATGTCCACAAATAGTTTACACCAGGAACAACACATTGTCATTATACCTTGATCAGGGAGCTGTTATTATTCATATTTGCTCCCTGCCTTGATAAAGTGGATTACTTTTTATAGTTTGGGGGTAGGCGTATTAAAGACGCTTATGCGACATCCCGAATTTGCACTTTCGTGACTGTTCATCATATGCAGTCAAGTAATGCAAGAGAAAGGACACTTTGACATAATACATAACCAAGTATTCGCTCACCGCAAAGGGCAACGGTTGTCATGCTGCAAGTTTTCATCTGCGGTCTATCGATGTCAAATGACGACACGCAACGTTAATTTGGAGAAAAACAAGCTCTGAAGCCCACTGTAAGCACAATGTCTAGACCTTTTGCAAAATGATGTCACAGAGTGGAAAGTATGCCCTCCTGTGGGAGCAAAACAAACCAACACTGACAAATGCAGACACCTGATTTGTCAACCAGTCAAATAAGCGCATAGTCTGCTCCACGTGAAGAGCGAATTTTATGCGTGCGGCCACGTGTTCCATAGTTTTGCCTCCACGGATGACGTAAACGTGTCGTCTATGCACAGGGTCTATTATTTGCACACGCGCATAGAAAAATGTGCGCATACCCCACCGGTATCCAGTTGTTTGCATTTTGTTGGTGGCATCTATGTGCGCTTTGTCTGTGTAGACCTTGTGCATTTACGACCAATGACTTCATTTTGGGGCAAAAGCAATGGAACGCGTGGCCGCATACATAAGAGTTGGCAAGAATTCGCCCTGTACGTGAGCAGACTATGCGCTTATTCGACTAATTGACAAATCATCTGTGTGCTTTTATCTGCGTCGGAATGTTTTGCCCCCAAAGGAGGGCGTACTTTCCGCTTTGTGACATCATATACACAACGTCTGTTCATGAGACAATGATGATGTTCTTCCATCGATTAGCCGGCCATGACAAAAAAAAAAAAAACTTCCAGGCGCTTATCAGGGTGGTTTTGGTTGTGGCTGATCATCCAATTTGAGCTCTGAAGTCTAGTCTTCTACAATTGGTACACACAAGACTTGGATCTGGGGCCAAGTGATGTTCTTGACTTGGGCGAGGTGCGTTTTCGTTTGGCTTGAGCAATTCTCCTCAGTTCCGCAGTGGAAGCTCCAGCTGTGACCTTACTCGGCCAATCAGTAGAATTTACAGCAAGACTCTCCCAAGTGTTTGCATCTATGTCAAAGTCCCTTAGGGAGAATTTGAGGTACCATTTATGAGGTACCATTTTTATTTAGGGGACAAACGAGAGACGTAGGCCTATATATAGAGAGAGAGTGTGTATAGAGTAGGTCAGTTATTACACAAATTTTATTCCAGAAACTCCCGAAAAAATGATGACAGCAGCTCAGAATCTGTAAAAAAATAGGACTTACGCCCCATTTTATGGAAAATTCCGACTCATCAGTCTACATTGAAGATAATTTCAAAACTTTCTCAAAATCACTTAAGTGATGATATTCTCCTACTGTTTGACTTTTCTTAAACTTGAAAATGTCATTTTATCTAATATATTTTGCTATTGTTCTTTTTGGAATGCGTAACGCTTGAGTGACCGACTCAGAGTACACTTCTTGTACCTAAAACCACCTGGAACTTGTGTAAGGATTTCTTCTGTTTCTTACATGTGTTTGCAAAAAAACCCTAACCCTAACCCACTCTTACTTCTGTACACGGGAGAAGGGATGTTGAGGAGAGAAGGGGGGAATAAGTTTGAATAAAACATTTCTTTAACATAAGTACATTTCCGTTCATTGAGAATCCCATGGTACATTCATAACACTACTGTACCCACAACAAGGACCTCATACTCTCGGGTGAGTATCCGAACTGTTCACAAATCAGTTAACCGCAGTGCAAATGATAATGCTTTCCGATTACATCTGTCGGAGCGCGCACTTTCTGGTCTTCGACGTCACCTGCATAAGATGTATAGCGTCAAGGTTTTAATTAGGGAATAAAGTCAATGGTGCCCATGTTTCCACATCTGATTCTAACAGGCTATGACGTCACGCATATGGGTCTACACTAGATTAGATCATGGGTTACTGACCAATCACGAGCCAGCATTCTCAAAAAGTATTTATGAATAGAATTTAAATCGTCCCTTTCATGAATGATAAATAAACTGCTCAATCACTCCCACAGAATATCAATCACGCGACGTTGTAATGACAAAAGCCTACACTTTTGAAACAAAATTTTAATAACTTTGGGAATCAATTCTCCTTACATGTCTAGAAAAAGCCTTAATGCAACCTGAATGTTAAGTGTGAGCAACTGAAGACTGCAGGATGTTTCCTGCCTGTGGTATCACTTGTGGTTTGTGTGTTCACGCAATCAGTGTTTTTTCTTGCTGAACTGATATTAATTATTGTACCTTGCCAAGAGGCAGAATTTTCAATGTAAACCAACCTGATTTATTTTATTTTATATTTACCTTGTTTGTTACGGTATTTATTTTTCATATCCTGTACTCAGTTTCAACGAATGTGCTAACACGACTAGAAACATAGTCAGGAAGGAATCCCTTGAAAAAAAAAATCGTGATGTAATACTCATCACTTTGCTAACTTTCAGACAGAACGTACATATTGATATTATTCTATGGGAGTAAGTAATTCGGGGTTATGCTACACATTTTAAAGGATAGGCAAATCGCCATATTTTATCATTTTATTGCCGTGACAATAGTATAAAATTCGACTGTTCAATTCTCCGTTCGTCTGAAACAAATGTTTCCCAATTTAAACTGGTTTCTAACATTTTTGGGAAGTCCCTGGCATTGGTGTACGGGGATATTTTTTGTGGGGGAGGACAAGAGCAAATTATGCTCGAATAATGGCACCTTTTATCATGTTTTGCTCGAATTGATCAACTGTTTTGCCCGAATTGGTAGGTCGAGTCCCCCTGCACCCCCGCCTCTCACGCCTGTGCCCCTGTCCATTACGAACACGATGTCTTTTTATTCTTACATTCTCCCTCCCAAGCACACGCCACACACTCTTCAATAAACTTGCTAACCATAAGCAATGAAGTAGGGAAAACGAACAAATCATAGCTGGAAAAAGACAGCTCGACAGCTTGACTTAAACCAATTGGTTAGAAACTGGGCCAGGGGTGGCGCCAGGATTTGCCCGACAGGGGGCCAGAATATCAAGGCCCGACAAAAGCGATGTTATGTCCCGATGGAACGTGACTTGGCAAAATTTAAGGCGCGCCGAAATTTTGGACATTTTTCGACAAATACTTAAAAATCTGGAGTTTATTTGAAGTAAAAATTAAAACTTTTGAAAGAAATTTGGCTATGATTGGTACTAGAAAAAAAAATTGGTGTTTGTTGAAAAATCTATCCTTCATAAGGGAAAATCAAAAACGTTATATGGGCGACAGCTGCAATTCTTTTGGGCTTAAGCATTGAATCGTACAAGACCTACGAACTAAGGCTTCGAGACGAGACTAGAATTTGCCCGGAAAGTTTTCCCTTTTTTGAACGAATCTTTGAAAATTAAGAGCTTATTGTAATGGAAAAATTTTGGAATCTAATGGAAGAAAATTTTTTTGGTAAGGTTATTATGAAAAATTTGGTTTCTTTTATTAAGTGATATGACTTTCAGGAGCAAAATTAGGCCATGCCGGGTGATTAACAGAGTTGGCTTTGGTTATTTAGTTTACTGAGTATCCAATTGAAATTGGAAAGCTTTGCCACTTTTAACAATCTAAAGCTAATATTGGAGAAAAATTGTAATTTTATGATAGTTTTGGGGTTTTATGGAGGAATCTGACTTTCTCATGAGGAAAATCAATTAGGGGTGATCTGTACTTTTGTTGAGGTTACTGAATATCATCATGCAGATTTAGGTCCTCGTAGCATATTGGAGTATTCTCCCGAGGAAAAAATTCGGCTTCGCATATATTTGAAGTTTTATATTTTATTTTATTGTCATAGATGTACGGGAGCGTGACAATTTGGGAGGGAGCAGAATTTTTTGTCCGAAAAAATGTAATACTGCCCGAAAGACCATCTAAGTCGAGCACACAGAATTTTTTGAAAAATTGAGAACCCCCGGAAAACAGGAAATGGCATTTCCTGGGCTCGTAACTAGAATTAAAGAAGCCCTTACTTTCAGATTTCTTTCGCAATAAAATTATTTTCACTTCATAATACTGCCCCAAAACGAAGAATAATTTACAAACACGCATTGTTCTGTTCAGTTAGCTGTTCGACTTAAACACGTTCTGTGCCGAGCGGACAGAAAATTGTTGAAAATTTAACCCCTTAGATAGCCGGAATAGCATTTCCCAGACTTGTAACTAGAAATGAAGCAGTCTTTATTTCGAGCCTTCCTTTAAAACGAAAGTTTCACTTCAATAGAGAAAAAACCAAACTTGCTAATGGTAAGAAAAGTACCAGATAAAAGGTACTGCTAAAGTTAGATGTAATAGTCTTGTCTCTTTTTAGGGGGGGGGGGGGCTATATGCAACGGAATTAAAACATAATATTTTGTTCTTGACTGCATTAAGAATTTTCGTTAACTTTAATTTGCAAGGTCCACTAAATAGATGATTTTTAACGTGACTGCCCCAACTCCAGACTATAAATGGTTTAACTCCCAACGTATTTGAAAATATGGCACGTTACAAGGTGACTTGAAATAAATTCTCAGTCAGACTTATGGGGAGATTTCTCACACCACTGTTTATCATTATGTGTAGCTGAAAACGACATGGCCGATATCCATCTGTCCATTACCTTTGTAAGAATTCGGCTGTCCGTCCGGGCAGGCCAGATGGCAGACCACTGGGTACTGCCCGCATATGAACAACCTCCCGTCCGTTTTTGTAAGAAAAATTCGGAATTGTGAGTTTCCTTGAAGGACGTGGTCTTCTAAAATGCAAAACCAAGAAGGTCGTCCGAGTGACTACAGACCAACATCTTTTATCGTGAGTCTGTAGATGAAGACTCACTGACGGTAGATGAATTAAGACTCCCCGACGAATTTGGATTTTCTCAACAACAGGGAGTAGGTAGCCCGTCCCCGACGGAGGCATGACCTTGCCCGCACGGATTGAAGATGGAATGAGGGATAGAAGAGCTAGTAAGAAGTGATTAAAACCAATTCAGATATGCATTAAAATAGCGTTACAAAAGAAAAAATAGTTCAAAAAGAAAAAATATCATGATCATCCATCGAGTTACTTCAGTCCTTTTCGTTTTTCATGTTTAGGCCTGCCAGAAGAATTGCCGTCCTTCCCCGACGGGGGAAGAGATAGGACAAGGTACATAGAATGAGGTTGAACAGAGTTAAGAAGTGATTTAAAATCGATTCCGTATGTATTAAAATAACATTTCAAAACAAAAAATATGTTCTAGATTACCCATCTAGTAACTTCTGTCCTTGTGGGTTTTATTATTTTTTTTTTCTATTTTTAGGCCTCCCCTACGAAAACGTCGACCTTCCCCGACGGGGGGGGGGGGCAGTGTTCCCCGACGAGGGGCAGGCCTCCCCCTTCCCCGCTGGCGCCACCCCTGAACTGGACCGAAAACACCATCTACGAACTAACTTCAATGATCGATATTACTAAGTGAAAGGTTGTATGATTTTCTTTTTGAGTCAGTTTTCCCAAGAAGTTAGCTTGCGGAAACTGAAAGCATGCTCACAAAACAAATCTTGAATAATCTAGAAATGCAATGTTCCTCAATTGATATCCCCCATTTAAAAAAATTAAAACTGGAGAAAGATTATTTTTACAAAGTGGAACTGATCACGGAGCAGGAAAAACAACCCAGTTAATTTATACTATAAATTAAAGCACATATACGCATATATAGCTAAGTTCATAAATATCCTCTGGCGCTTTCATTTCCCGGATAAAGTATAGATACACACGTAACATAAAATTCTTAGGAAAAACTCGGAATAAAGGTAAACATTAGCAGTACCTTTATGATGTCGTTGAATTGATTGTGTCATTTATGCAGAAAGTACAAATATAAGGCAACCAATAATAATGGACGCCGTTTGTGTAAATAGACGCCCTTAATGTTCCTTTGGAAAGAATGGTTAAACGAAGCAATTTTAAAATTCCGAGTATGGTAAAAAAGGAAATTGACAGATCGGCAGAGCTCAAAATTGTATTGGCCTCAGAAAATTAACTACCTGAAGAAGACGGATTTTGTCACTTTGATGGGCAATATTAAAATAATGGTGGGAAATATTCATCAACTTGGCCACCATAGGTCTATGACCTTGCAACATGCTGAGGTTATATTGGTGCGGCCTCTTTCGAATAAATTACTTCTCCAGACAGGTTATATTCTTATAAAAGAGTAATAGGGCCCAACATTCTTAACCTAAAATAGTTCAACGTAAAAAGAAAAATAAAAATTAACAAATTACCCTCACCAACGCTTAAAGGCATTTTACAGTGTTATTTGCATCACCAACTTACACTTTCCCCCAGACATAAATTTACTTTAGCTGTACAGAATGTATGAACTTTGGAATTCAATAATTATCTCTAGTATCATGCAATGCACACGGGTTAGCAGGTTAGGCTCCCCCTCCACCATGACTATTGACAGCGTGTGTAACGTTTGAAGTTGTTGATGATAATCAGTGTTTGTGCTTCTTTGATGTTGTATTATCTGTGGGCTTGATTATTTTCTAATATATATTCTAGAAGCATAAGACGTTCTCGGGCTTTTTCACCTGGTCTTCAGTCGTGATCATTGCTTCATTTGTTTGAATTTTGAAGCTAATTCCATATTATGACGTTGAAAGGGATTTCTGAAGTTGATCAGTACACTTTCTAACGATTCATGTGTGAATGATGAATAATTTCATTCGAAATGAAACATTTCAGTGTGATCTCAATCCTGCGTCTGGCCTATTTTCTTATTAAAACTACAAATTCATACCTTAAAATATATAAGCTTTTCGAAGGAGACAGCCCTTGAAAGAAGAAGAGCTTATTGACTAGATAGCCGACAGTCTTGAAGAACGACTCAATACGAATGAGTCTACTTATTTACGATCTTAGCATAAAGAGGTTCAAAAAGGGCTTAAACTTTACTAAAATTAAAAGTTACCGGGAAGAAACATTAATTTGATCTCGTGCCCAGTTAATAGAAGAATCCAGAAAAATACTAAGTACACTCTTAACTTTGGAAAAACGAAACAAACCATTGAATTCAATTGATAAACTCAGGAAAATGTTGATTATTGATGGGTGCCTTATTATTTTGTGATGCATTCCTTCTGAAATTAGGCTAAACATTTCTGTGAACAAGTGAGAGCCTTTACAGTTCTGAAGGGTGTAACCGAGATCATTTCTTTAATTCGCTACCTATTTACCACAGTGATTCAAACCTGTCTCCTTGAGTTGGGAAACTTTCTTTTAACGAATGTTCTCATGCTCTGATGTCTATGAAAAATGATAAATACCCAGTTCTAATGGGATCTCCATCAACTTCTACAAGACTTTGGGAGATTTGATTTGACATTTAGCTCGTTGTAGATTACTTAAACTATGGGTAACAAAAAGGGTGCTTTTTACGTGCTGAAAAACGGACACGGCCAGACGGCGAAACGATTACGGGTTCTGTATGGACTTTTTTAGGGACTGTGCTCTTCGGGAGCGGTGTTAGTTTCGTTGGATTTAATTATTCGGTCATTTGGGTTTTCGGCCATATGTAATCGGTACCAAAAAGGGTATTCATCAGATGATCAAAGAAGAGGGCTTGCCAATTGTTGCTGAATCCTAAGATGTCACTATTACAAAGGACCAGTAACTTTATTAGAGATCCCTTTTACAGAATACGGCAACGATCTGTTCCGTCTGAATTACTGAATTCACTCCATTAGAGCGTTAATTCACACCCAGAGGAGTGAAATCCGCTCCAAGAAGGGTGAAATTTACTACAGTGAGAAGGAACATTCACTCTCCCACGACTGTCCGCAATGATCACTCTTTTTTATGAGTGATCACTGTAGGCACTCCATCAAATGTGAAACATCGCTCTTTTGGAGTGAATTACATACCTTTGACTAAATTCCCTCCTTTGATTTTAGATTGTAGAAGTCCCACATGACATATAACAAGCTTTTTTAGAGGTTTAAAACGCACAATCGGTATTGCATCAGCCCAGAAAGACCATGGAAAACTGTTTAGTGCAGCAAAAGACGAATACATTCTAAAGAATTTTTTGAAGCTTGAAGCGATATCTTTTTCTCTAATCCCAATGATAACTTCGATTGGTAATGCATTTGGAGTTATTCCTTCATTCGACTTGATAACATGATGATGTTACATAAACAATTTGGAAAAATGTAAACCCACCTGCTTAGAAAAATAGATTGCTGCTTTCAAAGATGTGATGGATGAGGACTGGGTTCAAATTTTAAACATGTCATACTGTAAAACCTCTGACGAAAGCCTAAATTACAGTACCTGTACTTTCAGTTTAAACTCCGGCTGCAACCGACTCTTAACTAGGAATGAGCTTTTGTCACTGATGGGTAACACAGATATCAATCTGTTCATTTTGCGATCTTCAACACTTGTTTTCGGGATTGTAGTATTACTTCGGGGTTTTTTAGAGGAAGAACGAATATTTCAAAGACAGTATTCATTTTTTCGAATTGAGACTTTTTGTAAGGGTTTGGAAAAGGTGTTGTCCACCCTTACAAATTCTTAATTTTGCGTGTGGAATATTTTCTATTTGATTCAAAACGAAATGAACGTGAAACAGTAGTAACCGATATTTTCTGAAATTTAAAGATTCTCTTAAAATGGAAGTGTTTCATTATAATCGGGTTTTTAAAACGAAGAAGGGAAAGGTAAATTTTAAAAATTATTTGATGCCTTTGGTACAATGCTACGATTTATTTATCTAGTTAAGAACGAAAGGTTAGCAAGTCAAATTGCAAGTAGTTGTCATCCCCGGTCCCCGGTCGAAGTTTAAAGTATTACTCCTTTTTGGGACTGAAAAAAAAAAAAACAATATTTGCAGTTTATGGAAAAAATGCCAATTGAACAATACAAGTCTTTTTTTTTTTTTTTTTTTTTTTTTGTGGGGGGGGGGTTCTGCTTTATGCACTTTGGGCAAATAAATCGTGAACTCACCATGTGGCTTGATTTCCAATTGTGTCTCCATTTGAATAATCTTTTTGTATCGTTTTTCTTTTGTGTGTGAGTAATCACAGAGTAGCAAAACTGATTTTTCTTACAAATTACTCAACTTAAGACCTGCTGATCTATTATCTAAGATCTCTGCAAACTTTGTGTGCACTAACGCCATACCTGCATATGTCGATTATCAGCTTTCTAGGGCGTGTTTGGTCTAATGGTAGAGCATTCGCTTTTTATGCGGAAGACCCGGGTTTGATTCCCTGGCCGAGTCATACAAAATACCCTAAAATAGAGTCCGTTGTCGCTTTGCGTGATGCTCCGCATGAGCAATGGATTAGGAAAACAAGCCGCAGTGAACCACAACTGAAAAAGGACCGTGGCCGGCTCGACTTGAACCAATAGGTAGGATACTGGAACGTAAAACTGCATCTAACTAACTATCTAGGGCCTAAAATGACGTCATCCTTTGTCAACATATGACGTCACAAATCGCCTTTACGACAAACTTTCTAAATAAAATGCTTTGATTGTGACATCATATGCATAAGGTTCATAAAAATCTTAAACTTAAGCTTTAGCTAACGACTTCTATGCTATAAAGTTCATGCGCACCATGTGCATAAGGGATCCACCATTCTGAAGGACACTCATGCCAAGCAAACGTTGCTTTTCTTAGAGCACTTCCTTTCACATTGTTATTTAAATTTGATTTTGTAATAACCCCTAATATCATTGATGCACTGTGAAGAAGCAAAAAATAATAATATGAAATGAGAATGAAATGGCGTCATATTAAGGGTCTGCATATAGATTTCACACCTAACGTGCATGATCAGTGACGTCAAGTATGCCAAATTGAAACTATTACGTGCGCAACCTCCATAGGTTAATCTGGCTACCTGGTCACACGGTTTGAATAAGACAATTTAACGTTCATCCATGGCAGACTCATTTTTATCTTAGTAACCTCAGTGGACGAGGTCTCATGACCTTCAACTCTGAGGTCGCACGACCTCTACACCTGCACCTTCTTCAAGTTCATCTGTATCCTTGGCAACGGTAGCGACATTCAAAAGCAATTTTACTTATTTCATGAAGTATTTACCTATCTCCACCCTTTCATCTTGTGATATTCTGTCATCTCACCATCACCTGACCTATTTTTCAGTCTCCAGTCATTCTTCTCCTATCAAGAAGATTAGTGGTAAGTTCATTGGCCGAAGATCTAGAAGTTCTTCCCGATAAGTCACATGTAAAGTTTAATGAGAAAAACCAAAGTCATACCCCAGAAGGAGTTTTCTACGTCCAAAAACCCCAAGGCGTAAGATGACCAACCTATTGACCTACAAATTTCCACAGCAAATGTCCGTCATGAGAGGCTCCGTGTAAAAGTGCTAAAGACGATAGTGCACATGATCTTAGCCAAGAGGCCAAAAATTTGATAATGTGTCCATTTGCATTACTTTAGACTACAAAGAGGAGTTTAATCTTGATCATTTCCGCTTCATTCCATTTTCTTTATTGCTCTGTATTCAAGTTGACGTATGTGCTAAAATGTCAGAGTATAGTCGCAGTTGCTTCTTGCAGTAGAAGTGGACTGAAAAACGTGAAAGTCGCAATCTGCAGAAAAGAAAAAGGAAACATCTAGAAGGATGAACAGTGCATCGTTTTATTTGACTCAGAAACACCTGTTGAACCAACTTAATTTTCTCAAAGTTGCAGTTATTTCAGGGAGTTACTTGACTGCTAGTGACTCTGTAGCAGTAATTTACAAGTATCTTTTAATAGGTGATACTAAAACATTTTTATTACAAGATGGCCAATTAATCTGGGTTTGCTTTGCAGAAAATAGCAAAATTTTGAATATATTGAAAGAGGTCTTTTCGAGTTAAATTATTCTGATGAGTACACTGTATAAAACATAAAATAACATCATTAACACTTGACGATGTTGATTGACATAATCCTTCCCGGTAAGGCACAGCAAGTGTTAATTTATGACGGTAACACATGAGCGCATTAAAGGTAAGACACAAAACACGTTGAAGTGCAAACTAGTTTTTTGGCGTTACATAGTGATAACTGCAATAAAGCATAAGATTAATATACTCATGAGTTCATAATGATAACACCCCACATGTCAATTGCTTTTCCTATGAAGCGTCAACTAAAGTAATACATCATGTGTCTCCACTGTTCAGATATAAGTCTGCATTACCTCTATCAAGTGTTATTTAGGTGCATGGGCATCAATCTTTGAGCGAAAAGGGGAACGCCTCCTCCAGCATTTTGAACTTAAAGGACCAAACCTCTCACCCCAAACTACAATTTTGGTACCCGGGTACCAAAATTCTCAATTGGCTCAGCTCTTTGACAGCTAATTCAAACAATGCAAAGTGCCAAGGCTTATGTTACACAGCATGAACGGTACTGACAGTGTTTTGATTATATAAATTGAGTTTTTCTTTACTCACCCTGAAGCAATAAACTAAGATTGTGTCTGGATGAGGATAAAATTCAGACAATTGTGGGAGGGGCTTCCGTAAGAAGGTTAGGAGAATTGATACTGTTTGGGGTGAGAGAACTGGGCCTTTAAAATACACCCATTGACTTTATTTTTACACAGTAAATTTTGATGGAAATGACCATCCCCCTCTCATTCGAGTTAGGATTGACGCTCCTGATTATTAGTTGTTGCTGTATTTATTAAAGTGTATAGTGACGATGAGTGTGCATCAAAAACCAGATGGACGCACTCTACAGTAGTCGAAACGATGAACAGTGCCTCTTAGTCTCCTTAAAGGCGTGTTCTGGTGGGTTTTTACCTCTGACATTTAAGGAAGTGAAAGAAATATTCCTCACCATGTCCTTCAAACCCTATAGCTATCACAATACCATTTTCCTAACTCAAGATATCTCACTTTCAAGATTAGTTATTTCTGTTAAAAATTTCCTCTGCTTTTCAACAAAGCCACAAAACGTTATGTAATGTGGGCACATTGCTTCAAATTCCTTTTGTTTTTCTTTATAATTGAAAGTTGATAATGTTGGAATGTTTGAATATCTTTTCCTGTAGATCTAGCGTTACCGTTCAGCATATGTAGAGTACAACGAACACATGTTGCTTAATATTGTCTGCAGCCTTATCATAATTATAAATAAATTGAATGCAATGTTAAATTAATGTGCCACGATGACATCACAGATTTCCCATGATGCATAAAATCCCAAGAAAAATTTGCAATATTTTGAAAAATTTGTATCTTCCGAACGCTACAAGCTATCGAGATGCTGTTTTCACCTTCTGAAAGAGAAAATTTTCTGCTTATTTTAAAGTTAACAAATTTTGTCTTCAGAATATGCCTTTAACTTTTGAAAATTATGATCTCTTTTGTTTCTGAATGGCTTTTTGAGTCAGTCTAACCGACATGCGAGGACAGTATGGGGACTTTTGAGGATATGTGTAACATAACCGTGGTGGGTGGACTGAAGTTTGGAGCCATATCAGGTGGTGATAGGCGATGTAACTCCACCTTTTTGAAAATACACCCATTGACTCACTTTTTTACACCATAAGGTTTGTTTGAGAACCAATATATCTCCTACTTTTCACACAATTCTCCGGTTTTGTTTGGAGCCTAAATTTGAACACATAAAGTCCTTTCTTCACAAGTTTTTGGCACTGGTGCATTAAACCTTTACCGTTGTGCTCCGATTGGGGCATATCTGCCGCCTCGGGAGTGGGCGGAAAAGCGGACGTAGCACGCCCCGCATCAGCTTCCGTAGGTCATTGACCCCGTGACCTTAAACTATTGTCTCTCTCGTTGTTGTGGCCGAATTTTCGGGTAGCTATTCGCAGTTTCGAGCTCCACGTGAAACAGTAAATATGGGCGACAGCCGAGCTCTCCGTATGGGTCCAAAAGGACCCAAACAACGGTAAAGGGTTAAAGCAGGGAGTCTCTAGCAACTCCCTGATTAAAGTTTCGATCAAAATAATCGGTCTCCTCCGGCGTCTCGGGAAGCAGTCGTACGCAAATGAGGAAGTTTGGCATCTGAACACTGACGTAGGGCATTCCTTCTATAATTTGGTTGCGGACGTGATAAGTTTGATCAATCTTTCAAAAGAGGTAATCAACTGCAGTGATATTTAATAAACGTGGTGTATGTGAGACATGATCCTTTCCCTTGGGTTCCGAAAAGAATAATCACCTACAAGCATTTTGGCAAAACCCGCAAAAGTGTTATCATATGCGGATATTTCTTTCTTCCTCGCTTTAATTGACAAGAGCCATATTTGTCTCTTATACATTGAATATGAAAAGCCATATTTTCGACGCCGGGCTCTCCTCACATTATGCAATGCACCTGATTTATTTATTCATACCTACCTAACATTTGATTATTCCTATTGGGAAACCGGTTGACACAAAAAATAACATTGAACTACTCATCAGACATTCAAATCGATGTACTTTGTTATAGGACCCCCACCCGCACCGAAACCAGAGTTGTTCCATGGCTACATGGCAAGCTACACTTTATCCTCTCCCTAACATTACCCATATATAACGAATCTTCTGTTTGGTGACAAGTCATGATTTGCCCATGTAACGCCGGTTTACAAGTCATCGAAAGAAGTTAAAGTTCGGGTGACGTCTCTGATAATAATATCAAACATAAATTCCAACCGAGACTGTTTTAATCATGTCTCTTTCCGGTACACTGCTTAAGACAAGACCTTGCAGGTATATAGTTGCTTTTCAGTACTGTTTTTGTCAGAGAATGCTACAAATTGATTTCAATTAATTCTATTCTATGAAAAGATTTCTGTCGAAATTGGGAGGTGTTACCATCAAGTAAAACGGTAAAAGTAGTTCAGCCGATGGCAAACCTCGCCAATTTGTTTACAGCCTTCGATGTGAATATTGCCGTGACGAGGTTGCCTTCAAATTAAAACAACAACCCTGTACCTATACATGGTAGCTCTCAAAGCAATTTTAATTATTAGTGTTCTCTTTCAAGCTGTTGTGTAATTTTTTTACACATGTTATGTAAATTTTTTACACAACCATGTGTACTTTCTACACATTTGTTGATTGGTGGACTTTTCACACAATGTTGTGTGAATTCCGTTCATTTCTCACAATTTCTTTGGGTAACAAATGAGTAGAACCCGCTCATTCTAGGTCCTGTTGAAGCAATCGGCGAAGAAAGCACTCATCGGGTAAAAATTACACGTTCTTTATTAGAGCAATTTTTCAGGTCCGTCGGCTGAATATTAGGCTTGGTGTGCACGATAAGTTTGTATGATTTTTTGATGATTAATATTCACCAAACGAGTTTTCCAAACTGCATTGACAAAAAATCCGAAGTGTTCAATATTTGGTTAACAAGAACGAAGATTTCTTAAGAGATCAAAACTTTCGGGCTCGATATTTTACGTATGCATGAAAAACACTTGGTGTAGAGGTTTGACTATCGAGAGTAGGTGCAATGTTACTGGTGTTATTGAATTTCCATAATCATCTGATCATTAAACTTAAATTTTCTGCATTGTAATTTTATCAGAAATTTGCTGTGTCTTCAGTCAAACAATTGGTGTCATCACAGTAGAAACGTAACGACAGAAAGACAGAAACGTAAATAATTCATGAGTGGATCTTATTTCGTAAGTCTTTCCCTTAACAAAAAATTAGGTCATTATGTAGGCATGCAGTCAAAACAAATTCGAAAATTGGCAAACTCTTCAGATCATGGATTAATTTCCTTACAAATGTCATTTAAGATGTTTTGCGCAAATTGTTTCAAGCAAAACGTCAAGCAAGAAGCTTCCTGATTTTAAAGGGTTAATGTCCCACCCCAAACCACATCTTTTGTAGTATGGGAATTCTCAATTGGCACAGATCTTTGATTGATGGCAAGTGCAAAATATGCAGAGTGCAGAAGCTCATGCTTCACACAGCATGCACTGTACTGTATTCTGAGTTTTTTATTACACATTTGGGGTTTTGTATAATCACCCTGAAGAAATAAACTGATACTTTTGTATGGATGAGGATAGATTTTAAAAAGTTGTTGAAGGGAGATTCAGTGAGCTTATGAGAATTGGGGTGGATGTGTACTACTTAACAAGGTGTTTTTGATTGGCTGCTGCCATTGTATTGTATTGATTGTATTCTTTGTCAGTGCTGGGGTCTAAGGCTATCGTTAGAGAGTAAGGAAATTTCATGTTAAATAGTGCGCATCGCTTTGAGAATTATAAATGTCTGGGGTGAGAGGATTGGGCCTGTTAAAGAGGACTTGAAGTAAGCATATCGTGGATTCATATTTCTGACCAATGTTTTGTTTTCCTTTTTTCATAATAATTTGACCTTAAATTGATTAGGGATGCTATCTTGCCCTTAAACCACGAAAATCTGCAATTTTATTCTCTTGACTCACCAATGGTACTCAAAAGATTGAAGTTTTGTTGCATTTGGGGGTAAATTATTAACAAAAATTAAAAAATTTGCCAACACTTTGAATCCATGACATCACTCTTGATTGCTTCAAGTTCATTTACATGGGAAATGAATAATGATTTCACCAGAATGCTTACAATGTGTTCCTCTTTAAATAAATTCATCTCTGGAATAACTTTTAACAAAGAAAGTAACAAAAATATTGTCATATGACTTGTGAGATTCATCCCTGAGTATGCGTATGATGGACTACGTTAATTAAACCTGCGGGACTGTATGGGTTCAATTGCATCTTCTCTTAAAGGGCAAGGGCAGTCATCCCAAATTGAAGTAGTGTAGTAGACCGTGCAGTTTTACGGTTGGCTGTTGGGAGTCATGTGACAATGTTCTTTTCTCTTCAAATGTGATATTTACTGTAAATAACTGCTTGGTTTACTTTCAGTATGCAAAAGTAAAGTCATAAAATGTTAAGAAAGATACTTTAAAGTGAAATAAGACGAAAATTGTGTTATTCAACTTTTTTTCAAAATAAGTTCGAGGGACTGCTCTTTACCTACAAGTATTGAACATTAACACATCATATAAATTGTATAATGACATAAATCAAAATACAGTTTGAAAGGCCTACTTGTGAACTTTCATATGATGATGTGTAGCAATTGTCCTCAATGACTGGAGGAATGGCAAGGACAGAGTTCCTATACAAAATGAAGCACTTTTGTAGTAAATATTATCCGAGAAATTTGTGTCAAAAGCAACTGTTTCTATATCGTAAACTTATGAGTCAGTTTTCTTTCTTTTCTGTTCATAACCACTATTATCTTGATTGTGTTGAAACTCTGAGAATGGACTTTACTATAGGCGGGGAATTCAATTGACCTTTGTAAAATTTGTATTTCTGCAGAAAAACTGTATGGTTAAATCATGGTCGACAGTTTATCGAGTACATCCATGGTCTCATATTTGAATGTAAAGCATGGTGGGGTAGACCCCCCCCACGAATTCGGCAAAAATCTTAAAGTTTGTCAAGGAATTTGGAACAACACCAAGCAGAAATTTGGGGAAATCGAGCAACCAATTGACTTTTAAAATTGGAATGGTGTTTCAGAAAACCACTTTTTAAAGGTGCCCGAAACCTTAAAAGGATATGCTCCAAAAAAAAAAAAAAAAAAAAAGCATCATGCCCGCGGTAAAGTTTTCATAAGAATCAATAAGATTGCAAAAAGTCTCTGTAGACACATTCGGACAGCACAAAAACTATTCTTATTGAGCCTAAATTTACTTCACTGCCTATTACAACACAATACTCGAAATGGTCGAATATCCAAATTCTTTCAAACATATGCTAGGAAAATAGAAAAATATCATTATCAGGGTAGCATATTGACGAAAAATAAAAGAGATTAAAAATCGCCACATAGTTGGTAACCCTGTCGCTTAAAAGAAAAAACAAATCACTCTTTGGTCTGTTTCTAAACTTTGCCCGAAATAGCCGATTATTTGAATATTTTCAAATGTTAGCCCGAAAAAAAGAAAATGATATATCCAAAATAAAATATTTTCGGGAAAAGGTTGAAAAAGTGTTGGAATGTTTTCAACAGTTCAATCGCCAAAAGTAATATGAAACGGACAGACGTGAGGATTTTAAGGTGCAGTGTCCATTATAGTTTGCCGTCCATGTCTCTCCTGGAGCCAAATTCGGACGACGGTAATGAAAATCGGGTAATTTGTTTTTCAACCATAATGATTCACGGGGAGGGTGCCTTACCATAAGTCTGCCTGAAAATTCTTTTAAACTCACCTCATATCGTGACATTTTTGCAAGAGGGGAGAGAAGTAAAATCATTTATAGTCGGGAGTTCAGAGAGTCATATAAACAATTTCATCATTTCAGTTTATCTCGAGTTTAGCCAACGGTCGCAATATAGAGAGTAGAGAAAGAACATTAGCATGTTTCCAATTCCGTTTACAGTTTTTCCTCGAAAAGATACAAGATAATTTCATTCAAAGGTATTTAGTGGTACATTTTATCTGATAATTTTCTTATCAGTTTGCAAGTTCCTGATTACTTTCCCCATTATTGCAAACGGAAGGTCAATATCAAGACTGCTTGGATTGTACTTGTAGGCCTGGGAAATGTCATTTCTGGCCATCTGAGGGATAGCAATTTTTCAAAATTTTCTATACTCTCCACTCCAATAATGGAGGCGCTCCGCTTAGAAAGCCTCTTCCTGACAGAAATTTAGTTTCAATGAAGCATTCTATGGAAACGAAAAATCAAAATAGCAACTGCTTAGATCCTCATAATAAGATTGGAAAATACCAAGGCCGGCTAGTCTGCAGGGTCAGATTTTTAAAATATTCTGTACACTGGGCGCCAGCTGATGGTGGCGCTCCGCTTAAACTGCCTTCCGGGCAGGATTACATATTTCGGGCAAAACTCACCTGCCTCCCCAAACTGAGATGTCCCGTATACATGCATAGGGCTACCGCATATGTGATTATATATGTAACGAATAGGTGAAAATAAAAAACACAAGTATCTGTCGGCTCCTATTCTCAAGTTGGAGCAGTCTTTACCAATAAATAAGACATAAAATTAGGCATAGATCTATGTGAAACAAGCAGTAACGAAAATGAAAAAAAAAATTACAATGGCAATTAGCTTCAATGTAATGGCTGCAATGGTGAGTATACAGGGATATTGTTTAGAAATGATTTATTTAGGGCTCAGACTCTCTCCAATCTCCTGACTGTATGGTCAAGTGGTAAGGGCATCCGACTTGCTGCATGTGATGCCCTCGTAGGGGATGATCTCCCTCCCACAGTGAGAAACGTTTGCGTTGTTAACATAAAAATATGTGATGTGGTGCATTTTTATGGTATATTTTGTACACATAAGTAAAAATATTTTTATGTGCGATGCTCTATTTAAGACGTGATAATTATTAGGTACGGTAAGTAATAATTTTTGTATTAACATTATTATTTAGTCGTAACATATATAAATATAACCACTGTCGAGCTTTTCCGTCGAAATCTTGTACCCTCGCCCCTTCCTCTGGAAACACAGTGGCTGTTATGTCCCCTGGAATTGCTACACCGCAGGTCTGAGGGCGGACAGATATGTTAGGCCACGCAGATCCCATGTGACGGTTAAAGGTACGGAGCCTGGTATCGTAATAAGGTGTAACGTTACGGTGTAAGTAAGAGGTAATTGTTGGCCGAAAAGCCTTGACAAAGGCTAATATAAATACACTATACACAATTTTGCTGGCAATAATTATTTTTCATGTTTTTTTTTGCTTCAAACAAGTGTTAGGTGTTGCTTTTTTACATAGGCCTAGGCTTCTTTCAGATGATACATGTGTGTCTCATAAGGTAGGACTACAACTAAATGTTCCGTAAGGTAGAGTTGGCGACTAAAGCGAGAAACTTGTGACCTATATAAAGCCCATGGGCGTCCGCAGAAAAAAGTCGGGGGGGGGGGGCAAAATTTCTAGGTGGGGGCAAAACCTCCAAGCCACCATGAATTGAAACAAAGCATGCAAAAATTTCAGCCCAAAATGCCCACCAGATCGCCGGAAATGGCATTTCTAAAGCCTATTTTACACATAGAAACTTGGAAAACACGTTTTGTTCGGGTTTTTGCTTTGATTTTTACACGTTTTTTCAAATTTTTGAGCAAGTGAGCAAGTGGCAAGTGCCAAGTGGCAAGTTTTGAGCAAGTTGCAAGTGCCCCCCCTCCCCTTGCCCATTCCTGCGGACGCCCATGATAAAGCCTCCCATGTCGCTAAAAGACATATCGCTAATAATGTCGCTAGTAGGCACTTCCCGTGCCTATTTACCGCATGTAAAAAGTAAAAACACTATACTGTATGATTAACAAGTACAGAATAACAAAATCACAGCTTCTATTTTCAACTTTTGAAGAAGTGGGGGCATTTTTAAAAATCTTCTATTCCTAAAATGTGAAGGAGACGCTTCCCCTCGCTCTCCTCTCTGAGATGATGATCTTGTCAAAAGTTTGTCCAGATCATAGCTGATTCAAAATTTGTAGCAGCTGAGTTCATTTGTAGCAAAATCTGGTCAAATATTTGATTTATTTCGAATCTTACTTTCCTATTAGTATACGCCAACAGCCAACACTAATTTTGCACGATCCTACACATGTTTTGCAAAAGTCTTGTCTGGATGAATCCATAGGTTTTCCCTTTCGGGGAACCAATAAAAACGTGATGTGATCCAAGTCATATTTCAGCCTGCACCTAAGTTAGAAGTGTCCGTACCATACTTTTGTGCGATCAACCTATGACAAGACGTTTGAAATTTTCCTCGCAATTTCACTTCAGTGGAGTTCAGTTACATTGCATCATGCATTCCACGTATTTACGAAGAATGCATTTCCCTTTAGTGAATTTCAATTTCACATAAGTTAAATGCATTTCGTTTAAGTTGGAAGTCATTTCCACTTAAAGGACCAAACCTCTCACCCCAAACTACAATTTTGGTCCGAGGGTACCAAAATTATCAATTGGCTCAGATCTTTGATTGGCAGCTTATTCAAACAATGGAGTACCAAAGCTTACACCACACAGCATGAACTGTACTGAGAGTAGTTTGATTACATTCAGTTTTTCCTGCTCACCTTGAAGCAATAAATTGAGATTGTATCTGGATGAGCATGAATTTCAGACAAATGTGGGAGGGACTTAAAGGCCCAGTTCTCTCACCCCAAACAGTACCAATTCTCCTTACCTTCTTACCTAAGCCCCTCCCACAATACAATCTCAGTTTATGGCTTCAAGGTGAGGAAAGAAAAACTCAGTTTTTATAATCAAAGCACTCTCAGTATACCATTCATGCTGTGTAATGTAAGCTTTGGTACTCTGCGTTAATAGAATTAGCTGTCAATCAAAAAGCTGAGCCAATTGAGAATTTCAGTACCCCTGTACCAAAATTGTAGTTTGGGGTGAGAGGTTTGGCCCTTTAAGTAAGAAGGTTAGGAGAATTGGTACGTACTGTTTGGGGTGAGAGAACTCAGAGGGTCTTTAAGAAAAATGCATTTTTAAGTGGAATGTATTCATCCCAAATTGAAGTTGTGCAGTAGACTGTGCAGTTTCATGATTGACTGTTGAGAGTCACGTGGCAATGTGTTTTTTTCCGCTTCAAATGTGAAATTTACTGGAAATAAATGCTTGGTTTACCTTGCATATGCAAAAGACAAATCATAAAATGTAATGAAAGATACTTTGAAGCGAAATAAGGCGAAAATTGATCTTTTTCTTCAAAATAAGTTTGTGGGACTGCTCTTTACCTTTAAGTATCATATTACATTTCGTAAAGTTACTGCACATTGCACCTTATACTCTTAAAAGTAATTTCAAGCCCTCTCTATTCCACATGATATGGAAGCCGAACAAGAAGTGTTCAAGTCATAAAAACATGGTTAATTTTTTGAGTTAAAAGTTAAAGCGGCTTGCCATGATACGCATCCAGGGTGATCAGATTACCGTGCGGAGCGGACTTTGTTTTTTATCTACTATGGCTTAAATAGGGAGGCCGTATACCGTACAGCCTGCTACGCAAATAATGGTCATGTTTTCTGCAAGCAAATCATAATGTCTGAAGAACAAGAAAACCCAGGTTCTTCAAAAAGGCAAAAGCGTGCGGCGCCAGCCATAGATTACGAACAAGAACAAGTTCAGTTCTTGTTTCGAGCTTTATGTAAGTAGTCTATGTTACGTTGAAATCAACCAAAAAATGATAGTTTCAGTTCTCAATACCTAGCCTAGCCTAACAACGTCTGGTTAGGCTTAGTGTTGTAGGCTTGCCTAACTTATGAAGGCCTAACGTGCTTAATACTGGATATGTGCCTAGGCTATGAAGTAATTAGTATGTAGTATAGTTATGTAACTGCTAGTGCTAGCAAGGCTATATTGATGAAGTTTCTATCCTACTATTACTAACGTTACTGGTTAGGCAACAGGCCACGATTTTTCAATCAAATTTATGGTTGTCCATCGGGCAACCATTTCACTACTTTTGCTTGTCCAAAAGTAAATAGGCCTAGGCTAGCCGAGGCCTAATTGTCCAAAACATTTTTGCTCAATTACAAAACAGTAATTGTGTTCATGTTATGCACTGTTTATCATGAAGAATAAAAGGATTTGATGTTTGAACACCCCTGTGTCTGAAATATTGTATGATGGAAAAAGTTGGAAGAGTTGAACAGTCAGCAGTATACTTTTTCATTCACAGATAAAAATGGTTGTCCATCGGACAACCAACCCTTACCTTTTGGTTGTCCCCATGGAATGTTAGTTGTCCCGGACAATTGGAAAACCATGAAAATTGAGCCCTGGGCAAAATGCCAGATCTTGGCCACTTCACAACCAGTTGGGAGGTGTTCTGTTCCATTGTAATTGAGGAGAAATTCAAACTTTATAAGTTAACATTTTTACTGTAAACAATGTGTTGATAAAAAAAAATATATATATTTTTTAGGCCTAACGTAAGGCCTAGCCTAGGCCTAGACAATTTTAAAAACAATGTTAAACAGTGCAATCATTAGCATTTTGGGAACGACCCTCCTATGAACTGTTATTTCCTTTAGAAATATGAATCAAAACTTTTTCCATTCCTAGATTTGGACTGTAAGTACTGTTCTGGCTAGCCATGAAACAAGGCTGTGTGTTTCTTACATAGCCTAGGCTCATTCCTCTCACAACACAGCCCTTGCGCAGATACACTTCACAACTGTAGTCACTAGCCAGGACGCCCACGGAATGTCACCTCTTGCATCTCCAAATAACAAAATATTCTCACCAAACTTCACACAGATGATCTTTGGCACTGCATTTACCTTTCCACAAAAGATGTGCACAATGTTTCATCAAAGAATAGCCAAATTTTACTGCCAATTTTGACTGTAACAGTAAGGCAATGCATCATGTTTTCAAGCTCTCGACAACTGTTCTCAGTAGAGGTCAAAGGTCACAAGTGGCAAACTTGAAGAAACGGGATGCTCCACCTGCCTCTTCATAATACCATCTTTGATTTCCATAACAATAAAAAGTGTATATTATTCGGAATACCACGTAGACTCAAGTGACTACGGTTGTGAAGTGTATCCACCCAAGGGTTGTGTTGTGAGAGGAATGAGCATAGAGCCCTGTCCCAGGGCTATATTCTGGCGGATTTGTAATTAGTGGCCATGATCCAAAATGCCTAATGTAGCCAGACACAGAGATATCCTAAACTTTAGTTGGAAGAAGCATCCCACAATAAGAAAATAGGGTAGACCTTCATAGAACATTGATGCTGTGGGGATGTAGCCTAATTGTTTGGTTCCAGCGTTAACTTAGGTGTAGGCTAAGTTAGTCTTATACTAGGCCTGGGCCTGTACTGGTTCATTGGTAATGAACTGTGTCTCCAGTCATGAGGTCGTGAGTTCAAGTCCTAGTTCCAAAAACTGTTGTCTAGTTTCCTAGGTTGTAGTTATTCTGCTATCCCCTAATCAAAGACGTCAAACTGTGAGTTTGTCTCACGAGACTGGCATTGCCAGCTTGGGGTCAGTACCCCTTCATTGGGGCATTGCCGAGTTCCCACAAGGGAGGGTCAAATAAAAAAAAAACAAACAAATACTGTAATACTAGGCAACTAGCCAGGGTGCATTCCATGTGAAGCCCACGCTGAAGGTATGCTGGGTTTTTGTGACTGTACAACGGGATTTTCTGTGCACATAAAATGCTACATAGCAATGTGCAGGCCTGCACACATATGTACAGTTTACATGTACATGATCATCGTTAATTGGCAATGCATAGTATATGGTACACACACAGTAAGTACTGTAGCAATGCATATGGGATTGTACATACGTATGTATACACGTACATAATGCATACACCATTCATTTGCAATGCAAGTACTGTATAGCACAGTGTACTTAACATTAATCATGTGACAGGAATTTACCGGCGCGCCAGGAGTACACCTTGCCTATGCTAAGAAGGAGTTGCTGCTCATGCCAACAGGCTTCATGTTGGAGTGCATGAATTGCAGACTGGGTTACTAGGCCTAGGCCTAAGTAACCGTAGTTTCCTCTACTACAGAAAGTTAGTTTCCTCCCATAAAAATGTCAGTTTCCTCCCCTATCAAATGTAAATTAAATTTCAAGTGAGCTAAATGTTGTTGTAATTGTTGTTGAAAGTAAAGAAAGATTACTGTTTAAATTGCAAAACAGACATACTTGTAGGCCTACTAGTTTTGCAGTAATTGCAGAATACCCTGCACTTTTGATTTGTATCTAAACAGTGTATGGGGTCAGAGTCACAGTAATTGAAATACTGTGTCTGCATACACAACATGTGTGGCCAGTGATGGCACAGTGATCGTGGCTGTGTAATTGTGTTTCTGTACCTAGTTATAGGGTTAGGTTACGTACGCATAGTAAGTAGGGTTAGGGTTACGTACATACAGTAGTACAGGATTAGGGTTATTGTTAGGGACAGGGATATATATAAATGCATGTGCATACCTATGCATAGGTATGCCACTTCTGGGTACAAAAACCCAATTAGTACCATGATCTTTTTTTTTCCCAAAAGTATTCTAAGACCACTGTATGCATAATCAGAGTCCCAGTGACAGGTAGTTAACTGACTTGTGAGGTAAAGGTTTCAAGATATGTTTTGGAGTGGAGTCAGAGTCACAGTGATAGTCCTGAGCTTTTAAGATATGTTTGGAAGTGGAGCCGGAGTTGCAGTGACAACAACTATCGAAATATTTTTGATAGTGGAGTTGGAGTCACAGCCCTGGGCAGACGCTTTCAAGGTATAAGTTGAATCAGAGTCCCAGTGATAACAAAGTCTGTCAATTGAAAGTGTAATTAGAGTTGCGGTGAAAGTTGACTTGGGCCCTCTAATACTTTGAACATGCTTGACTGCAACTCCGACTCCACTTGATAAACAGATCTTCTGGAACCAATAAACAGATATTCTGGGACTGTCAAGATCTATTTGAAAGTGGAGTGTAAGTCGCGGTAGAAGTTGACTTGTGCCTCTGATACTTTGAACATGCTTGACTGCAAGTCCGACTCCACTTGAAAAACAGACCTTCTGGGGGTATTCTATAATTGACCAGTACATTTTACTACTCAGCAAGCCGACAGTAATTATGAGGTTGTGATTCATGTATGCCTCAAGTGACAAATTTTGAACCTTTATAAATTTAAGCCTTGGTCTGTTGTTAGACAGGATAGGCCCCATGATTGCAAATGTTAGGCCTCTAACCAAAAGTGTGTCTGCCTATTGAGAAACTTTCTACAAAATAGCACTGGGAGTGATGTTCAAAAGGCCCATGGAAAGCCCTGACAATATTTGATTCCAGCAAAACTTTGCAACTTCATGATAACTTGCTTGTTCTTCTTTCCGATCCCTACTTTTACAGGTAAGTTAAAAGCTTTTGGTTAATTTGTGGTAGAATTGTAGGACTAGACCAAAGATGGCAAATTGTTTGAGGCATTGAAAATGGAGTCATTGTTTGACATTGTTTTGACGAACAATAGCTCAAGTTTTAAAGAAAAACACGTACTATACTGGAGCTGGATAATTGTTTGTTATATGCCTGGAAATCTCAAGAAAATTTGCCAATTCGGTCTTTCCGTTCTTTCTGCCATGTCTGCCCAAAATTGGGTAAAATCTCCAACTATTATTTTTTTTTCAAAATACTGTAAGGAATAGATTTTTTTTTTTGCAGTAACCAAGCAAAAGGGGTAGCTTGCTGTAGGCAGAGTCTTTAATTTTACGTGGTGCCTAGCTTTGTAAGCATGTGAACAGTTTGCATTTTCTGTTTGGAAATGGCAAACACAGGTCTGCTATTCTTTACTGTACATTGGTTTAATTTGTAAACAGTACCCCCATTTCAATATTATTTTAACTAACATAAAAGTTGTTGCAAATTTTGTAGCCCAAAGTAGCAGCATGTTTTTCTTTGTAACAGATTGTTACATAACTCTTAAATTTGTGTGTTTTAAGTTAACAAGATTACTCGAAAAGTGAAGTTACTACAGTAGTAAATCTTGTAAATTTACAAGCAATGATGTGGGATGGCTGTCTTTGTAGACAATGATCCCGTGTCAATGGATTTGCACAGGGAATCACATACAGTGGCTGACATTAATTGGTGCAACATCTGTGCTGTCTTAAAAGCAATGATGACCTTATGGCAAAAATCTGTACTGGGATATCGTTACAGAAAACTTACATGCTATGGCAACTGTGTGACATCATTTCATGTAACAAGTTTGCCACTATTGAGATACAGTAAAAGGTCAGCAAAGTGGGGTCTGGAATGTGACAGGTCTCCATCTAATGTGTGTGGCTGATGGAGCACTGCAGTGCCCTTTCCCCGTGGCCAGACTAGCTGACCTGATTTAATTTTCAAAATCCACTGTTTCCAGATGATTGCAACATAACTATATACTTCCAGATTAACAACCTTGGTTAAAAAATTACCAAACTACTTGACCAGTATTTATGTACACCAAACAGTTTAAAACCAAAGGAGTCAAGATATTGACTTTGTATAAAGATGAATTTTTAGAAGTCGTGAATACATTGTTGAGACTTAACTTTAACACTTTGGCCATTGAAAATGTTGGTCAAATTAGGCTGTAATTGATAAAATAGAAGAGCAGTGCTGCAAAACAAAATCCTCTTACAATGACAATCTTTTTGGAGTCAGTCCGGGATCAAGATTGCAAGCTTATTGATTCCTTGCCAAAGATAGGCAAGATAGCTGCAGGTATGCAATGGTGGTGTTGTGTATGTATGAACTTGTTTTGATATCACACTGAGGACCTAAACAATGGATTTCATGCCTCTGAAGGAATCACAACTGAGTTCTCTTAAGTTGAATAATAGGAGAGTCTATGGTTAAGGTTACTTATAAAAGGGAGAAAATACAAAGTGAAACACAATGAAGTCCCTACAGTACATGTAGATTGAATGTAAAATCGCCAAATTTGCATACATGTGTGATTTTGTGAGCCTGTTAACGATACCGTGCCGGGTACAAGCTGCTCAGGAGATCTCAAGCCTCGCACGTCTTTCCTCGCTCACACAGAGCTCGTAACTGGCGTAGCTACCTGAAAATTCAGACACTGCAATGAGCTCTGTCACTTGATATGCAAGAGCCTGCCCTCGCTGGCAGCATTCACGAGGTGAAATTTGCAAGAACCACATAAAGGGTTGGTATTAAGATGTAGCTTACAGAAACTGTTTTTGATGAAGACCAGAGGTTGTGTCAGGTTGCAAGACGTCAAAGGTTATCAGATCACCAAGGGGTGAGATTATTTTTTTTGACAAATATTTTAGGTTGTGAACTTGGATAAATTCAGGGGCATTCTGCAGAAAGGATTTTGGTCCAGAGGGGGCCTGGTGTTTTATGATCTTAGCAGAGCACCACCATAGGTTGGTGTAGAGCATACAAGAAAATATGTGGCTCTAAAAGCTCCAAGATGACAGGATAGCATTTCAGGGCTCTTTTATCTTCATAGAAACAATCCCTAAATGGACATTTCTTGTTCTAGAATTTTATCCAACAACAAATGTTAATATATCAGAAGAAAAAAGTTTCCCAACTCCTTGGTCGAGAGCCTAGGGAGTCGGTTTTTGCCAACATGCATTTGGATGCATCCCAGTCTTTAATCCCACCAGCTTTTCCCTAAACTGTTGAATTCAGTCCAAAATTAGACTTTATGGTGTCATCTACAGTACTCATAGACACTTCCAAATAGCTTTTGCAAAGGATTATGGGGCAGAATGTTGGTGTGCATTATTTTTTGCTACAGTAAAATGACATTGACAAAATTTATGCATACCTAAAACCTATCCCACAATCCTTTGTGATTGCTATTTGGAAAAGGGTCAATTGATTGTGCTGCAAGTGTTCCTCTGAAATTTGCCTTTCATGTCTGATATTTTTCGGATATTGTGATGGGGGCCTCCTCTGGCTGCACCAAAGAATAAATATCATATTTAGTAGTGGATGACTACACGTAATTAAATGGATGCATTATTGTCAGTCATTCTCTTGTATGGTAAGTACTGTTATGTACCAAATGTAATGTGTAGATTATTATGCAGAAAAAAGGTACCAGACAAGAAGTTATTATGTCATCTGGATGAACCATAGTCTTTGGGTGGAAATCAAAAGTCATCTATGGCCAGCAAAACAAGTTTTATGAAATTCTGCAAAATGTTTACACTTCCTTCTTGAAGTTCTTTTGTATAATGTTGTCCCTCTTTACTGGAAAGGAATCACTAAGCCTCTTAGCTTTCTGGTTATCAGATCATCCTGCAGTATATTTTTTTTTCAAATGAACTAAATAATATCATCCTTGAAGTAGGTATTCATTGCAATGTGACATAGTTTATCATGATGAAAAGTCACACATTCTTCAACATGACTTGCTTTTGAAAGAAAATAACAAGAGTTTATGTACAAGGCAATGATGCTAATCTCTTGCTTGTCATGCCCCATCAATGTGCAAATTGGAGCTTGATGAAGAGAAAGCAAAGATGGTGACTGTGGTTCTTAATACGGTATATTTTCATCAATGATGGACACAGAACAGGTGTGTACTGTTTTTTTTCTGCAATGACAGCATATCTAGTAGTAGAGCATCTGCCCTCATCTGTAAGGTCCATGTTTAATTCACAGATTGATGTCAAAAATTTTACTTATTGCTGCTGCTGAGCTGTTCATGATGCTCCATGAGGCAAAGGTAGGGATAGGCATAGGGTAGGGATATACTGTAGAGTTAGTGACTTAAACACTGTATAAGTGTGCAGTGCAGATTTTATTTTGATGTTGATATTGTGTCGTTGATAAGCATTAGTACACAAATAAATGTTTTTGAGTGCGATAGCCTTGAATAGAAGATTCAGCCTTTCAATGAATGAAATAATTCAACACTATGGCACAAATGAAACAGTCATTATTTGTTTTGAATAACACCTATCTTGTTTGTAGGATTCCTAAAGTCCCAAAGTTGGGCAAGTTAATCCTTGTTTAGGAGCACAAAATTTGTACATCCAAACGCCATTTTGTAACACTACATAGATCAAGAGGGTGGCTCTATGGCGTGGTAACTGGATCTGGTTTGCATACTGTACATCTGCTGTCTGCAACATACTTGTATTTATAGCTATATATGCAATGCATGATTCCAGTCATCAATTTGCAGTGACATTGATCAATGTGAATGTATGAACTATGTAAGCAGACCTATGTACCACTCAGCCTTCCCACTCTTACTATTGCAAGATGAGGACTACTCTTGCACGATACATGAATGAAGCATGTGATGGTTGGGGGGGGGGGGGGGGAGGCAATGACATACATGTGACCACCAATCTTCCAGTCAGATGTGGAGAAATTAAGATGTTTTTTATTAAACCATCAGCTTGGTAATGAGTACAGTAATTAAGAGCAGGGAAAAATTTATCTGGTATCGCATCGCAATTTGCGACACAAAATGGACAAATTGCTACACAAATACAAAATTGTATAGCAGATTTTGTACACACAGCACTAGGGATTTTAATGACTTTGTGGAAGAGAAAAAAAAAAAAAAGCTCAAAATTGCTATGCAAATTTGGAACACTAAATTATTCCCTGAAGAGGTCATAGATTGGAGATTAACAACAGAAATATTAACAACTGTGCATCACTTCACATCATTATATTTGCATAAACAGCACAGTACCCCAGAAACATTCAAACTTTGAATTACTCTAGGAATCTTGAAAATAGTAAAAGATTTTGAAATGATTCCAACATATTGCGTCTTGTGCACCCATATTTAACTGCCAAGTAAATTCGGGATTAATTTTTGCTGGCATGCTACCATATCTTCAAAGCTGACGTAGACCTTAAAAGGTGGATTTTCCCATAGTAATCACACGGTGTCACATTGGAGACAATATGTACGCTTTGCTTTTAGTAAAATTCAGCTTCTGCCTTAATACAGCAGCCTAATAAAAAAGAAGTTTAACATCAATACAGCAATACTGATGTCAAGTCAAGTGAGTTAAGTGTCACACTTCACACAATCTTTTTGAAGCACGTCTTTTCCAGGTGTTACAAAATATTCAATAATTCAGTGGTTGAGACAAATTCAACTTAGAGTGGTTGTCTTGACCCTTTAATTAATGATCAATACTTTGTAACACCCCTAAAATGGACTCTTTTCAGTAAGTTTGAAAAGTCTCATCAGGATGGTTTAATACAGAAATTTCTCACCTGGAGAACTGGAGCTGTTTAGTTAAAGGAAGTAGGTTTGAGAATCAAAATGGTGATGTTGAGAATAGATGAAAAGAGGTCAACATGTGACATGTTGCAAAATTTAAATTCTAGAATTAAAATGCTCATGCAGCATGTGTTTTTTTTTTTTCTTTTTCTTTTTTTTGTCTTGTTAATATGTACGTAAGTGTACATACCGTACTGGGATTGCAAAGCACATGAATTTTGCTGACAAGGTAGAAAACATTGAGCAAGCAGTATTGTGTCAAAAAAAGGTTTGGCATAATAATTGTTTGATATGCACATTTCTCTGAGTTTGGTCCATTGTTAATGATAACACATACCCTATGATGTAATTTTGAAAGTACAGTGTGGCATGCCAATAAAATGAGTTACAGTACCAACATTCAAGGAATAATTTTATAGTAATTGAAGTGAAATTCTGTGTCATTGGCATATGTACAGTCTGTGACAAAAATTTTGTTTGAATTTTGGTGCCAAAATTGTACCTACTTGAACCTAAGTGTTGCCAGATTATAGTGTAGTACAAAGTAATGTAAGTTGAGAGAATTCAAAAATGTATCATGAGCACCTCAAAATCATGTCTTGAATTTTGAGGTGTATGAGCGTGATTGCATACCATCACTCTCCTCAAATTACTGTAAGTTGATTTTTTGCACACCTAGGTAAAGGTGGGAGCTCAAAAGGAATCTATGCGATGGTGATGTCGTGCATGTGTATGTGTGTGTGTGTGAACTTGTAAACGATACCTTGCCGGGTACAAGCAGCTCACGAGAGCTGAGGCCTTGCACGTCTTTCCTCGCTCACGCGGAGCTTGTAACTGGCGTAGCTACCTGAAAATTCGGACACTGCAATGAGCTCTGTCGCGTGATATGCAAGAGCCCACCCTCGCTCACGGCATTCACATGCCGTGTGACATAAATGGTTAAAGGGGAATTCCGACCACTTCCTTACGGGGAACAGTTCTGTGTACCCCGTAAGGCATTGAATACGGGTATGCCCTGTGTATATGTGTGTGTATGTATGTGATGCTTTGCTTGTAAACAAGATATCTCAAGAAGGGTAAGTGTGACTAACCTCATATTTGGTGTGTAAGTTGTTCATATTGAGTAGATGATCCCTATTGTTTTTGGTGGACGTCAAAGGTCATTTGGGGTCACGAGAGGTCAAAAGGTCAAAACTTCTTAAACATGATATCTCCAGAATGGTACATGTGAGTATGCTCATATGTGGTGTGTGGGTGGGTCTTATTGAGTAGATGATCCCTATCCATTTTCTGGAGGTCAAAGGTCATTTGGGGTCAGGAGAGGTCAATAGGTAAATTCCTTAGAAATTGCTTGTAAACACGGTATCTCAAGAAGTGTATGTGTGACTAATCTCATATTTAGTGTGTGCATTGGCCATATTGAGTAGATGATCCCTATTGTTTTTGGTGGAGATCAAAGGTCATTTGGGGTCACGAGAGGTCAAAAGGTCAAAACTTCTTAAACATGGTATCTTCAGAATGGTACATGTGAGTATGCTCATATATGGTGTGTGGGTTGGTCATATTGAGTAGATGAACCATTTCGATTTTCGTGGAGGTCAAAGGTCATTTGGGGTCAGGAGAGGTCAATAGGTAAATTCCTTAGAAATTGCTTGTAAACACGGTATCTCAAGAAGTGTATGTGTGACTAAACTCATATTTGGTGTGAAGGTTGGTCATATTGAGTAGATGATCCATTTCGATTTTCGCGGAGGTCAAAGGTCATTTGGGATCAGGAGAGGTCAATAGGTAAATTCCTTGGAAATTGCTTGTAAACATGGTATCTCAAGAAGAGTAAGTGTTACTAATCTCATATTTGTTGTGTGCATTGGCCATATTAAGTAGATGATCCCTATTGTTTTTGGTGGAGATGAAAGGTCATTTGGGGTCACGAGAGGTCAAAAGGTCAAAACTTCTTAAACATGGTATCTCAAGAATGGTACATGTGAGTATGCTCATATTTGGTGTGTGGGTTGGTCATATTGAGTAGATGATCCATTTTGATTTTCATGGAGGTCAAAGGTCATTTGGGGTCACAATAGGTCAGTGGGTAAATTCCTTAGAAATTGCTTGTAAACATGGTATCTCAAGAAAAGTAGGTGTGACTTATCTCATGTTTGGTGTGTGCATTGGCGATATTGAGTAGATGATCCCTATTGTTTTTGGTGGAGATCAAAGGTCATTTGGGGTCATGAGAGGTCAAAAGGTCAAAACTTCGTAAACATGATATCTCCAGAATGGTACATGTGACTCTGCTCATATTTAGTGAGTTTGTTGGCCATACTGGGTAGATGATCCCTATTGTTTTTGGTGGAGGTCAATGTTCATTTGGGGTCATGAGAGGTCAAAAGGTCAAAACTTCGTAAACATTATATCTCAAGAACGGTACTCGTGACTGTGCTCATATTTGGTGTGTGGGTTGGTCATATTGATTAGATAATCCCTATTGATTTTCGTGGAGGTCAAAGGTCATTTCGGGTCATGAGAGGTCAGTAGGTAAATTCCTTAGCTTTTAAACAAGGTATCTCAAGAAGAGTGAGTGTGACTTATCTCATATTCAGTGTGTGCATTGGCCATATTGAGTAGATGATCCCTATTGTTTTTGGCGGAAGTCAAAGGTCATTTGAGGTCATGAGAGGTCAAAAGGTCAAAACTTCTTAAACACAATATCTCAAGAACGGTACATGTGACTGTGCTCATATTTAGTGTGTGGATTGTTCATATTGAGTAGATGATCCCTATTGAGTTTCCCAAAGGTCAAAGTTCATTTGGAGTTGGCATGTTCAAAGCCTGACAAGCTTTCCTGCACAGTCTTTCAAGAAAGGTCACTTGTTAGGTGCTGTAACTTGTCATGTAGATGGCACATAGTGAATACATGGTCCCAGAAGTTTTTGGTGGAGATCAAATGTCATTTGGGTTCACAAAGGCCAACGGGGATCTCAATGTAGGAAGATTGGATGTCTTGCATGTGCACTTTGTGGGCACATTATGGAGCCCTGTTAATTGAAAAACATTGTTAAGCAATGTCAATGTGAGAAAAGGCCTACATTTCAGCGGCAAGGAATCACTAAGCCTTTTGGCTTTCTGGTTAAATTTAAACACACCTGCCACCAGGTTATGGTAAGTGTAACAAGAAATCTATGCGACCCAGTTATTGCAAGTCAGGATAATTACCCTTGATTGATGCAATAATGCTCCATTTCCCCAATCTGTGTTTGCATCAGTATGTATGTAAAATTTTAACAACAGTTTTATATGTAGGTACTTTCCAGTTTTGCAGAGTTCTTAGTAGTGACTATTAATGTCAAATGCTATAATTTGGGAAACAAAAATGGTAAAATTATCTTTACAAAAGAAATTTGTCAGTTGGCATCTGAACTTTCTTGAAATAAAGGTGTTTATTAGTGGATTAATTTATAAAACACTATACGAGTATTTTCCTGCATAGAAAATATTGTAATTTTCATTATTTCTAAACCATATACTTTTATGTTCCTTCCTGCAGATGAACGAGATCCCAAGAAGCGTAAAGTGAAACCTGTTGAGCGTCATCTCCTTCAAGTTGACTTTGGTTTGAGTGACAGTGAAAATGACAGTGACTTTGAGATTCAAGAACATGATGAAGAAGAAGGTTAGAATGCATTAGATGGATAAGTTCTTTGAAGTTACCAAACTTAATCTAAAATAGCCCCTTTAATTCTCCTCTTTCTCTCATTGGTGAGCAGGAAGATATTTGCTTCAGGTGGCAGAACAATTGATTTCCTTATCTTTGCTTATACTTTGCTAATTGATACATATCCAGGGTCCACGTCCAAACACTTGCATAGTTTGCCAGGTATGTTGGTGAAGGGGTTTTAAAGCAACTGTCTTCCTAATGGTTTGTGTCAAATATTAAAGAGTAACCAATAACAAGTCGTTACTCAAACTTAACTTCTAGTTATGACATAAGGTTTAGAGGGCAGGAGTATGACACAGTCTATAGTAGGTTATAATTGCCCTCAATAGTAGGGACTAAAATTATTTGTCAATTGGCTACTATTAACTGAGGCTGAAAATGGAGAGAACCCCTGAAAGTATGTTTAAGTTTCAAAGTTGTTTGTGCATTTGTGCATGCCCCGTTCTTTACAGTGTTGTTTTTCACACCAGTGTATACAACATTAGTATTAGTGATTGACTCACACCGTACCAGACATGGTAATATTGTGAGGTCAGTCTTTAGCTTGCAGATGTATCATCTCACCCAGCTTGCAAGGTAGCATGCTATAACATTCAGCACTCTACCTCAACTGAACCCAGCATAGACCTATTTCCAAATAGCAATTACAAAGGATTGTGGGATAGAGTTTTGGTGTTTGTCATTTTTGTCAATGGCATTTTACAGTGGTGAAAATTGAAGTACACCCAAAACTCTATCCCACAATTCATTGTAATTGCTATTTGGAAATAGGTCTGTGCACAGACTATGCAAGAACAAGACAGGATGAGAACATAGAAAGAGAAAGTTTTTGTGATCAAACTCAATGGAGACTTTCATTGACTCAACAGTTTTTTTTTGAGAATGGGCAGTACATTTGAGAATACAAACAAAATTCGTATTGACTGTTTCACAAGTTTTCTAGCAAACAATGTTAAACTAAACTTGTTTCACTGGCGATCCCATTCCATGCAATTTCCATCATTTACCACTATTTCAAATATTCATTAGGAGTGTTAGTAAATACTGCACTTAGCAAGTGTTGGTGTACTGAATTTCCCTACTGGTCCCAGCACTCCTTAGTATTAACATCAAAGAGTTCAGTATTGAAAAGTCAGCTATTAAAGGGACGTGTTGAGTCATTTCAATAACTTGACCAGGATTTTAGAGGATAATTTAACATGACAAATCTCATTATGCCCTAATGAACTTTCTCATACAAGAGCTCCACAAAATGTAAGGATCAGGGTTGTTACCAGACCATTTAGAGAGCTGGGAAAATTGTGATCACCATCCTTGGAGAGCATTCTAAGGGGTAGGGAGTCCCCTCCCATTTGACAAACTATTGCAGATATGAGGGTGCTTACCTAAAAACAAATAATTAGGCCTATCACTCAACTCTAAAGAGATCTAAGAATTTTATTCAGTTAGTGTAAGAAATTTGTGCCAGACAGTGATGCTGATATTGATGGTGAGTCCCAGGCAGAGATTTTCAGAGCTGTGTAGCACCCCCTGCACCACCTGGTATGGTGATAACCCATGTAAGGATATTGAATTAATTTGTATCATGATGTGTAACAATTTTGTGCATAACTTGAAAAAGAGTCTGGTCATGAATTTTTAAAAACCAAATTGAATCTTTCATTACACATTCTTTAGTTCTATGTAAGATATGGGGATTAAGTTTGACCATTTATTTTGAAGAAAACATGGCAAAAAAAAAAAAGTTAGCAGGATTTTTTGAAGCGATTCAATAAACCACTTCAGGACTAGTGCTGCAGTATCTTCAATTGCCAGAAAATTATATTGGGCAAAGAAAAAAAATATAAGTTTGGCATATTCCAAAGAAAACATTCATTGGCTTTAAGATATGCAGAAAATTTTCTCCTTCAGGAGGTGAAGACTATCTCAATAGCAAAGCCTTTGGAAGATATTAATTTTAAAGTAATGCAGTTTTTTCGTGATACAGTATTTTTAGTCTATTATGGGAAAACACCTGTGATGTCATTTCAACATTGCATTCAGTTTATGCGTAATTTGATGCCACTGCAAGGAACATTAAACAACATTGTTTGAACTACAGTTTACCCCATCAACCCAGATGGATTTATAATGGTTGAGTGCATGTTGCACTTGCATGAGGTGTAAGATAATGTTAAGATTTAAAAGGAAAAGGTATTTCAACATTCCAGCAGTATAAAATTTCAAGGACAAAGAGGAAATTTAATCATAAGGAAAAACAAGAAATTGGACATGTACATGTCCACGTTACATAACTTGCTGTGGCTTTGTTGAAAAGTACAGGTGTTTTTGTCATAAATAACCAATATTTTCAGTTAAGGAACTTTGGTGTTGAAGGACATTGTATGGAATATTTTTGTCTCTGGAAGATGCCTTGAAAAATGTATGTAATTCTGAAGAATTGTAGACCTGTAGATGTTTTAGTTATAATGGATGCGATTTCTAAATTCCTAACGATTTCTAAATTCCTATTAAAGGCCTAATCTTCTCACCCCAAACCATTTCAAATCTCCTGACCTACATAATGCACTGAAGCCCCACCCACAATTGTCTTAAACTTGTCCTCATTCAGACACAATCTCAGTTAATGGCTTCTGGGTGAGTGTACAAGATCCCAATGTGAAGAAAGTACACTCAGCACATCATGCTGTGTAATGTGAGCTTCTGTAGTCTGCATTTTAATTTGCATGCAGGCAGGGAATCTACAGAATGCAATGATGATATTGTGTGTGTGAATGTGTGTATAGTATGTATATGACACTTTTGCTTTTAGACATGATATTTTCAGAAAGATAAATGTGACTATTCTCATACTCAGCATGTTGGTTCCCCATATATTGAGTATATGATAAATGATCCCTATCACTTTTGGTGGAGGTCAAAGATCATTTGGTGTCACCAGATGTCACTTTTGGTGGAGGTCAAAGATCATTTGGTGTCACCAGATGTCAACCTTAGAAACTGCTTGTAAACAGGGTACAGTATCTCAGTAAATGTAAATGTGACAAATTGCATATTTAGTGTGTAGGTTGAGCTAATTGAGTAGTGTAGATAAATCCTAATGTTTTTGGTGAAGGTCAAAGGTCATTTGACATTTCTTTTGCAAGTGCATTGGCCATTTTAAGGAGATAAATGTGGTCAATTTTGGTGGAGGTCAAAGGTAAGTTGGGTTCACAAGAGGTCAGACCTTGCAATCACCCAAGGAAAGTATTAAACAGTGACGGATTTCATTCCTTTCATGTGCATTGCTCATATTTAGTAGATGAACTTTGAAAGAGGCCAGTGGTCATAATCTGGAATCACCAGTAGTGTTCGACCGATTATGCTATAATCGGTAATACCCGATTACCGATTATTTAATTTAACAATCGGCCCGATGCCGATTACCGATCACCGATTAATAGAAAGAGGGAAGTCACATGTTTGTCAGTTTAATGCGTGCCCCTTGCTTCGTGCATATCGTATAACCATAACCAGTTCAGGATGGGAAATTTTGGGTACAGTTCTGTTCGTTTCACGAACGGGATATCATTTTTGTAGGCGAAATATTTTCACTTCAAAAGTGGAGATACAAATCAACCCTTAACTCTGTACAATTGTTTGCAGTCGATGTCACATGCCCTTTGATAATTTAGTTCTAAGGCCAACATCATGCTCTGTCTTGTTTTCATCCCCCAATCATGTCGAAACTTTCTTTTACTTTACTGGGTTGTAGTTGTGTTAATGTACTGTAGCTACTCTCCCGCTTTAACGAACCGCATGTAAAGCAATCATCATAATCTTAGCAGTTCTGGGCACCTGTATAACGTATCTTATGGTTCCTTTCCAATATAAATATCCCCGTATATTTTTAGCAGTTCTCGTCCAAAACTTCCGTCTTGTTTAAAAAGAATCTGCAACTGAAATGCACGTAAGTCCGATCCCCGAAAAATCCACGTACGCAGAGATTTGTGATTACGTTTCTAGGTGAATTTGGCACGGGGCTCGCCCGGCTTCGCTAGCCGGCATTACAAGCGCGATGGTCGTAACACAAACTCAATGGGAAAATTTGTCTCGAGACCGAGTATTTTCACACACTAAATCACATAGGCGAAGGCGCGTGTTTTGATTGGCTGCCTAGAATCAACGCAATTGAACCAATCACGAAGCAGGGGACAATTTAAATTTTGCAATGGATCTTTTGCATATGATGTCACCAAGCAAAATATGATGCCTTGTTTGGCGGTAAAAACGGACACGCACGCAACGTGAATTACTGTTTTCGTTTGCAATGACGTAGTGTGACAACATTACTGAAGTGCTACCATAAATAACATTACGGAAGGAATGCTGGGAATGGCTTAATTTATGCAAGGTAATAACCACCGAACTTCACAAGATTCTAAGTGCTACGTGTACAAAACGTGCACAGTTATGTATGCCAAGCTTGGGGATTTGAAAAAACGGCGAAACACTGCAGCTAGGTAGTCTGTACTATGTGTTTTGTGCAGAACAGTTTGTACAGCAACTTACGCAGCGCTTTCTGCGAGACAGCAAGAATACACCTTGAATGCACTTCTAAATCGAATTCCAAGTAATACTACCGGGTTATACTGTAGCGGAAAACATCAAACGATCATTCCCCATGGCAGAGGGAAAAAGTATACGTTTGTGATTATCAGTGCATCCCGTTTTGGCGGGAAGTTAAAGGATTGAGTATTTAGGGGAATTTAACGAAATTAAGAGCAAGTTTCGAGTAAATTTAGCCCCTTTTTCCAGTTTGCAAATAATCGGTGGTAGTGATCGGTTGGATGGCAGAATTTTACCGATGCCAATTATTTACCGATAACGCAATAATCGGCCCGATGCCGATTACCTAACAAATGATCGGTCGAACACTAATCACCAGACCTCAGAAGTTCAAAATATTATAATCACAATATCTCAGTATGGGTAACAAACAGTAAGTGATCTCATATTTAAAGCATTTGCATTGCCCATGTTTGGTAAGTGAACCCTATAAATATTGGTGGATACTAAAGGTCAGTTGAGGTCTCCGGAGGTAAGAAGGTCAAAACCTTGTAAACAACATATCTCAAGAGAAGTGATGGATCTCACACTTAGCATGTGCTTTGCATATTAAGTAAATGAAGCCTTTTGTGTCTGGTGGAAGTCAAAGGTCATTTTGGGTCACCAGAGGTCAGAAGATTTAAAGCTAGTAAACATGATATCTCCAGCATGGTAACAGTGAGGGATCTTACACGTAATGTTTGGATTTAAAGCTGTCATTTTTAGTGGAGGTCAATGGCCATTTGGGGTCAACAAAAGAAAAATGTTAAAACCTTTTAAACATGATATCTTAGGAAGGGTAACAGTAAGGGGTACAGTATCTCACATTTAGCCTGTGCATTGCCCATGTTTTGTTGATGAAACCTGTCACTTTTGGTGGAGCAATCAGAGGTCAGAACTCAAGTCTTGCAAACAAAATAATATGTTAGGGTAACAGTGAGTTATCTCATACATTCTTACCAAGGTTGTCACCAATCTATTTTGAGAGCCATGTAATTTGTGATCACTGTTCTGAGGGAATGATCTAAGGGTAGTTGGTATTCCCCCCCCCTTCCATTTAAAAAGTGTTGCAGGTTGGAGAGTGCTCACAAAAAACAAGGAATTATCACTCAATTCTAAAGAAATCTTTATCCAGTTGGTGATGCTGAAATTGATGGCAAGTTTCAGGGAAGGTTTTGAGTGCCAGGTAGGTGCAGTGACAATCCTGATGTATAGCATGTCCATTACCCATATTGAGATGGTGATCAGAACTGTTTTGGTCATTTATAACACTGTTAGTCTGAAAAACTGTATGGCTCAATCCATAAACTAGGGGTCCAATAGTGTGACATGAGGTCAAAATTTAAAAATCATTTTATCTGATTGAAATTTACACTCATGATAGAGTATCAACAGCAGTTATAAAAAATACAAATATTTTTGCATTGAACATTATGTATGCATGAGGAGACTCATTCAAACATAAACTTGGCCAGTAAATTGGCCAACATAATGGGGACACCAAAGCAGTCTTTAACCTTCTCCCACAAGAATGATGAAAATCTGAAATGGTTAAAAATTGCTATTTGAATGTGTTTTAGTGCCCATTGCGACAAGAACATGGTAAAAGTTTGAAAAAATACTCCAAAAATTAGAAAAGTTAGTTTCATTTTTCTCAAAAATTTTCAGTTGCCAAAATGTCTACACATTTACATATTTTTGTGCAATATTGACTGATTTTTACCAATTAATGATGTGTAAGTATTCAAATTTTCCTCTTTGACACCCTAAGATTGTTAGACTTAACATTTGAAATCTTATTTATTGTCCCTTCATGGACATACGTAATATTAGCAAGATATTACACTCCATTATATCTGTCGCGTGTAACAGGGACACCAAGATTTGGTGTCCCCATAACACCTAACATTCAAAGTGCCAGTTTGATTTTTAAATGTTAAGTTGAGCTGGTAACTTTCAAATACAACAAAAACCACTGTTTACAGTTACAGTACACTGTAAGATTGAATAAATAAGATCCATTTTCATCAATTTTTGGTTTGCTTATGGCGGACATAACTCTGACAGGAAGGCGGACACCAAAAAAATCAAATGTTCATCAGGAGTGAATACAAGATTCTCAAACCATGGGAGTAACTTTTCTGGTAATATTCTGGGACCTTCTTTTCACGTACCTTTGTTCACCCAAAAATTAATTAGCTTGTGCAATTGGTGAAACATCAAAGTTTACCAACATATCTCACTAAGGGGGACACCAAAATCCTGTCCATATCCAATTTTACCTAGAAAATCTTTTGTTTTGATTTTTTCTTTCCAAATGAGCTACTATCTAAAAGAGTTTGACCTATTTTTTGTATCAAGAAAACTATGGCCACCTGAGAATGATCATATTTGTAGAAATGGTGGAATATACATTAAAAAACCAACATAACTAGGGGGACACCAAAGAGTTATGTCTGCCAGGTTGTTTTCAATAGTATCATTTGGAAAATTGGGTGGAGCGCTAATGCTCATATTTTTAGAAATGTTGACTTTTGGTGATACCCTTACCATGACACATGAGCAAAGTAATTCAGTCTGTGATAAGTATGTTTTTCTGATTATTCAAATTTGTATATTTGTATGTCACAGCCATTATGCAAAAATGAGGGGGGACACCAAAGCAAAGAAGTCTATTTTCTAAACAATACTTAACTTTGGATATTCAGTTTATATATCATAAGATAACCTAGTTGGTAAAGGATAATAAAATACCTGAAGCACTGGTTTGATGTATTCCCTGTTTTTGAAATACTGTACAGCATTACATTGGAAAAGTCAGTAAAAACCCCATTGGACCCCTAGTTTATGGATTGAGCCTTATACTAACTTTTCATTAGGAAGGAATTACTAAGTCTTCTGGCTTTCTGGTTTGAACTTGTTGTCATTCCAAAAGCTTTGCCAGTTAAGAAGTTCTTTGGAGTGTACTACAAAAGTTGTAGTTTTGGGTGAGAGGGTTACCCCTTTAATTCTCCTACATGAGATTTTCTGTCCTCAGTGCCTCTGTTTCATAATACTATGAAAGCAAATAGAAGTTATGTCATCATAGAATTGCTATGTTATAAAGTTCTTGACCACAGGACATATGGTCAAAAAATGTTAATTGCTGTTGTCTTTCTTGCTTTTGCCAAGTCCAATTCAAGTTCTTTTTAGCTGCAAAACTATGCAGGTACTGTATTGTAGTTAGGTGTGATTTATCAACACATCAACACAAATGTATCAACTACCTGTAGACATATAAAGTGGAAGTTGGAACAGTACTGGTTCAAATGAAGTTCAAGTTTGGTTTCAAATAGGCCCCTTCAGTGCAAATACTGTTCACGCCCTTCCCCCATCAGTCGCCTCTAAGAACAAGCTGAAATACTGTGGAGATATTTTACAACCCCTAGCCCACAGGGGGATGTAGGCCTATGCCATAATTTTTGGTGTGGAAGTTGCGTAGTTGCTGAAAAGGTTCTCAAAACTGAGCACAGATATTTATTCTCGAAATAGGAAATAGCCCAAGAAAGGGAAAAGGGATGATGGACTAAAACAAATTATGTTTTCTAAATTGCAAATATTTATCTCTGTGTTTGTCTGTTTAAATTACAAAATTAAAGGCCTAATAAGGTATTTAGACACCTCTGAAGATGAAAAGTATTTTAGAAAGAGAAAGCCAATTCCATTTTAGTGAGTCAGGTCTAGTGTTATTTTGCTAAGTCCTTGGTTGTGTAATGGATTTTCAATGAGAATGAATAAAATTTAAATCTTATTGCCAGTCAGTTGAGCTGAGTTTAAAGGAAGGTTGCAGTTGAGAAGTGTCTAGCATCATTCTTTTTCTCTTTATCTTATTTTACACTTTATAGAGAAGAAAAACACATTTTGACAAGTTGACTTTGGATTAAAACAATGCATTACACCTACTTTCATATTTTGAAAATTCCTCTGCTATTGCAGGGTTGCCCTTGGCATTCTTTTTGTGAGGCAGCTGCATCACAGATTTTGGCAACCATTTCAGAGAAACTCTGCTCCACAGCTCCAGTTGTCAGTAGTCTTGCACTTCATCAGCCTTTGAAGAAGTATTTAGTTCTCTCACCCTGTTGGTGTCAAGTGTGGTATCATTTTACCCCATGGACATACTGCACACCACCTCACAAGGTCTACTAAAACCCAGAGTAAACCCTGAAAGAGCCCATAAAATGACTCAATGACAAGGATTTGGAGTCATTCTCTGACACTACCTATCACCAAAAAAGCACTTATTTTAAAAAATTCTGCCCCACAAAAGAGAAACGCTCAAGTGAAATGGCACCCTCTTCAGCACAACAGCTGAAAAATGTAAAAGATGTAAAAGTGCATTGAACCAAAAATGACATCATCACAGGAACCCAACTTCACAGTGTGTGTATTAAAATGCTATGTTTAAGTAACATTTTGCTCACAGATTGCGTAGCATGAGACGGGTACTGGTCAAATAATTTCTGAATTATATCTGAAGAATGTCTCAGTATAAAGCCAAAAATATATCAATCAAAATTTGAAATTCTCACTCCCAATTCCTCAAAAGAGGAATTTTATCATTATTCACTAAAGCTGCCCCATTCATCATGTTAGGACTATCAGCTTGAAGTTTTGGTTCCAGCAATCTAGTCCATCTATTACTAGACAGCAATTCTTCCAACCAGAAAAAGAAAATGTTTCAACTCACATTCATTCAGATTGTTGGATAAGAAGACATACCTTCCAAGTAAAATTAGTCACAAACATTAATGTAGAAATCAACCAGAGGATCTTGTACTAGCATAGACTTCAAAATGCATGAAGTTGAAATAGTAACTTCATGCCAACTTTTGATAAAAATATGGAATACTTCCTATAACCAAAATATCAGCTAGTCTCCTTTCCCACTATATTTACTGTTCCTTTTCTTTGAACCAAGTCAAATTGCAGCATTAGCACATGCATCCACAACAACACAGAACCTGTTGGTAGTATTTAAGCCACTGTGCAGAATGGTATACAGTATTGGCCTGTATAATGAGAGAATCACTGCTTCCTCCCCAACAAAAATAATAGTTACATAACACTGGAAGACAAATGGATGCAGTTACATCCCCCAGGAGCCTGAGGTATTTTTCTATGTGTATAACCTCTTACCATGGAACTTCCAAACAATTGTACCATGTATTATATACCAAACAATTTTCCCTGCTAGTTGGCTCAAGGATTGTTGAGAAGTCACAAAACTCCATCTGTTGAACAGGGGTACTCCTAGGTGTTAAAACCTCCTTTTCCACTGGTTTTGAGAAGCAAACATAGGTTTAGGTTTCATAATGATAATTTGTTGATTATATCAATGTCATTCTTGGTTCAATGCACTTTTACATTTTTCAGCTATTGTGCTGGAAGGGATAACATTTCACTTGAGCATTTCTCTTTTGTGGGGTGGGATTTTTTAAAATAAATGCTATTTTTGTTGATAAATAGTGTCAGAGATGATCCCAAATCATGTTACTAAGTCATTTCATGGGCTCTTGAACTAAAAAGCTGCTGTTTTGTTAGCATGCTTCAGATTTAAGATTATTACATCTAAAGTGTTACAGTCCAGAATAAAAAATGATGAAAGCATCATCTACATGTGATATTTGTACCTTGGTAAAACAGACAGACACACCCAAAAAACCAAATCAAAACATAGAGATCAGTGTCTTAATTCTCTGATGGCCAGAACAAGACACTCAATGGAAAATAAAAATGTTTGGAAAGTAGAACGTAAAGATAAGTGCACATGAAATAAAATGACTTAGACTGCACAGCAGAATTTACTATACTCACAATACAACAATACGGAAGTTTCAGTTTAGGCCATAAGTCATAAGGGCAGCCTACTGTTCTGTATGTACCTATATTATGAGAGAGTAGCCTTGCCTTTGAAATTTCATGCAAAGTCAGACTTTTTGTGTGGGGTCAAAGATAAGACAATTAATTTTAACCAAATAATGCTTCAGGTATATGATTTTCTGCAACTATTGGAACATCTTTTAGTCAGTCCATTTATAAACCACAACTGGCACTGCAGTCAAAGTAGTATGTTCATTCACACAAGCAGAAGTAATCTTCTTTTGAACTTCATCCCACATAACAAAAAGTATTTTAAGTACCTAAGTTCATGGTACTGTAGTTGGTCAAGTGGTTAAAACATCCATCTTGCAGCTGGGAGGTCTGGGATACTTCAAACACTTTAAAACTGAGTAACCTGCTCCTGTTGTGTTTGGTGCTTATACTTCTTAGCAAGCAATTAAGTAGGGAAAGCGCAAAATATGACCCCCTTTAAAAATGTCTGGTGATGCCCATGAAATGAGGCAGGTCTGAACCAGTAAGGAAAATCCCATCTGGTTTATTCATGGAAATCCAAAAATGTTGGTATTTCGTGGAATACATGTACAGTACTGTACCTCTTTACAATTCAAACATACTGTAATTGTATGAGAAAAGACTCGTCAAGGAAACCTGTGGGGTTAACCAGCAGCAGGTTTCAACCACTTGAAATTGCACCATTTAGAAATGTATGTAAAACGTTCATGGAAGCTTCTTTTTTGGGAAGAGAGATTTTATTCAAGTAGCAGCACTTTCCTTTTATATTGTAGACACAAGTGTATCCAGTGTATGGCAGCTACACAGGAGACTGCCTAAACACCACAGGAATTGATAGCCCTTTACTGCAGTTATTAGTAGGCCTACTGTATGTACAGTATGGCATTTAACTGGTTTGCCTTCATGGCTGGGTGTCACCTCCTTCATTACATACAAATCTTACTTAAAGGAGGAAAGACAAAACAAAGGACATGCTGTTTTACATGGAACAATTTAAACAGTACTGATGAACCTATTCACTACCACGCACTGTAAACCTTTCTCACTTCTCAGCCTACAATCCTCGACAAAAAACATGGGACAGACCCCGCTCCCCGTATCAATGTTGAAGTTTAAGGACGCCTTGGGCTGCCCCAACATTGAATGGGGGAGTGGGGGATGGTAATCTGTTCATTGTTTGTTTTGCTTGTTTTGTCCCATCACTTCTGTCGAGGATTGTCGGAAACCTGTACAAATGTATATGAAGAAGTTTTCAGTCTTGGGCAACCTAATGACAGTTGGTGAATAAAATTTGTGAATTTTGAAGGGAGTAATTCGATGGAAAATGTCACGGTGTAAGCATTATGAAGAACAAATGCTGCATTACAAGACGATAATAGCGGCTTTTAAAGGGGAAGAAATGTAATCTATAACGCATGACGGACTTAGTCCCATATTTGGTCTTCCTAATTAGGACAGGGAAGTGATCAAAATAAGGTACCCATGGGTGGTTTAATGTTGTTAATTTTGTCATTAACCTATTCAGAAGAACCGTTGCCGCAGGGTACCAAAGGGGGGAGGGGTAGCTCTCAAGCTGGAAATATTTCTTGGGGAGGGGGCAGATCAAAACAACCTTCAGGGGAGGGGGAGAACAGATATACCAGATAAATTACAGGCCAAAAATGGCTTTTTAAATTTTTTAAACCGAACTGCTACGGAAAGCCCGGAAAGTGGGCTTCATAATGTTTAATTTCTTCATTATCTCAATGTAGACCCCGTCACTGCTCCCTATCACTAAGAATATTTAATTAGTGCCATGGTTTACCGTTGATCTCACCACGATTAACCATTGACCTCCACAATATTTCAGTGTATGTCAAGGGGTAATCTCGCAAATAGAAGACCTCTCTATTTGTAGGAAACTTTCATTGTGCAAAAATGGTTAACCGTTTCAATTTCGAGAAGTCTTTTCATAAATTGTCGTGTTCACTATCCCTAATGCTTACATATAATTTAGTCTAAAACCAGATTGTAGTTTGAATCATGAAATAATTCTTTGTTTTTTTCCCCATTACAGCACATGAAATTTTTAAAGTAAATTAAATCTCTCACGAGCCAGAGTACTACTCCCCCTCCCTCATATGAGTTACTTGAAGAAGACAAATCTTTATTTGAGTGCCCAGCACTAATCTAACACACCAGTATACTGGTCGTACCAATTCAACTGTCACTACTTTACTGTAGCTTGAAAAATAAAATGGCAACCATGCTCATTTGAAAGCATTTAAAACGAAAATTTGGAAATTCCTATACCTTTGTACAGGCTTCCGACAATCCTTGACAAGGAGAAACCCTGCTCTCCGTATCAATGTTGAAGTTTAAGGACACCTTGGGCTGTGGCAACATTGAATGGGTGAATGGGGGATGGTGATGCATTCATTGCTTGTTTTGCTTGTTTTGTCCCATCATTTTTGTCAAGGATTGTAGGAACAATTTAAATGTATATACCATCAGAATGAATTTTGTTCATTGTAATTCCTAAATAAATTTTTCAACATACAGTACCTTCAATAAAAAATTCTTGTACTTAAAAGTTGTTCAGTATAACATAATCATTTTTGTGATACCCATGTTTTTCTTACTGGGTTCTTGGGCCTAACCCATGTCATGGCTCGATTCATTTTCAGCATCAAAGCTCTGGTTTTATTGGTAATGGCTTCAAATGATTCCATTTTGATGCTAACTTCAACTTGATTTTTTGGCCAAAAACTCAACTTCAACATCATGTGATATGTGACATGATCTATTTGTTTTCTGTATGATGGAACACATCTTGGAAATAGAGAGGCTTATTCAAGAATGTTTCAGGTTGAAATAAAAATGACTATGGATAATTGGTGAGTGGCGACATTGGTCTGTACGCTGAGTTTGTGTTTGTTCACTTTGTTGCTGATCTGTAACAATGGTAGTGAAAGAGTTGATTACATTACAAGAACCAGGTGAAGCATTCACCTCAAACAGCTGTGAGGAGAGTGATTTTTTGCACGTATTTGGAGCTCATATGAATCTATTAAAGTTTTATAAAATAGTAACACCTTCCACACTCTCTAATTTTTTGAGGATTGTGATTTGAAGCACACCTGGAAAATCAAAGACTTAAGACCTGTGTTATAATGACTTTATTGGTATGCAGAAGGCAAGGATATCATGGTTTGTCTTACACATGTCATGTTTGAGAAAGAATGAAGGAAATTAGAAATACTGTAGCACTAGCAGTTAGCTACTGTAGTAGGCCTGCCTCTTTGATGTTTAGATTGCATCTCCAGTTTCTCTTATTCATGTCGGGTGATTGGGATGACAATGTCTTTGTCAACAAAGGTAAAACATTTCAACACATTCATGTTGTCATGTTCACAAAATTGGTTAGATTGAAAACATGCACTTACTGCAAACAGAATTTTGAAGTGCCTGCCAGGTTCACAAAATTGCTAACAAGGACCTGCAGTACAGCATTGGACGAAAGAAGGCAGATATGGTATTTGTCAACCTCTTAGCACTCCGAATTTGACATCTACATCAAGTCTGTGAAATTCTAAGTTTAGTTCAGTTCTTTGCCACTTGGCTCATGAGGAGCTGAGGATGGATTGTGGATCAACACCATCAAGATTTGCATTCGCTTATTGATGAGCACTTACAGGGTACTAGGTACTGTAGCAATGCAGGAATGCTAGGAAATCTGCTACCAGCACTTCATCAGATGGACATAAGAGCTTCCTCCTCTGCTCAGCCTTTAGTCATGCACGATGATATCTGAAAGGGAAGGAGCATACTTGTACTACAGTACTACAGTACCAGTTTGTCAAGGTTAGCACAATCATTAGGTTGTGAATAGTCAAAGTTAGTCAAGGATCATTGATAATGGTTTAGTCCGACGTTTCTATGTCCAAAATGAGATTGTCGATTGCAACAATGGCAAAAACCTACCGTATTTACTCTATTAAACGCCCCCTCTCTAATAAACGCCCCTCCAACTTTTTTGTCACATTGCATAAAGTGAAATTGTTAATTCCAAAGACAACATGGTAAAAGGAAAATGAAATAGTCCTGCCTTGAAGCCACGAAATCTCCTAAAGTCCCATACTGTATCCTGAAGTAAAAGGCATGTTTCTGCAACTAATTTCTGTTGATATCCATCACGCTATCACACACCGCGAACCTGTACTGCTTCGTTTGCGGTTCGAAAGTGGTATTGCACATACCGTAGGTATACAAATATACGCTAGCCTATCTGAATAGCCTAACATGAAAATCTTAATTCAACACAGGAAAACTGTTTAACAGTGAAATGCTGTGAACGCGTATGTACTGCTAATGGTACTACTCACGGTAACTATTATGCAATTACCGTATGTACGTGCGTATAGCCAGCCGGTCAGTAGTACCGTGAGGCCTGGCTGTATACTGTTCACAGCATGCATGAATGCATATGCCGCAGGCACTTAAAAAAGTCACTTCTGTGTAACGTTACATATCAAGATGTCGGCGAAAGTTGATCACACTTGCAAAGTTCAGAGTGCTGTTCGTGGCTACCATATTTATAGGGAATTAAGTTTGGTTACCGGTCATTGGGGAGGAGCTCACAGCTGATTGTGAAGCTGACAACCAAATGGACAAATATGCCATATGTAGCAGTTTTTCAGAAGTCACATAAATTTGACTCTAATAAACGCCCCCCTTAACGAAAATTTCACGCCCCCGGGGCGTTTAATAGAGTAAATACGGTAAATTGTATATCGTCAAGATTATAAAAATCCACATAATAACTTACAATTGCTTGGTACAGTAGTATACTTTGTGGTTTGTTAACTTGCGACACTTGTGTTGAAAGTACAGCAATAGAAACAAGGGACCACAGCTACTGTAAATAACAGTTATATTCCCTTCACTTGTCCCATGCATGTCTTTGGTTGAATAAATTCTGTAAGATAGGGGTAATGGCTGAAGTATTGAGTACATGTAAAAATAACTGCAGCAATTTATCAGCCAAATAGTTTCCAATTTTGGATGCATGTTACAAAATTTTTACATCTTCTTTAAGCATGTGTAGATTCACTTCCAAAATTTAGTGTTTCTTGTTTGAATCTCCCTCTTTATTTTTAGATTGTTAAGAGCTAATGTATGTGACCTTGTGGTAATATTTATTTATTTATTTATTTGTATATTTTTGGCCTGGAGCTTCATTTTCTTTTCCATTGCCTGCAGTTTATTGCTGTTTTACTCTTCCAATTCTGCATAAATTTTTTTGTATAGCACTGCTTGGTAGTTGAACTGAGCTGAGCAGATAATTATAGCAATTCCAGATAAAGTTTTCAAAGGCAGACTTACAAAGGTAAAACATTAAATGAATAATGAAACACAAGGGAAGTATTAACTGAACCACAAAGAAAGCTGAAAGTAAATGAGAATAAAAAAATGCAAAAAAAGAAAAGCAGCAAAAAAATAGTTAAATACCGTTGAATAATGCAAAGGAAAGAAAACATATTAAGAATGAGGGGAACTAAAAGAAAAACCACAAGCTAAGAACAGTTAAAGAAAGTGCTGTAGGCCTATAATTCAGCTTTAAAAAGCTTGTCACAGTAAATATGAATGCCAGCTAGATTAACTTTCTACATCCTTGTAACACCCTGAGATAGACAAGTTTTTGAGACAGATTACAAATACCCAATTATAAATGCACAACGTAATATCCCACGGCAAACAACTATATGTATGCCAAACAAGTGAATTTAAGAGGACAGGAAATTTCCAAGCGGTTACATAAAGGTTTGATTTTGGGACCTCTTGTATGCTACTGTAGGTACAGGAGTATACTAAACCACCATGACCAGGGTGATGTACATGTAGCTCCACCTAAATGAGTGATTATGCTCTATACTGGCCATGAGCCTAGAGATGATGCACAATTACAATCAAAAACTGAAAGGCTGTCACATTATTTGACTCATGTGTTTGTGGGTAATGTCTTTCACTTACAGTTTATTGTTTTAATTTTGTATTTATTTAATTCATTCATTCATTTCGTATGTTGTTTGTTTGTTTATTGGTTTATTTATTTATTTGTTGATTTTCTTATTTGTTTGTGTATGTATTAATTTATGTTTAATTTTATTTTTTTGGTAGAATCTGATGAAGAAAAGGTGTATGATAGTGATGGTGATGAGGATGTAGAGGCAGGTAGTGATACAGCCACAGAGGAGACATCTGAGTCAGAAGCTGGGTCAAAAGATGTCACTGTAGGCCAACTTATCGCTAAAGCAAAGGCTCAACAGATAAAAGACAGAAACACCTCAACGGTAAGTGTCTTATATCTTTTGAATCAGTCCCACATCTTTTTTTACCACTATTTTGGCTTCATTCCCAAATTACAGTATTTCTTTTCCTTTTGGGAAGTCTGCTACTGTATAGTGTCCCTAAATTTTATGCTACCAACAGCACATCTAAATATTGCCTAACAGTATTTGAAGATGTAGAAGAAGTTTTACCAAAGCATCTTTTTTCCTTAAAGCAGCTTTTTAGTGCCATATGCTTTATGAGGCTTTTGGCATGAGACATTACATAAACAGGTTTTAAAGGATATCATTTATTACATTTGTGACAGACAATCTAAATAAACTGTTTTATGAGTGTAGTTGTTTCACACGTAGCTGTTCAAGATTTTTAAATTGTATTTATACCTTAACAGCAGGAAAATTTTACATTAATGGTCTTTCTCACTTCACTTTTTATTTTGTCACCTGGCTAAGAAGATTATGTATTTTGCAGAAGTATTCAGTGATGAGACATCTTTAGTCGTGATGTTTTCCAAGACTCCATCGGATAGCATGACAGATTGTAGTTGATGGCTTGCCAGAACATTACGGATAGCCTGTCAGATTGGGTTTGGTATTCTATTGGACTCCACATGGTACTGAGTCAAACTGATAGAAATACCTCCTTATATCAAATAACATTTCATATGAATGTCTGAAAAATTTGCTCTTTGACTTCAAAAGGGAAAAAGTATCCTGCGGTCATGGGTGGGTATTGAACTGGTACTGCAGTTTCTCTCATGTGTGTGTGATATTTTAAAAACTCAAGAGACTGGAGAGCGTTGAAGAAGCTGGTTCAAAATCTAAGCGAATTTTGCTTTCATTTTACTAGGGCTATTGTATGTTTATCACCTTTTGTACTTGTACTCACATTAAGTGCACACAGGGCTGTTAGCTCTTATACCATCAGCATAGACTCACATTTTTGTCCAAACATGAAACACCTTAAAACTGGTAACTCTGCCCCATGTAGTAATGAGGTGCAGTAGGGAAAGTGCCATTCCCTCAATCCAGGGATATTTGGAACAAAGGTCCCCATGAAATTACCCTCTGCAGTCTTCACTAACATGTCCATAGCCTTGTCAAATCTCACTCTCGTTGGAGATAATTAGGGCTGTGACGGTTAATCGTTTAACCGGTTAACCGACCCACCCGTCGGTTACTCGTGTGTCATTTCTCTTCATAGATTAACCGTTTTTGTATTGCCAATTACTCAGTTACCGCGGCGTGGCTTTGTTAGTAAATTGTTACACAAACATCGGGTAACAAACAGTGTCAGTTTCTCACAAATTATCGCTCGAACAATAACTGTAAAAAGAGTTTCAAAATTGGCCGTGCGATTGAAGGGATTAATTCCGCAGCAGATCCCTGAATTAAGAACATAATGATGAGTGACAAGTGGCGCATCCATTGTTACTTTCGTTGGCAGAACTTCGTGTGCTTGTCTTCTAATCCCTTTAATAGCTACACCCAAGCACAATTTAAGAAATAATGGGCATGTTTGAGAGATTACCAAGCGAGAAGAAAGCCACAAGACAAGCAGGGAGCTGTAACAAAAATGCATAATGCTGCTGTGAAAAAGTTACCAAGCTCTGTACTTCTGTGGCAATAAAACCTCAGAGAGACCATGATTAGGGCACAAAAGTATACTTGAATAAATCTCCCCACTGTAGCTAATCGAAATATTTAATCATGTTACACCTCCGTAAATTTCATTATTTTTCATTGTTAGTAGCAGTATTTTGAAAAAATTTAACCTGTAAAAATACGATCGTAAGCACCAGATAATTCCCACCATTTTGCTGTTTGCCCAAAGTCATATAAAATGGAACATTCCATGAATAAGCATACACAGTTCGTTGAACCGACTGGGTTGTAGTTGCGATAATGTACTGTACTGTAGAAGTCCACCCTACGATGCACATACAGTAAAAATACTGAACGATCTAATTTTTAGCGGTTCTGGACAGGAAAAATATGGACTCGATAGAGTATCTTATGGTTCCTTTCTGCAGATATAAATATCCCTGTATTATTGCCACTTCTTGTCTAAAACTTACGTCTTGTTTAAAAATAATCAGCAAATGAAATGCACTTAAGTCAGATCCCCGAAAAATCCACGTACGCAGAGATTTGTGATGCCGTTTCTTGGTGAATTTAGCACGGGGCTTGGCCGGCTGCACAGGCCAGCTATGTAAGCCTGGGAAGTGCGATCGTCATAACGCAAACTCAATGGGAAAATTCGTTCGGAGGTCTGGTATTTTCACACGCTAAATCCCATAGGCGATGGCGCGCGTTGTGATTGGCTGGCTCAGAACCAACGTATTTAAACCAATCACAATGCAGGGACAATTCAAATTTTGCAATAGATCGTGTGCATATATGATGTCACCGATGGTCTCTTGTTTAGTGGTAAAAACAGATACGCACGCAAGTCTACTGCATGCATGGGACCACTTGCATCATTGTTTTCGTTCGTAATGACGTCATGTGATAACACTCCATAAGTCCTACTGTAAATATTTTTATGGTAGGAATGCTGGGAATTTCTTAATTTATGCAGGATAATAGGGCTTGGTTGTGCTGTTTGCGGCTGGTGGGCCATTTACAGTGCAGTTGTACAGATCGCTTCTATGACTAACACATGAGCGCGGTGCATGTATTGAAAACTGCATTGCAAGCGAGCTGCATTAAAACAGCGGTTCAGGAGTGTTTCATGAAGTAACTGGCAATTTTACATAGGACCCGGCAGGAAAATACAACAGTCGGTGGCATGTTAAAAAGTGCACATGGTCTGAAGAAAGCTTCAGTAAATGCGAGATGGGTTTTTACTGTGAAAAGATGATATAAACTCAGCGCAAAACACCAACATTTTGCCACGTGCTTACATCGGAGAACATGACTTACACGCCATTTTTAGACTTGTACCTTCCTGTACAAAAGTGATGGCGCTCTTTGGAAATGATGACTTTTTGTTGTTGTGGTGAACATTACGTCATTTTCGGTTAAACGGTTAACCGCCGGTTAATAAAATCGGTTAAACAGATAGTGAATTAACCGAAAATGCACAGCCCTAGAGGTAATTGATATTTTAACAAAATTTTACATGTAAAACTTTTGCATACTATGTTGAAATCAAACCAGCTAAACCTTAGAGATAGTTTTTACCACTCTTTCTAAAGTTAACTAAGCCATATCTTGTTGTTGTGTTTTTATGCAAAATTTTATAGCTTAAGTTTTTTAGAGAGTGCACTCTCGACAAGCCTTCGGCTTTTAGTTGCACTCCCTTCCACTCCCATTTTATCTTCTGTAATTATGTTGAACTATGTCATTGTATATACTTGAGTGGTGAAACAAATAAATGAAATGAAATGAAATCATTCCCACTGTTTTAGGCAACAACACATAGGCCTCTTTTTTTTGTTAGTCAGGTACATCATCATCAGGGTAAAAGCATTTCAAGGCCATTTCCTTGCACAGTACTGTATACAAGATAAGGAAGACATTAAAAATTCCATGAAAATGTTGAAGCTGTATGTTTTGTAATTTACCTGTATTTAAACATTTATTTCAACTTCTTTCCAATATATTTTTTTGTAGTTAATCTCAAACATAGGCTGACATTCCCCAGGGGTACTACAGTTGCATTTCACACAAACACACCTGTGCCCATGGGTTACAGTATACAGTAATTCCAGGAATGCTGTACAGTGCTATACAAAGAAGAAGAAAATCAGTCTTGTATCAAAGGAAAGTCAAATGACTAAACATGCATTTTCTGTTATCGCCTAGCTGATTTTTTTATGTTTTACAAAGGAGGTAAGAAATAAATTATGCATATCCTGCTGTATAGTATATACCGTTGCTTTTCACGAAGGAATTATTTCATCAAGCTATAAACTGAACTGAGGCTTTTTTGGTTTTCTTTTCAAAATTTGCACATGAGTGTAGCAGGAATGTTGCAATTTATTTTCTGGAGTGTGAAATGTAATTTAAAGAACAAAATTATGTTTTAAAATTTTTGGCTTACATAACATCTCTTTTTGAAATGAAAACAGAAGAAACATAAAAACAAAACATAGTGCACTAGACCTGTTGTAGGTCTTTTGGATGACATTAGCTGCAAACTGTCATTCATACATACAGCATAATTTGTCATGTAGGGTTTCAAACTGGATTGATGATTGGCCATTCCCATTGCCCTTATGAAACACAAATTGATTCAAAAAGAAGAGAAAAGCTGGACAAAGATAACTCTTAACCCTCTTCCATGCACCTAGATGACCTAACCACTATCCCAACAAGACCCTATGACACAATAAACCTAATTACATCCAATTACTTCCAATTACACACCACTGCACTGGCACAATTTTTTTGCCCTCATGACCTTCGAAAGCCCTACCAATCATGAAAAACTTACCCTCATCACTCTTTAATCCTTATTTGTCATCCCTGAGTTGTTTTTATCACTTGAATCTGTCTAATGGCTGACATCTGACCTTGAAAACTAACATCGAATGAACGTTCACTGTATGCTCGCCGTGGGCAAGCTTCGTACACACTATATGTATGGAGAGCTACAACAACAGTGATCTTGACAATAACAACAGTCTATCTGGTTGTAGATGGCACTATATCACTTTAGGGCACCAATTTTGTGATTAGATTTGTGTTAGAAAATTTATAAGGAACATTTTGGTTTTTGAATGAGGAAAAACAGTTGAAGGGTTAGAGAATTATGAAGTTTTGAAAGGAGGGCTTGTTTTGGGTCGTTTACGACAATATTTTTCCAATTTTTCAACTTTATGGAGCTATTTCTCCAAAACCCTGCATTCCTTTGAGTTGAAACTGTCAGAATGTTTTAGATGTGTGAAGGTACTGTAGTTCCAAAACAAATAAAGAGATGTTGACAGGTATCTGAAACAATTTTTTTTACCGAAATCTGTGCATTTTGACTTTTTTCTATTTTTTTTTATGTAAACAAGAACAACTTCAACCGTGATTAGTTAAAAAATTGTCCATGATAACCCCCCCCAAAAGTAGTTCATAATAAAGAGCATCTTTTGAGCTATAATTTGGTGGTTGAGTAAAGGCTAAGGAGAGTATAGTGACAAAGTTATGGATTTTAGAAAAATGTCTAAATTCTTTGGTGGTACGAACTGTATACCCAGAGGAGCAGTCCTCAGTCCATTTACTGATTTCATACGTTCATGTACTGATTTAATAAGTACATGTACTGATTTCATACGATCATGTACTAAATGTCAGTACATGATCGTATGAAATCAGTACATGAACGTAAGCAAACAGTACATGAACGTATGAAGTCTGTACATGATCGTAAGCAGTTAGTACATGAACGTGTACTTTTACTACATCACATTCGGTGAGCCTTTTGGCGGACTTTTGGTACACCGAAAGGCTCACTCTGTATGGCGTGCGGAAGGGACAATAATAACATGATGATCTTACGTTTTTACATGTACAACGTGTGTTTTTAGATGTACAACGTGTGATTTTACATGTACAACGTAATATTTAACATGATGAACTTATGGTTTTAGTACATGATGGTGTAAATTTACATCATGATCATATGAAGTTAGTACATCATTGTATATTTTTGGTACATGAACGTGTATTTTGAGAACATCATCATATTTGGTGAGCCTTTTGGCGTGCCATATGTCCCTACAGTATTTTGGATTAAAGTTGCAGTTTATGTAACCATGAAAATTCTTCCATGGTGAAACTGGGCCTTTGTTATTCCATAATCAAGGTATGAAGTAATCAAAGCACTGAAGATACGTTTACAGGAATCTTCTTCCAGGTATTTACTTATGCGGGCCATATTTCTGAGTTGGTGGTTTAGAATTTGGCTAAGGACCCGTACCTGACTAGACATACAGTAGTAAAGCAACTGTCAAATATATACACCAAGATTTCTTACTGAACTAACAGAGTGTATGGAAGTATTACCGACTGCCAAAGTTAAAGAAGGCTGCATTTTTTATTATGGGGAGAACCAATCAAAAGAAATTGCGTTTCATCCATTCAAACTCAATTTGTTACCCATCATCTAGTTATTATCTAAAATGAGGTTTTCAAGTTTGTGAATGCCAATTACAGTATGAGTCTTTATGAGATCATTTGGTCTTCAAGAGTCAAAGGACACATACATGTGTGTATAATCAACATATGCTGTAGATGAAGAGACAAATTGTGTTTTCAGATTTTTCACCAAGAGGTAGAATGCTGGTTGTAAAAACAATAGGGCCCATGATTGATCCCTGAAGTATGTCACGTCTAAGTGGAATGAAGTTTACAGAAAAATTACCATCAGTAGTGACATGACTTAGAAGTCTATTGGACATAGATTGAAACCAATTAAGAGCAGGATCAGAAACACCCACAGTTGATTGAAGTCTGTGAATGAGTGTGTCATGGTCAATGGTGTGGAAGACTGTTGTAAAGGCTAACATAACCAAGAACACCACTTTGTTCTTATCAAACTCATTCAAAACATCACTTCTTACTTTTAACAGGGCTGTTTTGGTACCGTGACCCTGACGGTATTCAGACTGATAGATCTCATGCAGTTCACAACAGCAGTGTAATTCTTGAAACTTTTTCGCAACAATACGTCCAACATTTTTGCAGGAAGAGGGCTGTTAGACACAGGTCTATAATTTTTCAAGATATTTTGATCAAGGGAATGTTTTTCAAAATTGCTTTGAAAGCCAACTTGGTAGGGGATCCTGGACACATGTCTTATTAGAGAGTCCACTGATTACTTGCTGTTCATACTTCTTCAATCGACACAGACTGGTATTAAAACATGCAGAAAACCTGTGGGTTGTTTGCACACCACTGTTATCAGATGTAATTACATCACCCACATCAAGCTCCGTACAAATATTCTCTATTTTACTTTTAAAGAAAATGTGCATACATTTTACTGTACATAAACATTCAGAAGAATCATAAACCAGTAAGTATTTAATGGTTAGTAAAAAGTTTCAAATCCTTTGTTAAATACCTGTCACAATCTTTTATGCTGAGCACCAATCTAAAAGGCAACAGGTCCCATTTTGGGTGCAAACTGTACATGTACCAGCATGTTACTGTAGTGTGAACTACTGTGATCAAGCAGTGTCACTTTCAGTCTGTATGGTCTTCCATCCCTCTGTCTGTCCTCAATTTGTTCCGACTGCTTTTCCAACTGAATGCATTCGTTAGTGTTCTTTGCGTAGTGGAATATCTGGGGTATTCAGGAATTTGTGACACAAGCTCCTTTGTGGGCCCCTTTGGCCCATGTTATGAAATTGTAAAAATGCTCCACCTCCTACTACAGTCTAGATTTCCTTGTATACAGTTGATGCTTTGTCATTATGGTACTCAATTAGTGATTTTCAGAATGTTCAGAAATTGTGGATCCAATGCCCAACATGTGTTGTATGGCCCATTTAATGACATTCTTCAAAATGCTTCTCTTCCCACAGATTCTCTTGTACACTGTTGATGGTATACATCATAAAGATACTGTACAGTACTTAATAAGTGGTGCCATCAGGGTGATTAAGAATATTGGATCCAAGGCCCAACATGGACCCTCAGGTTTATTCTGTAAAATATTGCAAAATTAGTAGCCCTTTTCCTTCAATTAATGTTACTAGCAGAGTTGACAACCTAATGATGTAATGATACACTGGTTAATGAGTGATCTGTGAATGGCATTCTGGAAGCTCTCTTCAAAGGTTCTACAGTATGTGAGTCATGGCCCTTTGTATGAAACTCCACATGTTGTTTCTTCTTTCACCAGTTATCTTGTACAAGTGGATGTTTTTTTTTCTTCTTCTTCTTCTTTTTTTTTTTTTTTTTTAGTGAATTTTAGAACCAAGTCCTAAGATGGGCCCTAGGGTCCATTCTGTGAAATATTGCAAAATAAAACACTTTCCTTCAAATAATGTTAAAAGAGTCAGCAACTGGATGTAGTGACTGTTGGCTGGGGATTCGCTCATACTGTTGTGGAACTTAAATCCCTAAAACTTCCTTGAGCAATATCATGCCACTAGAATTCAATAGGGTCGTTTAGCCAAACTTCCCCGGGAAAAGGCCATTTTCTCGGGTGAAATATATAGATGTCTTATGTCGCCTGATGGCTAAAACCTCCAATTGAATTCTAGCCTCATGTGGATGGTTTACCAAAATGATAGTTTCAGTTGGTGGTGCCTTTGGGGTGATGCTCAAATTATAGGCTACTAAAGATAGCCCAGAACCTTTTCGAGTAATATTCTGAAAGAGCTGCCTTCAGTGTGTTCAAGATTTGAGATTATTTTAATATGGCTCTTGCACTAAGTAAAGATAACCTTGGGATACTTAGTTGACAGGTATGAGCTGTTGCACTATTGATGTTTAGTACTAGAATATGGTCCCACTTTGTCTATTGTCAAAATATTAAACTTTGGTCATGTCAAGAAGGCCTGATTGAGGGAAGCAAATAATGGACAGTCTTTTAAACATCAATTTTTGTTTTGAGTATCTGTATTTTGGTTGAATAGGTATTTTAATAGTAGAATATCAATATAATTCAGTATATTACTGCGTACTGATATTTTTGAAAACAAATTTTGATGATATACAATGGTGGAAACTGGCTGATACCAATAGTATACATGAACTGTCCTTCTACTGTAAGTTTATGGAGACTGAACTTCAAGTTTATTATCCATTGTGTATCTCAGCACCACATGAACAGTAGAAACAGGATTTTTTTGTGATAAGAATCCAGCCATCGGACAACGGGCGAGTTAATGAGCTGAAAACCAAGTTTTCTTGTAGCCCCGCCCCCAAAAATTGAAGCAACTGATGACATTTCGCGGAACTAATACTGGATGTATCCTTAGGTTTACGTTGATGAATAATGCAATAGAAGGCGTAACAAAGTACCAAAACATGATAATTCGAATTTCGAAAGTCTTATTTTCCTAGAAAGACTTTGAACATTTTTCGATTGATTGTAGTAAGTGAAAAATCAGATAACGAAATAAGGTAGCCTTTTTCAAGGCTTAAAAAGTTGCTGCATATTTGCCGTGAACTTGACTTCGTTAAAGAATAAAAACAGATAAACTTGGTAAAATCAGTTAGAAAAGAGTCTTAGCTTCCTATTGGTATCAATTTTGCGATTGGAAATGGTTATGCAATGGTGTAACGGTGCCTAGAAAATTCACTTGAAATTCGATAGTTTTGCGTGTACATTTGCACAGGTTTGTATGGGAAGTTAGTGGTGAGCCAGCAACGCACGTTGTAAGTATGCAATTTTATACGCGCCAACCTGATCATACAATCAATTGAACACTAATTCAGTGATTGAGTCATAACAATACATGATGTTCATCTGAGCTAGCTACAGGCCCTCACTATACTAGTTTTGTGGAATCCTTAGAACAGTTGGTCCAATGGTTATAAGGTGCGTGTTCATTCCTTCTAGCGTCTTTAACAAGGCGCCTATTTACACAGGAATTAATTGTCCAGGTCCAGTGCATGCAGTGCTATGTGTCACTGTGTGTTTGTTTGGTACAGTGCATTGCTAAATCTCTCTACTTTTCAGTAGCCTGGGAATAAACAGAAGACCGGATTAGTACAATTTTTCAGTTCATGTGCTTCTAGAATATTTCTTGCTGGTTTTGCTCTATGCGATAAATTAAGGTAAGTCTTCCAGACATTTCGGTGATTTTCTCAAGTCATGATGCCCAATGAAAATTCTATCAATAAGTTGCATATCATGACTTGAAGATCTAAGTACAAGACCTAAAGGCCATGCAATTGTTGGGTTCATTTCTAACCATGATATAATGACTCATTTTAACATTTTGTAGAAATCCGAACTTTACCTGTGGGCAAATGTGAGAGTTGCAACTAAAATAGTGTGCGCTTGAATTACATATTTTTGCCTGTCATTCTGGAATGAGCATTGCACATTGCAACAGTCAGTCTGATGAATTAAGTGGTATGTGGATATATTTGTGGGAAAGTGTTTTACACCCTTAGCTAGTTGCTGCCCAGTTCAGTCCTGTATAGGCCTAGAATTTTAAAGGGAACAGCTAGTAGCAATTAACATAACATAACAGGTTGAAAGGCAAAGGAGGGCCAAGGTCCCATAAGATGCCCTAGCTGAAGTCCGCAAACCCTATCAAAAGTCAAACCACCAAACCTAAACAAACAGCCCCAAACAATCAGATATACCAGTCATGGAAGAACTTTTCAATGTTAACCTTAAAACAGTGTACTGACAGGGAGTTAAGTTAACTACCCTGCTGGTACTTTTCAGTAGAATAATGTATGCAGTAGCAGGATTACATGTCATACTGAGAAATAGGGGGTAGAGCCTGGTATCCCAGCCTCAGTCAGTGAAATATAGTTTCCCCATCAAATCCTAAGACAAAAATCCTAAGGCAAAGACTAATTTTTCATCCCGCATATTCAAGAAATGAAGTGCATCATTTGCTTGCATTGATATATTCCTCCAGGTTTATTTACTGAGATGTTAATTTCATTATAAATATAGACTTCCAGTGTTAATTTGGAAAATCCTTCCCAAATGCTTATGCATGAAGTGATATCTCCCATTAAACAGGAAATCTAGGAGAGCCTAGCATAGCCCTTTTTCACACGAAGCACCCTACCACCACACTCAATACCCCCTCCCAAAATAAATAGGGGGAAACATGCTAACTGGCCTGAGAGCTCTACTTCTCAGAGCCTAATTACTCTCTACTGAGTAAGATCAGCCAATGACATAGTTCTGTCAGTTGCTTACTAGAAATCATGATATTTGCTGTTAGTTCATTATTTTGAACAAAGCATGCAGTCCATGGAACCTTTACTAGCATGTTTACATTTATGATGTACCCCTTGATTGAAATAAAATCACATATGTTCTTTTAAATTTATATTTTATACAATGGATATTACGTAGCAAAGGGCCACCTTGAGTCGGTCATGAAACAAGTGTTATCCCCTCATTTGATTATTACCAACATGACCGATTTATGGTACCGGTTGACTCAACGTACACTCGTTATATACTGTACGCATCGAATTATTTCGCACAATCAATACGTGCAGTACAATGGAGAACAGTGTGGAGGTTGTTGTTCACGAAGCCACTGGTCTACGAATCGCCCTGTATTTGCCGTGAACTTGACTTCGTTAAAGAATGGTTAAAAAAGAAGTTTATTTAAAATTGTAGATTAAGAAATTTTTCATCGAATATGCAAGTTTTTAAAATTGGAAATAGCGCGATTAAATAACAAAAATCGAATTTTTTGAACAGTTCAGATGCAGCTATGTAACTTTTCCAAAATTTGGCCAGAATGCACTTTGCAATGTATGAAGTTACCTGTAATTGGCAAAATTTGATTTTCGCATTTCTTATTAGTAAAATTCAGCCATTGGTTTACTTTTAAACAACCTAATAACTGATATATAAGCCCTCGAAAATGGCAAGTTTTATCTAATTACGTATTAATGAGCGATGACGTCATGAAACGTCATGCATACTCCCACAAGAAAAGAAAGGCTTTTTGGTACCGCTGTCTACTGGCTGAATCCCTCAATCCCAAATTCTCAAGTAGCAAATGTATTTCCTGTTTCCTAAATGTTAATTGCTAATTGCATTTACAGCTTGTTATCAAGGGCACAGTAAATGTGCTGACATAGTGCTGGATTAATTTGTGACTTCATTAATGGTAGACCTCAGAGAGTTGTTGTAAATGTTAATTGCTAATTGCATTTACAGCCTGTTATCAAGGGCACAGTAAATGTGCTGACTGAGTGCTGGATTAATTTGTGACTTCATTAATGGTAGACCTCAGAGAGTTGTTGTAAATGTTAATATCTTGTCTTGTACAGCTATACTGTACCACAGGGCTCTTTTCTTGGCCCAATTCTTTTATACTTTTTCAATGACTTTGCTCTCTTACATCTAGCATTATTAAGTTTTCTGAACATTCTCAGATCAAAAAAAAAAAAGAAAGAAAGAAAAAATAACAAAGAATAAGAAACCTTTTTTTTAAGCAGTATTTTCAATGGACCATACTTGGCAAAATGTCTTTCAAATAGGAAGACTATAAAGTGACAAGTCAATGCCTGTTCAGGGAAAAAACTTTTTGTTTTCATATATAACAGTATGTGCAGTATATATATATCTTTCCTTATCATTAGAAAGGGAACCCTATTACTTCTGGTTGAGTTCAAAGGTCATCTGGGATCACTAATAAATATCACATGTCATTAAGGGTCACCAGAGGTGGAAAAGCAAAATTTCTCCCAAAGTGCAAGATCAAATCTGAACACAAAAACGGGTTTTTCTCATTATTATACATTCAGATTGCAAAATTTTGCTAACAACTGCAAGAAGTGACATTATTGAAGGAAACATGTGCCATGGAAATGAATGGCATTTTTAATATTGTTGGTATCAAGCAGAGACATTAGGATATATTGAGTTTGATATAGTTTCAGTAATAACACTGTCCTTTTGGCTGTTTGGCAGCAACATCATAATAAATTTGTGTTGGTAACTTTACTTTAAAGGGTTATGGGCCATAGACACTCATACTTGATCCAAAATTGCAATCCATAATTTCCATTCTGAGCCTGATCTGACATTTTGTTGTACATTCATAATACTGTACAGAAGGTAGAGAATTCCATTTCATGTACACTCTCGGCTTATGAAATTTAAGTTAAAGGTGACCCTGTTTGGTCTTAGCTTGAATTTTGTTTTGTAACGGTTATAAACAGATACTCCATGGCTTTACTGCATTTGAAATTTTTGCTTGTCTTTGCATGAGTTCACTTAGAGCACATTAGAAGGTCAAGGGGATCTTAGAGAACAGGTTCTAATGCAAACATTTACATTCATTCCTTTAACAAAGAAATCGGATCAGTAAAACACAACAAACAGAGCTTACTTGTCATATGAAGTACCCACTCTTAATGAGAAGTTTGCATCTGGGGAGTACTTGATATTAACATCCATCCCTACTCATGAACAATATTTTACAACCTCAGAGGTTTTTAGGAGTTTTTTCCAGATGTGAAGTGTTTATTCAGATTAGAGGTATTTTAAAGGCAGCATGTTGAAGATGCTGGTTGATTTCCTGCAGAGGAAATTGGAATATCATGATGGAGGGGCCTGGAGAACATTGCAGTTATCACAAGTATAAAAACATACTAAATTGCAATTAAGTAAGCAGTTTTCAGCTACCCTGGCTAGGTTATTCGTTAAAGGCTTATTTCTGGGTTTTATAAATTTAACCGTGATGTGTGATGTATATGTCTGGACAGTCTGGATGGAATGATGTAATTTTATGGTACCAGTGTATGGATATCTTCAGTTCAGTTTTGAGTTGCCTGCTATACTTTACCTTGTGTATTGTCTGGCAGCAGTTAAGAGTTATGAGGAGTGAAGATGATGCATACATTTTGTGTTCTACAGAACCATACCTCAAAGAGAAGGGTCTAGGTCCCATTGCTGTAGCACATCATGAGTTATAGATCAGTGTATTTTTCAAGCATAAAAAATAAGGACTCTTGAGAGGAATGCATGATTTTTAGTTACTTTAAAATGACATCTTGAGTGAGCAGCCAGGAAAAGCAGCAGGAAATTTAATTTTACAATGCGTACCACATGTAGCCCCCTTTGAACTCTGAAAGTATTTTGCCTTTCTGTCAGAATCCCACATGAAAGCTTCAATAATTTATGAAATAAATAAATTAGAAGATTTGTAAATTACAGTATACTCACAGACTTCCTCTACATGGACAGAGCATACTACACGGTAGATTGTCGTTACCGTACGTGCGAGAAAAAGTGCACCAAGATGGCTGTCTGCTATGGTTTTGTGTGAAAGTTTGGACTTGCTCAAGTATATCATAATAGTTTGCAAGAAAATTGAAATATTTTTGAAGTATGCCAAGTTAAGGTCAAAATCATTTCACGTATTGCAGGAATATGGTATTGTTTCCCATTCAAGTTTAACTTTTGTTTAAAATATTACAGAGTCGTCGTCAAATCAGATGATTTATAGCTTTACGGCGGCCATCTTGGTGTGCCTTTTTTTCCCAGTTGGTGGCGACCATATGCGGATACGACGTACACGTAAATGCTCTGTCCATGTGTATAAGTCCGAGGTTATACTTCAATCCAACTCACAGGACTATGTTCCCTGTTTAAGTGAGCATGGTGGATCATGGTTTAGCATTGTAGATCAAACTCTAATGAGGATGAAGATCTATGAACAACATTCAATGAAGATCCACCAATTTTGATTCATCCACCAAGGTGGATCAAATGACCAAACTGGATCCAAGTTTGCAGTGTGAACCCAATTGGTAGATCAATTAAATGACCCCAGAAAGTATCTCAAGTTTTTTCCTTCCTTTCACAATTGCCCATGTGTTCCCATACAGTGGCATTGCTAGATATCTTTTCGGAAAGAGGGGTGGGGGGGGAAGGGGGTGTTGGAATCACCCAAATTTCCAGTTTTATTTGTATGAACAACTTTGTTTTAGGTGCTGAAATTAATGCCATTTCTGAACAGATATTTGAAGAAATGGTGCTTGTATTGCAGAAACTTTTGGATTTGGAGTTGAAAAGATGGGGGGTTACTGAAGAATCTGCACCTCTATTGGCAAATCTGAGAATGATTGTAAGGTGACAGAGATCATTATGCTACGTAATATTATCTAAGGCCTACAAAATAAGGCTCTTTGGTGATTTTTCAAATTTTTGAAACTACTGTATGTCTGTTTTGGACAAAATAATTCAAAATCAAGAGCTTAGATGGGACAAAATTTGGAATTTCATAAAAGTATATTTTATTGAAATAGCTTTATAGTTGCCGGTGTGACTGGATGATCTGGTTTCATATGTGGCAAATTTCTGATTTTGTCATTTCCAGATATTCGAAAAGTTTACAAAATTGATATATGAGGGAGCACTCAGCATACTGGGTTAGGAATTGCACTTTGGGCCACACAAAGTGTGCAGAAAATTTTGGTTTCTTAACAAATTTACAACTATGGAGCTTCAGAGAAAATTGTGAATTCCAGGAAAGAAGAGTTGGGAAAATCAAATTGCAAATGACATGGTGTCACAAATGACAAATTTCTAATTTTTTCCTTTCCAAATATCAGAAAAGCTTTCCAAAATGTTACATGAGGGAGCACTCGGCACACTGTGTTAGGAATTGCGCTTTGCAGCACACCAAGCATATAGAAAATTTTGATTTTTTTGAACAAATAATTATAGCTAAAGAGCATGTATCAGAGTAAATTGAGAATTTCAGGAAAGGAGAGTTTGTGAAATCAAATTGCAAATGACTGGTGTCAAGAATGGCAAATGTCTGATTTTGTCATTTCCAGATTTTGGAAGAATTACCAAATTGATTTGTGAGGGAGCACTTTTCATGCATACAGTGTGAGGAAGTGTGCTTTGCCGCTCACAAAGCATGTAGAAAATTTTGGTTTTTTGAACAAATTATTATAGCTAAGGAGCTTGTGTCAGAGAAAATTGAGAAAGGAAAGGAGAGTTGGGAAAATCAAATTGTAAATGTCTAATGTCACAAATGGTATTTTTACAAATTTGTCATCTTTCAGAGCCAGGGGAGGGTTGCAGGGGTTGCCCCCTGTAGCTACACACTGTTCATATAGCATGATCCACTGCACTTATGTAATCTGGATGGAGCTCTGGATCAAATCAGTTTACTGGGACCGGCACATGCATTCACTCAAATGGGAACATTTTCAGAATGTAATGAGAAAAAGGAGAAGGAAGACGAAGGTAGCAAGTCAAGCATTCTTAGACCATGGGACAGAGTCCAAAATTCTTTCATTCCGTGGCAAGCATCGGGGGTCTACACCAAATGTCCCTGAAAATGTTCTGTAAAATATTGACATTGATGAAAGGGTGATTCCCAATCGTGATAGTTGCACATTGTTGAGAAAAGGATTAAAATTCAATCACATTTTTCGCCCAAAAAAACGAAAGTATTTCGTTTACAAAATACTTATGACGTAGTTTCTGCCCAATCACAGATCTTTATTCAGGTCACATGGGGATCACATGACAAGATCTGCCAGGTACCTCACAAAGTATAATGTCGTTAACAGACAAGACAGTCTTAATATCAAAACAAAAACGATTCAGGTGCTTAATTCATTGTCTGTGAAACTCTTCACGGGATCTGTTATCATTCATAAGAATGACGGAATCTTAACATTTATCTTGTACCAAAGAACTCTTTGAATTGTTTGCTAACAAGAGAGATTTTGTGTGCGCATTTAGATGATCGGAGACGGTGAACTGAACCAATGTGAATTTCCAAGCACGATTCCCTACTGTTACTGTTAGGCCTACTGTTAGTTACCACAACTTGAGAAGTCGAGCGATTTACCCACGTGTTTTAGGATGATCAGAGCAAGAACCAAGGTACAGAAAACAGGTAAGGGCCGAATTAAATTACTGTATAACATAAATCATGAAAACTTGGTTGAATTACCAGTTTCGATGGTCGTAAGACAGTGAAACTGTGCAAACCTAGCCTAGGCCTAAGCACGTTACAACACAGAATTGCCATAGACCTCAGAATCATAGGCCTAGTGTATAATCCCTTTCTAACCGTTTTTATTAAGGCATAACGTTATCCTTACTTATTAGCAAATAAGTGTGTGTATACAAACAGCATCAATGATGATCTTTCGAAGGCAGTCGCAATGCACAATTAAAGTTACTAAATCACGAGCAACTAACAAATAGCCCTTACTAGGCTAGGACTACATTAATTCTGCAAGTACCCAGCACAGTACTAGCCTAGAAACAGGGTGTCACATACATGTGTGATGATTGAAAATGGAATAAGCTAGGCATGAGATTTTAAATTAATGCTCACATTGAGTTACTGTGCTTGTCGAAGAGCTCAATTTTTAATGGGCCATAGTAAAGTAAGTGTTGGGGGGTATTCTAAAACCTGTGATAACATCACGGCAGTGATGCATTGAATTTACCGTCATGGCTCACCATCATGTCACGTCTTGGAATTGGGTCCTGCTGTACTTTTTCAATGTTGTGTATAAATTCTTAACGTTAGGTGCATACTCATGGATCAGTCTAGACTGTAAATTAATCCATGGAACTTTACCTTAAAGTTTGCTGTCACAGGCTCCATCAAACCAATAACTTGACGTCACATCATCAGGGTATAAATTCGCGGCCTAGATGCAAGGATAATATTTTATTTATAAACATAGGTCCCAAAATCCTTTTCTGCACACTGTTAGATTTGCTGTGTCAGCATGCATTCATCTTTAAAAGACATTCTTAACACACACAATACATTTCTCGGTGTATACTGTGTGGATCAAGGTAATAGACGCAAATTTCGGCATGTTTGGAAAACAAAGGCACAAGCTGATTTTCCATTGCCAGTGTGTAAAAAATGTAAATGCATGCAAGTTTTGAAATCATTGTAAGCCAATGTGTTGTCAAAGTTATCATGGTACCATCACTGATTTTGGTCATCATCACAGATTTTAACCTTGGTCACATACGTCACATCACTGAGTCGTCACAGACTTCAGACAATCTCATTTAAATTTGCCACAATAGCTTAGCCATATTTATGTTTTGCTTTCTACTTCATATTTCAGTCTTTTTGAAAGAAGGGCTAGATAGAAAGGCATGATGGATGGCAACTTTCGATGAGAATCCAGCAAGGACTTGTCTGGTAAGTTTTATTTTAAAGTTGGGGCAAAATGACAAATTACCTAGGACTTTGCTTCATTGACCATTTCCATACATGTTATACTTCAAGAAGTGGTGGCAGTGTATACTGTAGCTGAGGGGATGTCTTTTCTTCACTTGATGCTGTTGATAGTATGACTCGGCTTAAATTTTTCACTGCTGTGATGAATAATTCATTTATGAAGGTAAATGTTCAAACTTTGCCAATGATGCTGCAGGAGTCAGGTTTTGAGCAACAAACACCTACCAAAGACTCGCTTTGCATTTGAGCTAGTCAGTTTCAATTTGCAGGGTAGATAGCTAGAGAATTGGCTGAAAATTACCACAACAGTCACATGCAACCTTATCAAAAAAATTTTAGGCTGAAAGGTGCAGTATGTTTCTGGAGGTCATATAACAGACTTCCTAATGTGGGTCAAGGTCAGTTTCAATATGCTCATTTAACTTGGATTCTCGACCATTCAAATTGCCAAGTCAAAAACGTTATATTTAAATTGTGATCTGTCAGTGATTTTTCTTTATTGCAATTTCTTTAGTTGAGTAAATTGCCAATACAGAAATGATCACTGCATTAAATTTGGGTTCATGATTATATGTTGCAATGTGTGGCTGAACGATGTATTAATGTCCAAGAATGATGTCATGGCAAGGCTCCTGGTATCTCAGTGGTCAATGAGATCTTTTAAACAACAGATAATAATAGTCTTTGTTGAAAATCAAAGGGGTAGGGGGCATCTCTGTCTTTAGACCCCTCCAAGGAAAGTTGTAGGTTCTGGCAGTGAAATTACAGTACTGTAACACAGGAGTTTGAATGTTACATTATTCACAACTTGATGTGTACAGAAAGTAAACAAAGAGATACAATGAGGTTCAAGCATTTACTTCAGTTTTATTCTGTTCTTTTATTTCTTTCAGAATCCACAGACACAGGACCAAAGCTGACACAGTCCAAACAACACCTGTTGATTTATGCGGGTTTCATCTGCAATGTCATTTGTCTCCTGCAGTCTGCATCATACATCAAACAGATACAACAACAGTGCGAACTGGAGTATTTGTAGGAAAACTGCAAAAAAAAAAAATCATCAGCGTTTGCAAAAAACTAGTTTGTGTACCCATATTTGCTAGAACTGACTTTTCCAACTGCAAAGACAGGCCTTGATAATGCTGTGATGGGTTAGGTAAATGAAATGAAGACATTCCTGGATGTGATTCTGTGGTAAATTATAAGGAAATTTATCACTGAAATCGCATAGATGCTCTTTGACTTGATGTTTAAAAACTGTAACGTTAATCAGAATTGTAGTGGAAGTGTTTACCAGAGATTTTTATACCGTTACATGTTCCTTTCTTTGCATGTTTTTTTTTTTTTTTTTCTAGCAAAATCAATGAGTTTTTTCACCTCGAAGCCAAGGGATAAGGATTGATATTAGTAAAGGAATTCCAAAAGAAAATGTGGCTTTGCCTTCTACAGGATCAAGAAAAATGAAATGAGGTTTTTAAGCTTACAGTATTGTATTTTCCAACTTTTTTGTGGATAGTATTTTCAAAAACAGTGTATTTTTAGCTCTTAGCTCAACCCACAAAGCAAGAGTAGAACTTGCGTTATACTGTAGAGGGCAAAATGTCTGTCCCACTGAAAATGTCTGTCTCACTTTTCGAAAGGTTTCAGCCTCTGTAATTGCCAGTGGATTTTGGGGGAAAATTTCTGTGCATGTGCCATTTTAGGATGGCAACAGATTTTCTTCCTAGCAACATGATAGACCGAAGAGAATTGGTACTGTTTGGCCATTTTGATAATTTTTCATGGTTTATTAGCCACAGGGCAAGTCTGCAAGGCAAGTTCCCAATCAAGGCATTTTTATGGATATAGGCCTGTTCTAACAGTTGCCTGTGTCCATGAGTTCGCAATAACCGACTTTTAATTTAACACTTTTGTAGAAAGCAATATATAAATGGAATGTATTAATACAGGAGGAGAATTTCAGTATTCCAGAAAACTAATAAACTTTTTCTTGTTAATCATTTGCATTGGTGAACTAGAAATCAAGAGCTGTGGTGCACATTGCTTGACCCCCAGTCACTCACGGAATATTTGTTTATTTATCTGATATGACAAACCAAGTTGCAAGTGTTCCACAGTTGTTGTTGCATCCTCATCCTACATGAATGAATACAGATTCCAGACATTATCATTGTTTCTGTACCTACTGCCCACTCTCCTAAGTGGTGGTGCAAGGATATCAAAAGTGTTTGGGGGGGGGGCAAAAGAGAATGTTTGGAGCATAAAATTTCCATGCAGAAACTGAGCGGGATCTGCGGGACAGGTAAAGTGCCTGTTTCAGGTCCCCTGTGGTGTCCAGGGTGCAAAGGCCTTGGAAGCCAGACCCACAGCCCCCTTAAAATTCTTCACCCCTAAAAACCCTACAAAATACATCTGTGCAAATGTGCCCCCCCCCCCCCCCCCCCCGCCCTTAAATATTTTGCCTCTGGAAAGGTTTTAGCCCACTTTCAATGCCTTGTCTTGTTATGGACCTGTTGGAGGCTTAGGTTTTAGCACATCCCTGGGTGAAAATTGAAATGTCAGGTTAAGTGTATTTAGTTTGGGAGACGATTGGGGCACAAATGTTTTAACACGGGGGAGGGGCATGACTGCCCATGCCTCCGGCACCTCAAATTTTTCTTTCGCGTTGACCGGTCACCTCCATATACAGTATTGATTTAGGGTAGCAATACTGGGTGATGATTCATTTACTTACATGAACATGAATTGTTACACCAACCTGGTGTAAAAAGGAAGCTGGAGTAGAGGGGGTACAAGGTTTAAGTAATTGCTTACATGGGTGGGGTCTAAGGGAAGGGTTTTCCTGTCCACTTTGGAAATATTTGCTTTTGGAAGTGTGCTGGACCTAAGATACATTATGGTACTTCATATATGACACATTGTGAAGCATATATATATTACACATGACAGCGAATGGGGAGGGGGGTCTGCGCCCCTTCCCTGCATGTGCCACTGTTATGTGATATCCAAATAAAACAACCCAGCCTGAGGACTGAAGAATAACCAGGCAAGCCCAACTAGCATCTACTACGTTCAACCCAAGAAGTTTAACCGTTTGTTATTATTCGCTATGGGCCCCTACGGGGTGTGGTGGGGTGGGGTGGGGTCTTGTGATTAAGGTCAAGATGGCTGAGTAAGCAACGTGCCACCAAATACACAACTGAACTTGTCATAGAGATATATGATGGTTTATCTGCATTTAAAACTGTATTATTGTTGTCTATAGATCATTTGGACAGCGCCCTCTATTTCAATTATCCTCTTATATCTTTGCCCCAGATGACATCTGTTTGAAAAAAAGTATGCAAATCCAATGAAGAAGACTATCTTGATCACCCCATATCTGCAAAACCCAATTTTTGAGTCTACTTTGAACACAGGAGAAATTGTTTTGTTTTGTACACAAGTATATGGGAATGAGTCGGCCATTTTGTCTCATTAATCATTAATATGCAACTTTTGAACGTGGGAATCATTCTTTTCACTAAATTTGATCAATTTTCTCCCAATTGGTCACAGTTTTGTCCCCTTGATGTTGCCACGGAAGTCAAGATTTAAAGCCTTTTTTGGACTCTGTCCCATGGTCTATTCTCATTCTGAAACCTGCCTTCCAAGCTTCCAAACTTAACAGTACTCTATAGAGTCACGATATTTCGTGATTTTAAATGTCACCTATAATTCAATCTCACAATGCAATAACTTTATTCTCTACCAACAAATCACATTAATAAAGTCAATTTGTGAGATTGAAGTTACGGTAGGTTGCTGAAGCATCAAAATCTTCAATCAACCATGACCTTATGTCACCAAAAGTTGTGTATAATATTAAAGATTTTGGAGTTTCAATATGTTGTTTGTGGGAAGTATTGTTAAGTGTTGCAGTATATGTGTAATAGTTGCATTGGTTCCTGAGAATCCTCTGGTACAGGCAAAGGTATTATGGCTGTTCAAACCGGGTAATATGTAATGTTGCTTCCTGGTACATATTTCAAAAAAAAAAAGAACATTGAATAGTTTTACAGGAACAAATGTTAATTGTCACAATGGACTCGAGGAGGTACTGTACTATATAACAGTATAAGATGTTTTATGCAGATATCAAAGAGAGAAGTAAGATAACACATGCAGTGTTTCTGGCAGAAGGGAAAAGGGGGATATGTCTCCCTCCACCCCCCCTCCCCCAGTACAGTATCTTGGTTTGTTTTTTAAAAGGCAGATACTTTTTCTGCAATGTTTAAACTTAAACAAATAAACGGCCTTTAAAACCCCTCAAATTGTACCTTTTAGGGGTCTTAGAGCAAGCTTTTGTGCCCCTAAATTCACATCGCTGACATAAACTTACCCCTTGCTACATCTTAATTGCATATTACCCGCGCTCCGCGTGCTACTCGGAAAAGTTCTAGCACCGCGCCCTCACTTTGCCCCGCACAACTAGACGATCGTCCTCATTACCCTTCCGCGCTAGTCTTTGCTACCTCGGAGGTTATTGTGAGGCCGGATTTTGTCAGCTTTCTGCACTTCTTCCGTCCAGGAATTCAGCTAAGTGTTCGTATTGTTGGCTTGTTCCTCCAAGGTCTAGTGACCTTTGCCCCAGTATTTTAAGCATTTATTGCTTTCTTTATTCCTGAGCTAGGCTTGTACTGTTGCCTAGTCTGTTAGGAGTTCTTTTTGTTGTTATTATTGTTGTATTGTGGTTTGGTTCTCTTCTCCCCTTGAGTATCCTTCCGCCATGGAGCCGGGTCCACGTTGTGCCTTGTGCTCCCAGTTCAGCCCGGGCAAGGGGTGGGACCCTCATGCTGTCTGCCCCGCGTGTCGCACGTGCACTCAGCGCAGCCCTTGCGAGCGGTGTATGGGGTTCTTGATGGACCAGTGGCAGGAAATTGACTCCTGGCTGCAGGCCCGTCGGGAGAAGCTCCAGTCCCGGCTGGATGCCCTCCCTGACCCCCTTGGCCCCCGTCCCTCTGGCCTTCCCCCACCCACGGAGAAAGACCAGGGGAACAAGGGCAAGGCGCCCGCGAGGTGCCGGAAGGTCCCATCCCCAGGGCGGAAGGAGGCAGATAAGGGCCAGGAGAAGAGTGTGTTTAAGATAAGGAAAAAGAAGGTTGAGAGTGGTGGTGCTAAGAAGGGTGGACGCCCGGGTGCCAGAGCCATCGGTTCCACCACCTCGGGTGATCCGGGGGTCATGCCATCCGCAATCCCGGAAGGCAGTGCCCCCACAGGATCCCCAGACCGGCGCTCTCCGGTAACTGGGGATCCACTGAACTCAGGGGCTGCGGCTCCTAGACCAGGTTCTCAGGCCCCTCAGGGCCAGGGGCCTGGTTCTGAGTTAAACCCTTCTGCCCCGACTCCGTCTGGTTCCATGGATCCCTCCGGAGACCTGGGACCAGTGGAGCCACATGGGGTCACGGGTCCCCGTGCTGCCTACTCGGAGGCAGCGGGGGAGGATCGCCCATATCTCACCTGGGCCTCGGCCCTGGGGGAGGGAGGCGATCAGGGAGCCACAGCTCCTGACCCCGTGACTCAGGACTCCCAGTCCTCTCGGGCCCGCTCGCTGTCCCAAGAGGGGAGCTCCCGCCGTCACCATCGGCGGGAGTCCTCCGGTAGCCGGGACTCGCGTAGGGCCTCACGGGACCATCGGTCCCGGAGTCCCTCGCGTCACTCCAGGCGCCGGAGGCGGAGCGCGTCCAAGTCTTCGGACTCGGTCTCAGACTCTGACACTGGGTACCGTGGGGGCCGGTTAGACCGGCCCCGTCAGAGTAGTCCTGGGGGACTACCGGATCCCTCAGACCCGGCGTGGCTGTCCAAGCTGGCTAGCCTCCTGGGTCCGTTGGTCGCAAATGAGGTCTCCAAACAGACCGCTCATCTGCGTTCATCCGCCTGTCCCCAATCTTTAGCACCAACAGTGGATCCTCCTCAGACCGAACCCACCCCTCCGCAGGCCTGGACCGCTCCCCCTCCCGACTCCCTGGAGCTCATGGCCTCAGACGAGTTCGAGGAAGAGGGAGAGGTGGAGGCTGAGTCGGAGGAGGCTGAGGCTTTGGTGCCGGACAAGCCAGAGGTCTGTCCCCCCAGAGGGACTGACCTCCCACAAAGCCTGGTTGCCTCGGTCACGGAGATCCTTATCTCCAAGTTGGGGTACCAGCGGCCTGCAGCTGTGGAGCCAGAGGCTTTGGGCTACAGGTTGACTGCCACTAATGAGGCAGCGGAGTCTGGCCCGCCTGACTTTCCAGTCGACCGTTCATGTAGGGAACGGTTCGACCGGTTGGCGGCTAAGCCTACCTGGTCGGCTTTTCCTGCCCAGCAGGACAAGGCGATCAGGGTGGCTGAGGAGGATTGGGGGTCCCTCTTCCACCCGCCCTCAGTTTCAGAGGAAACTCGGAACAAGGTCCGGGTGGCAGAGGGACTTGCCTCCGGGCAATGTTCCGGGAGGCACTCCGCAAAAGGATCGAGGAACACTGGTATCAGGCCGATTTAGCGGCGCAGACCGGTCTTAAGTTCTCCTCGGTCTTTTTGCTCATCGCGGAGGCCCTCTGGAACGCCCACACGCAGATCCCCAGTGACCCGGTGCAGTATTCGGCTGCCGAGGTGGGAAAGCTGGTGCTTCTGCTAGGGCCCCAAGCTAGACTGATCTTTGATCAGTTTGCTAGGGTTGCCTTGAAGGCAGTCAGGGTAAGGCGAGGCAATGTCCTTGACACCTTCCCCTGTCCTTCCACTGAGGCAAGGAGCCGCCTGGAGCAGCTGCCAGTGGCCAGCCCTGACCTCTTCTCAAACCAGTTCCTTGACCGGTTCGTACAAGAGGTCAAGAGGCACGAGGAGACGGCCTCAGCCTTCTTCAAGCCACCGGCTAGACCTGCCCCGACCCAACCGGCCCGTCCCACACCCAAAGGGAAGCCAAAGTCTTCTGCCAAGTCCAAGGCTAAGAAGGCTGCCCCAAAGGCTACCACATGGCATGGGGGCTCTGCCTGGAGAGGTAATTCTTCAGGCAGAGCCAGGGGTGGCAGGGGCAGTCAGGCGTCCAGGGGCAGGGGCAGGGGGACTGGGCCGGCGAGTAGGCCCGCCTACAACCCCCAGCCAGTCCAGTTCCCCCCACCTCAGCCCTAGGGGTGCCCACCCTACCGTGGTCCCAGCGGTAGGGGGGAGGTTAAGCCTCTTCGCCAGCCTCTGGGAGGCGTTCTGCCCGGATCGGTGGGTGGTAGGGGTCGTTACCTTCGGGTACCAGCTAGAGTTCAAGGCCCCACCCCCCACAGGGGGTGGGGGTCGAGCCACTCCAACCCCCACCGATCCAGCACTTCGTCAGGTTCTAGAGGAAGAAATGCGCGGCCTGCTAAACAAGGGCGCTGTAGCAAGGACGACCGGAGAGGAGGGCCCCCTCTTCCTCTCGTTCTTCTTCCTGGCCCCGAAGAAGAACGGCTCCTGGAGGCCAATCCTCAACCTGAGGCTGTTGAATGCCGCCTACATCCGGCCGCGGAGGTTCCGCATGGAGACCCTTGCGGTGATTATCCCGGCTCTGTGTGTCGCAATGTGGGCGGCGACCCTCGACCTCAAGGATGCGTATCTTCACTTCCCAATCGCCCCGGCGTCGCAGAGATTCCTCGCCTACGAGTACAGGGGAGAGTCGTTCAAGTTCACGGCACTCCCCTTTGGCCTCTCAACATACCCTTGGGTTTTCACCAGGGTGGCAGGAGCAGTAGTTGCTGAGCTTCGGCGACGCAGTATTCTGCTCTACGCCTACCTGGACGACTGGCTCGTCCTGGGAGACTAGGAGGATCAGGCGAGGGCGAAGGTCGGGGAAGTGGTCTCACTCCTGCAACAGTCAGGTTGGGTGATCAATTGGGAGAAATTGCATCCCACCCCAGCAAGGTCGCTCCAGTATCTGGGCGCATGTGTGGACCTGGTAGGAGGTCGGACCTATCCCTCTGCAGAGAGGGTTCAGGCCCTCAGAGACATGGTTACCAGCCTTCTGGGGGCTCCGGTGAGTCCAGCAAAGGCTTGGCTCCGGATCTAGGCCTCCTAGCAAGTCTAGTAGACGTGGTCCCCCTTTGCCGCCTGCACATGAGACCACTGCAGTTCCACCTCCTCTCCCACTTCCGACCGGCGTCCAGAGACCTTCTGGCTCCGGTCCCTCTGGCCGAGCATGTCCAACCCCATCTTCGGTGGTGGACCTGCGACGCCAACCTCCTCGAGGGGGTTTCTTTCGGAACCTTTCGCCCCAGCCTCGCCGTCACTACCAGCGCTTGTTGGGCTGGGGTGCCTTCTGCGAAAGCAGGACCCTCGCAGGGGTGTGGTCAGAGGAGGAGGCCCGGCTCCACATAAACGTGCTGGAGCTCGAGGCAGTGGCAAGGGCCGAAAGGGCCCTCCGGGATCATGTGCAGGGCAAGTTCCTGGCGGTCTTCTCGGAGAACACTACCGTTGTAGCGTACATCAACAGGCAGGGTGGGACTCGTTCGCCCCAGCTCTGAAGGTGTGGTCTCTCCTCCTGTGGTGCCGGAGCCACGACATCTCCCTCAGGGCGTCCCACGTGGCGGGGAGAGACAACACGCTCGCGGATGCCCTGTCCAGAGGCCGGGCGAGTCAGGGGGAGTGGGAGTTGGCGACCAGGTGGGCCACGTGGCTGTTCACACAGTTCCATCGGCCCAACCTAGACCTGTTCGCCACGGCGGAGAACACAAAGCTTCCCACCTTCTGCTCAAGGGTGTTCCAACCTCAGGGGCGTGAGCAGTGGATGCCATGGCAATCCCTTGGGATGGCATGGACGCTTACGCGTTCCTGCCCTTCACGATTATCACAGGGTCCTGCTCAAGATCAGAGCGTCTCCGACCCGGGTGTTGCTGGTGGCCCCATTGTGGCCCAGGCAACCGTGGTTCCCACTCTTCCACCTGCTGGTGGATCACCCAGTGGTGTTTCCCCAGGCCCCAGACCTGGTCTCCCAGGACCGAGGCAGGGTCCTTCACCCACGGGTACAGGATCTGCACTTGACTGCCTGGAGGCTGTCAGGAATTCCCTCCAAGCACAGGGACTTCCTGACAACATTGCCTCTATGACACCCAGAGCAAGGAGACCTTCCACTCACCGAACTTACAATTCTAGATTGGCAAGGTTCGGGGAGTGGTGCCCAAGGAATGAGACTTCTCCATGTTCGGCGTCTCTTGCGCGGGTCTTGGAGTTCTTGATGGTCCTCTTTGACGAGGGCAAGCAGGTCAATACCATCAAGAACTACCGCTCGGCCATTGCCGTGGTCCATCAGGGTTTTTCTGATGGCTCCTCGGTGGGGTCAAGTGCGGCTATCCACCAGCTGCTCAGGGGGATGAGCAATTCCAGACCCGTGGTGCGGCCCCTTGCACCTTCGTGGTCCATCAATGGAGTGCTGCGGGCCCTCGCGGCAGAGCCCTTCGAACCGCTCCACTCAGCCCCCCTTGAGCTTTTGACTCGCAAGACCCTGTTCCTGGTAGTGGTGGCCTCGGCTCGAAGGAGGAGCTGCCTGCAGGCACTCTCTGTCAAGCCGGGCCATATTCGGTTTGAGAGCCACGGAGTCCGTCTTATTCCGGACCCCGGGTTTCTTGCCAAGAACCAGACCTTGGACTTCCTCCAGGGGGATGTGTTCATCCCAGAGATTGGGACAGCATCCTCTATACGGGAGGACAAGAGGTGGTGCCTGGTCAGGGCCCTTAAGTGGTACCTGCACCGGACCAAGGACCTCAGGGCCTCCCAGAGGCTGTTCGTCCTCCCAAGGAGGCCGCACACGGCAGCCTCTAAGGACACCATCTCCCGTTGGCTGTCCGAGGTCATCCAACCGCATACTCATGAACGGGTCCGAGCACATGAGGTCCGAGGCCAGGCGGCATCGAGGGCTCTCTTCGCAGGCGTGCCAATCGAGGATATCCTCAAAGCGGCTGCCAGGAAGACTCCCTCGTCCTTTGTCGCCTGTTACCTATCGGATACTCTGTCGGCAGAGGCGGCATTTGGCTGGGCGGCCTTGGGCGCCCCCCAGGCTCCCCCCACCAACTGCTCGGTGTCACTCTAATGCAATTAATATGTAGCAAGGGGTAAGTATATGTCAGCGATGTGAATCCCCCCCACCTTCCTGGTGGGTGTATTCACGACTATCTACCCTTGCTACATTCCCTCCAGCCCTCCCCCGTGGGGGCCGGGGGCGGTTTTATCTGTATATACTCCTATGTGTACATAACAGATGTAGATATGTAAATACTATTGCTCCTCTTGTGGTTCACAGTGTTCAGTGCCCTCAGACCTCGTGAGGATTCGGTTTGGGTCTTCAGGCGGGGGAAAATTCGGGGCCAAATTTGTCTTCACTTGGCGACGCCTCCTGGCTGCGGTTGGGCGGCCCTGGTTCGGAAGTGCTCCGTGATCCCTCTGGTCTCTTGGTTGCTTCTGGCCGCTCACTCTGGTAAGCGCTCCAGGGTGATGAGGACGATCGTCTAGTTGTGCGGGGCCAAGTGAGGGCGCGGTGCTAGAACTTTTCCGAGTAGCGCGCGGAGCGCAGGTAATATGCAATTAAGATGTAGCAAGGGGTAAGTATAGTCGCTCGTGAATACACCCACCAGGAAGGTGGGGGGAACCCATTTGTAACTTTAGCCTATAACAGAATCAATTTGGACCTGTATTCCTTTTTCCCATAATGCATTGTGTGTATTAAATCTGCTATTTGATCTTTAATTGGCTGCATACTTTACCTATGCTAAATCAAGCACCATGTAACTGTTACAAAATTTTGTCTGGTCTGACCCAGCCATTGTGTTTTGAGGGAGGATTTCACTTACAGTACAGAACCACTGAGTTTCTAAACACGATGACAATCTTCAATGAGACTATAAAAAAAGATATGGGGTAACACATTGCACAAAGAGTGGTGTGAAAGGCAGTAGGAAGATTAGTTCTGTTGGAAACAGCTTTTGCTTAGGAGACTGATCTCCTTTTAGCTGGATAATTGCTTGAGTTTATAATTTCAATATGCTTACAATGATTATACAGTGTATTTATCACTATTAGTATCACTGTCAAATTTGTTGTTTTAAGTATTTGATAACCATTTCAATTTTTGAGCATAAAATGTGCAGAATCAGGATATCATAAATGTACATCCCCCTTTTACTTACATCTTATGTATGTAATCCCCACTTGCAGTACCCACAACTAACCCTGGTAAGCTAAAAGCATAAAAAATGAGGGCGCCCTTGCTTCCCACAACAAGGCGCAAGGACACCCTTGACCTTCCTCTTCTCACCTGCCAACAGACCAGACAACACACAGCTTGTTTATACCTTGTATTTGATCTCTGCTATTAATATTTGAGTGATCACACTATAGTAGCAAAGACATACCTGTACTTATTATGAAAGAATATGGGCAAGTACACAGTAAACCAACACAAAATCATCATATATGTATATTTTGTTTTTTTAAGTGGTTCCATATGTTTTATTTAGTTCGGGGAAATGGCTATTTTCCAGAAATTTTATTATGTATATGCGTTGTGACATTTTCAGAGGATAATATGTAGCAATACTTTCAAACTATTTCATTGGGGGCACTCTTTGATCAATATTAAGCTCGGGAGACCATAAATTAATTGTAAGTGTATGTCAATGTTACACCCGTTATGAAATTTTGTTCTCCCATTATAAAAAATACTGATACACTGGAAGAATGAAAAAAAGTTAACCATATATGTTCCTTGCTTTATATACCTAGAGGTTTACATGCCTCTTATAATTGATAATAAACAAGGTAACACCAATTAATGATGTTTTCAGGGTAATTTATAATTGTTTGACATACCCATGAATGACATACACATGAATGACATAAATGTAAGTCAAATATTTTCAAATGTGCTCCATGAGTGCAAGGCTCATCATATTTTGATATTACCTTTTTTAGTATCAACCATCATCACATCACAACCTAAGTCATTGGAAAGGGCCATGTACATGGTAAACTTTTTCAGTTTCAGCATTTTTCTTATAACGGGCAAACACAATTTCATAACAGGTGTACCATTGACATACATTTATAATTTACGGTCTCATGAGCTTCACATTGACCATAAGGTGAGTTCGTCTGGTTTGTTATGAAGTACTGCTACATATCATCCTAAGAAAATACCAAAAACTGTCAACATGTTGGATTTTCTGAAAAAAAGCCATTTGTACGGTGTATGTCAATCATGTTACACGTTATTTTTCTTGATGTATGTCAATGTTCTCCCGTAAATACGTTTTCCATAGAATCCCTGTAGATATTTTTTCCAATACTCTGGTAGCAAGCTGAAAATTTTTAGGCTATGTCTATGCATTGAAAGATTAGCCTTGAACATAATAAAACACATGGAATAACATAGAATGGAAATTAACCCTTATGTGATGCTACCATGTTGGTTAACCATGTAATTGCCCATATATGTCATGATGTGGGAAGTTTCATAACCTATTATGCTCTTACTTATCTTGCCTGTAACAACCATAGCTGGGACAGAGAAGGGACCTGGTCCTAAAGTCTGAGACGTGGCCGTCTGAAGCCTTTAAGGAAAAGATCAAAGGCATTCCATTCCGCTCATGTCAGGACTAGGGTTGGGCGTATACTGCTATTCATGCGAATACCGCTTTTGGTGGCATGTGTAACTAAAATACGGAAGATGTTTGTGAGTAACTAATACCGGTTCTTGAAAAAATTAACTTGACTCAAAAAAATTACTGGTATCATTTTGATCCCCAGCAAAAATAACTGTGTTAGGATGTGTGATGAGTGAAACATTTTAAACAAACATCAATACCCAGGCCAAAACTGAAATAAAATTGATGTTCCTTCTTTCTTTCAAAATATCACAGCAGCCCCTACAGCATGTCAGTCCACACAATGTTATACAGTATGCACTGTTTAATAGTGTACGCATGGGCCACAGACCAGGGATTCTTTATCGACTTGGAAAACAGACAACATGTAATACATGGGATCGTTTTGTAAAATCTCCATGACTTTTTATGTCCCATAAAATTATAAAGCATAATAACATTTACATAACATAACATAACATAACATTTTGGTACATCTTCCTTCTCTGCCTGATTAACTCTCATCGCTTCAGGGAGGAAATGAAGCTAATTTACAAACACTTGTTAAAATACACAAAAGTTTGTAGCATTCGGGTTCAGCTAACAGGCCAGTCAGGCATGTGTTAATTGCTTCTAATGCAATGTGTACACAGTGAAAGCATAGCTCATTTGAGGGCACAGATCAACTATCAAACTCAGATATCAGTTATACCCCATACAGCCTTTGATCTGCTGGGGTGTCTATGTTGCTTTTTCAAGAAGCAACATCACGGTATGAGGGTCACATTTTAAAGATCATACAATGTAGCGTGATAACTTCCAAAGCAACTTCCCAATTTTGGGGAACTTTGCAGTTCTGCTGTGCTGTTGACTGTATTGTTCACATGAACATAATTATGTACAGTATGTGTTTACTGCTCTCTCTGTGACGAGCTAGTCTTTGCAGGGAGTTGCTCTTTGTTCCTAAATACACACACTGACATAGTAGAGTCGTTTATACAATGAAACGTTCATGACAGAGACATTTCTTTTGGTAGCAATGTAAGTTTGGATGCCGAAGCATCATGCACAATAAACATCCTGCTGACACAGTAACACATTGATGTTGTACATGAATTGCTATTCAATCTGGTGTGTACAGTATAAGATATCTGAAGTTTTCCCAGAATCATGAAAACAAAGTTTTGAATGTTGTACATACTGTATAAGCCATTGCATGAACATGTTTCTGGGCGGGACTCATTCTAGCTAGTTGTACATTTTTAAATAGTTTAGGAGAAGGAATTGATCGCAGTAGAACTGGATGCATCCTGAAATTGAAGATGATGAAATGGACCCAGCAGGGGGAATTTTGAAAGGGATTTGTTTCCTGCAAGAAACAAAAAACCTGCAGCCTGGATATATTTTAGTTAATGTAAAAGTTGAGATGTAGAAAGGCAAAGTAGAGTTTTTTTGCACAGCAAAATGTAATCATACACCCAGTTGCATTAATGTACAGGATTATGCAGGTGTGTGGCCATGCGCTGTTTTGGTTCCTTCTTGCCCTACTTTCCTGCCCAACTTGAGAACCAGTACTGTCCACAATACCGGTTCTGTGTACTTTGCAGTACCTGTTCCATATTTCCCGGTACTGTCATACCCTAGCCAGGACCTATTCAATGTCTAGTGTAGGTTAGGTAAGTGGGGCTAGTACTGTAGGTTTACAAAACAAGGAAGGTTATCACTAAAAGATGTTTTCTCCTTCCTGTTGTATCATTTAAAACTTACTACAAATGCAGTTTGACTACCACAGGATTACCATTGACCATACAGTAAGTACTGAGATTCTGTAACATAGCTCTTCTTGTTTAGTATTCCCCCCTCTCCTCCCCTTCCCCCTCATCTCCATTGGTATCATCTTGTTCTACATACCAATTGATAAAGACATCACATATGAAGGAAAAGCGCCCTCTAATGGAGGTTTCTGCCTATGATTGCAACCATCACTATCACATGTATGCAGACAGCAAATTTTGCGGACTAGTCACAGATATTACGCATTGATCCACTACACATTTGTTGAGAATTGAACTGGTACATGCAGTTTTCTTCTTTGTTTGCCTTCAAAATGAAGTCATGCAGTGTCCAAGCCTAAGGTCTTTTCCCTCGTGAAGGCCTTTTGTTTTTGTTAAGTGGCTCACCCTTGGGTGATATTAATCTGTTCAGTGGACAGCATTTCAAATTTTCATATTGATATGAAGGGATTCAGGTTGAAGTGAAGCTGTCATGGCAAGATGATATCAACAGTGTCCAGATCAAGAATCCTTCAATGGATCTTAAAATAACAAGTGTTACTTCCTTCCTCTAGGTACCATCATCCCAATCTGTTCAAAGTGATACTTCAAAATTTATGTCATCTTCAAAGCAGTTAAGTCATTGGATCAAGAGACTATTACTGCACATTAAAAAAGGAACCAATGCTTTATGTGATGTGCAGAAAAATCCTTGAAAAGCTTGCTACAAAGTGACCAACTCTGGATAGGCTCAATGGGGCAGCTCTTAAGTTCTTCTGTGACCATTGAAGGTCATTTTGCTCTTATGAAGTGTTTCCTATATTTGGAGGTTCCATTTTTGGGGTTCTTAAAATTTTTTCCTTACAGGTAGTACCATGTTAGGTTACTTTAAGTTTACAACCCTTCTTGGCAGGTCATACATCAGAACAACTGGAACAGACATTTTTGGCAATTCCCCATACATCATTGTCCATGTTATATTTTAGCCCCCCCCCCCCCCTCATCCATGTTATATTTTAGTCCCCACCCACTCAAAAAAAAAAAAATACTGTCATTGGTTCATTTCAGTAGTCATGAAAAGTGAGCCAGCCAATGGATGAGGCATTTTGTTTGTAGAAAACTACATTTAAAAGAGTAAAAGGGATTTTTTTTTGTACAATAGTTTCTTTGAAATAGTAATAATGGTCTATCTCTATTGTATTAACAGGGCATTACAACAGAGCGTAAGCCAGCAGATGATCTACGTTTCCTCATTTGCAGTGTCTGTTTAGGTGAAGTCAGGTAAATTAAATCCCATTTTCACAATATTAAAACATTGAATATACATGTAACGATTTTACCCTTGAATTTATGCTGATTTTCATTTAATACCAGGGCTGATAAAAATATCTGGTTCATTGCAAGCAAGTCAAATATCTCACAAAGTTTACATGGCTCCAACTGTCCAAATTGCCCTCCCAATACATATTGTGAGCTTGACCTCGGCATTTTCAATTTGGCATGCTGGATGGAAGTGATCATAGTCAGTGTGTGTGTGCTACCAATATGCCCACACTGCAGCACCGTATACAGTAGTACTTAACAATTGTTGTAAAATGGATGGAAAAATAGCAAAACGAGCAAACTCCGTGACGTCGCTGCATAACCTCTATACCAAAATTCTTCTGCAGCTGCTAGAGACTAATTCTTCCCACTTACGACTTTAACTGTCCTCACTTATGGCTAAAATGCATAGCTTAGCTAGAGGTGGGCAAGTCCTTATTTCAGTTGGAAAATTTTGCAGCTTTTTACAAAAAAAAATTTTTGGCTAAACATTTTAGTCTCTTGAGTTCAGTATCATGAAATAATTTAGCATTCAAAAACACAACTCTCCAGAATAGGTCACTCTGTCAACTCTTCCCATCAAAAGAAAAAAGCAAATAGAAAAACAAGGATACTTTCAGATTTTGTTTTAATTCAAAATCTTAGAATCAGAAAATCCTCATTGTCAATGGAACTTTAGGTTACAGCGCATGCTGTGTGCATCTGGATCACGGAGCCGTTTTTTGGATGGAGATAGTCCCACTGGAATTTTAATTTATGATGTACTATTAAGATAAGCTAGCCTCATAGCGCTGTATGCTCAAAGATATTTTTTTTTTCTCTTAATTGGCAACTTGAACACAATATCTTTCATTGGGCAACATGATTCAAGTCAACTCGTTTGTAAACAAGTGGCTCTGGTAGAACAGTTATTTGACGTGTAGGTTTGTATTGCCAACATTTTCATGATACCGGTACAAACAATATAACTCAAAAGGGCAGTTAAATAGAAATGAATCAGTACTAAAGCTCGCACCCCATACAGAGATTACATGCAAATGATGAAAAGGGACAGAAGCTATTAAATTCTTTCAATTCTAAAAAGTTTCCTCAAGTTTTCTGAAAAGACAAAATGTAAATCTATTTTTACAATGCTGACAGTAAGTCATGCTGTTTGTGGTATCACTCCTGACACAAAGAGACCTCAGGAAGAAAGTTCATATATTTCACCCAGGCTGACACTGGCAATGCCATGATATGACAATGGATAAATTCATCATAGTTCTACAAAAGACCTCTTCACATTAATGTACCTTCTAATTCAGCTTCATAGTTCTGATAGAAGACTTGGAGGAGTTTAAGTGAAAGATATAAAACCTATATAAACCTATATTCTGTCACCCAAACTGGAAGTAATGTAGTAGACTGTCCTGTTTCATTACTGGCTCTTGAAGGTCATTATGACAATATTTTTCTCCTCAAATTTGCAATTTTACCAGGACAAACTGAGAAATTTGAGGAAAATTGAAACTTCTGCCGCTTAAAACAAGTTTAGGTCGACTGCTCTTGCCCTTTAAATGAGCAAACCTCACATACTTCAAAGAGAATTTTGGCATGTTACAGTATCCATCGAAATAACAGCTCTCTGGATATGCCATGAAAAAGATATCACTGGTGACATACCAATCAGAACAGTGCTGTTAGTTGAATTAATGTCAATCACAGTCCAGTCGTCAATCATGTAAGGAACTATGGGATATTTCAAAATTCACACCATGGTATTTCACAAGACAAAAACTATTAAACTTAACAACCATTGCAAATTGGGAGCAGTAAGTTATAAATTCCTTCAAGAGTTTTTGTTCTAGAAGGCATATGAAAGTTAATTTAAGCATTGGTAAGAATCGGGCTTGGGGCGATTACATCTCGATGTAATCGATTACGATTGCGATTACCCCATATATTACAGTTGCGATTAAGATTATGATTACAGCTGAAATTGAAAGTAATTGATTACGATTGCGATTACATTGCAATGTAATCATGACTGCAATCATGATTACATTTTCTTTCCACATAAACAACGTAGAAGGCAAAACAATCCAGTGCCCACAACTGTAAAAAAGGCCATGGACATTGCTCCAGATAAGCCCGGACAGAACCAAGTCCTCCCAAAGTAGAGATTATTGAACCCATGCACTTCTCACTCATTTTAAGCTGGAACATCCAAGAAAGAGGGACAATTAAATTTTGTCATTCCAACAGAAGAACCAAGCACTGAAAAAAATTATTTAGTAACTTTACTGCTTTGTTCAATTCAACTTCAGTGTAATCAGAAATGAAACCACGATTGCAATTACTTTGCCATTGTAATTGATTATGATTGCAATTACTTTGCCATTTTCACAAAAGTAATCCATTGCGATTACAACTAGTTCAGAATGTGTAATCAATTGCAATGGATTATGATTACTGATTACGATTACCCCAAGCCTGGTTAGAATTACACAGTCTTAACAGAGTTAGTATGGTAAGAGGCACGTTCTACTTGCAGTAATGTCTTTGTGAGACCCCTGCAGACCAGTTACCATGAGTCATTACATCTTTTGTTTTATCAGATGATTTCTTTTTATCATGTTTACTGAGAATCTCTCAGACAAGATATTTTTCAAGTGTTTGTAGCATTCACCTTGGCACTGCTTCATCAGAACTACAACCTTTTTTATATCTATCAATATCATTTGGCGACAGTTTCAAACATTTTCCTGACCCTCTAAAATAGCTCTCGGATTGTCATGTTGGATGTGACAGGATGAAGTTTACCCACAAGGGATGGAGAGTGTTTAATGGCAGTGTCAAGTAAAACTGTCAGTCAAAAATGTTGGAAGATAAAAAATGGCAAAATTCCAAGATGAGTGTTAACAAAGAGCAACATACTCAGAAGCCGAAAACAAGCGAGGAGTATAAACATAGTTTCAGAAAAAGTTACTTGGGGGACTTTTTCCTTTTGAAAAATTAAATGGGAAGTACCCACATAAGCTAAAGATGCAAAACTCTGTTCCCAGATGAAGCGTTTGGTTAAATATTTGAAATGTATTTACTATTTTCCATATGTTTTGTCACAAAATTTAACAAAAGTATTATATCCCAGTTTAGCATATATATTGTGCATATATTTCTATCTGTGGGTGAAGGCCAAAAACATTTGCAAAAAGACCTGTAGGGCAAATTTACCCATAGGGCGAAAAAACAGTTTCCCCTTAACATTTTGACACATTTCCAATGGAAATACATAACTGTATGGCAAGTTCTCATATATGCTGTATACAAAGTACATGTATACCAGCTTATACGTAAACATATCCATTAACATGAATGTATGAGGAGCCATTGAAATAATGTGTATGTATATCATAAAATGCTAAGAGAAATATATTCTTTTATAAATTTAATATTGTTACACTTTCACCTTTTTTTTCACCTTGCATTTTACCATGCAGTAACATATTACCATTAAAACTGTGTGAAAATGTTAAGGGAAAGGCTTTTTCCACCTAATGACCAAAAATGTCCCCTATTCCACAGTTAGGTATTTATATGATGGACATTAGAAGAACTCAAAAGACTGTTATCTAATCTACTTGACCATTTGATATCGAGTAGTTTTCTCTACATTACAACATTCGGTCTCCAATGGCCTGAAAAATAAGTTTCCAAAATATTGATATTTTCAAAGGAAAAGTTCAGTTAAAAAGATGACATCGTCTTTATGCAGTTATGTGAATATCTGACTCGGATCTTGTGTAGTCTTTCTTTGTTCCTTTAATTGATTCTTTGCCGAAGGCAGGCAAGGAATCTATGCAATGGTGATGTCATGTGTGTGTGTGTGTGTGTGTGTATGTGATGCTTTGGCTTGTAAACATGATATCTCAAGAAGGGTAAGTGTGACTTACCTCATATTTGTTGTGTGGGTTGGTCATATTGAGTAGATGATCCTTATTGTTTTTGGTGGAGATCAAAGGTTATTTGGGGTCATGAGAGGTCAAAAGGTCAAAACCTTGTAAACACAATATCTCGAGAGTGGTACCTGTGGCTATGCTCCTATTTGGTGTGTGGGTTGGTCATATTGAATAGATGATCCCTACCGATGTTCTTGGAGGTCAAAGGTCATTCGGTGTCACAAGAGGTGAAAAGGTAAATTCCTTAAAAACTGCTTGTAAACCCAATATCTCCAGAAAGGTAAGAGTGATGTTTCTCATATTTGGTGTGTGGGTTGGCCATATTGTGTAGATGACCTCTTTTGTTTTTGATGGAGGTCAAAGGTCATTTGGGGTCACGAGAGGTAAAAAGCTTAAAACCTTGTAAACACAATATCTTGAGAACGGTACATGTTACTTTGTTCATATGTGGTGTGTGGGTTGGCCATATTGAGTAGGTGATCCCTGTTGTTTTTTGGTGGAGGTCAAAGGTCATTTGGGTTCATGTGAGGTCAAAAAGCCAAAACCTTTATAACACGATGTCTCAAGAACAATATATGTGACAAAGCTCACATGTGGTGTGTAAGTTGATTGTATTGAGAAGATGATCCCATTCAATTTTCCTAAAGGTCAAAGGTCATTTGGAGTCAGCATGGTCAAAGCCTGACAAGTTTCCCTGCACAGTTTTACAAGAAAGGTCACTTGTAGGGTCCTGTAACTTGCCATGTAGATGGTGCATAGTCAGTAAATGGTCCCAGAAGGTTTTGGTGGAGGTCGAATGTCATTTGGGTTCACAACAAGCAAGGGGGATATCAATGTAGGAAGATTGGATGCCTTGTATGTGTACTTTGTGGGCACATCATGGAGCCCTGTCAATTAAAAAATATTACAAAGCAATGACAATGTGAAAAAAGGCCTTTCATTTCAGCAGCAAGGAATCACTAAACTTTTTGGCTTTCTGGCTATAATTTGTGAAAAGTTCATGTCACTTTGCTGTCCATAAAGTACCCGCAGAGAATTTTGTTGGCAGAGGTCTTTTCTTCTTCATTCTCAGTGAAGACACAGATGAGATTATTGAGTGTGATAACTGTGGAATAGCTGTTCATGAAGGTAAGTATTCTTAAGTGGTAGGGGACGAAGATTGGAGATTTCATTGAATGAAATAATTAATAACCCCCATTTTATTAACCTGTGTTACTGAAAATGAAAGAGAGTGTTATCCTTTGGATATATGAAATGCCTTTGGGTCAGAAAATGAGGTATGTTTATTATTTGAGATTAGTAAGAGAATGATTGAGTGCTCAGTAAATTGAAAATAATTAACACTTTTTCCTATGTATATCCTGTTACCCTACTTTCCTGCAGTAATACTTTGGCAAGTTGTCAGCGTAATGGGATGGGCATCTTAGCAAGTACTTTCACCTGTGTTACTGTGAAAATTAATACTTGTCAATAGAAAAGATGACCATGATGGATAACTTCCCATATGGCTGTTGCTTTATGATGTTATACAGTATGTCCATAAATGTGCAGGGAGCATTGGACTTTTGTATTTAAATTACTTTGTCATATCAGGCTTTACCAACTCAGCAATGAAGATTAAGTCTGGTATCTTTTCATTTGAAGTAGACCCCATGTTTGGTCTAGCTGTAGAGCGAAAGGTCCGGGTTCGATTCCCAGGTCAAGGCATACCAAAGAATCTAAAAATGGAACTTTCTGCCCTTGTGGGTGATGCTCCCCATAAGCAATGAAGTAGAGAAAACAAGCAAGAGAGCCACAAGAGGACAAAAGACCATGACTGGCTCGACTTGAACCAGTAGGTTGGAAACTGGGCTGTATATCTCCCATATAACAAACTAACATAACCAACTTTTCATTTGAATTGTAATCTGTGATGGTAAAATCGTTGCATTAAAAAACATGCCTTATTGTGACTTGGTTAAGGATGGAATTTGCAGCCTCTTAGTGCATATTACTGTTTATGCTTCAAAAGGTACCTTGCCTTCATCCATATGCTATGGACAGGTTAAGTGGTGTACATTATGGCGATGACCCATGATGTTAGGTTTTCAGAGTATAGCTAGTTTCACATACAGGGGATACGATCGTGACTCTTCAGGGGAACAGGAGAAGTCACCAACTTGGCTGAAATAGTCTCATTGCATTTGCTTTAAAGGGCAGGAGCAGTCATCCCAAATTGAAGAAGTGTAGTAGGCTGTCCAGTTTCATGATTGACTGTTGGGAGTCATGTGACAATGTTTTTTTCTCTTCAAATGGGAAATTTACCAGAAACAACTGCTTGGTTTACCTTGAATATGCAATAGTTAAGTCATAAAATGTAATTAAAGATACTTTGAAGAGAAATAAGATGAAAATTGAGTTATTTGGCTTTTTCTTCATAATAAGTTTGGGGGACTGCTCTTTACCTTTAAGCTGATTATGTTGCAGTTAAAGAGATTTTACTGACATTTAATTAATCATCAGCTCTCTATTGTGAGATACAACCAGTCATGGCCAATATGCCAGTATGGTAATTCTTTTTGGTGGCTGTGCACATGCCCACACCATCCAAGTCACAGGCATAAGCAAACCAATCCTGCACCTACCTCAACTTTTCCTAAATTTGAGTTTACATGAAAATGTGGTGAAATGGTTCTTTCTTAATCCATGTGGTTTTGTGCAGTGGATTGTGTCTAAATTGTCTTTTTGGTGTAAAAAATATGCATTTTAATCTGCCGTAAAGTAGCACTGAGACGTCAATTTTCATTCGACTTGGCTAGACACTAAGATATTGTTTTATGCCAGTACAGACACAAACAAGGGAATGCTGTATGCTACATGCTGAGCTCAGTTTGTATGTCCCATGATGTGCCCACCATTCCATGGGGCAACGAATTACCAAACTTGCATGTCGGAGTAAGCAAAATAGTCATTGAAGGTCCCTTCTTTACATGATCACAAGTTGCTCCATGAAATCATCTCACAGTTGTACATTCTGCACATGGACAAACATTTTGTTATGTGGTCTGCTCTCTAAACAAATTTGAGCACTGTTTAACAGATATAAAGGTGTTTAACCTTTGGTCACATGTTCTATTTGCCAACAACTGTATGAAAATAGTAAGAAGATTCGTTTGGTGATATTCATGGACTAAAGTATGAGTGAGTATTCATTCATGTAAATCACAACAAGTGATGATACTATTCTCCTGTAATTTTATGATATAAATTGGCACCACTCATGTTATAGACTGAAAAAACTCGATGGGGAAACTTTTGTCTCCTTATTATTGGTTCCTTGTGGTAGCAAAGGAACCTATGTAGTCAGGTTGGCGTGTGTGTGTGTGTGTGACACTTGCTTTGGTACGCTCTAACTCAACAAGGGAAGGTTGGATGGAACTTGGATTTGGTACATAGATTCGTCATAGGGAGAAGGTGTGCCCTATCGTTTTTGGTGGAGGTCAAAGGTCATTTGGGGTCGCCAGAGGTCAAAAACTAAAAACCTTCTCAACACGATATCCCTAGATAGGAAACTCGGATAAATGTCATACTTGGTGTGTGGATGTGTTATGGTATAAGGATGAAATTGGATATGTTTGGTGAAGGTCAGGGGGTCATCTGGGGTCACCAGGGGTCATACACTGAAAAAAGTTTTAACACAGTATTTTAAGGTAGAAAGGACATATATCAAATCAATCTGTGTTTGGTTAAGGTCAAAGGTCATCAAGGTCACTGGAGGTCAACCTCTGGATATTATTTAGAAAATCTTGTAAGCTAGATAAAGATAGGTTCAATAGATTTTTTATCTCACCTGGTTTTGCATGCTTATACACCCAAACACCTTAGAAATTTGGCTTTTGCGTTTGTTCAGTAATGATTCCTTTGGGTTGTACACATATTTTGGATAATTCAAAGTTTTAAGAGGGCAATAACTGAAATCTGTAGATTTCACTGAACACAGGTCACTCTGCATTAAACTGGCCTCTCTGCCAGTGGAAGCAATGCATGGATTATACAGTATGTCTCTTTAATACTGCTGTGCTCTATGGGTGTAACCTAATCCTCATTCTATTATTACACCCCATTAATCACTTGCTTTCTGCCTAACTGCTGAATAAACACTGTTTTCTGTGTAGAGGTAGCAAACAGGACAAATGGTAGATTGTTTTAAAGTAATAGCAAGTTTTATTTGAGAGCAGGTAAAAATAAATTGTGAGAGAAATGCAAGGGGTGTTTTTCTCTCTCTGACCACATTGTGTATTGTTTATTGATGATAATATCAAGTTTGATTACAAGCATAAATACATATGGAAATGAGGAAATATTTTTGAAGGATCACCAAGCATTACAAAAGTTGAAGGTTAGTAAGGCCACAAAAATTTGATCTTTGACATCATGTAATATAAGTAATAAAATATCCCTTGTGAAAATGTTACAAACATTGAGTATAAGCTTTTGCTTAGCTCTTTTTCAGAGACTGGCTGTATATTCTTATAATATCCAGCAAGGAACCACAGTGCCCATTGGGCTCTTGTTATTTGTTAATTGTCAAAGATATATACAGTGCATTTTAAGAATTGCAGACTGACTGCATGGTCAAGTGGTTATAGCATTTGACTTGCAGTCAGGAGGTTGGGAGTTCCAGTCCTGGCCTGGTCAAACCAAAGACTTTAAAAAAGGAACCTACTGCCATTGTGATTGGTGCTCGGCATAAACAATGGAGTGGGGAAAACAAGCTAGCTATCCACAACTGAAAAAAAGGCTGTGACTGGCTGGCTTGACTTGAACCAACTGGTTGGAAACTTAGCCGAAAAAATTCTGACTAAAAAACTAACTTCAAAATTTGCAGATACTGTATGCATTTTTGATTCCTTGCCGAAGGCAGGCAAGGAATCTATGCGATGGTGATGTCGTGTGTATGTGTGTGTGGGTGTGTGTGTGTGTATGTGACGCTTTGGCTTGTAAACACGATATCTCAAGAAGGGTAAGTGTAACTAACCTCATATTTCATGTGTGGGTTGGTCATATTGAGTAGATGATCCCTATTGTTTTTGGTGGAGATCAAAGGTCATTTGGGGTCACGAGAGGTCAAAAGGTCAAAACCTTGTAAACACAATAACTCAAGAACGGTACATGTGGCTATGCTCATATTTGGTGTGTGTGGGTTGGTCATACTGAGTAGATGATCCCTATTGATTTTCGTGGAGGTCAAAGGTCATTTGGGGTCATGAGAGGTCAAAAGGTAAATTCCTTAGAAATTGCTTGTAAACACGGTATCTCAAGGAGAGTAAGTGTGACTAATCTCATATTTGGTGTGTGCATTGGCCATATTGATTAGATGATCCCTATTGTTTTTGGTGGAGATCAAAGGTCATTTGGGGTCACGAGAGGTCAAAAGGTCAAAATCTTGTAAACACAATATCTCCAGAACGGTACATGTGGCTGTGCTCATATTTAGTGTGTGGGTTGGTCATACTAAGTAGATGATCCCTATCGATTTTCGTGGAGGTCAAAGGTCATTTGGGGTCACGAGAGGTCAATAGGTAAATTCCTTAGAAATTGCTTGTAAACAAGGTATCTCAAGGAGAGTAAGTGTGACTAATCTCATATTTGGTGTGTGCATTGGCCATATTGAGTAGATGATCCCAATTGTTTTTGGTGGAGATCAAAGGTCATTTGGGGTCACAAGAGGTCAGAAGGTCAAAACTTTGTAAATATATCTTGAGAACAGTACATGTGACTATGCTCATATGTGGTGTGTGGGTTGGTCATATTGAGTAGATGATCCCTATTGTTTCTGGGTGGAGGTCAAAGGTCATTTGGGGTCACGAGAGGTCAGAAGGTCAAAACTTCATAAACAAGATATCTCGAGAGCGGTACATGTGACTATGCTCATGTTTGGTGAGTGTGTTGGTCATATCAAGTAGATGATCCCTATTGTTTGTGGTGGAGGTCAAAGGTCATTTGGGGTCATGAGAGGTCAAAAGGCCAAAACTTCGTAAACACGATATTTCAAGAACGGTACATGTGACTGTGCTCATATTTGGTGTGGGTTGGTCATATTGATTAGATAATCCCTATTGATTTTCATAGAGGTCAAAGTTCATTTGGGGTCACGAGAGGTCAATAGGTAAATTCCTTAGAAATTGCCTGTAAACACATTATCTCAAGAAGAGTTAGTGTGATTAATCTCATATTCGATGTGTGCATTGGCCATATTGAGTAGATGATCCCAATTGATTTTGGTGGAGGTCAAAGGTCATTTGGGGTCAAAAGAGGTCAGACGGTCAAAACTTCGTAAACAGGATATCTCCAGAACGGTACATGTGACTGTGCTCATATTTGGTGAGTGTGTTGGCCATATTGAGTAGATGATCCCTATTGTTTTTGGTGGAGGTCAAAGGTCATTTGAGGTCGTGAGAGGTCTAAAGGTCAAAACTTCGTAAACAATATCTCAAGAACGGTACATGTGACTGTGCTCATATTTAGTTTGTGGATTGGTCATATTGAGTAGATGATCCCTATTGATTTTCCCAAAGGTCAAAGTTCATTTGGAGTCAGCATGTTCAAAGCCTGACAAACTTTCCTGCACAATCTTTCAAGAAAGGTCACTTGTAGGATCCTGTAACTTGTCGATGGCACATAGTGAATACATGGTCCCAGAAGTTTTTGGTGGAGGTCAAATGTCATTTGGGTTCACAACGGGCAAGGGGGATCTCAATGTAGGAAGATTGGATGCCTTGCATATGTACTTTGTGGGCACATTATGGAGCCCTGTTAATTGAAAAACATTGCAGAGCAATGCCAATGTGAAAAAGGGCCTTACATTTCAGCGGCAAGGAATCACTAAGCCTTTTGGCTTTCTGGTTCATAATTAGATAGAAGCTGTTCTAATGATACCAATATTTTAACTCATTTGACAGATATGTATTAGTCTAGAATGTCTCTGTGTTGCAATCTTCAGTCATTCCTTTTGGTATAATATTTTATCTTCCTGAAAGTGAAAAAACAATTACTCTATCAATCTCTTCCAGACAGAGAATAGCTTTTGCTGATAGTTTTCTTGTACTGCAATAATTTAACTGTACAAGGAATCACAAGAGACACTGAATTCAAGTGATGATGAGCTAGCTGACATTAATTTTAGATGTTGACAAATTCCTCACCCATTGATGATACAGTATAGTGACAGGCATGATGTGTGAAGAGCAATATACCAGGCCTTGGATGTTAAAACTTGAATGAATAGTGCACATATGGCCTCCTTTTAGATCAATTATGAAAACTGTAAAAACTTATGGAAACAAAATTAAATGAAAGCCTTTTTATAAACACCTTTTTATAAACATCATAATTTTTCGCAGCAATTTTAAATCAGTCTTCAGTTGTTTGTTTGTTTTTTTGTTTTTCTTTGTTGTAAAGTCAAAAAAATTGGCCTTCTGTTGAATTTGGATGCCGGGTAATTTTGGTGGAGTTAATTGGAATAAAGGCCTACACTCAATTGTTTCTTTTCAAAGAAATTGATTTGGCATAGGTAAAACATTGGAATAGTTGGTTTTAAGTATATACAAAATAATGTGATATTGGATCAGTCCCTGAAAATAATCATGGCTCTAAAACAGCAGATGCAGTATTGTATATTCCTATCATCTGCCCTGCTTCAGCACTGGTGCTGTTGCCACGTGGATAAAGACAGCGGCATTTGAACCTAGGAAACAAAAAAGCAAATTTTTCATTGAGAAGACTTCTACAAATTTGTATTTATGCAGAACTGAATGACTATCATTGTTGTCATTTGGCTTCAAACTTTGATAAAGCCAGTATTGCTGTAGAACATCAGGGAAAAAAAGATGAAGAAGGCAAAAATTTTTCACAGAATGGAAAATTAATATGCAAATTTAACTTTTTTAGTAGTATATAGAAATCAAAATGGAGCATTTCGTTGCAGTACTACAACAGCTTCTAAAGAGATCTCATGGCTATTTTGGTATTACTCCAGCTTTGAAGTTCTTTACTCAGGAACAATGCTCATCCAAATTTGAGTACATTTTCATACACATTTGTGTCCTGCTTATTTTTTAACATTATCTGTACTCAGAGAATTTGATAGTCTTGTACTGGTATTCAATACTCAGACATTTGTGCTTTCATTCAGACCTTCTTCCTTGTGTTCAGACTTTGCATTTGGTACATGCAGAACTCTTTGCAGGTACTCAGACCTTTGTACATGTACTCTGACCTTTGAACAGGTGCTCAGACCTTTATACTGGTACTCAGACCTTTGTACCCATGCTCATACTTTGTATACTCTTAATTTATGACTTGTTAGAATTTTTTTCTCCATTCCTTTATGTAAGTTTGTTTTTAAATTACCCTTTCAAAGAAAAATTTGAGTTTACCTGAAACTAAGAGAACAACTCTCAGTGGTTTCACATCACCAGACCTTAAAACTGTTACTCATGAACTATGATCATAGCTCATCACATTTGCTTCGTTTTTTTCCCATTAGGTTGTTATGGCGAGAACTTAGCAGACAACGAATCTGTGAGCAGTGTTCAAACAGACAGCTCCACAGAGCCTTGGTTTTGTGATGCATGCAAGGCTGGAGTAACTAATCCCGTAAGAGATATCTTCAAATTGTTGCCGTGTCCTTGAAGTCCTGTTTTATCAAGTAAATTTGACAGCCCACAAAATTGCACGTTGGCCTCAATAATTCATTGGTTTTCCTATCAGTGGGGAAGTTTTTATGTTCATTCGATTTCAAGTTGATTGCAATCGGATAGATCTGTCTCTGTTTGTCGTTCTGTATGGTCCATTCAGTCTGTGTTGTTTGAGCAACTTTTTGGTGTGATAATGGCCAATCTTTCCTCTAGATGACGCTTTCATTTTTTTTTTGTTTAAACAGCTTGTTACAGTTCAGTATTTGATGCTTTCCTTTCAGCTAAAGATAAAGCAGCTGGAATGTCATGCAGAGGTTTTATGTAGGAAGATATTTTATCAGCAGCATTGACAGATAAAGGAAAAACACAAAAATGAAGTAAATAGGTCTTATCTTTGAAAAATACCAGTGTACACTTCTAATTTCAATAGGAAAAGTATCAAACTTGCTGAAACCTTATTGCTAAAACATTGTGAACTATTAATATAGTACTATGGATAGACCAAATTTTGGTATTTTAGTGGTAAGCCTTCCAGAAAGTGGAATTAAATAAGAATAAGAAAAAGATCAGAAAACACTCACTATTAATAGTGTACTGAAGGCCATTTTCTCTATATTTTTTATAAGTAATGATTGTTGTAGTAAAACTCAACTTTTTGCGATCATAGTTTTTATTCCTCTTTAATATCTTTTAGTACTGAATAAAACCATGGCTGTCATAAAATAGGTTAAGTATGATTTTTTATCCATAAAATCTTGTCAATCTTTGAGTGATGCCTTCTTTGTATTCAATGTAAAGCCTTTAAGTGACTTTAACAAATTTTTAGAAGTGGATTGCTGTTGGCAAAACTAAATGTATTCCCTGTTTAACAGTAATCCCGAACAATAACATGGAGAAACTTAAAACTAACCTTGTAAAAGTGAAGTCCACCATGAAAATAAATATGTGCGGCTGTATTTTAGGGTGACGCAAATCCAAATGTAGATAAATGGCTTTTTGAGCTGCCTAGACTAGGATGAAATCAACAAATCCAAAGGTAGCGTGTAGAGCTATGATTTACCCAACCAAATGTTTAAAATCCTAAGTGCTTCCTCTTAGATGACCAAATCTCTTTTACTTTTATTTCTACAGTCTTGTGAATTATGTCCAAATCTGGGTGGTATTTTTAAGGAGACTGATGCAGGCAGGTAAGATATAGCTAGGAATTGTGGGATTTAAAGAAGGCGTTAAGGGATCACATTTCACTTCTGTTGTGTAAGAAGTAAGAAATTAAACTTTAAAAACTGCAATGCTAAACAGGAAAACCCTAAGGCATAGTGACTAATGACACTTTCAGCTGTAGTAGTTACTACCCATTTTATTTTTAAAGTGACAGTTTCATTGTGAACTTATCTAATGTGAATAAATTAAAGGTATCTAATGTGAATAAATTAAAGGTATAAGGTTATTGATCAAACAGGTGGACATCATATCATCAGCTTTAATTGGTCAAGAGATGGATTTTGTTTTTTTGTTTTGGGTTATTACGTGCTTTGTGTAATGTGAGATCCAAGCATGTTTAACACAGTTTAACAATTTAGGTTTACATGAGTTTAAGTTTACACCTGATACCAAAGAGATTCTCTTAAGCACTTGCTTTGAAAAGTATCGTACTCATCAAAGTTTAAAATCTTTAGATGAATTGTCTACAAGGTTTCACAAGTTGAATGATTATTGTCTTCAACCTTCACATTTACTTAAAAGCATATTTGTGTACCCTGATGCACTGTTTATAAAAAAAATGTGAGGAAATTAATAGTGTTATGAGAGTGTTATGAATATCTTAATAACATCAATTGTTTTCATGTTTCTTTTTTTAGATGGGTTCATATTGTGTGTGCCCTCTATATCCCTGGTGTTGCATTTGGTGATGTAGAGAAACTCAGATGGGTAACCCTCTCTGAAATGAACCCCACCAAATGGGGAGCAAAGGTATGATTAGTTAATATCACCCACTTCCTTTATACATGGATACAGCATGTAACGTGCACGTCCCATCTGTAAATTGTCGCCACCGACTGGGGTAAAAAAGGTGCACCAAGATGGTCACCATGAAGCTTTATTTGTATGATTTGACGACAGTTTTGTAACATTTTAAACAAGAGTTTAATTTGAATGAAAAAAATGATATCCTATTCCTGCTATACATGTAGTGGTTTTGACCTTACCTTGCATTATTCTGAAAATATTTCACCTTTCTTGCAAAATCTGTTGATTTGAAGTACTTGAGCATGTCGAAACTCACACACAAAACCACAGCAGACAGCCATCTTGCTAAGCCTACATTCACATGTACAGTAAAGATTATTTAATGTGCAGTATGCTCTGACCATGTATAGGAAGTCTGTGGTTAATATGCAACAGAACACAGTGGTTTTATAACTATACCTAAAAGTAGTTCTTGCATTACTACAAGTACCTTGGTATTTGAAATATTAAAAAATATTTGCAAGAAATTATGACATGATCTTCGATTAAGATATTGAGGCCAGCAAATCTTCACAGCAGTGTAGTCTCCATATTACACTCATAAGTGCATTTTAAGCACGTATGCATTGGCCTTTGCCAATGGTTTTAGCCCTAGCTCTGTGCTTACAAGATACCAAACATTGTTACAACACTGAAAAATGTCACATTGGACAGGTATCATAAATAATGTGAAACAATAAATTGTCTCGGTAATTGTAAAGCTGTTGAGGAATTGTGGTTGAGTTTTCTTTATCCTGTTGTGGCAATATTTGATGGCACATAAAGGTGTGGATACTCTGTAGTTAGCTCTTATGAAGCTTATATAGCTGTGGAGGTGCTTTAAAATTTAAATATTAAAATCTTAATAGGAAACATAATGGAATTAGATCATTACTTTTAAGAATTATCTGATATTTTTCCTGTGGACTTTTAAAATATTTACACTCTTGATGGGTTTTAATTCTGTTTTGTTTATGTATGTTTATACCAGTCAGTTTACTCTCTTCATAATAGGTTGGCATCTATTTTATTTTTCAGGGAATTACTTAAAAGGCATAAACCTTTCCCAAAGTTTTTTTTGTAAACAATGGTTAAATCTCACAATTTATTTTTAACTTGTCCCAGGTATTTTGCATGATATTCAGGCCTGCAGCCAGACAAGGCACTGACGGGGGGCAAAACCCTTTCCAGGGGGCAAAAAAATTTTCCTGGGGGCCAAATGTGTATAAGTGTTTTAAGTTGATGACAAACATCAAAGCCTCTGGGGCAGTGTAAAAAATTTTTTAAGGAGGATCACCCCTCTTGGAACCCCTTATCTATCGGTCCGATGATACTTCAGGGCATAAATATTGCATATTCAAGAAGTTCATGTTAGGTTAACATTTCAGTTAGAAACATATTGATTCATGGTTTTAAGAGCCATTCATGAAGTAGGGTAGACTACAACCTTAATGCAATGGAGTAGGGAAAACAAGCCAGGGAGCCACAACTGGAAAAAAGGCCGTGGCCGGCTCTCCTTGAACCAATAGGTTGGAAACTGGGCTGTAAAACTCTATCTAACTAACTACTACCTTAATCCGAATTGGAGTTTTCTGGACTACTTTTTAGTAATGCCATTTCTATTTGTATTGTAGGAGTGTTGTTACTGCGAGGAAGAATGCTTTGGTCGGACTGGGGTCTGCATCGGGTGTGATGCTGGCATGTGTAAAAATTACTTCCATGTCACATGGTAAGTTTCGACCAAATACTGTCATTCATGTAAATATATTGTAGGGGTGTGATACGCCTAATAGATCAGTTCTTACAACAGATGCATTGATGAGTTGGTTGGTATGGTGACACCCAAATGACATAAATGGACATTCTTTATGATTAGCATTCAAAATTGAAAAAAAAAACAGCGACAATTCCTAACAAAATCAATCAGATACTGACTATTTGATTGAGTTGTTTTTATTTTGCAGTTTAATCATGAATAAATTTAAGCTACTTGGGAAAGTATGATTTTCATAGAGGGACCAGACATGTGTGAGTAGTTTAGTTGTATTCGTGTTTCAGACTTCATTTCAATTTTTTTTCATAGAGGGACCAGACATGTGTGAGTAGTTTAGTTGTATTGGTGTTTCAGACTTCATTTCAATTTTCACGTTAGTATGTTCTGAGTTAGTTATACTGTGGTCTTGTTATACTCTGGTTTCGTGTACCCTGCGCATGAGGCAATACGGTATTATCTTGAACTTGAGAAATATTACAGTGGGTATTTACTCAGGGGAGGTGTTTAAATTTTGATCCATCAATCCCAAGACTCTTCGGTTTCAAACAGTATGTTTGTGGTAATCAATCAAGTTATCAGGTATGTTATGGAACTGATTCCCCATACTCTCTAATATTAATAATAATAATAGAAAGTCTTATATTACGCAGAATTCAGAGAGAAAAAAATGCTCAATGCACTTTAAAGATGCTGAAAAAGTAGAGAAGTTAGAAACATTATAGAGTTATTGGTAAGTGAAGTATCAATAACTAAACTAAATAGTAATGTGTGTAGCACAATTAACCCAATTAATTAACTTGAAGTACATGAAAACACAGTTACAGACTGGAAGACAGTGTATTACCTTGTGGTTCCGCCTTGTTTTAAATAAGGTGTAACACATTTAATCAAGATGACAAAGGACACTGCTCAACACTCCACAACATTATTTTTGCATTGTCAATAGTTAATTCAGGGACTATCAAAATTTGGAGAGGTAAGACTTGCGATCAGTAAAAAATTACAATTTTTTTTAACAGATCTTTCTCCTGGGATATTTTACTTTCTATCTTTCAAGTAAAGTCATGCCTTTTCATTGGCATGTCACCATACTGTAGGAAGAATTCAATTAGAAACTAATATTGTGTACTTCAACATAGTACACACTAAATAAAAATTATATCATTAACACCATTAAGTGTCACCCATAGATTCTTGTAATGGCTTTTGTAGCTCCCTCTACACTCCAAGTTTCTGGAACTTATCAACGACCCATATGGTATCTCAAACTCCTAATCCATTTGTTTATTTACTGTTAACCATGAAAGTAGTAATGGAAATATAGAATGCTCTGCTTTGTGTAAAGGATACGCTTGTGATGGATCATAATATCCATAGAGAATATGAAGCAGAGAGTCATCAAAGATCTTGATGGATAAAGCAGTCTCAATGACTTGAAAGATGAGAGATTACAAGACTTGGATTTATAGTTCAGTAGATGGTCTCAAAGAAACCGTGCAGTAACTGCAAAAGGATGATGATGGCTTTAGGATTTGTTGGCCATTAGGAGTGAAAGAGATTTTTTCTTGGAATTTAAACTTCCAAAAGGGACATTTTTGGAGGAGAATTTCTGCTAGATAGATGTACGATGGTAAACTTAGTCTCAGACACAGGGTTCAGGTTTTGGTAAGATGGTCACAATTGTTGCAGCGAGGTTTTGAAGAGGAATTATATGAACAACATTTTCAGAGAAGTCATGGAGAAAAGGACATATTTTGTCCAAAGATCTTCACGGTTCAACTAGTAATTTAAAGTTAGATTAGACTCATGTTTAAACAAAATATCGGGTTGGGGCTTCTATTGGTGACATTATTCAATTAAGAAAATAGTTGCCAGGGAAATTCCACACTTTTGTTGCTTCCTATATAAGTCAGCTTAAAGGGAAATACTGCATTTCTTTTGCAAGAAAAAATCATCCTTTTAAAACTAATATGACACAGGGTGATAAATTATCAAAAATAAGGCAGTATGGCATCCTTTTTTTCAAGGAATAAGTTCCCCTCAGATAGAAATTCAGTTGTTTGTTGCTCAAGAATGATTTGTTCACCCAAACTTTCAACATTTCAAATGATGCAACGCCCGTGGCTCTTTGTGTGCATAGTATTTTGAAGAGATGTTGCTATTGCTCTGGCTTATGATAAAGACTGAATAGTTGGATAGTGTCTGAGCCATTTTCTGTGTACTCTTTGTTGGAGCACTTTAAACACAATATTTCCCTTTGATAAAATAGTGACACTGTTTTTAATAAAACACAGCTGCAGCATGGAAAATCAGAACATGGAAATATCCTGCACTATAATATTTCAAAAGAAGGAAATCCTGCAGTTTTATTTTCTGAGGTGATCACTTGCTTAGACTTGTCATATCTATTGCCATCAGATTCAATGTAAGCTCTTCTAACAATTAATCATGTGTTAGCAACTCTTGTAAACTTTAACAAGTTTGCAAGGTTTTTTTTTTTTTTTTTTTTTAAGCTTTGCGTATTTCAGGTAAGTTGTCAATTTCATAGTGTGTGACTGGGTGTTTAATCGCTATTGTACTTATATCCATTGGATGTGAGATTAGCACAGTGTCATCAGTTTGAGTCAAGAATCCAACTGGAATACCCCTATGAAAAGATGTAGAATGCAAAATTGACAAAGTCTTGATAGGGCTGTGCTGGAGAGTTCATTGTGGAAGGAGGGAGTTAACTTTTCTTGTGCCAAGATGTAAGTACTTAAACAGCACATATCCTAAACAATATTGTATGCTTCCCACCCCAAAAAAGAAGTAAAAAAAAAAATCAAACAAACAAACAAAACAGTAAAACAGACAAAAGGAAAGAAAAGATAAAAATATATCAAATACAGTTCAGGATTCCTTTTCAGACGCATCATTTCAAGTCATAGTCTTAACGTGCAGAATGGAGTGTATGATAATTCATGCTTTATTTTGGTAAAATTACCAAGGTGTGCAATACAACATACAAATCCCCCCTAACAAATCCTTGATATTTAGGAGCAATATTACATCTTTAACCATAGGTTTATGAGGCAAAGGGAGTGGCATTTCCTCAACAAGTTTTTAAAGACTTCATAATTTTGGCAAATGAGTAGAATATAAGCCAAAACTGTCTCAAAAAGGTGCAGAGTTGCATGCAAAAGTATTAGTCCCCAAGTTCTGATGGTCCCTTATATGTATGCCCTGCCCCCTCTGTAGCAATAGCTTTGCCCCCTGGATCTATCTATGGACCAAGTATAGAACAGACCAATTAAATGAGTGATGCATAGCAAAAATACAGAAGACTATGAATACAAGATGTGTTACATACTTGAATCCTCCTTACCTTCATATCAAAAAATACTTGTAATTTTAGCCAAATTTTTTAATGGTGGTCTGATTTTTCAACACTCTTTTGTAGCATAGATTCTGTATTCTAGCAAACACCTCAAAACACTTAAACTGGTTTTCCCATTTTCATGGTCATTCATGCTAGGGCTTTGCCCAGACTTTTTGGAGCTGTGAAGATAGTTGACGGAACAGGTGATCCTTTCATAGTTTGTGAAGAAGATTTTACTGTCCCAAGGGTGTTTGAATAATTTTTGTTAGTGAATAAGCTCCCTTTTATTAGCAACTCTGCTGGCAGATTGAGAAGTAAGGCATGATTAATCATGGTATCACTTTGTAATGGCAACAATTGTGAAGCACACTTTCAGCACCTAGAAATAATAAAAGGTTGAATAAGAAATATTTATACATTTTGATGCTGCCTCTTTTAAGAAGTAGGATTCAAAAAAAAAAATTGTAGACTGGGACAAAGACTTTTGAAAACAACTAATGGCATTTTTCTGCAATATTCCATTCCAAATTAATTCACAGTTCATTCCTACTTTGTAATAACCCTCAACTCTATTTGTCCATTTTGGTCAGGGTCAGGTGATCATGCATTATTCTGTGATAAATTCATGTTAGGATACTCCATTTAAGATGAAATTAGGAACAACTTTATAACATCCACAAAGGGTATCTGAATGCACACATAAAAACATTAAAACAAGAAGGCAAAAAAAAAAGTTTCAAAATATTTACAAACAAACAAACTAAAACAGTTGGGGGAAGAGGTTGTGCTATGCCACTGTGATCATTTGCAAATGGAATTTTCCCATTGTTAGTCTTTTTTAATCAAAAACTTGTTATGTACGAATGAACAAGTTTAAACAACTCTAGACTTGTGCATTAGAACAGGAACCTGTGCACTTGGGGGTCAATGATTTTGCTGCATACAATCAGATTGTGCCCTACCTACCCCCATTCTCTGAGAATCACTTGAATTCAACCTCCTGTTCATCATTTTTCAACCTTCAATTGAGGAAAGCTTGGTCCAGCCAAGCTCAGTTAAGTTTATTCAAGAAGTCTGACAACCCATTCATCAAGGAATCTGTCCAGAAGGTTTGCAATGAATCCCTAAAATACTAATGGTCAGATCAGCAATATATCACCTACCATTGACCACTTTTGGCCCACGGCTGATACTCTGAAGGAAAAAGTAAATAAACAAATATGTTTCCAAAATCTTTCTTTGGTCATATAATGTGGTTGTCCCTGAGCTTCCTATTTTTCTTTTTGTCATTATAAACAGTGGTCAAAGAATGGGCCTTCTGTCAGAGGTATCACCAGAGGTGGTAAGTTTACAATGCATTGTTATTCATTGTCTTGTTGCTTCCCCTTTACTAAATTAACTTGTCCTTTAATGATATGGTTGAAAATACTAAAGTGACAAAAATGCTATGTTTTGTGCTGTCCAGTTAACATTCATTGATCGATTGAGTTTTAAATAATATAATCATGTTGTATCCCACCTCATTATGCTGTACAACATATTCAAAATTGCTGCACAAATGAAGAATGGTGTAATAGTTTTAGTACCAACTACATTATGTTTCCCCTGATGTTATCACAAAACCCTGAAGACACCTTGAAGCTGCTTTGTAAATTCCCATGATGTCAGTAATTATTGCTCCCAAGCAAATTGCTAACTTTTGTTCTATACCTGGGGAATCTGCTTAACTTAGAGTTAGCATCATTTCAAGCTGTAATTCTCAAATCTTCCATTACACCTCTTCTTCAAGTATTTAAGTGATGTTAAATGTAAAGCAATTATTTCACTGTTCAAATTAAAGTGAGAAGCCTGTCAGTCTTAATTTTTGGATGTTTTTTCTTTTAGGGATGTTTTTTCAGCCCTTGTTTCCTTTCCAGTTTTTCCTCTTTTTTTTTTCCTTTATTTTCTTGTCACTGTCTGTATCAATTTCTCCCAATCCTTTGTGATGGTGATTTATTACTGATGTTGAAGATTTCAGTCTAATGTTCTGAGGCTATGGTCTCTCAGTCTTCCAAAAAGGTGAAATGTGCCACTTCTGATCTTAGATGACTTCCCTGATGTTTTCTAAGAATCTAAAAAACACATGGTTGTCAGTTGAACCAGTTTGTTCACAGATTTAACCGATATTTGAAAGCAATGGTGCAATTGAAGACGTCTAATGTTGAACTTTTTTCTTAAGTGGGTTAATTGAAAGTTGTAACATTATGACTAAAGCTCCTGGCAGAATTCTTGCTCTTATCACAATGATTGATTGTCAGAAAAATGTCTGGTTTGTTTCTGTATGTTGAAATTTCCCTGCCTCTTTATTAAGGGTGGGGTTGGATATCTGGCAGGATTTCTTATAATTTTGCTCAAGTCATAGCAATTTAATAAATGTGAAAGACTTTAGAGGTTCATCTACATAATAGTATAGTTTGTTTCTGTCATGCAAGTGTTTTAACACTTGTTGGTTAGGAAGATAAAACATGCAGCTAAAAGTTTGAACACCTTCGTACATGTTGGACATTTTTCAAAGTTGTTGGATAAGCAGCCCACAGGATCATCCATTTTGTCTGTTAGCATCTCTACGCAAATGTATGATGGTGTCTTTGACCAAATGTTAAATTGTGTAGATAGGGTTTTATAGGTAGGTAAGAAGTTGAATTTGGGTTAGTTAGTCAGATGAGGTTTTTGGGCTCAGTGTCTAACCAATTGGTTTGAGTCAGACCAACCATGGCCCTTTTTCCAGTTGTTGTTCACTGGCTTGTTTTCCCTTCTGCATTGCTGGCCACCAAGCACAATGGCATTATTTTCCATTTTTTAAGTCTTCGGTATAAGTAGATCATGAGTTGAACTCTAGACCTGGCTGCAAGTTGGATGCTTTAACCTCTTGACCATTACAGTGGAATCTGAGATGACTGATATGTAGAACAATTTGTCTGTATTAAGGAAAACATTTGATGTAGCCTACATGACTATTTTTTGCCATCATGCATTTCCTGTACCTATGGACAGAGGATGATGGGGAAAAAATTGTTGGGTGCTGTTCCTACAAAATTAGGTATACTGAGAAGATGTCATTTGCTTAATTTGACAATTTACCCATTCCATTTGAGGAAAAATACAATTTTAAATGAAGCATTATGTCTTAGTCCACACATTTGCTTAATAAATTTGAACTATATGGTCCAAAAGTTTGTTTCAATATCTATTGATATCTAACCTTTAGCCAAGGTCAAGACCATAGCAGTCAGCCATCTTGCTATGCCTATGTACTCCAGAAGGGTGGCCATAGTCTCCACAGAGAAAGCTAGTGCAGTATGCTCTGTCCATGCATAGGAAGTCTGTGGTTGTTACACATATCTGCATAGTGCAGAAGTTTGTATGGATCCAGGAATGTCACAATTTTCTTAGCTAACCTAAATCTAAGACCAACTTGTATTGGCTACCTTATATTACAACAAACTTTGCTAAGGGAAGGGCCCCATTTTCTTATAGCTTATGATCATACCAAATTTCCCTGCCTATTGAAACTCTGTTCACATTGTTTTGCTTCAGTGAACGAAGGTCAACAAAATGAGCCCTACTGCTTGCCTTTCACACCTTGGAAACAGTGGCCCATCTGACCAATATTAATCTGCCTTTGTATACATCTTCTGCTAGCTGTCTCTAATATCAAGCTTGTAGTTTCTTAGAGCATGCTTGAGGGAGTTAAGCAGGAAGTCTGGTAAAATTTGATAACCTCACCAGTTCTCACTTTTGATGGGGACTCGGGTGAAATATCTAAAAGGGTTAGAGATTTTTCATGATGGATGTTATAACATAAAACATGTCACAAGTGACTGTTTCAACAACAAGTTAACTGTTCCAGGCCTTGAATTTTGAGGTGTGCAAACGAGATTGCACATTGTCACTCAACTCAAGTCACTGTGAGCAGTGTGATTTTTGGCTTTCCAAGATGTTTTAAATTTTTATAAGGCAGCACACCCACCACACTCCTTGATTTTTTGAGTATTGCAATTTGTAGCACACCTGGAAAATCTAAAAGTCAAGGCCAGCTGTTCATGAGCGTATATAATAGGAGTACAAATTATTTCCATGTTATTTTAAGTATTTATTCAAAGATCTTGTCAATGACCACCTTTATCTTGCTGAAGTCTAATCTCAAGAATGTCACAATTGTGTCACATCTTGGTTCGACAACATTTATTTGATTCATTCTCTGGATTTACGTATAACACAATTCAAAAAATAATGCAACGAATCAGAACTAAAGAGATATTCAGGAGGAAACTCTTAAAAGCTCCCTAGAGCTTGTAAAAGAGCCTTCCGCAAAGGGAAAAAAAATAACAGTGACAAAGTTAACCAAAGGAAAGAGAATACAAAAAACAACAACAGGAAAATCAGAGAGAGGAAAATGGGAAAAAGGGAAACTTGGAAGAAGAGTCAGCTGCGTTTACTCATCAGAAAAACTGTTAGGGATTTCTTAAATAGGTTTAAAGAGTGACACCATTGAATGTTAAGTGCGAGGGAGTTCCAAAGAGTGGGTCCAATAAAACAAATTGTTTGCTGCGAAGATGTTAGCCTAAATGAAGGAATAGAAAGAGAATTCATGGAACGTGTAGAGTGTGTGTGTGTGTCTCATGTTGAAATTGAAACATGGATTTGAAGATGTTTAGCAGAAATTGTTACACCAGGAGTACATAAAAATACCAAATTGATGGCTATGAATATTGTAGACATGGAGAAAATTAAATTTGTAAACAATTCACAGGATGTTTCTGTTTGTCTTCCCTACAGTAGTACAACATATATCCTTTCATGTCATTTGGTGTATTTTAGTTCTTTGTGACGTTTGTATTTTTACTTTAAAATGTTTTCTTCTTTGCAGCATATTGCTGATCCATTTTATGCTTACTGCAAGTTGCATGTTGATAAATCCATTATGAGGTACAAACGCCAAAACTTTCTCGCTGTCCAAAGTCACCAGAAAGTAAATGCCAAGAAGGTGGTAATAGAAACACCAACCACTCAGCGAATTATGACAAAGCTTGAAAAATCTCGAAGCAGATATGCTGATGCAAAGAGCAAGAGGCCAGGTCCTTGGGTACCAACTGAAAAGGTCCCAAGGGCCCTTACCACAAGTGCTTCAGCTTGTAGAAAATTGATGAGAAAAGCAGAACTGATGGGTATTGTCTCAAATGTGAGTGGAGCAAGCCCTGGTAATGTCAGTGAGGCCAAGAGGAAGTGGCATGTACAGCCAGCATTTACTCCAGAATTCGTCAACTACTTCCTAGGTGAGGCTTTGAAGTTTTTTTGTAATTTCTTGAGGCGCTGACCTTGGTAATTACAGGTCATATGTAATGCTAAATGTATCAGTAAAGGTTTTTTTTTTTACTTCTTGTAAGGAAAAAAATGACTTTTACAGTAGAGTCCTTGTAGCTTTGAACTTTGGAACAGGTAAGATCTTAAAAATCAGTTTCCCATGAACTAGTGTTAGTATTTGTTTAGGCTTGTTTCTTGTTGTGCTTCATCATATTTCAGGAGAGTATTGATTTATCATAAGTTTACTTCGGAAATAATTGTCTGCCAAAAAACTTAAAGCACTAGGCTAACTACTACCGATTAAAAGTGCCCATGGCTCTGCAACCCCCCCCCCCCCCAAAGAGCACCGTTTACCCACATTGATGGAGAAATTTCTTTCCCACAGGAATTTGAAGGGTGTCCCAATCTCAATGGCAGGGTTTTACATGAATGGACCTACGTAGTAGTCCTAGGTACGCGACTTCCTAATAAGGTTACGATGGCGTGGGTATTGGCAAATGAACATACATACTGTAGCTTGTCAGTGAAAAAAATGCTACTGCATGTGTACACTAGAGCATGCAAATTTCACAAGTGTGACGTCATTTTTCGGACGTGCAAGAGAATACTGTAAATAAAAGTCGTGATTGGTTGATATTTTTAACTGATGTTTTGGAAGCAGCACCACAAACAACCTCAAGGTAGAGTAAGCAGGATTGCTTTTTGAGTCAGAAAATGTTCAAAAATTGAAATATGAAAAAGACAAAGGTGTGATAGGAGTATTTATTTTCTTAATAAGGGTTTTTTCTGTCACATTTCTATATATCTGTCCGTTTTATTTAAACTTATGAACGCGATCGCTACCTCGCCGATACAGTTGTAAATTTCTCATGCATATATGTACATACAGTGCCCTATGGAGCATAAACAAATCGTCTCTAAAGGTCTATTTTATTCATGTTCGGGAGTATTGTTTGTCTTCCATAAACGGCTCCTCAGCAGAGAGTCGGGAGGACTTTAATGAGAAAAAATGTCTTTTCACGTACGTACTACCTGAGGGTGTTGCGATCGGGACCCTTTTTTATGAAACCCTTTTTTGATACCATCTACGTGCAAACACCAGGTCTACCCCATGCCAATATTAGATCATTCCATCATGAAAGGGGTGAAGCAAAGTTCGTAACAACAAGGGAGAATCTCTTGAAAGAAATTTAAACATACAGTTTATGAATGGCAGATTTATTCTTTATTTGAGCAAAGGGAACTCAATACCTGTACTTCATTGCTACCACATGTTATATCATAATTTATATAAGGTGTGCTCACACATAACTGTTTAAGAACGTGTTATAACATTCCCTGCCAGCCCATTAGAAACCAATAATTACATAGCAGACTAGACGTATTGCAATCTCTGAACACGTCTCGTGTGATTTTTACTGATCGATCGGGGCATTGTTAACGCCGACGATGACTAGCTTGCGGAGTACCGGGGCTTATCGCAGAGATGAATAGATGTTTGATCACGGTGGTCGGCCGCGCTCTTCTTAGTGAGTGAGAGCAAGACTTCCACGGTGAATTGCTTCAATAATCCATCCGCATGCCTGACTCCAAAAAACGCGGAATCCCACCATGTTATTGTGTGAGGCGATCTTTGCCGTTCTGCCGCGGAAAATCGCATAGCATAATTTGGATAAGGCCCCTTACAACTTCCATCTTCATATTTGAGTCATCTTCTTCTCATTTGTGTGAAACTGTTTGGGTAATTTTTACAAAGAGGAGCTTTCTGTAGATAGGTAGTTATTGATTTAATTGAAAAGACTTTTCTCTATAGAATTGATGTCTCCAGCTAGTTAGTTAAGGTTTTATGGCTCAGTTTTCAAATGTAACTCATTGGCCTGCTTTTCCTGTCCATTGCTTATGCTTAGCACCAAGGGAAATGGCACAGGGTACCATTTTTAAAGTCTTCAGCGTGGGAAACTTGGATTAATTCCATATTTGATATGTAAATACTCAAGAGTGAGAAGGTGCTCTTTACTGTTTTTCTGGAGGACAGTGGGCATCTGGGGTCACCAGGGTTCAAATTCTAAAACTTTGCTGACAGGATATCTCACGAAGGGGAAGCTTGGATTGATTTCATATATGTTATGAGGATTTGTTTATTTAGAGGAAGAACCTATTTCTTTTTTTCCTCTTTTTGGTGGAGGGAAAATTTTTATTGTAGTTCTCCATGATCAAGCCAGCTGCAAACTCTGTTGACACAATATTTCAAGGTAGAAAACTTAGCTAGCATTCAAACTTGGTAGGTAGGTACAATACCATGAAAAGAAGAATCACATATTTTTGGTAGAGGTAGAAGGTCAGGAGTCACCAACTATCAAACCATGAAAACCTTGTCAATGCACTATCTCACAGGATGAAACATGGGTGAACATGATTGTTGATGTATGGATGCCTTATAGTTAGGGAGACATTCTATTTTTGGTGGAGGTTAAAAGTCATCTGGAGTCACCAAAGGTACAAAAGCAAAATATTCCAAGAATTCCAAAGATAGTGCAACTTTGAACTATCCCATTCTTATTTCATTGGTCAGTCTCGGGAGTGAAACTTTAGGTCTTACATTAGATGACCATAACATCTCAGTGGGAAGCAGGGCTCTGACTTGACAAATTCTTCCTGGATCACTCTGACGTATTGCCTTCATTGCAATCACTGAGTTAGTAATGAGGTATGCAATCACTGAGTTAGTAATGAGGTATGCAATCACTGAGTTAGTAATGAGGTATGCAATCACTGAGTTAGTAATGAGGTATGCAATCACTGAGTTAGTAATGAGGTATGCAATCACTGAGTTAGTAATGAGGTATGCAATCACTGAGTTAGTAATGAGGTATGCAATCACTGAATTAGTGATGAGGTATGCAATCACTGAGTTAGTGATGAGGTATGCAATCACTGAGTTAGTGATGAGGTATGCAATCACTGAGTTAGTAATGAGGTATGCAATCACTGAGTTAGTAATGAGGTATGCAATCACTGAGTTAGTTATGAGGTATGCAATCACTGAGTTAGTAATGAGGTATGCTTAGAGTTTTTTATATCCTACATCTGGCTGTACAGAAAGCAAACTGATAATACTAGACAGCTTTAGTTAATTGTAATAAACAAAAGCCAAACCCATTCATCAACAAATAGCCCACATCATCATCTTTACAAAGTCCATCTATTTGCAGCCATGGATGATTGCTTTCTGCACCAATCCTCACATGTTCTATTACTTTCTTCCCTGGTTGGTTCTGGCTCCTTATGGTTTGGCAAAATTTACCCTTGAAGCTTGCGAGTCTGTCTTGTTTCCAATTTGTATTGACTAGGTAGTAGTATAATATAATTGTGTAATTGTACACAAATGCTTCATTAACAAGTGCTGTCTGTGTGCTACATGCATGCATTAGCCTATTAATTCAGCAGTATCCAGCATTGCACAGGCCAGGAACAACTTAGTCAAGCCATGGCATTCTGTCATGAATATTCATGTAACATGTGACTAGATCTAAAACTGTAGTATTGGTCACTGTGTAGAGGACATTGTCTTGTCATTCATTCAGATGTGGAAGTTTGTATCTGCAAAATACTAAGAAATTCTCATTCAAAGTAATTAATACAATTAACAATGTTCCTTAATATTCTATTTGAAAGAACTTGTCAATGTCTCAATGCTGGTAAACAATTAGCTTAGAAATGAAAATCAGATTGCTGAAACAAAAGGTTAATTTTCTCTGCCAAACTCTGATTGCCTTTACTGGCATTGTGGGATGCCCTGGTATTTAGAACAAGTCTGTAACACTTGGTGTCTTCTTAAATATGATAACAAATAAACCATGTAAACAGTCCTGGGGCACATAGAATCCAAAATTTGATTAGAAAAATTGTCAAGGCTTCAAAAAACCTCGCTTAATTTAAGTTTCATTTGTAAAACCAAAGTGTTTTGTTATTCAACCCAAATAAGTAAGTAACATTGCAAACTATGGTCAAGTAAGGTAGCTGGTATTTGTCCCATATATTTAGCTAAACTAAAGCAAACTGGGTCACTAGACCATTTGGGGAATTGATTATGACAGTTGCCTGTGGATAGAATCTGTTTGTAGTATTCATCTCTTAACTTAGATAATCAGGAAATATTTAACATCCCTGAAGGATCTGAAATTGTCAGTTTGAAGATGTAAATATTTTATTTTGTCTATTATTTCCCTTAGATGTGATGATACTGTAGATTTGGCTTAGTCACAATAATCTGGAGTTTACAGATATTTTTAGAGTAGTGTTTGAAAGGCTTTATAAAGTTCCCTCATCAGTTTGTCATTTGTGATTGTCAGTGTTCAAAATGTTTTTAAGCTATGAGTGATTACCCTCACGGTTAGACAAAGTAGTCTCAAGATGGGTAGATGGAAATGTGATAAAAAATTAACCTCTCTTCCTTTAATAATTGCTAACAGAGAATTCCCCTGTGTACCTCAGAATTGCTTACATAAACATTTTTGGGGTGACAGATTTTTTTTCCAACATATTTTTTGAAAGACCTCTGGAAAGCCTTACAGTTAGTACAGCATGCTAGTGACTTGTGCATTTAGCACACTTGGCATTAAGCAATAACACTACAACAGAGTGAAATAAGTTAAAAAAAATCTTGACCTATAATACTGCAACATGTTTCTAAAGACGACATTTAAAAGTGTCCTAGGAAGTATACTTTAGTCTTTCCTGTGGAGTATGGTGCTGGCTGAAGTGTATGTAATGGAAGTAAGATAGGAGAGGACACAATGGGATACATGCATAGTGTTCTGTATATTTACACTGTGTATGTGTCTGGGTGGAGCCCAGCAGTGGAATACCCCCTTTTCAAGCCCTGGACCATTCAAAGTACAAAAGCTATGATCATACTTAAAATGCAAACCAGCAAACTTAGAATTACAGAAACACAGAGGATACTGTGAAAACAATCTTACCCTAAATCAATTACAGAAAAAACTGCCATGTTTGGTGTGTGTATGTTTGTGTTTTGGTTCATTTTCAGTAGACCTTAATGTAGTACACAAGAGGTTCACATGGTTTTCATTTGGAAAATGAAAGAACACTCATATACCGAAAAAAATTTTGACTTCGGAAGTGGTTCAGCTGTCCTTGCTGTCATACCAACCATATGGTGACATGGTAAGAGAGAGACATCTTAATGGCAATAACCCAAATTGGTCTGAAACAGTTTCTCTTTGTTGTGATAACATTATCGTTGGATGATTGCAGCCTAGAACTCATCAAATTCCTACTAGGCCATCCATAAGATGTGCACAGGGTGACAGTTCAAACCTGGCTCTCACAAACATTACCAAAATATTCACATACAGAAGGATTATGTGACAAAGTTTGTTTGGTCTTGATGGAAAGCAGATTTTGTGGTCATGAGGGTTCGATAAAGCTTCAGCCGATAGCACGTCACCAACAAGAAGGGACTTCCCTCAAGTTTTAAACTTTCAAATTGTACCATCTAAATAAATTTTTGTAGGGGGGAGGGAGGGAGTTACAATAAATGACTAATTACGCAAAAATAAAACAAATAGAGAAAGTTTAATTGGCACTTCTGTGTATTGTATCTTTGCTTACCAAGTGGTTGGAGCATCAGACTGTAATAGGGAGATCAGGAGTTCTATTCCTGGCAGAGTCATACATAAGGCTTTACAAACAGAATCTACTACCATTGTGCTTGGTGCTCAGCATATGCAATGGTGTAATGTAAAACCAATTGGTTAGAAAATGGGTCATATAACAAATGGGCCATATAACAAATGGGCCATATAACTCCATCTCACCTAACCTAACCTCTACACGATATCTCATTTTGAAAAAATTGCAATGACAGGAACGACTACCATATTGAACAAGATTTAAGTGGCCATGATACACAAATTTCCAATCATTGTAAAATACCTCAAGATGAGCTTTCCTGTTGGGTTTATCTCGTGATGAACTTCCCTACTGGGTTTATCCCCAGGGCATGGATCTCGGGGGTCTACATCAGTAGTTGTAAATACTAAATAGCATACCATTTGCTAAAATCAGGCCTCCAGATGAGTACTTTATAGCACAAAGAAATGAGTAGAAGTTGACAAAATATTGAATTAGCAGCTTCTGTAGATTCATTTTGCTGTTTTCTTTCCCTCTCAGTTTTTCATTGCTCATCTCTAAAGTTGTATTTTGTGATTTTGGCTGTTGACATACTGTAATGTTTTGGATGTTTAAAAGATGGTGAGGCATATTATTTGCATCTAAAGGCAGTTGGAGATCTTATTGTGGGTTGGTTAATAATGCAGGTTGTTGTTTAGTCTTGTACAGTATATTGATCTGTTGTAAAGTGTTTCATAATGAACCTTTTAAAACTTTTTTACATTCCTTAAATTTGCATTCTTGTATCATATCTCTGAATGCTGGAAGGTCCTTTACATAGAAGAAAAGTAAAATGTATGCTTATCTGATTTTACTATGACATGAATGTCATCCCAAAAGTGAAGGCAGCTTCAGAAGGTAGGGTCTTACTTGATCTCAGAGAACTTGGGTCCCATATCTTTTGGCCTTCTTGAACAGTTAACAGTTCTGTCGATTTCTTTATAAGAGTTTTTAAGTGATTGTCCTCTAAGGTTTCCCTTTTAAAAGCAAGAAAATAGATCTGTTCAAGAAAAAGAAAGGGTGTTTATATCAGATAACTGTTAATCCACTTTAAGGTGCTGAGAGCAGCATGTAAGTAGATCCAAAGATGATTGTAGATTTTGATTTCAAAGCTAACATGATATATACACAAGTTGTTTTGCCATATGTTGACTTACCCTCTAGGCCTATTTATCAGTGACCATAACAACTGTGGGAGCTTTAAAGTAATGGGTAAATATGTTTTCAAGTACATCAGTGATAGTCAATGAATTGTCATTCTTTATGGCACAAAATTTTCATTCTCAAAGGAAATGCATCTGTAAAGGGTTAGTGAACAGTAAATGCCGAGCACTTTTCTGGTTTAACTGCTAGCTTGAACAGAGACGAATGGACTCCTCATGGATAGAGAAGTTAAATTTGAGGGATTTTGTTGTCTTAAACCAGTGTTTGCATTTCACTCTTCTGTTATCAATTAAATTTGTTTTTTTTTTAATGGATGTCTTGAGACCATTTGAGGTCATTAGATATAAAAACTGAAAACTGGGAGCATATGTTATCTCAAGACATGAAGGAGTATTACTTTGTATGCTCGCATAAGGATGTTTTCAGTTCATCAGACAGATTGCATTCCCTTTAGAAGAGTACAACTCCACAAAATTTTTTCTAAATTGCAATTTCAGTGAAGTGATGTGGTGACAACATGATGTGTATGTGCAGTGATAAAATTGGCTGGATACACAAAGTGGACTTATACATAGAATTGTATGCATGTTTTGCTTTTTTTTTAAGTTTTAAAAATAGATAAAGCTTTAAATTTATTTTTTTCATTTTACATTAAACATTTTAAACATTGTAGCTTTGTTCCATCGTATAATTGTTGAAAGTCAGGATTTGAACTTGATAATCAAATAAGTTGATAACTTAGTTGTGGGGGGCTGAAAAGTGGTCAGACAGTTATCCAAAAGAACACAAAGTCATTGCAGCTCATTGCTTACACTAATTTTTCCCATAATGCATTGTGTTTATTTAATCTGGTCATTTTATCTTTGGTTCCAAACCTCTGCTAATTGAATCATAAAGTAAATGCTACATGATTTTGTCTAGACTGACTAAGATGTTTGTCCAGCTATTGTGTTGAGCTAGAGAACTTCATATTACAGTTGATTACATTTCTAAACAGACTATTAGCTCTCCATCTTCAGAAATTAGTTTTTTACTAACTTATTTGAATAAAACTATAGAATGTAACATTAGGGATGGTGGGGTTGAACAAAAGAGGGTGAAAGGCAGTAGGAAAACTAGTTTTGTAGGACACAGCTTTTTCTTATAACACTGATCTCCATAAAGGTGGATAATTGCTTCTTCGTGATAGTTTCAATATGCTTTACATGTATTGATGTATCACTTAGTATAAAAGTATCATTCCAGAATGTGTTGTTTTATGAACAACCATTTCAATTTTTAACATAAAGTGTACAGTACATAAGTACTTCAAAGACCACTCTGCAATAAAGTCTAACCTACCTGTATTGTATGAAAGACTACATGTCATGATATGGGAAGTTTGTCTCATAAATTATTTTCGTGCATAATGCTGTAACTGATCACCAAAACGAGGTTTTTCCTTTTCTGTTGTATCGTTAAAAACTGAAATGCATAGTTCCACTGCTTCAAGATTACCATTGATCACAACCCATTTACTTCAGTATTGAGATTGAGCAGCAGAGCTGCTCTAGTTTAAAAAAGATCATGATTTTATCAACCTTGTCTTCAGGCTGCAGTCCTTCCTAGGTGCATCATTAATGTTACTCTTATTTGTTGACATGATAGCATACATATAATCACGTTTCCTTCCAGAACGAGACATCAGACTGACTAACTACAAAACCCAGTTGGCTGACCTCATAAAACATTCTGAAAAATTAAACAAAGAAGAGCGAGGCCTGAGGAACTTTTACAACAAGGTAGGACACAATTTAAAATCAAAGTTACCAACATGATGAATAAGAACAAATCGAAGGAAAGACATATTGTCAAGTAATTAATTTCTTGATATTTTAGCGTACATCTTTGTGAAAACTATGGTATTCTATTATCTGTGTTATATTTTTTGTTGATTATGTTCATTCTTCCTAATGGGAGATTTTTAATTTTTATTTTGGATGTGAACATGTATTTTGGAGTGATATAATTTAAAAAAGTGTTACAGATGTAGACAATAAATGCTGTCTTTAAACTTGTGGAAAATTAAGTTTTATGTGCTCCTTCCATGTGAGATTTTGTGATAGATCACTTACATTTGATGGTCCATTGACTTATGTGATTGTCACCCATGTGATGAACCCAAATTAGAAATTTCATCATAAACTGTGTGCATCAACCTTAATTTTGTTGTGAAAAGGACCTATTATTTGAACAGACATTATGAACTACTTTAGAACAAAAACTTAACTTCAAATGATGCCAAATATATCACCAGATTACTTTAGAGAGTATTGAAATATTCAAAAATTTCTAAAAGATGATGGGGACATTCCAGTGTGCTTAAGTAGAATGGAAAGGAAGACCCTCGAGGACCAACAAAATCATAACACAGGCACTGTGAAGCATTATTTTGCAAAGCTACATGAGCCATCACAGAAATGGTTAAGCTTTGAATAGGTTTTTCATGAAAACAGTAACAGATATCTAGATAGCCCCAATGTAGCCTTCATCGGGGGAACTTATGGTAACATTGTTGAGTGAACCAACTGTTTTGATAGCATATCCTTTGACCTTTCAGCATTGCTTGGTAACCATGGCTCATCTATCTGGCTGTATCCTTGGAATCTTGATAAAGCTTTTATAAATACCTTTATATTCAGCTTCTTGATTCTAGAGGACCAATATCCGTTGTGCAACTGACAGTTGGTTGCACGCTGCACTGAAGCACCTTTTAGTGGACCAATTAACCAGTCAACGATGTTACCTTGATTCAGGAGGAGTAAAGAGTTTTTATCTGGGGATGGAGGAATTATTGATTCCTTGCCGTAGGCAGGCAAGGAATCTATGCGATGGTGATGTCGTGTGTATGTGTGTGTGTGTGTGTGTGTGTGTGCGTATGTGACGCTTTGGCTTGTAAACACGATATCTCAAGAAGGGTAAGTCCGAGGGATCTCATACTTGGCATGTGGATTGCCCATATTGAGTAGATGATCCCTATTGTTTTTGGTGGACGTCAAAGGTCACTTGGGGTCACGTGAGGTCAAAAGGTCAAAATCTTGTAAACATGATATCTCGAGAACGGTACATGTGACTATGCTCATATTTGGTGTGTGGGTTGGTCATATTGAGTAGATGATCCCTATCGATTTTCTTGGAGGTCAAAGGTCATTTGGGGTCACGAGAGGTCAATAGGTAAATTCCTTAGAAATTGCTTGTAAACACGGTATCTCAAGAAGGGTAAGTGTGACTAATCTCATATTTGGTGTGTGCATTGGCCATATTGAGTAGATAATCCCTATTGTTTTTGGTGGAGATCAAAGGTCAATTGGGGTCACGAGAGGTCAAAAGGTCAAAACTTCGTAAACATGATATCTGGAGAACGGTACATGTGACTATGCTCATATTTGGTGTGTGGATTGGTCATATTGAGTAGATGATCCCTGTCGATTTTCTTGGAGGTCAAAGGTCATTTGGGGTCACGAGAGGTCAATAGGTAAATTCCTTAGAAATTGCTTGTAAACACGGTATCTCAAGAAGGGTAAGTGTGACTAATCTCATATTTGGTGTGTGCATTGGCCATATTGAGTAGATGATCCCTATTGTTTTTGGTGTAGATCAAAGGTCATTTGGGGTCACGAGAGGTCAAAAGGTCAAAACTTCGTAAACATGATATCTGGAGAACGGTACATGTGACTATGCTCATATTTGGTGTGTGGATTGGTCATATTGAGTAGATGATCCCTGTCGATTTTCTTGGAGGTCAAAGGTCATTTGGGGTCACGAGAGGTCAATAGGTAAATTCCTTAGAAATTGCTTGTAAACACGGTATCTCAAGAAGGGTAAGTGTGACTAATCTCATATTTGGTGTGTGCATTGGCCATATTGAGTAGATGATCCCTATTGTTTTTGGTGTAGATCAAAGGTCATTTGGGGTCACGAGAGGTCAAAAGGTCAAAACTTCGTAAACATGATATCTGGAGAACGGTACATGTGACTATGCTCATATTTGGTGTGTGGATTGGTCATATTGAGTAGATGATCCCTATTGATTTTTGTGGAGGTCAAAGGTCATTTGGGGTCACGAGAGGTCAATAGGTAAATTCCTTAGAAATTGCTTGTAAACACGGTATCTCAAGAAGGGTAAGTGTGACTGATCTCATATTTGGTGTGTGCATTGGCCATATTGAGTAGATGATCCCTATTGTTTTTGGTGGAGATCAAAGGTCATTTGGGGTCAGGAGAGGTCGAAAGGTCAAAACTTCGTAAACACGATATCTCAAGAACGGTACATGTGACTATGCTCATATTTGGTGTGTGGGTTGGTCATATTGAGTAGATGATCCCTATTGTTTTTGGTGGAGGTCAAAGGTCATTTGGGGTCATGAGAGGTCAAAAGGTCAAAACATCGTAAACACGATATCTCCAAAATGGTACATGTGACTGTGCTCATATTTGGTGTGTGGGTTGGTCATATTGAGTAGATGATCCCTGTCGATTTTCGTGGAGGTCAATGGTCATTTGGGGTCACGAGAGGTCAAAAGGTCAAAACTTCGTAAACACGATATCTCGAGAACGGTACATGTGACGATACTCATATTTGTTGTGTGGGTTGGTCATATTGAGTAAATAATCCCTATTGATTTTCGTGGAGGTCAAAGGTCATTTGGGGTCACAAGAGGTCAATAGGTAAATTCCTTAAAAATTGTACACGGTATCTCAAGAAGAGTAGGTGTGACTAATCTCATATTCGGTGTGTGCATTGGCCATATTGAGTAGTTGATCCCTATTGTTTTTGGTGGAGATCAGAGGTCATTTGGGGTCACGAGGGGTCAAAAGGTCAAAACTTCGTTAACACGATATCTTGAGAACGGTACATGTGACTATGCTCATATTTGGTGTGTGGGTTGTTCATATTGAGTAGATGATCCCTTTTGTTTTTGGTGGAGGTCAAAGGTCATTTGGGGTCACGAGAGGTCAAAAGGTCAAAACTTCATAAACATGATATCTCGAGAACGGTACATGTGACTATGCTCATATGTAGTGTGTGGGTTGGTCATATTGAGTAGATAATCCCTATTGATTTTTGTGGAGGTCAAAGGTCATTTGGTGTCACGAGAGGTCAATAGGTAAATTCCTTAAAAATTGCTTTTAAACACGGTATCTCAAGAAGAGTAAGTGTGACTAATCTCATATTCGGTGTGTGCCTTGGCCATATTGAGTAGATGATCCCTACTGTTTTTGGTGGAGATCAAAGGTCATTTGGGGTCACGAGAGGTCAAAAGGTCAAAACTTCGTAAACACGATATCTCGAGAACGGTACATGTGACTATACTCATTTTTAGTGTGTGGATTGGTCATATTGAGTAGATGATCCCTATTGATTTTCTGAAAGGTCAAAGTTCATTTGGAGTCAGCATGTTCAAAGCCTGACAAGCTTTCCTACACAGTCTTTCAAGAAATGTCACTTGTAGGGTCCTCTAACTTGTCCTGTAGATGGCACATAGTGAATACATGGTCCCAGAAGTTTTTGGTGGAGGTCAAATGTCATTTGGGTTCACAACGGGCAAGGGGGATCTCAGTGTAGGAAGATTGGATGCCTTGCATGGGTACTTTGTGGGCACATTATGGAGCCCTGTTAATTGAAAAACATTGCCAAGCAATGTCAATGTGAAAAAAGGCCTTACATTTCAGCGGCAAGGAATCACTAAGCCTTTTGGCTTTCTGGTTTTTGTTTAGAGTTTAACATTTAGTTAGATCCCCTAAAGGGCTTGTTTTTGACAGCATAGATATGAAAAATAAGTGAAGGGAAGGTGGTGGTCCATTCCAAAAAGTCCTTCCAAATACAGCTGAGAAATGGCTTTTTAAACAAGCATTAAATTTTAATTCAGAAGTTTGATTGAATGGAGTCTGATATCTGTAGCTGTTATCTGATATCTGTAGCTGTCTGATATCTGTAGCTGTTATTATGGATGTTAGACCACAATCAAACTCCTGTAATTCAATATTAATCCACTATGAAACTGAAAGTTACGGCAAGTATTTTATTTTGGACTGATGTTTGTTTTCCTCATACGAAATTACAGCTATCCTCTGAGCTTGATGTTCTTCGTGTGCAAAATCCCAAGATGAAACAGGATGCTGAAAACTATTGGAGAATGTTAAGAGATCTATCTGGGAAAAAACTACCCCTTCCAAGTGTTCTCCGTCCTACAAAGGTGAAGAAATCACCGGCTAAGAAATCAGAAGTGAAGAGTCCAACAATTATTCACTTGTAAGAAGATAATATAAGTTTTTTCTTTAATATCGATTGTCGCTTTAAAATGACTCTTAATGTCATGACACTGTCCGTGTAAAAATTTTATGTTGTCTGCTGTATTTGTCATGCCCTAAATTTAGTGCACTTCAGGGTTTAAAGTCTCAGTCCTCTCACCCCAAATAGTACTGATTCTCCTAACCTTCTTACTGAAGCCCCTCCCACAATTGTCTGAAATTCATCCTCATCCAAATACAATCTCAGTTTATTGCTTCAAGTTGAGTATAGAAAAACTCAAATTGTAGTTCAGGGTGAGAGGTTTGGCCCTTTAAGCTTTTGAAGTCATAGGATGGAAAAGAAAATCCCAATGCTCTAATATTGTTGTGCCCTTTCAAGATATATTGGTACTCCATTTCTTTGGCCTGCCTCAAACTTTTTGAACATCCTTAACCCATCAGTCTTTTTACATTTGTAAAACTCAACATATGTCATTTGTCTGGTCACACTTTAAAAATGGTAACCTTTCTTATAACTGTATTTAGTATTACACATAAATGGAGAATATAGCATGAACACATTCTGTTTCATTAATTCAAGCAAAGCTATTTTTTTGAAAATGTACATCTCAATTATGGGGGGTATTGCATCCTTTAAAGTTTTGAAATTTTGACCCACAAATTATTTTTCAGTTACACATTAACTTCTTTCTATGAGAACCCAATTGATTGAAAATAAAGCTACTGTGCACCCTCTGTTGGGATAAATAGATCGGGGTTTAATTGATACGAAAGTTTCCTGTATACAATATTTATCTGTAAGATGCTGCTCCAGCTTGATCCCGTATTTTTCCTTTTGACCAAGTTGGTGTCCATCCTCTAATTTTGGCCAATTTAGTATCTGCTCAATGGTTTACAGTTCTTACAAGATTGATTTAGCAAATTCAACAAACTCACAGCTACTTTAGGATGGATTTAAAATAAATAGACACAAATATAAACCAGATGGCCCAAAGGCTCAGTGATTCCTTGCCAAAAGGAAAATTTTGCTTTTTGACCTCTTGTGACCTCAGATTATAATCTGGGAAAGTCTGTCTTTTGATGGCTGGTGACCCCAGATGACTTCTGACCTCCCCCAAAACAATTAGGGTTCCTTTCTTAACCTAGTGCTTCTACATACCAAATGTGTTTTCCTACTTAAAGCCATAAAACTGCCTTTTAAAAATGTGTATATGTATCATGAGGACACATTAGAGCTGTTAGTTTTCTAATTTGTCTTTCTAGTTGTAAACAAAGGTGGAAAAAATCACCAGTCAGAGAAGTTACTTGCAGCGAAATGTTGGTATTTGTACAGACTCTTCAGGAGACTTTGTAGGAAATACTGACTACTTTTTACCAATTTTCACATAAAATCATGTGAAAATTGTGGGTACATTTATTTACATGCTGAAATAAACACTTTTTAAGCCCTGGTTTGGATTCATGTATCAAAGCCTGAATGGAGGATTTATCTGTAAGGCACTCTAGTTAACATACCATAAAGTCACCACTTCAGCTAGCATTCCTAGGGAAAAATGACAGTATTAAATAACTCAGTCAAATTTTTCATGTAAATGAATTGAAACACATTTAATCTGCATGGATTTCAAAGAAACAGTTTAATTCCATGAAATATCTAGGTATGAGAGTGACAGAAATACCAAAAGTACGATTTGGCGACCCCCCTTCCATAAGGTCTCTACATTACACTAAGTCAATGGAAATGGCGCTGGTATGGAAAGGAACATTTTCCTATGGAAGGTACAAGGCAACAAATTATACTGCTGGGAGGCCATAAATGTTTACCAAATTGCACCTGTGGGACTTTTACCAATTTCGTCATCATAACAAAGGCCAAAGCTCTCTGTATTACGGTTTCATTGTGTCTAGTAAGATGGGTTTTATTGGTATCAAATCATGTACCATAAGGTTGCCACCCCCATTTAAATTAGAGATAGCCTCTATTGGGCATATTTTACCTCACAGAGATGTTGGCAGAGCCCAAAAACTACCTTCGTCAAAAGATTGCACAATAGCACCCTCTATTATGCAAGAAAGTTATTACAGTATGGTTGCATGGTCAAAACTTGGCTGTCCTCTCTGTGCATAATGGCACACGTGTGCAAAGAGCTTGAGAATTGGTCAAATTAATAGTCAGCCAATCACCTCAACTTGGGTAAATGCTTTAAGGATGAATTTCCCCAATTTATTTTACTAGTTGCCTCTAGCATATTCCCATTAGCCAAAGAGAAAGGATCCAAAATAGCACAGGTGGCCTCTTTAGGTGTACGGAAACTTTATGGTACTTTACGTTTGTTGGGCTAGTAAACCACTCAGACTTGCTGTTGTTTGTCAGTTATGAGGTCAATTACAGAAAAGCTTAAACCTACATAAAACCTTAGACTTCCTAAATATGGACAGGATCATGGGAACAAATCTGTCAGCACTGTCGGAATTATCAAGATTGCGGCCACAAAATTGCCATTTGTGTAGTTTACAAAGTGTGTAGGACAAAAGTACACCATGAATGGATAAGAATGTCCCAGTCCTTCAATCTGTTTGCTGAACTTTACTAAACTTGCATTACTTGAGGATATTACAGGTTTCTTACAATGATGTCAATATCTAACCATTTGAGCTAGTCCAAATTTTACTGTGCAAGACCTCAGTAGGCAGCTAGATTTTTCTGCCACAAGGTTATTGTGAAATTTATTTCTTTTCAAATCATTATTAGGTTAAAGGCATTCATTTTGTCATCCACACTACAATTTTACCTGGAGTCTACAAAATTTCTTAAATGACTCAACCCTTTAATTTGCATTAATTTAAAAAAAATGCAGATTAAGTAGCTCATATTACACAGCATGCCCTGAAAGTGTTCTTATTACACATTAGGGCCTTGTATGCTCACCAGAGTATGCCATAAAGCAATAAACCAGAATTTTGTCAGGATAGGTATGAGTTACAGACAGCTGAGGAATGGTCTGGAAGTAAGTAGGTCAGGAGAATTGCAAATGTCTGGGCTGGGTGATGAATGCATGCTTTTAATGTTTTAAGTCAAGGTTTGAACAGAAGGGGATATTTGGCATGTTCTTTCATAATCCAGTCTCTGAAATACTCAAAAATGGGAAAAAGGCAGGCCATTAAGATTTAGGGGCATGCCCAATTTCCAAGAAGCTGAATTGGTCCATTTCCTAGCTAAAATATTATCATGGTTTACTATGGTGAACAAGAATTCGCCAATAACTTTTAGGGGAAAAAACTGGGCTAGCAGACAGCCATCTCCCTATGCCTGTACTATCAGCTTTGGTGGCAAAAGTTTCCGCATAGGACATTTACAGCAGCCTGCTTTATCCCTATGTTGGTATAGGAAGTCCATGCATATTATAGCACACAACATGTTTACCTTAATTCTATTTTTTAGGTGCGGAATCTGCAAAAACACTCATGACCAGCACTTGCTGCTTCAGTGTGATACTTGCAAGAAACATTACCACTTAGGATGTTTGGACCCTCCCCTCACCAGAATGCCAAAGAAAACAGCATTTTCTGGGTGGTAAGTTCGTAGAAACAAGCTATTGAATATTCATAATCTGCAGTTTGGTCTGGAAAAACTTGGAATGATGAACTATCTTACCCAGTCTTAAAAACAAAAAGGATTGCATGGGTTGGAAATACATATGCTCCTTTTGAGACATTTAATTTGTCAACCTTTAAAGGCCTGTGTACACTGGACACATTTCTGGACATGTGTCTCAACTTGTTGCAAAAAACACCTGTTATCCAAAAATGTTGCCTGTGTGCACAGAGCAGACATGAGTGGCAACATATGTCGCAACTTGTGTTCACAAAATGTGTCCATTGTACACAACGAAAAAACATTTGTGTCCAGTTGTGTCGGCAACATGTTGCGACACATGTCTTGGAATGTGTCCAGTATACACAGGCCTTAAGTTAGAACTGGTGCCCTGTTGCTTTTAAAAGTTAGGATTTCTGTTTGCATTTTGAATGTAGCATCTTTTGAATAAGACTTTCTGGATAGAATACTACCTGTATACTTCCTTAGGACTACAAAATGTTATAAACTGTAAAGGAAGAATCAATATTGAAGGAAGTATGTAGGCAACCAAAAATCCCATAGATAACTGTGCAAACTGTTGCTGTTGCAATTACCTCAATGGTGTTTTTGAAAATACCTATTTCGACAAAACTCGAAGGAGATCATAACATGAAAACAAGGGCTGTGATTGTGTAGTGAAATGACTGAACATTTAATCACGAAAATTTGATCGTTTGCAGAATACTTGCATTTGCTATAGTGTCCACAAAACTAGTTTTAAATATTTTCAGAACCTGTGTGGCCTATGGCGGCACCTGTCTATCATTTGAGTCATTCCATGAAATAGCTCCATCTTTGTATCTGGTGATAGAAACGTTTGGGTTGCTAGGCTGTTAGGCATCCAGTCACAGCAGGATTGAGTAGCTTATGATGTGATAATGGAACTGGGACAAATTGAATGAAAATGGTGGCTTGGTTGGGCATAAAGTTTTGAAATTGTAAGTGATAAAAATGGAGAGAGTAATGTAGACTGCATACAACTTGTAGTAGCAGTATACAGGAGAGAGTGGACAAGCTGGGAAGTAGAGAGTATGAGGGGGGATTTGTGATTTATCACAAGAAGAGATAAAAGTAAATGTTTAACTACTGATGAGATCTTCACATGTTAATAACAGCAAAATAACAACAAAATAACAGCACTAGTGCAAACCATGGAATAGTTCTGAGATAGCAGCTCTGAGGTAATCTGTGTTTGCACTTTCCAGACCTCCTAGAACAGTACTCTACACTATCAGCAATTTTGTTTACATAGAAAATGTGTTGATTGGGAAGGCAATTTTCAGTTTGACATGGTCTTTTGAAATGTTGTGGTGTTACATAATTTTCAGGATTTTCTCGCATTTTTCCCCTAAATGTGAAAATATTGGGTAACAAATATATTAATTGTCATATGATTGAAAATAACCATTGCTAAGTAAATTTGAACCAGTGAAATTGTGGACTGCACTAAACAAACACCATTGTAAATTTACCTAGGATTTTATACTTCAGGAATATATCTTGGAAATTTTTCCATGTGAAAATTTGCGAACCATGAAAATAATGTCTGACAGTAATTTGTATTCTGCATGTTGCTTGTGGTTAAAGAAAGACACTCATTTTACTGAGTATGTTCTTCCTGGGGAGAAAGAAAAACTCTCATCCAGTGACTGTTCCTTGATTGGTATCAAAATCAAAAATATGGTAAGCAGCTCAGCTTGAATAGAGAGTGGTCTGATGATGATAGCAGGGCCTTGTACACCCAAACAGGGTATGCCCTCAAGCAATAAACCAGGGTTGTGTCTGCACAAGGAGTATATAAAAACAACTTTAGGAGGAGAACTGAGACTGTCAGTGATGGGATAATTTGCTTTGAAGGATTCTCCCCCATTTTAGAGAGGTCTTGCACTGACATTGCTGGTGATGAAATAAAAAACAATGTCATGCTAGTGCATAGAACATTCCTACTCCAGTAATTTTATATGGGTAATTATTACTCTTTGTGAGGAACAGGCATGAGCTTTTTCCTCTTTTTCGCGGATTTCCTCGTATTTGTAGTCGCGGTTCTGCGGAAAAATTACAGTTCCGCTTTTTTGTTTATTATCAAAATTATTTGTGTCGATAAAATCGGGTAAAAACGCGGACATAACCTGTATAAGAAGAAGCTCATGAAACATGGAAGATTACGGATACTGTATAGTACTCATGCTCATACGTACGCGTGTAAGCAATGTGTACACCTTCGCAGTTATCTTTATTTCCTAGATGGATACTGTGCATGACCGTTGTCAAATTTATAGAGCGTACATAGCTCTGCAGGCATGGATACTGCAATAGCAGCTGGGTATGCAAGGAATCGAAAGGGCCTCGTATCGTCCGCCGTATCGTACAGCTTAAACAGTAGTACTACGTTTATTGAACTGCATGCCGGGCCTGCTGCATGTGCACGGAACATCAGTTACATTTCCAAATCAATTCGAGATAACAGAGATTCTCGATGTGTAGTCTTTGACAAAATTGCCAGAAACAAGTGGCTCTCATGTTAGTCACTGCTGGAATGGACTGAACATTTGAATAATCTGGTATATGAATGCCGTTTGACACATCATTCTGCGACGTCTTTCTTGTGTAGTGTAACGACTAACGTAAGGCCTAGTCTAACACTGTAACGTTAGGCCTACTAAGTTATAGCTTCATGTACAGTGAGTTACGTTTGTTAGGCTCTGTCTGTCTGTTGCTCAGGAATCGGGTGTTACTTTCTGTCTGTTGTTACTGCATTATCCATATGCATCAAATCCATTTTTAAAAGATTTCGTTTAGAATAACCTGGGCCAACGTTTGGTTATTTAGGCATAGGCTAGTTTAGTTTACATATGACAAACCTAACGTTAGGCATAACGTTAGCCCACTACAGTAGTATTAGTAATAGTAGTAAGCACTGAGCAATGCTAGGCCTAGCCTTGTTGGCCTGGCTTTTAAAATTGAATCAATGAACATTATGCTAGTAGTATTACAGTCACTATTAGCCCAGTAAAAAGTTAGCCTATCAGGAAATCTTAACCACTTACCTGAGCGGATCAATGAGGTGACAAATTAAGCACAGGCTACAAAGCAACGCTAACAAAAATGTTGTGTTTTAGAGTGCATTTCCTGTAATCCAAGGTTCCAAAATTTCAAAATTTTCTCACCTCAGCCCCAACCATGGTGGGGCTGAGGTGGGCTGTGACCCCCTGGTGGTGAATTTTCCTCTTTTTTTTTGAAATGCCAGCCTCATGCCTGGAGGACTCGTGTGGTTCAAGACCTTATGAATTGCCATATGTTTGCCGATGGAGCTGACCTAGTTATGTCAGCAATTATCTTTTAAAGTCTAGAGCAATAGCTATATTCACAGCAGAGGTCTTTGATTGCCTTGTTACCTATCTGTCAAGTCAAAGAGGGGGTATATAAGGTTATTCAAAATGAATGCTTTGTTTTTGAATTATTTACAGACATTGGTATACATCCCCTTAAAAAATTACATAACATGTTACTCTATGACTTGAATTTAGAACTTGACAGATGGGCAAAAAGTGTTAAATTTATTAAAATTGGTTTATGAATCACTGGGGACATGTCATGTGATATACATGTTGGTCATTTTAGGGTGTGGTGCCTATTCGAGCTGTGTCATGAAAAACTGGGAAGTCTTTAAAAATAGTTGCCAATCTTTTACATGTCTTGGAAAGTTGTGAAGTTTCAAAATTTTTGAAGTCAACTTTGTTTGACCGACTTTAAATATTGAAGCAGCCATTCTGTCCTTGAAAATCAGAAAAGTTTTGTTAGTGTGGATATGTCACAGAATGTCATGGATTTAGTCATGGATTTTTAGATAAAAGGAAATGTAAACACCCTGTCTACAGTGGAAAGTTATAAGTTGGCAAGAAGGGAATGGCTGGAAAATGAAATACAAATTGTATTGAGGAGAGTTCTATATTGAAAATAGTGAAAACAGTGTCTTCATAAAATGAACTAGATTTATTTATATGTTATGTGAATAGTTTTGAAAATTATTATGATAATAGTAATGATAATTGCTTTGAGCAATTGTTGAAAAATATGAAGCCAGATGCTGCTGCTATCACAGGACTCTGAAAATAACATGAAAGAGAATAGACATATGTGTAGTCTCTCATATATTTCAGGAAACCTCATGATACCAGGCTCAAAATCTTCAGTGTTCTTCAATCAGGATCAATAGAAAGTACATTCTATGTTTATTTGGCACCTTTTGTATCTTGGATTTCATTTTCCCAAGAGCAATCCTGCAGTTTTAGAAAGAGGGGAGAGGGTGATCTCTTCCTCTTGCTCTAATGCAATTCAGTATGCCTGTCACCCACCGAACCCACCCACCTCCACCCATTCACACCCACCCAAAGGAAATATCCACCTCTGGAAGCTACTTACCTTCCCCCCCCCCTTGTGTGACTACAGGGCTTCCTAGGAAGCCAAAAATTTGGAAAAAATGGAGTTGATTTGACTTTTATTCAGTTTGCAGATTAGGAATTTGAAAGGCTCAACTGGTATGCATTTTAAAAAACGAGGTGAACTATTAGCTAACTTCAGTAGTTTTGGAAGTATGAATGTTTCTTGGAAGAGGTCCATGCTGTTTTTTGGCTTGATGCCCAAACTCTGCCTTGGTGGACAGGTGTATCTAAGGAAGTTCTACTTATTGATAATTAAACAATGTATAAACTTCATTACTTTCTCTGGTGGAGTTTCATTTTGCAATGTTCTGCATCCGTCTCACTGTAGGCAGTGCTCTCAGTGTGTGGGAAGCTCAAGTGACGATGAAGTGAGACCATTACCGGAGGAGGGCGAGGATAGGATCAAACGGGTCAAAAGAGCAATTAAAGAACCCTCGAAGTACACCCCTATGGTGGTGCAAAGTAAGAAATTGGTAAGTATCAAAATCTTTTTTATATAAAAATTTTTAACCACAATTATGGACCCCTGTTGGTATAGAGAGTGGAAACATATTGAATTATGATTACTTTCATGCACCTTGAACTGGTAGAACCACAGTATTGAGCCCCAAGCATAAGTCAGATATATTTCAAGATGAACTTAGAGAGAATCTGTGTCATACAGTATTTTGTTCATGTGATAAGGTTAGAATTTCTAGTCCATTTTTGATGTAATTATAGGAATGAACTTTTCCATTCAAGTTTTATTTCATGTAGTAAAATTTTTAGCGGGCCTCAAACTTTATTAAAGAGAATTGGATTATTGTGTATCAGTGTACTCTCTGAAGGTGACCTTCTAAAAGTTGTCATGGCAACCATTGAATAGTGAGAAAAGTAAATTCCTACATTTCACATTTTTTGCTGGTGAAGTGAAAAAGTTTCATTTTTTTTCTCTAGGTAAAAGGTAAAAAGAAAAAGAAGCAAAGACCTAAGAAAGAATTGACTGACATGAAGGAACCAGAAAAAGTACCAAAGGTATATGTCATTGTTGGACCTAAGGTTTATCAGATTTGGGACCTTTTTTCAGTATTTTATATAAACTGTAAGGAATTATTCTCTTTGTGCTGGTCACTTAAAGTTCTTTTACAGAGCTTTCAGCATTTTTCAGTCTTGTTCTCCATACTGTTTTCTGAAGAGGTAACCTTTGTACTTCCCATGGGAAACATTTTTGTAAACTCTTTCGGTGTTAAGGCAGTGAGATTGTGCAATTCCTGCACCTTTCTCAACCATTTTGTAAGTTTTGAAATGATGAGGATAACTTTCCCTGAATTGTTGGGAAAACATATTTGAAAAAAGTGGACATTTTATGTGTAAGTAACCAAAGTTCCTTCTCTTAAGACCCAAATTTCTCTGAAATATCATGTAAAGGGAAAACCCCATTCGCTTGAAGAAAATCAAAATCTGAGGACCTAAAGTGCCAACACTAAATGTAACTGGATGTGTTTTCAGTTACCTTGTTTTGCACTCATTTAAAGTATCAGAATAGTACCCTTCAAAAGAAAAGGTATGAGGTGTTGTTACTGTAAGTTCAAAATTCAAGTTCAGTGATAGGTTGGTTGTCATTTTATCCAAAGAAAGGCAATAGGTATGCGAAGATACATAATGTGCCTCATACTTGAGATTTCAGGTATGAACAAGGTGCTCTTTAAATCAAATCAAGTCCTGCAGGGTCATGCAGCCAGTTAGCCTACCAAGGGCCTTTGTGGCTGCTGTCCCTCTGAGCCTTCCAACAATTGTTAAAATGCCTTTGAATGATCCCAAAAGTTGATGGCCTTAACATTCAGGAGTATTTACCCTAATTGGTCTATTCCTGAGGTAGGCAGTGCTCAACAACTCTAAATCTTTGCCATGCTTCTTTGACCACAAAGTCTTAAAAACCAAACAAAAACATAGGCCTATTAGGTTCATGAAAGCTTCTAATTTAGATGGAAGTCTTGAACATGGACAGCCTCTTACAAACAATGACAACTTTTATCAAAGAGTTTGTTTTAAAGCTGACAAGTAATCTTTGGTTGGAAAAGATTGCATTGTATTTTCTCATGGGTGTGTGCTAGTTTGTTTATCAGGTGAGGAGTCACTGTCCTGTGTGTATGCATGCAAGGTACCACAAAATGCCTGGCTAGTGTCAAGTAACATTGACCACTGTGACTCCATGTGCTGTTGTACCTTGGTAGCAGTGTTACTGTTTAAAATAAACATTTGAAAGCCTTGCTTCAGCCAACCAAAGTAGAGCTTTGTAAATAAAGTTTGAGTTAGATTTCTATGCAATTGGTTTTGGCTCCAAAGCTGGCTTGTGTTGGTTTTTCATAGTGATGAGCTGAACGAAAAAACTTTCCCCTCTCCTTGGTCTAGCAGTCAGTCAAACTGAAAAAGCAAAAGTTTCTTCCAAAAATTGTGTTTCTTTGATTTTTATCTGTCTTATATGCACAAAAAAAGATTGTAAGCCCTAATGTATAGCATTAGTATTCAGTCCCCATTGTCTTTTACCACAAATTCAATGTATTCAGCAAACAGTCAGCAATCATGAACTTGCTAATCTTCTTTTTCATGAAATGTTTTAGATCGTAAAATTACCACCACGAGTGAAGAGTGAAGAAATTGCAACCCCTCCTCCGGTTGTGTCAAGAAACGTCATGTCAAGATCATCCATTCCTGAGGAAGAGCCAACTGATAAGCTGTGCAACATCTGTGATTTGAGTGGGACTCTGAAGACCCTTGTTAGGTATGTTGGGAGGAGGATATCTTTGGGTAAGGGTGGGATAGATTATGGGCGATATTTACACCTGAAACCCTCAGATGTCCAAAGCTAAACAGAATCATGACATGTTTTATTAAGTAGTTCCATATGTTTTATTATGTTCAGGGCTAATCCTTAGATGTACAGAGATAGCCTAAAAAATTTCATCTTGCTCCCTCAATTTTGAAAAATATTTCTGTGTAGGCCCTATGGAAAATATAACGGGTGAACATTGACATACTTCAAGAAAAATAACGGGTGTAACACATTGACATACAAAATAGAAATGACTATTATCGAGAAAGTTTATTATGTACATACTTTGTGACATTTTCTGAGGATAATATGTAGCATTACTTTATAACGATCCCATTGGGGGCACTCTTTGATCAATATTAAGCTCAGGAGACAATAAATTGTAAGTGTATGTCAATGTTACACCCGTTATAGAATTGTGTTCACCTGTTACAAAAAGTGCTGATAAACTGCAGGAACGAAAAAAAGTTTACCATATACGGTCCTTGCTTTATATACCTAGAGGTTACTATGTCTTTGATAATTGATAATAAACAAGGTAACACCAATTAATGATGTTCTCAGGGTAATTTATAATTGTTTGACATACACATGCATCACATAAATGTATGTCAATATTTTCAAACATGCTTCATGAGTGCAAGGTTCATCATATTTTGATGTTACCTTGTTAATTGTCAGCCATCATCACATTACAACATAAGTTATTGGCAAGGTCCATATATATGGCAAACTTGAGTTTCAGCATATTTCTTATAACGGGCGAACACAATTTCATAACGGGTGTAACATTGACATACATTTATAACCTATAGTCTCGTGAGATTCATATTGATCATAAGGTGATTCCATCTGGTTTGTTATGAAGTACTGCTACATATCATCCTAGGAAAATACCAAAACCTATCCACATTATGTACTTTCTGAAAAATAGCATTTTGTATGTTGTATGTCAATTATGTTACACCCGTTATTGTATGTCAATGTTCGCCCGTTACATTTTCCATTGAACCCCTGTAGATTTTTTTTTCCAATATTGAGGAAGTGAGCTGAAAATGTTTAGGCTATGTCTGTGCATCTGAAGATTAGCCTTGAACATAATAAAACACATGAAATTAACATAGAATGGAAATTAACCCTTATGTGATGCAACTGTGTTGGTTTACTGTGTAATTGCCCATATCTGTTAACAATTGCTCAGTCAACTTACTGCAGAAATAGTTTGTTTGGAAAAATGGAAGAAGTCCACAATTTTAACAAAAATTAAGGAACCTAGGAATGTTTTTGAAGCTGAGGTCAAAGGTCATGTAGGGATTTTAGCCATTTTGTGAAAACATGAAGAATGTATCTTGTCCTTCAGATTTAGTTAGATTATGCTTGGTCAGTATTATTGTTGACCAATGGAACATTCAGGAGTATCAGGAATATTGTCAAAGGAATCATGTGGTCATTTGGGGATCAAATTGTCAAAAGAATCTTCTCGTACAGATTAATGTCCACAGATTACATGGTATAATGTCAAAACTTTTGTCACGGCCATACAAGGATAGGAGTTCATTTAAGGCACTCAGGAATTTGGAATGCAAACTATTTTAACCATTTTCAGTAAACATTTAAAATGTCTTAAAAGTTGTGTGACTTGTCAGCAAACAGCCCTGATTTTACTTGGAAGTTAAAGGATTAAGCTTTTCTGGGGAAAACCTTTTTGGAATTATGTCAATATCTTTTACCCTTCTGAAGATATACCTCTTCAAAGTTGGAATGTTTCTGAAGCAACTTGTTGCTTATGCTAAAATAATGATGTAGAATATTGCAGTGTTGACCTTTCTTTTGTTAACCATATGATAGTAATTACTCATCAGATGGTTAATGGCTTGGTGATGATTTTCAAGGACACAAATGGCAAAAATAAATCCTGCAGGACATACTAATGTTACAACTGTCCTTGAAATAAAAATTGCAAAAACAAAGGATAACATCAGGCATATATAGCATGTACCTACTTCATGAGATGAGCATATAGAGCTCAGGCTTATGCATAATTGTGTGTAAATCAGAAAATGTCCTTCAAAATGGTCAGTCTACGTCACTCCTCCATTCCTCCTATTTACATTATGTAACCCTACTTACCTTTGCATGGGGCAAGGTAAATGAATGAAGGGGCTTCCTTCTGGCTCTTCTTATGTTCATCCCATCATGCTCATATATTGCCAAAGGATTACCACAGGTAAATAGGGTTACATTCGTATAAATCTGAAGTAAGTATTGGATCTGGGAGATTCCCAAACTAGGGAGTTTTGGGGAATTTTTGATGGGTTTTGGGGGGATCTGCTGCAACTTTTGTGGTTTTTAATGCTTTTTACAATTTCGTCATTTTCACGTGGCACACCCTTTGAAAGTATGTGTTGTACATAATTGTGAGATTTGTTTGAGAAGGCATGGGGAAGTCATGACTACCTCGGATGGGACCTGCATCTCTCGGAAGTACATGTGGTCATTCAAGGTAGAATTTGTATACACTACCTAGGTTAAAACACATCCTTTGCAAATTGCCCTTGGGATAAAGATATAATCCTTTGAAGGGGTTTAGAGTCTTGTGCCTGTTAAAAACTTATGATCAAAAGAGTTCAACCTTTAATTTCCACTGATTGTCAATTGGGCCGAAAACAGTGTTCATAACACGTTTTCATGGATTTTGATTCTAGGAACATATGTAGCACATTTTGATGATAACATATCTTTGGGTTATGTCACTCTTACTGTCATGTAATGTTAGATACAATATTTCCTGTAGAAGGAGGTACCTGCTTTATTGCACCTGAGAGAAGAGTTGTCCATTGTCCAGACTTTTTATTTCATCTCAACTTCAAACATCTTGTGTGTGTATTTTATGTCTGGGTGGGTGTCTAGATGTATTTCTCTCTGCTAGAAATATTCTTTGAAAATTCAACATAATCTAGTTTTTCATTTTTAAATGCTTTTTATTCTCAATTTGAAATTATGATTTCAAAAGCAAGCATGTGTGTGTGTGTGTCTGTGTGTATGAGTAGCACAAACATACCAAGGCATCCCCTTTAAGAAAGAAAATGTACCTTCTTGTGACTGATTAAAAGGTAGCTGATGGGGTTTTATGGTTCAGTCTCTAACTTACTGGCTTAAGCCTGGCCAGCCACTGCCCTTTTCCCAATTGTTACTCACTGGCCTGGTTTCCTTTCCTAACTGATGAGAGAGCCCTTTAACTTTAACTGGGTATAATATGAGTTCAGAGAATCAACCCACAAAATGAGTTATTTGCCAGAAAGTTCAGTGTGACACAAATTGCGTGCAAGCCAGATCTATTAAGGACATTCATGCTTAAGAAATACTTTGACATGATGCCAAAAATTAGGTAGCATGAAACAATTTTTGTGGTATAATTCCTGTGAGGCATTGTAATAACTTAAAACATGGTTCTGAGCCAACAAAATGTAATATTCAGACTGAAAAAAAAAAGTGTTTTTGTAAAAGAATGTCAAGAAAAATGTGTTAAATAAATAGAAATTCATAAAAAGGATTCAATTGTCACGGCAAGAGGTACCAGTGGAGAGAGAGGGGACCAAAGGAGAGAGGGTGTGTAGTATAAACAGGGTTATGCTGTATTTTGCGTATTTTTGTTGTGTCGATATGTTTCATCAACTCAAAATACCTCAATATCAAAACCTGTAATTAATCATGATACCCCCAATTGCTGCTAGAAAATGGACACATGCTTTGTCAAGGGTATTATAGGCACTAGAAAGCATATAAAAAGGTGACGGTATGTAAGTTCAAACATTTTTTTTTTTTTTTTTTCCCTTCCATCATTTATTCAATTTCAAAAACAAAAGCAATACATACAACCAAGAGAAACAAATTTGCTGAACTCAACCATTCAGTTACTATGTACAAAACAATTAACAACTTAAAAATATTATTATTGAAATACTTGAAAGCAATCATGATTAAGAAAGAAAACACCTAAATCATCATAGGGAAAATTGTCCTTCGACATTTTGATCTTTATGTTATATAAAATATAAAAACAATACACAGGTCATATCATAACATTAACCAATTACAAAAACTAAATGCGCTCTGTAAGCGCTCAAAAGATACATAACGTTTTGTTTTCTTCCCCGAGAGCGACTTTTCAACTTGTAAAAGAAATTTAAATTTATGTAGAAATTCATCAACGTTAGGCACATCATCAGTCATTTTCTTGCAAAAAACGTAGTATTTTAAGTGAAAAATTAAAAAATTATAAGGATGCTTTAGATGTAAGTTGAACCCAAAGAAAATATCTTGCTTTGAAAAAGTAAACTGCTTACCAAGAATGATTTGCTCTATGTCTAACAGAAAACTTGAAGTAATTCTACATTCCCAGAAAAGATGAGAAATCGTTTTGTCTTCTAAATTACAAAAAGTACACAAGTTATTTACACTCTTTTTCATTAGAAACAATAAATGATTTGTGCCAAGTAACCGATGCAGAAAACGGAATTGAAAGTACTGAATTTTTGTTTCCCTTTACCACGTAAAATTCCCTTTACCACGTAAAGTGGTAAAGGGAATTTTAAAAATCTGTTTCCATTGGTCAACGGTGAAATTAAATTCTCTCTCCCACTTAATCAAAGCTGTCGGAGGGGAACAGATGTCATTTATTAAAGACTTGTACACATGTTGGGAGACAAAAGCAGACTTACAAAAGGTTTTGAATGGTGTGTGAGGATCATTGTCCAGTGGAAGAAGGTCTCTTTTCCAGGACAGAGGAATTGCATTGATTATACCATGAATACAAGTAAAGGGAAGATTATGTAATGAGAATGCTTGGTTTATATTACTAATAGAAAGGAGTTTCTTTTCCTCATCATATAAATCTTTTATAAAAATAATGCCATTTTCAAACATTTTCCTACAAAATATAATCTTCTTATCAACCTTTATGAATGAATTATTCCATATGATCTGATTTTTAAAGTCATTTCTTGGATTCTTAGAGGCATAGTACGACCAAGCTGTGCAAATATCATAAATAAAATCGTTTGAGATTGAGACATCTCTGAAGCTAATATTGCACTGAAATAAAAAAGCTTTGCCGTAGGCCTTAAGGTGGTGATCAAAAAAAAGTTTCCACAATGCATCGTTGTTATCAGAATACCTCTTAACCCACGAACATTTCAAACCTCTAATAAAAGAATACAAATGCGGGGCTTTTAAACCACCAGCATCAAAATCATTAACTAAAGTGCAACGTTTAACCCTATCAGGGTTACCGGACCATATAAAATCAAAAATAATTCCTTCAAGCTTTTTTATAAAATTCGGTGGGGGGCTTGGTAATACCTGAAAAAGAAAAACTAATTGAGAAAGACCTAATGTCTTAACTATAGTAATTTTGCCAATTGGAGTAAGGTCTCTTTGAGACCAAAGATGAAGGTTTCGCTTTAATCGAGAGAGTTTTGGAGTATAGTTTAAGTGAAACAGCCTTTCTTTATCATGTGTAAAAGTTATTCCTAAGATGTAATGGGACCTAACGACCATTTAAGGTTAAATAGATCACGAAAACACGGAACATCACTCACTAACTTACCTAAGGTAGGTAAGTTCAAACATTACTGCAAAGATGTTTTCTTCTTAAATAAAAAACCAGGATATCAACACTTTTTATATTTTTGATTCCTTGCCGAAGGCAGGCAAGGAATCTATGCGATGGTGATGTCGTGTGTGTGTATGTGTGTGTGTGTGTGTGTGTGTGTGTGTGTGTGTATGTGTGTGTGTGTGACGCCTGCTTGTAAACACGATATCTCAAGAACGGTAACCCCCAAGGATCTCAAACTTGGCATGTAGATTGTCCACATTGAGTAGATGGTCCCTATTTTTTTTGGTAGAGGTCAAATGTCATTTGGGGTCACCAGAGGTCAAAATGTAAATACCTTGGAAATTGCTTGTAAACACGATATCTCCAGAAGGAAAAATGTGAGCAATCTCATACTTACCTTGCTGATTGTCCATATTGAGTAGATGGTCCCTAGTGTTTTTGATGGAGGTCAAAGGTCATTTGGGGTCACCAGAGGGAAAAAGGTCAAAACCTTGTAAACACTGTATCTCAAAAAGGGTAAATGTGAGGGATCTCATACATAGCAGGTGGATTGCCCATATTAAGTAGATGATCACAATTATTTTTGGTGGAGGTCAAAGGTCATTTGGGGTCATCAGAGATGAAAAGCTCAAAAACTTGTAAACACCATATGTCAAGAAAGGTAACTGCCAGGAATCTCATATTTACTAAGCGGATTGTCCATACTGAGTAGATGACCCCTATTGTTTTTATTGGATGTCAAAGGTCATTTGGGGTCATCAGAGTTCAAAACATCTAAACCTTGCAAACACTATATCTCAAAAGAGTATATAACTGTTGAAGTTAACATCCATGAGCGATTAGGGTGAAAGGGTAAGAATAATTTGGCATGTGTAATGTAATAGGCATAGGGTATATAATTTTTTTGGAACAGTTTATTAACTTCACTATGTAAATTCTTTAGTGAGGTAATTTTGAAAATGCATTTGTAAAGTACTGAAGCAAACTCGTAGGAAGAAGGTCTAAGGTGCACAAAAAGGCACATCACATGGTAGTTACTGTACAGCAGGTTGATTCTGGCATGAAATTGTGCCCTGTTATTACATTAAGTTCCAAGTATTAATACATGAAAAAGTGGGCAGAGCAAAATATAAAATCTTAAAAGACAAAATCTGTTCATCAGGCTGGCATACATGCTTCAATGCTCATGGGTATGCTGATTTTGCAGCCACAAGTAAATAGATTTTCATGAAACTGATGTGGAACATGTGAGTTTAAACAGTCTGTATATAAGGGTCATTTAGGGACATAGTCTGAAAATATTAGAAGATGCTTCTGTGCACACTTAGTAGATGACTGATATGGAACTTCAAAAGTATAAACTGTGAACAGAGAGTACTCTGTGTGATGCACAAGAATCTCTTTTATAACATACCTACATTTCTTTTTCAATAACCTTAAAGAAAACCTGAAGAAAACATTAAATTTAGTGGCAAAAAGTGCTAATATTTGACAAACCTTGTGCCTGCTGTCCTCATGAGGACATGTGCATGCAAGCATGCATTAATTGGAAGTGGGAATTGATTAATTAGATATACCACAGTTAGTTAGTTTTACAAAAAGAACCTAATTTACACTGATCATTTGGTATCAAATACCCTTCAGCACACATGAACTGTCATTGCCTAATAGAGTGAATCAAATTGTGACTGACCCATTCTTTGCCATTTGGTCACAGTTATCTCGCCCAATTTTTCACAGTTGACTGCCAGTTATCCCCACAGTGTCCTGAAGGATTACCTCATACAAACATACAGCTCAATTGACTTAAGCTTTTTACTGTATAAGTGGTGTTAATTGACTCTTATAAACCCTCTGAAGAAAGCTTATTTTTATCTCAGTACATAGCCATGACAGCCCATTGTTTGTATATACTCCTATTTCCTGCCATTCCCTGCAGGCATTCAGTACTCTTTTTGTGGTCAAAATGTCAGACTTCCATGAAAGTCACACCTCTGCTAAATCCAGCATAAAATAACTGTCCACATTATCTTGTCTCATCTGACCACAAATAAAAGTTGTTTGCCTAGCCATTGTCTGGAGATGGAGAAGTTCATGTACACTGATCAAGTTTCTAAACTGAAAGTCATCTTAGAAATACTGTAGATTGACACCCTTCAGAAATTAGTGTCCTTTACATAGAAGCTGGTGGAATTGAACAAATAGTGTGTTTGTATAAGGAATTTTGTTGAACAAACTTTAAACATTGGTGTCTGTCTAGATTGGTGTTTCTGCTTTACAGTTTCAATATGCTCTACAGTGATTATTTGTCACTTAGTTTCATTCTAGAATTTGTTTTAAATTTTTGATAGCATAAAATGTATCAGCATACTACTTGCCCCATCTCTGCTTATATCTGGATACCTGCACGAAAAAAGTAACCCCTGTGCGAAGGATTATGTAGCTATGTCAAATATCATCATCGAGTGGGAATTCTTGTCTCACATTTCATTTTTATCCATGTCACTATCCCCCCCCCCCCCAAAAAAAAAAAAAGTGTACCATAAAGCTTAATGCATAGAACCATTGCTTCAAGATTACCCTTTATGACACTTTTCAAAAGTATTAAGATTTTATTTTGCATTGCTGCTGTCATTTAAAAGTAGTTCAGGTAATAAGAACAAGGATAATGTTGTATACTGTGTATCAAACAAGGAAAACTTGTACTGTATGTTATGCTGTACCTACAGCATAAGTAGACAAAAGGCGAATTAAAAGTCTTGTTAAATTATGGATTAATAGGGATATATGCTTTTGTTAATTTGCAAAGGATACCATAGACAATGGGTGGGGCATTTCCCCCATAAAGCAAAAATTGCTGTCAGTAGTAGCCAAGGTTACACATCTCTGTTCAGATGTCTCTTTAGGCTTGGTCTCACATACCTCCCAACACCCAGTGCTAACTCGTGTTTACAATCAGACAAAACCCCAGGCTAACCCCGTGTTTTCCAGTCTGTGTTCTCACATACCCAGTGTTTCGTTGATTGGATAGTGTTACCATAGTAACGAGACCAAATATTTCACACACCGATTACAGCAAAATGTAAGAAAATACCTGTCATCAGTGCTAAAAATACCTGTGACCTTGCTTGATTGAAACAAACACGATATTCAAAACTGCTTAACCCTGCGATTTGAGGTGGATTGAAATTTAAACACCGACCCCGCGTTAACCCGCGTTCCCACGTTACTCGAGCGTGAGGTAATACAGTGTTACCTCGAGGGCGGGGTATGTGAGAACACAGTATTTGATCCAATGCTTGTAGGAGAGTGTGTCGATGAGGGCTTGTTTAAACACTAACCTCAATGCAGACTTTTCAAAACATAGAGGCATCGGAACATAGAGACTTTAGAATGGAGAGCTGTCCCCATTGACCAAACTTTTGATAAAAATGGTTTCAAAATACCGCTTTATCAAGTAATGAGACAGTTTTCTGGAATATTAAAGCTGTGTGAGAAATTCCTCTTGTGTGTGGAGATCAAAGGTTTGAGGTGACAGTCAGATCAAACTTTGTAGACATAATATTTTTAGGGGGATAACTGTGAGGGATCTCATACCATGGTGGTAGTACTTCCATACTCATTCTGTACTAAGCTTAATTTTGAATTACTCATGTTGATGTATGTGTTGGTAAGGTGATCACTATTGTTTTTAAGGGGTCAAAAGGTCATTTTGGGTCACATGAGGTCAAAAAGTTTTGACCCTACTAGTATTATATCTCAATTAAGTAGGATAATTGTAGGGGATCTCATGCATGTCATGTTTGTTTCCATGTTTGCTATGAAATATCATACGGCAAGGAATCACTAAGCCTGTTGGCTTTCTAGTTATGGAAATGAGAAGGGGGGATTTTATCCCCCACCTTTTGGAAAGCGGGGAGCAAATCTTTCCTATACCCCTCCCAGTCCCTCCCTTGGTGGCAAGTCTGTCTCTACAAAAGTGTTGAGATTGTGATCTTCTTTAGATATTGGTGTCCTCAGCAAAACATACTATGCCCCAATGACTGTCGGATTGTGAAACTCCAGACAGATATACTTTCATGAATAAACATTCATTTCACAAATTTGGTTACTAAATACATATGGATGTCAGATTTTGCTGTTCCTAAGCTAGAAAGAATGCATTTCTTAAACAGGATATGTACCTATGTAGCCTAGCAAAGATTTTTGCAAAGCAAAATTGAAAAATATGATAGAAACAAATTAAAAAGAATTAAATAGGAAAATATACCATCTAAAGATTTGCTATCTTTGCTGTGTACAGTCCATATTTTTCAATATTATAATTTTAAATTTTATATTACTACAATCCATTCAAGTTTTTGGAGAAATATTTTATTTGAACAGATCTACATAATTACATTGAAGAAGGACTTGTGAGATACTTTTGGTAATGAAGTCAGAGGCAGCTTCTTTACTATTGGAATCAACTTGTCATGTGTTTGATGTCCAAAAATATGCTTGGAAAAACTTATGTGCAACAGCAAGTGTAGGAAAGGCCTGGGGTGTTTGATATTTGGTAGGTTTGTTGAAATGGGTGTGAAGTTTTTGACAATTTCTGTTGGCACCAATGTCATACACAGTAATGAGTGGGCAGGTCTGAATGTAAACAGGAAAAATGGCATATTTTTAGTCAAGATTTGAGGTATGCATAGTCTGATGAGCAAAGATAAGTTTTGAGAAAAAATTATATTTCTCAATAATATTCATGAGCAAGTGGTGTTATAATATTGGCTAAAAATGTAGGAAATGTACTTGTGATTGTTTTCTTGTAGTGCCAATGTCATGAATACTATATAATAAGTTGGCAGAGCTCATCAAAGTCTGAAAATGGTAATTTCCCTGGATCAGGAAGCCAGTTAGCCACAACTGGAGAAGATGTTGTGACTGTTACAAGTTTAACCAATTGCTCTGAGGCCATTTGTACTACACCCAGGCAGCCACCAACTTACAATGCCCCCATATCAACTTTCTATATATATCTCTGTTAGATTAGTCAACCAGCCCATCCATTCATGTCCATTACCAATTATATATCCCCTAAGTCATGTACCATACTCCTTCAACTAGTGTTTTCCATTTTTAAGGGATCACAGGAACAGGGTTGGGAGAGGATGATGGGGCTTTTGCATCCCACAGCTTTTTCATGATGAGGCCATCTTTCCCACTTAAATTATTTGTAAATTGTACATTAGACCAATCAAGAATATGTTCATCACCCCTTTTGCATTTCTTCTTAAGGTTCCCACTTCTTGGAGCAATTAACAAATATTTAGGGGTGAATCTGAGGGGGGAGGTCCCCCTCCACTGGCATATTAAGGCTGGTTACTGCACCAGTCAGTTGCTGCCATATGATGTCCACTCCAGCAGTAACACCAATTAGTCAATCATTATTCACTGAGAATCCAAGATGGCTGCCAGTATGGGATAAAGTGAACCCCATGGGACAGGATATTGTCTTATGAACGTTAAAATCCTTTTGTAGCTAGACACTCTTGGAAGCCAAAAAATTAAGGTTGCATGGGAACCTACCTTCTGACTCAGCTAATTTGACACCTGCCCTGCAGGTAAATGAAGGTACTATTGGATGAAATCGTTTGAGGTCAAATATAAGTAACAGGAAAATATCACAAGTTTATGACATTTGAACCAGAATTTGGCCACTATAACAAGGTCTTTATGCACTGATGTTAGTGGGAAAAGGCAAAAAAAGAACTCTTTAGGGCACAATGTTGATGCATCATGAACAACAACATGTACCTATGGGGGCACAGTTCTACAAAACTGAAATTTCTTGTGAGTCAAATCTTTTCATGTTGAGTGTATTGACCCAATGGATAATTTCTTAGAAGAAAAACAGGTTGTAACTGTTGGGGTTTTTTTATTTATTCTTGTTTCTTCTTTTTCCTGCTTGTTTGTTTTTTTCCTTGGGCAATTGGTTGAAGTTTTCCTGAGAAAATGCTTCGTTTTCCAAGGAAACGTGCTCAGTTTTCCAGAAAGCTGCCCAAACAATGTTTTTGATCCTCACATTGGCTGCAAACTCCAACCCTCTGCCTGTATGCATATTCAGTCGGTCGTTTTTATCAAATTATCCAAAAATGAAAAGAAGCACTTCATACAATTTTAGTCAAGGTAATGTAATTCAGGCTGGAAGACTTTTAAATTTCTCTTCTGTGAAAACCAAAATTCCATTGACCATATTAAGTTGATGTTTTTTGCTATGATTGATTCATTCACATAGGATTATTTTGTGGTTTACAATTCTGGAAAAAGATCCTTGCATCTGTTATTGTGGTTTCGTTGGTTTAAACTCATCCCTTTCATTTTTTTCATTTAGCTTTGGTAATTGAATTTCTCTGTAGCCAAGCCATCTTATTAGCTAATAGTTGGATAATTTTTTATGATGTAATTGAATTGTGTGCAGCTCTTCTTGGAAGGCATTCAAGGCTGAGATAGTAGCCCACTGATTTGTTTCAAGGAGCCCGAGGAGACAACAGTGTTGTCTTGTTTACCGACATTCATGTAATTTAACTGTTCCAAACAATTTTAGGGTTTAGGTTTGGTGACCTTAGAGAAAAGTTAAATCTTCCCACCTAAGGCAAAATTGATTCTCCCAACCTGTGTACCTCTGGACTCTCCCACAACTGTCCAAAGTTCTTCTTCACTTTCTGCTGACACAATCTACATTTATTGCTGCAGCACATACCCCGGTGAGCATACAAGGCCTTAAAGTGTTATCAGTACACTCTCAGTGCAGGCTGTGTGGTATGAGTCACTCTTCATCTTTGGAATTTCATGTCAGTCAAATAGCAGAACAAATTGACAAGTTTGGTCCCCCTACCCAAATGAAGACCTGGAAATAAACTCTATTGAGTGATTTTAAATGCATGAAACAATATTAGTAGCCTAAGAGCAGACTTGTACTGATTCTAGTTGCTGCAACCTTATTACAAAACAGAAGCTCCAATAATCTCTTAGGTTTCTTTTCTTTGAATTTTCTTCCATAAAATTTCAGGGGTCAAGGTTAATTAATGCAGGCTCCTAATAAATTTCATAGTTGAGGAGGAAAATATTGTTACACGATTGTCATTCATGAAAACAGGACATCCTTTTAGTATGAATTCATACTAGGGTGATGACATTTTCCCTTTGAAAGAAAAAGAAGTCACTACAATTTTCAGTAATGTACTCAAGTATGGAATTTTTTAAATGACTCTCGAGAAGTATGTGATGAAACATTCTCTTTACAATGAGAAATTTTTACAGAGTAACTGATAGTTCACCTTGGACATATAATGTTCATGTCCTTAAATATCATGAGGTATGTACTTGGAGATAAATTCAAAACCAATAGCTGTATAATTGTTTAAAAGTTTGGTGGAGACTGCTTACACCATTGAGCCAGAGGCATGCTACCCTAGCTGATAAAATTTGTGCATGCTTTCAATTTGTACCCATACTCATGATGAGAATACAGTAGCAAGTACTCTACTTACTGCAAGAGGCATCACACTTGTGCACATGACAGTATCATTTGTGCACATGACAACACACTCACAACCTAAATAAACTACATGTCTCCTGCAGGAAATATGATGACTTTTGACCATGAAAAGGTTTGACAATCCTGTCAAGAACATTTCATGTTTTCTCTGGAGAGCAAAATTCCATGAACTTTTTCAAGAAATAGGTTGGCTCCTTTGTTTTGCTACAGAGAAGATTTTCCCCAATGTAGAAATGACCTTCAAACACTCTGTAGGTCATGCTGTGCTCCAACAGGTGTGCCAGGATTCCTATCAAAACTTTTCTATAAAGTACAATATATGAACCATTAAAGAAACCATTCACATTTGTCAGAGTAATAGCTGGCAACCTTTTCCAATATTTGTTATTTTGTGATATTTCCTAATCTCAGTGTAGCTAGAGCAACATTAAAGATGGGCAGGTAGCCATTGAGTGATTGAAGTACTCAACAGAATAATTTTAAGTTGACCAGAACGGTTCAGTATTATCATGATTGCACTGCAGGTTCTGGAGTGATCTGAACTTAATTTTCAACTGTTTTTCCACAATTTGTGTTCTTAGATTGTTTTCTCTACAAGTCCTGCTCTTCTTCACAATATGCAATAGGTTTTGAGTACTTATAGATTTTTTTTTTTTAAAATCAAGTCATGAAATTAATATTAAACTGTCAAGCAGCAAAGCAACAAAATGAAAACACTCAAAATTGGGGGAGTGGATAGACACTGGACATAAAAATTGATTTTAGACGTTGTATTAATTTGCGTTCTAGATTCTTGCTGCAGTGAATTGTGTATGTGCTGTATTGATGAGAGTTACATGGTGAAAGTATATCATTGTCTTATGTAATATCATGCATTCAATTTGTCTTCCTTTGGTATTTAATGTGTTTTATGTGCTTTACAAAGAAACATCACTACTATGCAATATGGATTTGAAAAGATTTGGTGAATTATTATTAGCTGACTAAAGTTTTGTTTGTTATTTCTTCTTTTCCTTTTTTTTTTCTTTAGCTTTAGGAAGAAATTTGGTAAAAAATTTGATGTGTATCTTAATGAAAAACAAAATATTGATGGTGACTGTGAAAAATCATCCCTTTCCTTCTGAACATTAGAAAATGAGATACTTTAGCTTGCATATTAAAAGTAGAGAATGAAATTAAGTTTCCCTGGATAACATTTATATCTGAGGCTGGAGTCTTTAAGATTGAAGAGAGAAAGAGTGAAGAGGTTGCTTTAACTTTCATGCATTAAAGACACAATCATCACACCTTAATAAATTAACTGGTTTTCTTGCCCCAAGATTCTTGGCTCATATGGAGCATGCATGCAAAATTCATAGCTTTCATAGTGTTTAATTAAACTTGCTTGGTACATCACCATTTTAACTTCCCTTTCTGTCTCTTAATTCATTAGGGGACTAAAACTTTGCATTGTTTGATTATAATTTTGCGTAAAAGGGGAAGGGATCATTCCCTGTCATAGTGAGAGAGGCCTGGAGGGAGGCAGAGGTCAAATCCCCTGTTATAGTGAAAGTGTGAAGACCACAGACTTATATACATGGACAGAGCATGTAAGGTGTATGTCCTATCCATAGATGGTCACCACCAACTGGGACAAAAAAGGTGCACCAAGATGGCCGCCGTGAAGCTATAAAGTGCCTTATTTGACAAAGACTCTGTTATATTTTAAACAAAAGTTACACTTGAATGGGAAACAATATCATATTCCTGCAATACGTGAAGTGATTTTGACCTTATCTTGCCATATTTCAAAAATATTTCAACTTTCTTGCAAAATCCGAAAACTGACTTGAGCAAGTCCAAACTTTTACACAAAATCATAGCAGACAGCCATCTTGGTGCGCTTTTTCTCACATGTACGGTAGCGTCAATCTACCATGCAGTATGCTCTGTCCATGTATAGGAAGTCCATGGTGAAGACTCATTTCCATGCCATGTAAACATAGTTTACCATTTGTTTTTACAGTTGTGATGAATGTGAAAAATGCTATCACTTTGGTTGTTTGGATCCACCTTACAAGAAGAACCCAAAGGTCCGAGGATATGGCTGGTACTGCCCAGAATGCATCTCATCAGGGGTGAGCAAAGTGTTTGTATGCTTCGTATAAAAATTCTTGGCACCTCCTACCTACCTATCATACCATTGTAAATACTTATTTTAAAATGTGCAGACTTTGGCAGATCAACCTTTTTTTTTTGCTTTGTACAATGTGGCAATGTTATCTCACTTCCCAACTCCCTCCCCCCCCCCCCCCCCCCAATTTGAACCAAATTAAATTAAAATACTGCTATTGTAATTGATTTAATGTGGATCAAAATGAGAACCTAAGTTCATGTGATTCAGATAAAAGACAAAACAAATGATGTGAATGGTTCCCATTTAATATCACCATCTATTGTAGATCATTACTGCTTAACCTTATACTCTCGGGAATACCGTGTAGAATTCACCACTTCCATTCAACACCTGTCAACATCAAGCTCATTATTAGTTTGGAATGCCCAATTGTTGCACAATAGACCTGTTCTGTTTAAAAAGATGGTCTTCTAGTAGTTCTATGTCCAGTTTCATAAAATTTCCATTGAATCACAGTAGTAGCATCTGTCATGGAAAGGATTCCAGGCAAGAGAGCATGTCATTGTGAAGTTTCAATTCCAGTTTATTTGACCTATAATATCTCTGTCATCAAACCTCTTTTCTGAATAATTGGGGTCATGTTCAGTCTACCATGGATGTTGCTTGGTCAAACTATTCTACAAACTGTCATAGGTATGTTGTGTGGTTTGTATTTGACCTTATCAATAGAGCATGGTAAACTTCCTTGCCTCGTTAAAGACTTCGCAGTCTGCGGTGCACTTTTCTCTTGAGAACTGCACCACACTCAGAATTGGCAGCAGCAAAACAGAAAACACATCTTAAGTGTTAATACATTACATGGAACACCAGATGTAGATGAAGACCGACCATCAATCATCTGTTTGACAGTCATATTATTATACCAATCATATTCATGCTCTGCTGATCATTTCTACAGTCCCCTGAGTTTGCTCTGTTGATTAATATTGAAGGTCTCTTTACTTTGTACTTTATTTGAGAAGCTGCTATATCAGTGATATGAACATTGTGTCATTTTTAGTTACATTTGTGCATTTGGGCATATATTTGACATCTGAATGTGTATCTGAGCTGTAAAAATTGAGGTAAATTTAGATTTCTTGCTGAGGTAATAATGTCAATCCTTAATAAACCACAAATGTTTGCATTTACCATTAAAACATGTAAGTAAACACCAAACCTTGTACAACATGTTGTATGGTTTGTGATGCATGTGGTTTTTGATGGGGTCATTGGGGTGTTATAGGTGAGGGAGGCGTTTGGGGCTAGTAATGTCAGTAGCAGTCACGTTTGACATCTACTGTAAGACACATTGTGTTACTACATTGCTCAAACAGCCTTCGGTTCATTTACAGGCTACAATCCTGGACAAAAATGATGGGACATTTTTGCCCAAATGTAGCAACAAATCCCCTACCCCCTAGTTCAATGTTGTTCTCGACAAAATATTCTCAAAATTTCAAAAATTGCAACATTGAACGGGGGAGCGGGGGACTGTCCCATGTATTTTTGTCCAGGATTGTCTGAACTGCTGTACACATATATGGGAGCGTGCACGTATACTGTAGATCGCGTTGAAGCGGTGGCATTTTTGGGACAGGTTTGAAAGCCGTGATAGGAAAGTCGCGTTAGGGAAGGATACAGTCAAATTCTCCATTTTGTAACCTAGGAAACAAAAAGTTTAAGTAGTTAATAAACTTACAGCTATTTCTCATGAAATAGATAAAAAAATTATTTTATCAATGCCAAAGCGGAACGATTCTTTCATTCAGCCGAAAGTAGGAACATTAAAATAACCAGTTTGAACTTTGGAAATAAGCCACAGACTAAAGAAGAGGGCGCCTTGCTCTGACTGCGATCTCTAAACTAGGGTAAACCAGACGATCTACCGTTTGTTTTTATTATTTTTTTCACCACGGATGACATCATAAACATGCAAAATTGGGGCATGTAAAGATGAGTGGGTTTCACATTACTACAGTAATAAATAGTTTCTTCCAATGTAGTTTATTCCTTGTTTGCCACGCTCAACTGTAAAATTGCTGAAATTATCATTTTGAAATAGGTCCCTTCATAAAAATGTGCGGTCGACCGTCAGTTCCATTTAAATACTGTGTAGGTCAACGGTAGATCGTTGTCAGGTCAATGGTAGATCGTTAATTGTGGGGTCGCTATATCAAATTAAAGGCAATTTCACGAGAAGCCTGTTCTCAGTGACGAATTTTGTGTTCAAAGTGTAATTTTTTCTCGTTGTTTCTCATAAAAGATGTTATTTTTAACTTCACGTGGTATCAAGAATTTATTCCTCTTCTTTTACTTCATATTTGAATGCCATCTAAAAATTTAAATGGGCACTTACACCGGTTTAGAATTTGCTCATCCCAAGCCCTGGTTTACCCAAATATTGAAACGACTGGTTAGATTAGTTTATGTCCTGTCAGCTTAGTATCATGCATGATCATCTAGAAAGTGTTGAAATCAGTGATTAATCATGCCACTGTCCCTCTACATTTATTAACTTAAACCCAAGACTTACACATTACTGCCAAAATTAAAAAATGTTTTATGCTCCTTCACTCTACGGCAGCTGTTCTGCGGTGAATCCGTATGCTCCCATACATGTGTACAGTCGTTCAGACAATCCTGGACAAAAATGATGGGACATTTTTGCCCAAATGTAGCAACAAATCCCCAACCCCCTAGTTCAATGTTGTTCTCGACAAAATATTCTCAAAATTTCAAAAATTGCAACATTGAACGGGGGAGCGGGGGACTGTCCCATGTATTTTTGTCCAGGATTGTAGACCATGGTGCCAACTATGTGTTGTGCCTGTCAAGGCCTTTGGCCAGTGATCGGATACCTCTTGCTGTAAGTTTGTCATCAGTAATAACTGAGACTGCCCAAATCACATTTCTGGCTAAAGTTCTGGCCCTGTTGCAGGTCACTATCAGAGTGCAGTTTAAGTCGAGCCAAGCATATGATAAGTTGAAAGTTTATGCTACTTGTAATTTCATAAAGATTGAAGACAAGCTGAAATTGTGCTTCTGTTCTCCTCTTTAAAGACTGATATACATGGCAAGTGTAGAGAAAGCACACTTATGGCAGAAAATTAAAATTGCCTACCTAGTTCCAAAAACAGTATCTTATTACAAGATTCTCCTCCCCCCCCCCTCCCTCCCCCTTTCCCCCCCCCCCAGCTTTTTGTTACTATCTAAGAAACTTTTTTCTATACAAAATGAGAAAACTGGTTAGGGGAAAATAGAAACCCCCTTGTTTTTTGCAGATGGGTCTCCAACTTAGATAAGTGTAGTGATCTGTTGCATTTCATGATTTATGTGACTATATTTTTGCTACTATATTATGAAATTTAGGAGAGTTACTCATTGGTTTGCCTTGAATGTGCAATGAATAGCTGGGCATGAGAAAAGAAAAAATCTGTGAGACCTGGCTGTTGTTTCAAAATAAGTTTTGGACAACTGCTCTTGCCCTGTAATCCATTTTCAAGTTTTGTTACCTGTTGTTTATTTGATAAAAGACTGAAGTGGTTTATAGGTGTAATGTTTTTAAGAAGATTTCTGCCAGCAGAATAAAAAAAAAATGTGTAAATTTTGGTATTCTGCAGATGGTGCTATGTAACCACATGCTACCACAAAAAAGTAAACCAAGTTTTGTTGCCATCTTGATCATTGCCTAAACATGTAGTATGAACTTCTACCCTACATATTCTGTGTGAAAAGAAACAAATTAGGGAACTGTGTCATGATTTATCGGTACCATGCCTAAGACTTACGCAGTTATTAGTAGTAAGGTGCACCTTCTTTTGTGGCTTAGCATATAATGTTGTCACGTGTGATACCTCAATTTGAACAATTCAAACTTCAAAAGCACCCAGAATACGGTATTTGCCATAGACCTATTTCCAAATAGCAATTACAACGAATTGTGGGATACAATTTTGGGTGTACGTCAATTTTCACCGCAGTAAAATGCCATTGACATAAATGACAAACACAAGAACTCTATCCCACAAACCTTTGTAATTGCTATTTGGAAACGAGTCAATGCACTCATTTTGACCAGGCCTTGAATTTTGAGGCATGCAAGTGCAATCCCTTACCATCACTTGCCTTAAAATCTCTGTGAGGAGTGTGTTTTTTGTGCACCCAGATGAAGAATGGGAGCTTATGTAAATCTATTTAAGTTTAATAAATTAGCACACCTACTACACTCCTTTATTTCCTGAGGAGTGTGATTTGTAAAACAGCTGGAAAATCTAGAACTCAAGGCCTGTTAGACTATTTCATGAAGTGGAAATTTAAACCATTTTCCAATTTTACCAACTATGCCATATTTAGCTGGAAGGATGATAGACAGTTGCACAGTTCTATTTCTTTTCATTTCATGAAATGCATCGTGATTTGTCAAAAAAAATGGCCCATCCTTAAACAATGCCATGCTTAGTGTGACACTGATGTCACAACAACACCTATGAAACTGTCTGAGTGTTAACTTGCTGTTCACCATCTTTTCACTTCAAGTTAAAACTGAATAAAACTGAATGAAAATTAACAGTGCACTATTGCTGTACTGAACAGTAAAATTTTTTTCTGTTCTTCATTTATTGTGCTGAATTTTTATAAACAGGAGGAAGATGATGACTTGAAGTGAAGAGGATGGAGACATGAGATTGTGAGGAGAGATTGCTGAATTGATGAAAGAAGAGAGCAAGAAATTGAAGAAGTATTCCAACCAATTTATCAAGGTGAAGAGTAAGAGCATGAGCATATAGGATTTGTCCCTCAACGCTTGATACTGAATTCTGTAGTCCTAACAAGAAGAGAGGAGATGTTCACAATACAAGGAAGGATATCACTTTACAGGCTAAATGGAGTTTTACGGCCCAGTTTCCAGCAGGAAGGATATCAAATGTAAGGAGTGTCAACACATGTTGTGCTGTGAACATGAAAAATAAGAGGGTTGATGTAGCTACCAAAATATTGGTATCTCTCTTCCTAAGTCTACTGAAATCAGTCATTTTCAGAAATTCCATTGTGCTGAAGGAGGTGCTGTTAAAAGTCCAGCTGAAAGAGTTGATATTGAAGATATACTGAGTTTATATTGCAAGATAGTCAATTCTTGATTGGTCAAGTTTGCTGCAGCTTGCAGTTTACACCTACAGGTTGCTTAGGCCTCTTTGTGAAAACTGGTTGCATATTTGTTTTGTGTTAAGTAATAAAATCTATTGTTAAGAATGTCCTGTACATACTAGTGGACACAGGCATCTGAAGTTGGGTGGGTACACTGGTGTCTGTTGTTTGATGGTTTGATAGGGGAGGGGGGGAGTTAATGGAAGTGAGGAAAGGAACATGCAGGCAGCCATCTTAAGTTCAGATTTATTTGAAATTGTTTCATTATAATTACAAACAATCAGGTGTTTCAGGAACATGTTGTTTAAAAATTGACATGTATTTGGAAACTTTTATAAAACTTAATTTTGCACTCAATTGATGGTGTGGCCTTTGATGGTAAAGGTGCTGTTTTCTGCTTTCTTCCTGATTCTGCAGAAGACTTCCTGAAAATTTCACCTCCAAACATGCAAAGTAGAAAATCTTCTTGATTGAGAACAGAATTCCTCCCATTGAAATACACACAAATCCCAGAAATCTTCCTGATTTATGAGGTAAATCTTCCTGATTTCAAGACCTCAATGTTGGTAGCAGTAAGAATGATCATCATATCTTAAGGATAGAATTTAACCTTGTGTTTCCAGTTCACTTTGCAAAATCAGCTATCAACCTTTTGAACAAAGGTTAATTGAACTGTCTAAATGCAAATGATGAAGATGAGTTGTCATCCTCTCCTTTTCAAATAATACCCTAGTTTTTAAGAGGTGGTTGCCATGGTTAACATAATATTTATGTTGATAAAGAGGGCCAGCTAAGTTTTGATGATGCTAGGAGTACTACCTTTAAAGCCTGCGAGTAAAGAGTGACTATCACATTGTGTGTAAGCAAAAAATGGAAGTAAACAAAAGGCAATGAACTTTGAACTATAAAATCCCTTTCTAAAAATTTATTGAATATTAAATGTGTTTCAATACCATTTAAAGAAGGGTTCATGAGAAAAGGAAGTTGTCTGCTGTCTTGATGATGTTCTTTAATTGCTGACTGAGGTAACATGTGGCTGTTCTCTTCCATAATATGTCACTTTGTAGAACGATGTTAAACAGGAGAATTGCCAGTGCAGGTAAAATGTTATTTGCAAGGCTCTCAAGGAAGAGGCAGAAAGAGGCATGTAGAATTGTCAAAGTGGCAGACAGGGAGTGGTTAAATCTTAACATCTGTCAGTATGACACATATTTTCGGCTAAAATCTCCTTTTAAATCCTATCAGCATGTAAATGGAAACTTTTGTGCTCCATCTATGATTTAACATAAACCATGGTCACTTCAACAGTTGTTATGTTAAGTCTCCCCCTCCCTCCAGCCCTCCGTCCAGCCCCCCTCCCCCTTATTTTTGAATTCATTAGTAAAGAAAAAGGGTATTAATAAAGAAATAGGGTAATAAATAAATAGACCCATCTTCAGTATCAAATGATGTGTTCTAGATGATAATTGTCATTACAACAACTAAGCTCTATTTTGATATTTCACAAGTGATGTTATTTTCAGTGGATAGACCTTTCCTCCAAGGGAATATATATAAACAACAGGTGATGGCCATGAACTGCTTAGTGCATTTACCCTATGGTCTCACACACTCCACAGGGTGTTACCCTGAATTTAAGTAACTTTTGAAAGCAGGATCCATGTTTAAATTGGGGTCCACCTGAAATTGCAGGGTAACACCATGGTTGTTACAATCAGTCAAGGTGTTTTACAGTGCTGGTAATCCATACTATTTATATTACACAATAACAGTATGGGAAATTTATAAAATGTACGACTTGGTTACTTTAGCAGCACAACCCAATCAGTGTAACTTGAGGTATGTGAAAACACAGGCTGGAAAACAGTTTCAACCTGTGGTTTTGCCTTATTGTAAACTCTGGGCAACACAAAGTGTCACTGAGTACATTAAACCAAGCCTTTACGTTATTCAAACTGCAAACTTGTCAACCCATCTGATCCCAAAAGGGAGTTCTATATTATTCCAGATTAATAGAGAGATGAGTGGAAAAGTAGAAAGTTTTCCATTGAAATGATAGAAACATTGTGAACTAAGTAACCTAATTAGGCAATATTGTGCGAGAATCCGAGTAGTGGCCCTTGCTTATTTCCATTTGTGTTGCTACTCTATGTATACCATTACTCTATGCATGCACAGCAAAGAGACTTGTGTACCAATTTGTCAAGTAGGCTTGTGTATCGTATTGTCCTTTCTCAGAAATTTCAAAAATGAACCCTGGATGACACACCAAACAGGGAGGCTGAAAGGTCCCCCCCCCCCCCACATTATCCAACCTTGCAATGCAAAAAACACCTAAAATAGTGGTTTTTCTCTCTATCCTTAGACTTTTCCCTCATGTCTTGTCCAACCCCCCTCCCTATTACACAATCCAGGCTACTTGCCTGTTTTGGTCTACAGATGACTTTAGGGCTTCTAGAATATGTCAGTTTGAGCCTATTTAAAAGCTGAATTTCATGTATATGTTCCATCTATGTTTTGTGTATATGCATGTCAATGTGAGTGTGTATGTTTGTGTACAGTTTTTATTTGTATTGCAAATGTGTTCTCATGTTTTGGTGGATGAATTGCTTTTAGTCCAGAATGGACATTATCGGAGGTTGCAGCTAGTGGAAACAATTTTTGCCCTCCCCTCCAAATCCACAGTCCAGACCTATACCCCTGTAGGCCTACTATCGTGTATAACAAAATAAGTGGGTGCATCCAAAAGTATGGGCTTGCATTACCTGTGAGCTACAATCTGTGAAACCCTTTACCCTATGACCAATATTTTATAAGGTGTTTTCTTTTATAATGTATCCTCCAAGAATCAGGGTAGTGAAAAGGGAAAACCTCTTACAAAAACAAAAATAAAAATGAAAAGATTTGAGTATAAACACCTGGCTGTGCCAACTAAACACCTCCCTCCCTTCACTTTCTGTCCCAGGAAATTCTTATTAATAAATATAGGGATAAATATAGGAGGATCATGTACTTCACTTAAGAATAGATAAGAAACAGTCACATTCAGTTCATATGGTCAGAGCATGGCACACCATGGTTTGATACACCCACCATTCTCTGAGAAATGGAAGTGACATATCACCAGAGCTGTCAGAAAAGGTTTTCATGGTGTCATAATTTTGGGAGAATCTTTGTTAATGTTCTATCTTGTGAGATAGAACAGTCACATCATTATAGGCAACAGCCTGATACTATCATAGTCATGAGAAAAAAACAGTTTTGTTGTTAGAGAGACAACTGACGGACTTGGATTTAGCAGCAATTGTTTATAACAAAAGTGCAGTAAAAGAAGTCAGCAGTGCAAGTACTCCACTGTCCTCTTTCTTTGAAGTAAATCAGATAAATATTGAAAATAGTTTTGTAGTGTTGCACGTATGAAGAAACATCTCAGTTCACCTGCAGTAGTCACAGAAAGGGAATGGGCAGTGTTTGAGATTTGTGTAGAAAAGTGTGTATTTGTGCACTTGTTTTGTATTCATACTGAGGACCTCAACAATGGATTTCATGTCCTCCTAAGGAAATCCAATAAATTTCTTGTTTCTTCAAAAAAGCCCTCAAATATTTTGATTAAATTTAAGGAAGAAGCACAGTAGAGAACATTTCTAAGTCCTCAGACAGCGTAGAAAGTCAGTTGTGTGTGTTGGAGAGGCACATTTGTATGCCTTCCATTTGCTGCCTTAAGGTAGCCACATATTGCTTAGATATGAGAGTTAGAAGGATTTTTTTTTATGGTATATGCATTCACTCATACTGACAGTACTAGTCTGGAAGGCGGTGACAAAGTGTGTGCAGCAATCTAGGTTATTTATCAGTTCAGGGACACATGAGAAATTTTGTAATGACTCCACATGGTTGTTACAATTGCATGTCCAATCCACACCACTATCCCGGGATTTGTTTTTCCAGGGACAATTTTCTGTTGGTAGATAGACCAGGGTAAGGACCAAGGAGTATTCACATTTCAAGCATAATAAAAGTCAAAGATGAATCTTCAATGTTTTGTTTCTCATGCCATATGAGCCTGAAAGGTGTAGACTTATGCAACACTAGCTACATCTGTCACTTGTATATTTATCTTTGTGGAGAAACACTAAAATGTGTTTAATGTCAAAGCAAGAATCTGAGGCATTCCATCAGAAAGTAGGGTCATTAAAAGTTGGAACTACAGATTGCAAAAGTCATTACTAACTGCTACAGATGGACTTTTAGTTTGGCACTTAACTGAACAGCTTTCGGAAGAGATGATGTTTCTTTTCTCTTTGAGATCATCAAAGTGTTGATGCTTGCTCTAAGTTTAAACCACTATGTAAATCTTTTGAATTTTGCAGCTCAACTGTTCAAATGTTAAAAAGAACAAAGAAGAAGTTTCAATTATTACAGTACAAATTGTCATTATTTTATAGTCTATTGTGCTTTTGAAAGGAATCTTTTTAGAGAAACTTTTACTACCTCATATATTACTGCCGCAAAGTCTATAGACTCATGTTTGCAAACCAATGATGTCACAGGTGCTTGGCACCATAGTTGATGATGAGGTACGTGTACATTTTGCCACAATGAAATGTAGATTCTAGTTTGTCCACATTCTGCCTGTAATGGAAAGATCGGTGCATGCATAAAACCAAACATACATGCAACTTTGATCCTGCACATGTTCTGTGCCAACCAATGACATACAACTACAGGATCAGCTGCCATTTATGATGAGACAGCAAGTTGCCATAACAATCAGTTTTTAATACAATGATCATTGCAAGATGTCAAGTTCTCCTACCTGATAGGAGACTTGCATTTTGTAGATTCATCAAAATCATAAAATAAATACAAATAAATTAGGTCATGAATTTGGACAGCTCGGCGACCACAAATGTGGGATAAGCCTGTGACATGTGAATTTCAACTGATCACTGAAACTTTTGAAAGGTCAGTTCTGATGGGAAAACAGATTGCTATTGAATAAGAAGAACACCTTTGTTTGGACCCAGTCCAGAATGGAATCCCCGACTTCATATTTTCTCCAATACCACAAGTATGCAGGTGGTTTCATGAAGATTACCTTATATTCTGTAATAAACGCCCCCGGGGGCGTTACATTTTTGAAAAGGGGGGCGTTTATTTGAGGGTATATTGTAATAAAAAATTAACTAATCGGCATCGGTTAAAATCTGCCATTCAACCCATCATTACCACTGATTATTTGTAAACTGAAAAAAGGGCACAAATATACTTGAAACTTGCTCTTAATTTTGTTAAAATTCCTGTGAATACCGTACTCAATCCTTCCCGCCAAAACGGAATGCATTGATAAGCACAAACGTATAAATTATACCCCTGCCATGAGCGCGATCGTTGGTTATTTTCCCCATAATAATGTAGTATAACCTGAAATTGTATTCCTTGCAGTCTGGAAAAAGTGCCGCGTAAGTTGCTGTGCAATTTGTTCTGTACAAAAGCACAAGTACATACTATCCGAGCTGCAGTGTCTGGCTGTATTTCCAAGTCCCAAAGCTTACCATGTATATCTGTGCACGTTTTTTTTATACGTAGTACCTAGAATCTTTGGAAGTTCGGTGGTTATTATCCTGCATAAACTAAGCCATTTCTCGCATTCCTTCCGTAATGTTATTTGCAGTAGGACTTATGAAATGTGAACGTCATCGCCAACGAAAACAGTGATGCACGTGGTCCGTTTTTACCGCCAAACAAGGCATCATGTTTTGCTCGGTGACATCATATGCATACGATCCACTGCAAAATTTAAATTGCCCCTGCATCGTGATTGGTTCAAATGAGATGATTCTAGCCAGCCAATCACAACTCGCGCCATCGCCTATGTAATTTAGTGTGTGAAAATACTAAGCCTCGAGACGAATTTTTCTATTGAGTTTTTATGTGTTACAACGATCACATTTCCTATGCTGATATAACCGGCTAGCGCAGCCGGGCGAGCCCCGTGCTAAATTCAACAAGAAACGACATCACAAATCTCTGCGTACTTGGATTTTTCGGGGATCTCACTTGCGTGCATTTCAATTGCAGATTATTTTCAAACAAGACGTAAGTTTTGGACAAGAACTGCTAAAAATTTACGGGGATATTTATATCTGTAAGGAACCATAGGATACGTTAATCGGGTGCAATTGTTTGCTGCCCCAGAACCGCTAAGATTATTATGATTGCGTATTTCTACATGGCCTCATTAAAGCTGGATTCTACAGTACATTAACGCAACTACAACCCAGTACAGTAAAATACTGCAAATGTTCCGACATGATTGGGGGATGAAAACTAAACAGAGCATGACGTTTGCCTAAGAGCTAAATTATCAAAGGGTATGTGACATCGACTGAAAACAATCCTACTGTATTGACGATTGGTTTATATCTCCACATTTGAAAAGAAAATATTAGGCCTAACAATGGAAAACAAACGGAACTATTCCCAATATTTTCCAACTTGAACGATATGCACAAAGCAAGGGGCGCGTACTTTAGGGACAAACACGTGTCTTCCCTCTTTCTAATAATCGGTAATCGGCATCGGACCGATTGTTAAATTAAATAACGATTATGCATAACCGGTCAAACACTAGCTTTATCTGTGGTTTGGGCCTGTAGTGCGGGAGGCCTTGGCCTACGCAGTTGTTAAAAATTTTGAGGGGGGCGTTTATTAGAGGGGGAGCGTTTATTACAGAATATATGGTATTTAGAGACTGGGAAATACATAGCTGACTTCATGGGGAAGTCCAAAAGTGGTTTCCTTTTCCAAAAGTCCTCCCAACTTTCTTGCAAAGAGCTGTTCAGTGACATTAAACTGTGAAACTGCTTCCCAAGGAAGCTACGTCCACTAAGAGACAACACTTAACTATTAAACCAACCAAGAAGTCAGAACAGTCAGTGGGTCAGCTTGATGACTTCAACAATTCAGTAGCACAATCTTGACATTGATAGTGATTTGTAAGTCACAAAAGTCAAAGAATAGTTACCATGGATACCATTCTTCTTATATATTCTGGTTTATTGGACTCCAAAAATGAAGCCACAGCATACTGTTGTCAATTTCCACCAATCAATTCTTTTGTTCGTTATCTGATGAGGGTAGTCGTATAACCTCACACATCAGCAAAAGTCCACACACTATATTTCAATGTAATGACCAAATTGAAGCATCGAATGCACAACAAGTCTCATTTCATTCCTGCTAATTTCCATCATTTGTCTCCTGGAGTTTTGGGTAACTGTAAACCCACCAGTCTGGCACTGTCTTCAACTGTCCTTTCACGACCCTTGAATTCTTCTTGAAGTGCCTGTTAAGAGTGCAGGGAAAATTTTTAAACAAGTTAACACTTGCATATACAAGACTCCTATTTTATTATATTGAAACTGATCACTAACGATACATTCATGACCCAGTTAATCAAAGGACTCTAAATCCAGTTGCTTTACATTTTTACACTGATGAGGTGAAGGTTAGTTATGAGGTGCAGTACTTGACCACCTTCAGCCAACCATCTCGTCATCATCACCCTCCAATATCCCACCCGTACCCCAACCCTTGCCCTTGTCCACAACTTTATGCTACTTGAAATATGTAGGTGATTGAAAGTTTATTCATGTTTTGTTTTGTTTCCATTCCTGATATCTGTCTATCTGAGTAATCCAATATTCCCCACTTTTTTTCTTCCCCCTTTTTCTTTACCCCTAAACTAAGTACATCAATGGGGAAAAACAAGGCCAAATGTTGTAAGTATATGTATCAAGAAAGTCAACCTTAAGATAGCCTAGAACACTGTACGCCTACCCTGAAATCACATGCCATAAACCACTACTATTGTGATCATACTTTATGTTCTTTACTGGCTTCTGAAGTTACAAAAATAAATCACAAATATCTTGGCAGAGGATTCTGACAGAAACACATAAGGGGGGGGGAGGAGGGTGAGATTAACTACCATTAAACCCTGAGTCCAAATTGATGCTGACCTACATTTAAGTTACAAGTTGGTTCAGGGGGTCAAAAACATGCCTCATGCCCCTGTAGGTGCAATTTGAAGGGTTTTAAAGGCCAATTACTTGTGTAAGCTGAAAAATTACTGAAAAAGTGTCCTCTTTTTTAAGAGGAAACCAAGATATTTCCAATTTTTTAATTTTTATGGAAATGAATGAAAAGGGGGGATTTTACCCACCACATTTTTCGGAAACTTGGAAAGGGGGAACAAATCCCCCTCCTTCCCCATCCCCCGAATCCCCCCCCCCCCCCTGCAGGAAACACTGCTTGCTATGTTGTAAAATGTATGTAATAAGTAGTAAATAACTGAAATGTTGAAGATTTGAGAAAATTTTGCAGGTAGGCATAATAATGGCAGTTTTTTGTTTTGTTTAGTTTTTTTTTTTACCCAAAGAAGTTTTCGAAACTTTTGCCTTTATCCTCTACAAAAATCAGGGAACTTTTTGTCATTATGTTACAAGATGTTTTAATTGGGCAGTTGACAAGAATAAAACTTGAAATAAATCATACACCCCTTGATTTTTCTTTCCCACAATCTACAGAAGCTGTTGTTTTTTACCCATCTTCCTACATTTGTCACACTAAAATTACGTCTATGGCAGTATTAGATAGCATATCCAGCATACCTCATGTTCTCGTATTCCTTGAAGGAGGCTTAGGTAAGTCTTTGCCTTGTGTAACAATTCCTGCTGAGCTCGACAAACTTTTTCTGAGGTCACTTGGTTGCTGCGATATTGTTCCATAATATGCTGGTAAGCCATAAGATTACGTGGTGAATGCTGTGGGAGAAAAGTGCATGTCTACCATCAAGACTTGGTATATAGGCCTAATGGTGGGATCACTTGCATTTGAAAAGAATCTGCTGTTAGCATTTAGCTTCATCTTAAATCTTATTCATAATAGCCAAATCATCCTACTTGTACAACAATATCAGACATCTTTATTTGGCAATTGTAACATAATGGAAAGTGATGGAATAAAAGAAGTGGATATACTGAATATCTGCCAATTACCTCAACACTGAACAACCAGATACTGTATTTCTCATGCACAGCTGAAATACAACTCACTAGTTATTTGATTTGAATTATGAAGAGCTTTTAGGCTGACAACTTTGTTTACCGATTTCTCATTTAGCACATGACATCCTGCCTTTTGGCATTACTGAGCTTGTGCTGTTGACAAGGACTAGGAGTAAAATCTTCAGGTGTTCTCTTTTAGATTGTAGTTATTTAAAGGAACAATAATTTACAGGTTTATTGCCATTTTTAAAAGCCTGAGAAGAGTTTCCCAAGGCTTGATATTAGAAAATTCAGTTTCTCCCATCGAGTTGTCTATGAATGGGAATATTCGTTCAAAGAGGTTAGTGAACTATCCATCTGTGTAATGCTTTAAGGCTTCTATTGAAAAGTTCTTCAATGACTGCGGTGAAAGCTAATTGTACTGGGCAGGTTTCACTTAATTTTGGTTTGGATTATAAGACATCATGTGGGGCCTCAGGGCTCACTTTCCGTTTAAGCTTTTACATTATTTTATGTAATGCTACTGTATATGGTCATCTTTAACAACCATTGCTAGAACCAGCAGTTGCAATTGTGATACTGTACCAACAGGGCTACAGTGTATCATACCAGATAATTAAAATCAAATTCAAGTGTACATGTGTGGATTAAAATAACGTATGATTGTCTCTAAATGTGACTGATAGCACTGCTCATATTTTGAGATACACAATATATCTGTGCTCCAATTTTTAATACAATAGAAAATTAGAATTTACAATTTACTTGTGGTGATTTATGACACTTGTGATCGACTTGTTTTTAACCACTTCACAGACCAATTAGGACATAAATTAACCTCCAGGTTAAAGTAACACTGCAGGGAAGGTGGAATGCCCCAGAGCCAGATACTAATCCAGCAAAATACCATACATACTATAGTCATACACATACAGTATGGTCACTCTCTAAACAGTGAATTGCTGGACTAAACGGCAGTTGTCAACTCTAAAGAACTCACCCCTGGTTTCACAAATCTCAATTCCCTGATTAGTCCTCGCAGCACCATCAATGCTTCTCTACTCGCTGAAGGATTTGCCATGGTCTTCCACACTTCTGCAGATAGAATAAATGCAAATATTTTCAATAGTTCCTTTTGTATCAGTAGAACCAGACTGTTTAAGTATCAGCTTATTCGATCAATGTATGAAGAATAGAAAATGGCTGTGACTAAAACCAAAATATTGATAACTTACAAAATATCATTTTGACATCTTCAGAGAAGAATCAAGGAAGGCATGAAATAATCCATGCAAATTTACCATTTGTGATTATGCCTGTCCCTTATTAAAACCTTCATTTTCATAAATTGTTTTCAGATTGGTACAAATATGGAACCCAGAATTGGCCCCACACATTGATGTATGGCTAAATAAGAGTGTTTTAATCAGTCAAATCACATATGTACTTCTTGGGTTGACTTGAGTACCATTTTGTGATGAATGTAGTCAGAAAGCAGGACTGCAGGATTCCCACAAAAATGGAGACTCTTGCTAAAAACTAATTCACTGTGGGGAAATACCTGCGATATGTTTGATACAAAGAAATGAAAAAAAAAAACATACAGCAGCACTTGAATTATTTCAAATATCATAAATATTGCAAACATTTTAAGGAAAATAGTACAA